>JAOWCC010000237.1:0-600000 GCA_030867875.1 Actinernus sp. WN-2022
AAGTTGTTTTCCAATTTTCATGTTTCGATTTAAGTTCGATATTCACGTCCTAAGTTAGCTTTGTGCTCGGAATTTGCAAACAGTCGGACAATAACAAAGAGTTATTTATTCAAAATTTCTCCAAATTCGAGGGTTTCGTATGAAGCGCAAAGTAAATTATCCATTCCAGATTTTACGTATGTGTTAGCTCAATGTGTAAACACTTCATGGCCAGCTTTTTAGGAAAATCGAAGGTGAGGCACATGGATAAAATTTCCATCGCGATTTTAATGTGGAATCAATATTTCTGTCGGTTGAAAAAATTGTGATTGCTCGCTTCTCGAATTATTGCCAAGATGAAAATTTCAGCCCAAATGAGATGTCAAACCCTTCCTAAATCAATATATCGGGACAGATTTCAGTTTGGAAGGTTGCTTTACTTTTGCATACGAGAGAAGATTAGAGACCTGCTAATTTCACCTTGGAATTTGGCTGTTTTGAGGCTGCCGACAGCCAAAATCGATTTTCTCGATTTTCTCAAAATTCGGGCGGTTTTTTGAAAAACGAACTTCAGCACGTTTATTTACTTGGTAATACCTATCTGTAATCTCGTACCCAGATCTCCCATTCTACTCACGGTCACAGGGAAGGGAGATCTGGAAAAGTTCGAATTCAACACATGCGCAGTAATCGCAAGGCCGAATATACCGGCCTGTTGCGAAATCGTAGTTGTATTGCTGTGGAAGTGAATTCTTTGTATCATAAAGAACCTTAATTGTTCTCTTATCTGAGCAAAAAAAAGTTCAAGGAAGAAAGCTCTTAAAGAAAGCTCTGGGTCTAGAAATTCCGCAGTTGAAAAGCAAAACCGAAACAAAAGGAGGCGACAAGAGCCCAGGGGGTGGGGGGGTACTCCTGTTTGTGACGTATTATGTATGTGCCGCCCGGGTGGGTCAGGGTTTTGAGCTCAGTTTGGGCAGGTAGGGTCAGGGTTTTGACCTGATTTGGGCAGATCAGGGTAAGGA
Organism: Actinernus sp. WN-2022; assembly: GCA_030867875.1. Lineage (NCBI taxonomy): Eukaryota > Metazoa > Cnidaria > Anthozoa > Actiniaria > Actinernidae > Actinernus > Actinernus sp. WN-2022. The sequence goes on from JAOWCC010000237.1 coordinate 1,002, forward strand.
TTTGAGTATAATTTGGGTGCAGTCAGGGTCGGGGTTCAGTATTTTTTAGGCAGTTCATTTTTTTTAGCTACTATGTCAAAAAAAGACATTCTGTTGCCGCATTTTGATCGCCTGCCCACATGCAAGCACTGAGGTTCCCATACATCGTGACGCCGCTAATTCGTACTTCAGTACAAGTTTATCTATGTACTTCATCTGCTGATTTGTTTACCCAATGCCACGTCCCGACTTGAAATGTTCCGTATTTTGCATGAAATCCCGGTACGCGGTATACCGGCCAGGATATATATCCGACCGTGTTTTGAAAACAATTTAAAGAAGGGGCAATCAGGTTTTTTTTTTCCCCAAAAGGGGGCAATCAGGGTTTTGGAGCTCGGATTGGGTCAAACAGGGTCAGGGTTTGAGCCTCTTGGCCTCACATACATACCCATTTTTCATGTAAGTTACCCCCCCCCCCCCCCCCCCCGGGGACAAGAGACAGTTAAGTTGTGAACAGGAGTCTCTTCCAAATAAATCAAAGCTCATTTGTAGTCAGTTATACTTATAGTCATCATATCAGTGTTTGATTATCGGTTGATTAATGACAGCCTAGTGGAAAAACAGTAGATTTACGACCAATTGTAAATTAACATAAACTTCGTCGCACTGGAGTAAATGCAACGAGTTTCGGACGGATTGGATAGCATATTTGTCGATGCAGCTTCTGCACAAGACCTCGAGAAGACATCACTCATCACAATCAGATTATTTATTATATCCCGGGTTATACATGTACATCCTAAAATAGATGCAGCACACTAGAACAAAATTACTGGTTCTCGTGGTCGATTAGGCTCATGCACAGTGAACGGTAATAATTCAGACTTTTACTTATTATGTAAACAAGGAAATATATTTGTACTGATTATGTACATGTAATATGCTTATAAAATTTGTTAAGCCTTATTATACTTTACTTTTAATGAAAGTACAAAACAAACAAGTCACACAGGTGTTTTCTATTCACCCACATTATAATTTTCACATTCAGACCAGATAATATACAAAGCTTGTAGCACTAACATGTGCCATAATTATATATTGCTATGTCACATCCAGCATTGCCAGTAGATCATAAATTATGAAAAGCCTCAACATGAATGACCTTACAATAGTTATTGAAACCCCAAACCGGTCTAACATTTTCTATGATCTAATACAGAGATCTTCATACATGTATGTCAAACAAGTTAATTTTGAAGAAATGCTGTCCCCAATAGCACAACTATAATTGAAGGGCTATGATCACAATCTAAATCCTCCCTTAGAAAACAAAGAAATTGAAGGAAAATTTAGAATGGGATAGTCACTTGTGCCGTTTTTGCACACAGCCCTTCAATTGAAATCAGCAAAATTAGCATGCCTTTCTGGCGCGACTACTGAAACCAGGGCCTCTTAAAGACAACGACAACCAATCACATTGCAGAACAAAAACTGACAAAGTTACTTGAGCCAATCAGTGTTGATTACAAGACAATATCATTTTGACTTGCTCGAGCTTCGATCCAATATAAAAGGCAAATTTTGTCATCATAATGAAGAAAATTGCATGGGATATGCTAGGATATATACTTTTGAATAGTTTTGCAATGTGTTTAGTTCTTGTTGTCTGAGTGGCCCTGGTTTCAGTAGTTGCACTGTAACATTAATTTACTCTTAGCCTTCTTTATGGAAGCTCATTCCTGTTTAGGCTGTCCCTCAGCACATTACTGTACCTGTATTTTTGTTCCGTTTTTTTTTTTTATATTAGTCATTAATAACATGATTATTTATCCCTGGATTTATCCCTGGATTTATCCAAATTCTGTAATCTGTGTAAAGTGACTATAACTGGAATTTTTTTTCCTGAGACTGATGGCATCCAAAATCCCAAGAAACAGACTTTCATTCTCCACAAATTGAGAAAATGAAGAGTGAAATGATTTTGTCTGAATCTTGTCCAGTGTGTTATTTGCTATCCTGTTGCTTATGGTATGGTACTGAGTTGACTCCTCGTGTATTGAGGAGGTATATTATAATCCATCTTGGAATGCAGGGATGGACAATCCACCACCAATAACGGTGATATTAGGAGCTAACATTGAAGGTATGAAACTGATTACCGGTATACAAAAGGACTGTAGGAGCCCTGAAAAGTAACAATAATTTATTGCAGAATACATTAAATAATTCTCAACTACTTTGGGATTGGAATTCCAACCTTAAAGGGGAGTCTCATGAAAGCTGTGATGTGTTTAGTAGCATGTGTATAAAGTGTTCCCATCTCAAACACTGAACAGGGAGGCAAATCAGAAACCAGCAAAAAGGATATAATAACAATCTGTGGATTAGCTGGGTCCTGACTTTGATAAGCCCTTATGGTTTTTTCAGGTCTTGTTAAACATTTTTTTTTTCATTTCTTGACTTAAGAAGGCTGTTGAAGTTAATGATTAAAGTGCCTATAAGCCCCAGCCAGAAATGATTTACTTTGGCGCGCCGGCACAATAGAGTGTCTTAAACCTTTTTCAACCATATTGGGGCGATTTATGGTCATAGTACTGCTATAAAAAGCACTACAAATCCTTGAAATGACGTCATTTAAGGGATGTTATGCTAATGAGTTGGAAATGAATTGAGTTGTAACATTGAATTTCTTCATTTATACAATTGTTTTTCAGGTGTAAGACATTCTATACTTACAATCTTGGAGAATGATCTTTTATCAAGTGGACCTGTCATAAAAACAGAGCGAAAGGAACTACATATAGTTTGTCCCTTAAATGATGTCATTGAAATTTGATTCCTTCATAAACGAAATTGACAAACTACAATGATTATTTTTCCTATGTCGGTCATTTTGTTTTCCAGTTTGACTTGTAAATCAAAGATAACTGGCTAGGGCTTATAGGCACTTCAAGCTATGCACAACTGGGTACATGCTTAGTTTTGTCTTTACAGGTTATTGATGAATTGACTGTGTTAACACCTCGATGACCTCTATGTGATGGAGAAACTATCCAATCTGGAAAGAAGGGCTTGTCTGTCACTAGTATATAAAAAATATTTTACAGAATATTTTTCCAGGATTTTTTATTTCAAGTATGCTTTTCTAGGACAGCAAATATAACTCCATAACATAATTAAAGTCAGAAGCAAAACTTATGATAATTTGTTGTAATAATGTGATCACGTCAAAGCCCGGAATGAAATTTCAATTTTAATGCAACTGGATAACTCATTCTGACTCTACAAGGTTATAGTCATCAATTATTCATAGTTACAATATTGACAAAGTAGTAATAAAAATAAAGTACAAAATAGATTATAGATATGTGAGAAAAAAGTCTTACAAGAAGATAGCAATACTAGTGCATTTTTAAAGATGGATGAAAAATTGATATATGAAAGCTTCAAGTGCATATGTCTAGTAAAGTCTTGTATAAATTTGTTGCTCAAACATCAATTTTGAGTAGGCAAAAAATTCAAGCTTCCAAAAGCCAGAAGCTGAGAGGGGGCCTGTTTACATGAAGTGAGGTTGACCCTAGTACCAGGGCTATCTCCATTGGTTAGTGTATTGTTTATATTTGAAATCTCTTGAGACTGTATTTCAACAACAATAATTCTTGGTCCTAGCATGCACTACGGTAAACCTGCCTACATGTACATAGTCCCTAATAAAACTTATAACTGAAGGTTTTTAGATAAAACCATGAGCTCAAAAAGGGTTAATATGAATCTGCTATAAAGGCTTGGGGGGTTACAAGTTATGAGAAAACTGCAGCAGTTGATTTTTTAGTCGGAAATGCTAATTGCTATGTACCGGAGATTACTGCAGCCTAGCTAGCCTAGCTGGCCTCTCCACTATTTGGAATTTCACAAGAACTGGAATGTTGGACTCTTGTGTACGACTATATCATAAGGAATGAATGCATCACGGAACCATCACTGCTTCTTGGAAATGTATAATATATGCTTGAATACGAGTGGGAGCATTTTATATACCCAGTACAGAGTCAAGTTGTTTCTCTACACATAATTACTGAGAACGTTTTCAACTTGTCATTACGTTTTTACACTAAAGATTATCTTCTTCTTGCACACACATGCCTCCGAAACCGCAATATCATGACTTTCCACAATCGGACAAAAAGTCTGATGCAGTGATATCATATCCATTTGTGCAATTATCTCTCCGTACAATGGCACTTACTCGTGTTCTTTTGGGACGTATTCCGGCTATTCCAAAATCAGAATACCTCGAAATCTTGCAGGTATTCATCTCCCGAAATGTAGAAAGTATTCGCCACATTTAGTTAATCCTTTGCGTCCTTAGTTTTGATACTATCTGCGATATTCTTCTCATTTTTCCCTTCAGATTTCAGAACACACTCGACTCCATCGTAAATCTTAGGAAACTGGACAACCAATCAAAACAAGTGTTGCAATGAGGCTATTGTGTTTCATTGTAGCCAATGAGAGCAAACGTAGTGTCGAACTTTACCAGATCCCACTTCTTTGGATAGGAAAACATGGCGTGGGATCTGGGTACGAGATTAACCTATCTGTAGACCTAATGTGAGCGATTTTTTTTTTTCGAGTTTGGCCACGAAATTTCGATTTTGCTCGATATTTACAGGCATTCGTCCTTAGTTTGTATCTGAAGAATATTTCAGAAATTCGATTTTACGGATTTTATTTGGCATTGGATTCGCATCAATTCCCATACAAACACTGTATTTTGCGCCATGTTTGCACCCTTTTCAAAATGTCGGAATTTACCGCGAAGAAGAAGTCGCCGCGAAGAAGAAGTCGCCTGAAGAACTGCTTTTCGAACCAAAATTGCCGGTTTTGCTCCCCGACAGCTTTAACGACAGGAGTACCGATGGTAATAACTAAAACCAGCCGGTATATAATTTTGGCGGTCATTTTGACCCTGGAAAATCGTTACGAATGTGAGTAAATAATATACCAAAACGCGGGAAATGTAACGGACTTATCGAATTCGGCGCTAGGTTTTTGATTGGTTCGTTTCTGAACAGTTTATTGTCCAGTCATTCCCAGTATATTCTTGGACATCGAAGACGCCTTGTATTATTTTGACCCGACCGATGGTTAAACGATGCAAAATGACCCGGCAAAAACTAGGTCTTTTTGTCTCAGACAGTTGTAAACATTGAGAAGAGATTTTAATATTTTGTATTTCGATGCTAGGTTTTTGGTATTATTTACGGCGATGCAAAAAATCGGCAAAGGTTTTTCAGTGACCTCGCGCCACTAGCGTGACCGTGAAACACGTTTCGTGACCTTTTGTTGACCATTCACTCCCGAAGTTCGCGCAATATTATTTACTGTTGGTATGATTACGTAACATAATTATATCATTTTATTGGGAGTTTCATATGAACTTCGCTCGTGTTCATTCATGTTCTGCTTGTCAGTTCGCGTTGCAAAAGATACGACGGAGTTTATGCTGCGTGCAGCTTCTTGTTTTTGAGAAGAAACATGAATTCCTCAGAAGAAAACCTACCAATCGCTGAAGAACAAGAACACAATAATGCCCAGATTGACCTTCCTCTGAAAATTCCTGCTGGCCTTGACACAGGCTGGGCTTGGGTTGTGTGTTTTGCGTCGTTTTGTATGCTCTTTCTGGCTGGTGGACAACATAACTGCTCGGGAATCATCTTTGTTGCCTTGCTGGATAAATACCAGCTAAGTAGAACCGAGACAGGTATGAATATCGTTATTCTATTGTTTTGGTTTCGTATTAAATATTCGACTAGCCCGAGAAAACAGTCGCCTCTCGGTTCGAGGTAGGCGCGATATCTGCACATTATCGAATATCCGATATCATAGTATTGATAGTATCGGATATTATATATTGATAATATCGGATATTATCGGATATTATCGGATATTATCAAGGGATATTATCGGATATTCTCTAATTAGATATCTATTAGATAAAGGTCTCTCTCCACTGTGAAGGAGGTCGATATTCGATATTATCGGATATTATCGACTATTTTCTAATTAGACATCTAGTAGATATCTATTAGATAAAGGTCTCTCTGCACTGTGAAGGAGGTTGATAATGGATAGTATCGGATATTATCGGATATTCTCTAATTAGATATCTATTAGATAAAGGTCTCTCTCCTCTGTGAAGGACGTCGATATTCGATATTATCGGATATTATCGACTATTTTCTAATTAGACATCTAATAGATATCTATTAGATAAAGGTCTCTCTCCACTGTGAAGGACGTCGATATTCGATATTATCGGATATTATCGACTATTTTCTAATTAGACATCTAGTAGATATCTATTAGATAAAGGTCTCTCTCCACTGTGGAGGAGGTTGATATTCGATAGTATCGGATATTATCGGATATTCTCTAATTAGATATCTATTAGATAAAGGTCTCTCTCCTCTGTGAAGGACGTCGATATTCGATAGTATCGGATATTATCGGATATTCTCTAATTAGATATCTATTAGATAAAGGTCTCTCTCCTCTGTGAAGGACGTCGATATTCGATATTATCGGATATTATCGACTATTTTCTAATTAGACATCTAATAGATATCTATTAGATAAAGGTCTCTCTCCACTGTGAAGGACGTCGATATTCGATATTATCGGATATTATCGACTATTTTCTAATTAGACATCTAATAGATATCTATTAGATAAAGGTCTCTCTCCACTGTGAAGGACGTCGATATTCGATATTATCGGATATTATCGACTATTTTCTAATTAGACATCTAGTAGATATCTATTAGATAAAGGTCTCTCTCCACTGTGAAGGAGGTTGATATTCGATAGTATCGGATATTATCGGATATTCTCTAATTAGATATCTATTAGATAAAGGTCTCTCTCCTCTGTGAAGGACGTCGATATTCGATATTATCGGATATTATCGACTATTTTCTAATTAGACATCTAATAGATATCTATTAGATAAAGGTCTCTCTCCACTGTGAAGGACGTCGATATTCGATATTATCGGATATTATCGACTATTTTCTAATTAGACATCTAGTAGATATCTATTAGATAAAGGTCTCTCTCCACTGTGAAGGAGGTTGATATTCGATAGTATCGGATATTATCGGATATTCTCTAATTAGATATCTATTAGATAAAGGTCTCTCTCCTCTGTGAAGGAGGTTGATATTCGATAGTATCGGATATTATCGGATATTCTCTCATTAGATATCTATTAGATAAAGGTCTCTCTCCACTGTGAAGGAGGTTGATATTCGATAGTATCGGATATTATCGTATATTCTCTAATTAGATATCTATTAGATAAAGGTCTCTCCTCTGTGAAGGACGTCGATATTCGATATTATCGGATATTATCGACTATTTTCTAATTAGACATCTAATAGATATCTATTAGATAAAGGTCTCTCTCCACTGTGAAGGAGGTTGATATTCGATAGTATCCGATATTATCGACTATTTAACAATTAGACATCTAATAGATATCTATTAGATAAAGGTCTCTCTCCTCTGTTGAAGGAGGTTGATATTCGATATTATCCGATATTATCGACTATTTTTTAATTAGACATCTAATAGATATCTATTAGATAAAAGTCTCCCTCTTCTCTGAAGGACGTCGATATTCGATAGTATCGGATATTATCGGATATTCTCTAATTAGATATATATTAGATAAAGGTCTCTCTCCTCTGTGAAGGACGTCGATATTCGATATTATCGGATATTATCGACTATTTTCTAATTAGACATCTAGTAGATATCTATTAGATAAAGGTCTCTGTCCACTGTGAAGGACGTCGATATTCGATATTATCGGATATTATCGACTATTTTCTAATTAGACATCTAGTAGATATCTATTAGATAAAGGTCTCTCTCCACTGTGAAGGAGGTCGATATTCGATATTATCGGATATTATCGACTATTTTCTAATTAGACATCTAATAGATATCTATTAGATAAAGGTCTCCCTCTCCTCTGAAGGACGTCGATATTCGATAGAATCCCATAGCACGACTCAAAATCGCGCGCTGATTGGCTAACGAAGCGTTTAATATTTTGTGGAATTCAACGGTTTGAAAAGCTGTATTAAACGATGTACAGGAAGCCCGCGCGTAAATATTTTGTTTATTTTTATTATCGCGAACAGAGACACAAATCATGTTAAAATTACAAACCAGGATATTCACAAAGTGAACAGTAGTCAAAGAACATGAAAATTATATATCTTTTATTTCGTTTTTTTGCGAGAAATGATATGTTTTGGCCCTCGACTGAACAAGAGCGACTCGAGCTCTAGCTAATCCGAGGAATCGACAAAAACAATTGCAGCAAAAAGGTGTGATTTTGAACGGAAAAGTTGGACAGGGGCTTCGTGGATTTGCTGATTTAATTAATGTAATATTCACACAGAGAAGCTAAATGACTGAAAACAGTAAAAACAGGACGAAAAGCACGGCTACAGAACGGTACTAAAATCGTGGTACAAGGAAAGTTTTGGAAACGAGTGGACTGAACACAAGTATTAAACATTCAACAGTTTAAAAACAGGCTTATTTATTGTGAGACAGAAATTGAGCATTAACATTTGGTACTGAATTTGCTTATAAAGTAAGAAACACTGGCTTAATACTTACAAGTTTATGCGTATACTTGTGCAGCAGCTCTTCGGTTTGTCAGGTTCAGTTTAGATTTTCACTTATCGACAACTGGTTTCGACAGGCCGCCGGTTTTCTAAATCTTTCACAATTTTGACTCCAGTTAATGCACTTTCGCTTTCTTGGTAAAGATTAGATCGAAATTAAGTGTACTTAAATAAAATACAGGTGTTTTCAAGCATAAAAATCCAGTTTTGATGTCGGAAAACCAAATTTTATGAGCAACGAGCCAACAACTACACTTTTTATAGTTGAACATCGTGTGAGGCTCAGTCTAATTTTAGCTTGATTCCTATTCGCTCGTTAGTTTACCGCGCAATGGATTCCTGGCGCGTGGCGGGAATTTCAGCAACTATTCTTTATTTATTTTCGTAAATCACTAGATGCAATGGGATTCAAAGAAAATTCATTGCCCGACTCGGGAATTCCACGTTAAATTTCACTTGAAAAACCGATATCGCACTCATCGCTTCGCGATTCGTGCGATATCGGTTTTTCGCGTGAAATTTAACATGGAATTCCCTCGTCAGGCAATGAATTTACCTATAGTATCGGATATTATCGGATATTCTCTAATTAGATATCTATTAGATAAACGTCTCTCTCCTCTGTGAAGGACGTTGATATTCGATATTATCGGATATTATCGACTATTTTCTAATTAGACATCTAATATATATCTATTAGATAAAGGTCTCCCTCTTCTCTGAAGGACGTCGATATTCGATAGTATCGGATATTATCGGATATTCTCTAATTAGATATATATTAGATAAAGGTCTCTCTCCTCTGTGAAGGACGTCGATATTCGATATTATCGGATATTATCGACTATTTTCTAATTAGACATCTAATAGATATCTATTAGATAAAGGTCTCTCTCCACTGTGAAGGACGTCGATATTCGATATTATCGGATATTATCGACTATTTTCTAATTAGACATCTAATAGATATCTATTAGATAAAGGTCTCTCTCCACTGTGAAGGACGTCGATATTCGATATTATCGGATATTATCGACTATTTTCTAATTAGACATCTAGTAGATATCTATTAGATAAAGGTCTCTCTCCACTGTGAAGGAGGTTGATATTCGATAGTATCGGATATTATCGGATATTCTCTCATTAGATATCTATTAGATAAAGGTCTCTCTCCACTGTGAAGGAGGTTGATATTCGATATTATCCGATATTATCGACTATTTTCTAATTAGACATCCAATAGATATCTATTAGATAAAGGTCTCCCTCTCCTTTGAAGGACGTCGATATTCGATAGTATCGGATATTATCGGATATTCTCTAATTAGATATCTATTAGATAAAGGTCTCTCTCCTCTGTGAAGGACGTCGATATTCGATATTATCGGATATTATCGACTATTTTCTAATTAGACATCTAATAGATATCTATTAGATAAAGGTCTCCCTCCACTGTGAAGGAGGTTGATATTCGATAGAATCCCATAGCACGACTCAAAATCGCGCGCTGATTGGCTAACGAAGCGTTTAATATTTTGTGGAATTCAACGGTTTGAAAAGCTGTATTAAACGATGTAGAGGAAGCCCGCGCGTAAATATTTTGTTTATTTTTATTATCGCGAACGGAGACACAAATCATGTTAAAATTACAAACCAGGATATTCACAAAGTTAACAGTAGTCAAAGAACATGAAAATTATATATCTTTTATTTCGTTTTTTTGCGAGAAATGATATGTTTTGGCCCTCGACTGAACAAGACTCAAGAAGACCGACCCGAGCTCTAGCTAATCCGAGGAATCAACAAAAACAATTGCAGCAAAAAGGTGTGATTTTGAACGGAAAAGTTGGACAGGGGCTTCGTGGATTTGCTGATTTAATTAATGTAATATTCACACAGAGAAGCTAAATGACTGAAAACAGTAAAAACAGGACGAAAAGCACGGCTACAGAACGGTACTAAAATCGTGGTACAAGGAAAATTTTGGAAACGAGTGGACTGAACACAAGTATTAAACATTCAACAGTTTAAAAACAGGCTTATTTATTGTGAGACAGAAATTGAGCATTAACATTTGGTACTGAATTTGCTTATAAAGTTAGGAACACTGGCTTAATACTTACAAGTTTATGCGTATACTTGTGCAGCAGCTTTTCGGTTTGTCAGGTTCAGTTTAGATTTTCACTTATATCGACAGGCCGCCGGTTTTCTAAATCTTTCACAATTTTGACTCCAGTTAATGCACTTTCGCTTTCTTGGTAAAGATTAGATCGAAATTAAGTGTACTTAACTAAAATACAGGTGTTTTCAAGCATAAAAATCCAGTTTTGATGTCGGAAAACCAAATTTTATGAGCAACGAGCCAACAACTACACTTTTAATTGAACATCGTGTGAGGCTCAGTCTAATTTTAGCTTGATTCCTATTCGCTCGTTAGTTTACCGCGCAATGGATTCCTGGCGCGTGGCGGGAATTTCAGCAACTATTCTTTATTTATTTTCGTAAATCACTAGCAATGGGATTCAAAGAAAATTCATTGCCCGACTCGGGAATTCCACGTTAAATTTCACTTGAAAAACCGATATCGCACTCATCGCTTCGCGATTCGTGCGATATCGGTTTTTCGCGTGCAATTTAACGTGGAATTCCCTCGTCAGGCAATGAATTTACCTATAGTATCCGATATTATCGACTATTTAACAATTAGACATCTAATAGATATCTATTAGATAAAGGTCTCTCTCCTCTGTTGAAGGAGGTTGATATTCGATATTATCCGATATTATCGACTATTTTCTAATTAGACATCTAATAGATATCTATTAGATAAAAGTCTCCCTCTTCTCTGAAGGAGGTTGATATTCGATAGTATCGGATATTATCGGATATTCTCTAATTAGATATCTATTAGATAAAGGTCTCTCTCCTCTGTGAAGGAGGTTGATATTCGATAGTATCGGATATTATCGGATATTCTCTAATTAGATATCTATTAGATAAAGGTCTCTCTCCACTGTGAAGGAGGTTGATATTCGATAGTATCGGATATTATCGGATATTCTCTAATTAGATATCTATTAGATAAAGGTCTCTCTCCTCTGTGAAGGACGTCGATATTCGATATTATCGGATATTATCGACTATTTTCTAATTAGACATCTAATAGATATCTATTAGATAAAAGTCTCTCTCCACTGTGAAGGAGGTTGATATTCGATAGTATCCGATATTATCGACTATTTAACAATTAGACATCTAATAGATATCTATTAGATAAAGGTCTCGCTCCTCTGTTGAAGGAGGTTGATATTCGATATTATCCGATATTATCGACTATTTTCTAATTAGACATCTAATAGATATCTATTAGATAAAAGTCTCCCTCTTCTCTGAAGGACGTCGATATTCGATAGTATCGTATATTATCGGATATTCTCTAATTAGATATCTATTAGATAAAGGTCTCTCTCCTCTGTGAAGGACGTCGATATTCGATATTATCGGATATTATCGACTATTTTCTAATTAGACATCTAATAGATATCTATTAGATAAAGGTCTCTCTCCACTGTGAAGGACGTCGATATTCGATATTATCGGATATTATCGACTATTTTCTAATTAGACATCTAGTAGATATCTATTAGATAAAGGTCTCTCTCCACTGTGAAGGAGGTCGATATTCGATATTATCGGATATTATCGACTATTTTCTAATTAGACATCTAATAGATATCTATTAGATAAAGGTCTCTCTCCTCTGTTGAAGGAGGTTGATATTCGATATTATCCGATATTATCGACTATTTTCTAATTAGACATCTAATAGATATCTATTAGATAAAAGTCTCCCTCTTCTCTGAAGGAGGTTGATATTCAATAGTATCGGATATTATCGGATATTCTCTAATTAGATATCTATTAGATAAAGGTCTCTCTCCTCTGTGAAGGAGGTTGATATTCGATAGTATCGGATATTATCGGATATTCTCTAATTAGATATCTATTAGATAAAGGTCTCTCTCCACTGTGAAGGAGGTTGATATTCGATAGTATCGGATATTATCGGATATTCTCTAATTAGATATCTATTAGATAAAGGTCTCTCTCCTCTGTGAAGGACGTCGATATTCGATATTATCGGATATTATCGACTATTTTCTAATTAGACATCTAATAGATATCTATTAGATAAAGGTCTCTCTCCACTGTGAAGGAGGTTGATATTCGATAGTATCCGATATTATCGACTATTTAACAATTAGACATCTAATAGATATCTATTAGATAAAGGTCTCTCTCCTCTGTTGAAGGAGGTTGATATTCGATATTATCCGATATTATCGACTATTTTCTAATTAGACATCTAATAGATATCTATTAGATAAAAGTCTCCCTCTTCTCTGAAGGACGTCGATATTCGATAGTATCGTATATTATCGGATATTCTCTAATTAGATATCTATTAGATAAAGGTCTCTCTCCTCTGTGAAGGACGTCGATATTCGATATTATCGGATATTATCGACTATTTTCTAATTAGACATCTAATAGATATCTATTAGATAAAGGTCTCTCTCCACTGTGAAGGACGTCGATATTCGATATTATCGGATATTATCGACTATTTTCTAATTAGACATCTAGTAGATATCTATTAGATAAAGGTCTCTCTCCACTGTGAAGGAGGTCGATATTCGATATTATCGGATATTATCGACTATTTTCTAATTAGACATCTAATAGATATCTATTAGATAAAGGTCTCCCTCTCCTCTGAAGGACGTCGATATTCGATAGTATCGGATAATATCGGATATTCTCTAATTAGATATCTATTAGATAAACGTCTCTCTCCTCTGTGAAGGACGTCGATATTCGATATTATCGGATATTATCGACTATTTTCTAATTAGACATCTAATATATATCTATTAGATAAAGGTCTCTCTCCTCTGTGAAGGACGTCGATATTCGATATTATCGGATATTATCGACTATTTTCTAATTAGACATCTAATAGATATCTATTAGATAAAGGTCTCTCTCCACTGTGAAGGACGTCGATATTCGATATTATCGGATATTATCGACTATTTTCTAATTAGACATCTAGTAGATATCTATTAGATAAAGGTCTCTCTCCACTGTGAAGGAGGTTGATATTCGATAGTATCGGATATTATCGGATATTCTCTAATTAGATATCTATTAGATAAAGGTATCTCTCCTCTGTGAAGGACGTCGATATTCGATATTATCGGATATTATCGACTATTTTCTAATTAGACATCTAATAGATATCTATTAGATAAAGGTCTCTCCACTGTGAAGGACGTCGATATTCGATGTTATCGGATATTATCGACTATTTTCTAATTAGACATCTAATAGATATATATTAGATAAAGGTCTCTCTCCACTGTGAAGGAGGTTGATATTCGATAGTATCCGATATTATCGACTATTTTCTAATTAGACATCTAGTAGATATCTATTAGATAAAGGTCTCTCTCCACTGTGAAGGACGTCGATATTCGATGTTATCGGATATTATCGACTATTTTCTAATTAGACATCTAATAGATATATATTAGATAAAGGTCTCTCCACTGTGAAGGACGTCGATATTCGATATTATCGGATATTATCGACTATTTTCTAATTAGACATCTAATAGATATATATTAGATAAAGGTCTCTCCACTGTGAAGGACGTCGATATTCGATGTTATCGGATATTATCGACTATTTTCTAATTAGACATCTAGTAGATATCTATTAGATAAAGGTCTCTCTCCACTGTGAAGGAGGTTGATATTCGATAGTATCGGATATTATCGGATATTCTCTAATTAGATATCTATTAGATAAAGGTCTCTCTCCTCTGTGAAGGAGGTTGATATTCGATATTATCCGATATTATCGACTATTTTCTAATTAGACATCCAATAGATATCTATTAGATAAAGGTCTCCCTCTCCTTTGAAGGACGTCGATATTCGATAGTATCGGATATTATCGGATATTCTCTTATTAGATATCTATTAGATAAAGGTCTCTCTCCTCTGTGAAAGAGGTTGATATTCGATATTATCCGATATTATCGACTATTTTCTAATTAGACATCTAATAGATATCTATTAGATAAAGGTCTCTCCTCTGTTGAAGGAGGTTGATATTCGATATTATCGGATATTATCGACTATTTTCTAATTAGACATCTATTAGATATCTACTAGATAAAGGTCTCTCTCCTCTGTGAAGGACGTTGATATTCGATATTATCCGATATTATCGACTATTTTCTAATTAGACATCTAATAGATATCTATTAGATAAAAGTCTCCATCTTCTCTGAAGGACGTCGATATTCGATAGTATCGGATATTATCGGATATTCTTTAATTAGATATCTATTAGATAAAGGTCTCTCTCCACTGTGAAGGAGGTCGATATTCGATATTATCGGATATTATCGACTATTTTCTAATTAGACATCTAATAGATATCTATTAGATAAAGGTCTCCCTCTCCTCTGAAGGACTTCGATGTTCGATAGTATCGGATATTATCGGATATTCTCTAATTAGATATCTATTAGATAAAGATCTCTCTCCTCTGTGAAGGACGTCGATATTCGATATTATCGGATATTATCGACTATTTTCTAATTAGACATCTAATAGATATCTATTAGATAAAGGTCTCTCTCCACTGTGAAGGAGGTCGATATTCGATATTATCGGATATTATCGACTATTTTCTAATTAGACATCTAGTAGATATCTATTAGATAAAGGTCTCTCTCCACTGTGAAGGAGGTTGATATTCGATAGTATCGGATATTATCGGATATTCTCTAATTAGATATCTATTAGATAAAGGTCTCTCTCCTCTGTGAAGGAGGTTGATATTCGATAGTATCGGATATTATCGGATATTCTCTCATTAGATATCTATTAGATAAAGGTCTCTCTCCACTGTGAAGGAGGTTGATATTCGATAGTATCGGATATTATCGGATATTCTCTAATTAGATATCTATTAGATAAAGGTCTCTCTCCTCTGTGAAGGACGTTGATATTCGATATTATCGGATATTATCGACTATTTTCTAATTAGACATCTAATAGATATCTATTAGATAAAGGTCTCTCTCCACTGTGAAGGAGGTTGATATTCGATAGTATCCGATATTATCGACTATTTAACAATTAGACATCTAATAGATATCTATTAGATAAAAGTCTCCATCTTCTCTGAAGGACGTCGATATTCGATAGTATCGGATATTATCGGATATTCTTTAATTAGATATCTATTAGATAAAGGTCTCTCTCCACTGTGAAGGAGGTCGATATTCGATATTATCGGATATTATCGACTATTTTCTAATTAGACATCTAATAGATATCTATTAGATAAAGGTCTCCCTCTCCTCTGAAGGACTTCGATGTTCGATAGTATCGGATATTATCGGATATTCTCTAATTAGATATCTATTAGATAAAGATCTCTCTCCTCTGTGAAGGACGTCGATATTCGATATTATCGGATATTATCGACTATTTTCTAATTAGACATCTAATAGATATCTATTAGATAAAGGTCTCTCTCCACTGTGAAGGAGGTCGATATTCGATATTATCGGATATTATCGACTATTTTCTAATTAGACATCTAGTAGATATCTATTAGATAAAGGTCTCTCTCCACTGTGAAGGAGGTTGATATTCGATAGTATCGGATATTATCGGATATTCTCTAATTAGATATCTATTAGATAAAGGTCTCTCTCCTCTGTGAAGGAGGTTGATATTCGATAGTATCGGATATTATCGGATATTCTCTCATTAGATATCTATTAGATAAAGGTATCTCTCCTCTGTGAAGGACGTCGATATTCGATATTATCGGATATTATCGACTATTTTCTAATTAGACATCCAATAGATATCTATTAGATAAAGGTCTCCCTCTCCTTTGAAGGACGTCGATATTCGATAGTATCGGATATTATCGGATATTCTCTTATTAGATATCTATTAGATAAAGGTCTCTCTCCTCTGTGAAAGAGGTTGATATTCGATATTATCCGATATTATCGACTATTTTCTAATTAGACATCTAATAGATATCTATTAGATAAAGGTCTCTCCTCTGTTGAAGGAGGTTGATATTCGATATTATCGGATATTATCGACTATTTTCTAATTAGACATCTATTAGATATCTACTAGATAAAGGTCTCTCTCCTCTGTGAAGGACGTTGATATTCGATATTATCCGATATTATCGACTATTTTCTAATTAGACATCTAATAGATATCTATTAGATAAAAGTCTCCATCTTCTCTGAAGGACGTCGATATTCGATAGTATCGGATATTATCGGATATTCTTTAATTAGATATCTATTAGATAAAGGTCTCTCTCCACTGTGAAGGAGGTCGATATTCGATATTATCGGATATTATCGACTATTTTCTAATTAGACATCTAATAGATATCTATTAGATAAAGGTCTCCCTCTCCTCTGAAGGACTTCGATGTTCGATAGTATCGGATATTATCGGATATTCTCTAATTAGATATCTATTAGATAAAGATCTCTCTCCTCTGTGAAGGACGTCGATATTCGATATTATCGGATATTATCGACTATTTTCTAATTAGACATCTAATAGATATCTATTAGATAAAGGTCTCTCTCCACTGTGAAGGAGGTCGATATTCGATATTATCGGATATTATCGACTATTTTCTAATTAGACATCTAGTAGATATCTATTAGATAAAGGTCTCTCTCCACTGTGAAGGAGGTTGATATTCGATAGTATCGGATATTATCGGATATTCTCTAATTAGATATCTATTAGATAAAGGTCTCTCTCCTCTGTGAAGGAGGTTGATATTCGATAGTATCGGATATTATCGGATATTCTCTCATTAGATATCTATTAGATAAAGGTCTCTCTCCACTGTGAAGGAGGTTGATATTCGATAGTATCGGATATTATCGGATATTCTCTAATTAGATATCTATTAGATAAAGGTCTCTCTCCTCTGTGAAGGACGTTGATATTCGATATTATCGGATATTATCGACTATTTTCTAATTAGACATCTAATAGATATCTATTAGATAAAGGTCTCTCTCCACTGTGAAGGAGGTTGATATTCGATAGTATCCGATATTATCGACTATTTAACAATTAGACATCTAATAGATATCTATTAGATAAAAGTCTCCATCTTCTCTGAAGGACGTCGATATTCGATAGTATCGGATATTATCGGATATTCTTTAATTAGATATCTATTAGATAAAGGTCTCTCTCCACTGTGAAGGAGGTCGATATTCGATATTATCGGATATTATCGACTATTTTCTAATTAGACATCTAATAGATATCTATTAGATAAAGGTCTCCCTCTCCTCTGAAGGACTTCGATGTTCGATAGTATCGGATATTATCGGATATTCTCTAATTAGATATCTATTAGATAAAGATCTCTCTCCTCTGTGAAGGACGTCGATATTCGATATTATCGGATATTATCGACTATTTTCTAATTAGACATCTAATAGATATCTATTAGATAAAGGTCTCTCTCCACTGTGAAGGAGGTCGATATTCGATATTATCGGATATTATCGACTATTTTCTAATTAGACATCTAGTAGATATCTATTAGATAAAGGTCTCTCTCCACTGTGAAGGAGGTTGATATTCGATAGTATCGGATATTATCGGATATTCTCTAATTAGATATCTATTAGATAAAGGTCTCTCTCCTCTGTGAAGGAGGTTGATATTCGATAGTATCGGATATTATCGGATATTCTCTCATTAGATATCTATTAGATAAAGGTCTCTCTCCACTGTGAAGGAGGTTGATATTCGATAGTATCGGATATTATCGGATATTCTCTAATTAGATATCTATTAGATAAAGGTCTCTCTCCTCTGTGAAGGACGTTGATATTCGATATTATCGGATATTATCGACTATTTTCTAATTAGACATCTAATAGATATCTATTAGATAAAGGTCTCTCTCCACTGTGAAGGAGGTTGATATTCGATAGTATCCGATATTATCGACTATTTAACAATTAGACATCTAATAGATATCTATTATATAAAGGTCTCTCTCCTCTGTTGAAGGAGGTTGATATTCGATATTATCCGATATTATCGACTATTTTCTAATTAGACATCTAATAGATATCTATTAGATAAAAGTCTCCCTCTTCTCTGAAGGAGGTTGATATTCGATAGTATCGGATATTATCGGATATTCTCTAATTAGATATCTATTAGATAAAGGTCTCTCTCCTCTGTGAAGGAGGTTGATATTCGATAGTATCGGATATTATCGGATATTCTCTAATTAGATATCTATTAGATAAAGGTCTCTCTCCACTGTGAAGGAGGTTGATATTCGATAGTATCGGATATTATCGGATATTCTCTAATTAGATATCTATTAGATAAAGGTCTCTCTCCTCTGTGAAGGACGTGGATATTCGATATTATCGGATATTATCGACTATTTTCTAATTAGACATCTAATAGATATCTATTAGATAAAGGTCTCTCTCCACTGTGAAGGAGGTTGATATTCGATAGTATCCGATATTATCGACTATTTAACAATTAGACATCTAATAGATATCTATTAGATAAAGGTCTCTCTCCTCTGTTGAAGGAGGTTGATATTCGATATTATCCGATATTATCGACTATTTTCTAATTAGACATCTAATAGATATCTATTAGATAAAAGTCTCCCTCTTCTCTGAAGGACGTCGATATTCGATAGTATCGGATATTATCGGATATTCTCTAATTAGATATCTATTAGATAAAGGTCTCTCTCCTCTGTGAAGGACGTCGATATTCGATATTATCGGATATTATCGACTATTTTCTAATTAGACATCTAATAGATATCTATTAGATAAAGGTCTCTCTCCACTGTGAAGGACGTCGATATTCGATATTATCGGATATTATCGACTATTTTCTAATTAGACATCTAGTAGATATCTATTAGATAAAGGTCTCTCTCCACTGTGAAGGAGGTCGATATTCGATATTATCGGATATTATCGACTATTTTCTAATTAGACATCTAATAGATATCTATTAGATAAAGGTCTCCCTCTCCTCTGAAGGACGTCGATATTCGATAGTATCGGATATTATCGGATATTCTCTAATTAGATATCTATTAGATAAACGTCTCCCTCCTCTGTGAAGGACGTCGATATTCGATATTATCGGATATTATAGACTATTTTCTAATTAGACATCTAATAGATATCTATTAGATAAAGGTCTCTCTCCACTGTGAAGGAGGTCGATATTCGATATTATCGGATATTATCGACTATTTTCTAATTAGACATCTAGTAGATATCTATTAGATAAAGGTCTCTCTCCACTGTGAAGGAGGTTGATATTCGATAGTATCGGATATTATCGGATATTCTCTAATTAGATATCTATTAGATAAAGGTCTCTCTCCTCTGTGAAGGAGGTTGATATTCGATAGTATCGGATATTATCGGATATTCTCTCATTAGATATCTATTAGATAAAGGTCTCTCTCCACTGTGAAGGAGGTTGATATTCGATAGTATCGGATATTATCGGATATTCTCTAATTAGATATCTATTAGATAAAGGTCTCTCTCCTCTGTGAAGGACGTTGATATTCGATATTATCGGATATTATCGACTATTTTCTAATTAGACATCTAATAGATATCTATTAGATAAAGGTCTCTCTCCACTGTGAAGGAGGTTGATATTCGATAGTATCCGATATTATCGACTATTTAACAATTAGACATCTAATAGATATCTATTATATAAAGGTCTCTCTCCTCTGTTGAAGGAGGTTGATATTCGATATTATCCGATATTATCGACTATTTTCTAATTAGACATCTAATAGATATCTATTAGATAAAAGTCTCCCTCTTCTCTGAAGGAGGTTGATATTCGATAGTATCGGATATTATCGGATATTCTCTAATTAGATATCTATTAGATAAAGGTCTCTCTCCTCTGTGAAGGAGGTTGATATTCGATAGTATCGGATATTATCGGATATTCTCTAATTAGATATCTATTAGATAAAGGTCTCTCTCCACTGTGAAGGAGGTTGATATTCGATAGTATCGGATATTATCGGATATTCTCTAATTAGATATCTATTAGATAAAGGTCTCTCTCCTCTGTGAAGGACGTGGATATTCGATATTATCGGATATTATCGACTATTTTCTAATTAGACATCTAATAGATATCTATTAGATAAAGGTCTCTCTCCACTGTGAAGGAGGTTGATATTCGATAGTATCCGATATTATCGACTATTTAACAATTAGACATCTAATAGATATCTATTAGATAAAGGTCTCTCTCCTCTGTTGAAGGAGGTTGATATTCGATATTATCCGATATTATCGACTATTTTCTAATTAGACATCTAATAGATATCTATTAGATAAAAGTCTCCCTCTTCTCTGAAGGACGTCGATATTCGATAGTATCGGATATTATCGGATATTCTCTAATTAGATATCTATTAGATAAAGGTCTCTCTCCTCTGTGAAGGACGTCGATATTCGATATTATCGGATATTATCGACTATTTTCTAATTAGACATCTAATAGATATCTATTAGATAAAGGTCTCTCTCCACTGTGAAGGACGTCGATATTCGATATTATCGACTATTTTCTAATTAGACATCTAGTAGATATCTATTAGATAAAGGTCTCTCTCCACTGTGAAGGAGGTCGATATTCGATATTATCGGATATTATCGACTATTTTCTAATTAGACATCTAATAGATATCTATTAGATAAAGGTCTCCCTCTCCTCTGAAGGACGTCGATATTCGATAGTATCGGATATTATCGGATATTCTCTAATTAGATATCTATTAGATAAACGTCTCCCTCCTCTGTGAAGGACGTCGATATTCGATATTATCGGATATTATAGACTATTTTCTAATTAGACATCTAATATATATCTATTAGATAAAGGTCTCTCTCCTCTGTGAAGGACGTCGATATTCGATATTATCGGATATTATCGACTATTTTCTAATTAGACATCTAATAGATATCTATTAGATAAAGGTCTCTCTCCACTGTGAAGGACGTCGATATTCGATATTATCGGATATTATCGACTATTTTCTAATTAGACATCTAGTAGATATCTATTAGATAAAGGTCTCTCTCCACTGTGAAGGAGGTTGATATTCGATAGTATCGGATATTATCGGATATTCTCTAATTAGATATCTATTAGATAAAGGTCTCTCTCCTCTGTGAAGGACGTCGATATTCGATATTATCGGATATTATCGACTATTTTCAAATTAGACATCTAATAGATATCTATTAGATAAAGGTCTCTCCACTGTGAAGGACGTCGATATTCGATGTTATCGGATATTATCGACTATTTTCTAATTAGACATCTAGTAGATATCTATTAGATAAAGGTCTCTCTCCACTGTGAAGGAGGTTGATATTCGATAGTATCGGATATTATCGGAAGTAGTATAGCCGGGAGTAAAATGATACCACTTTTTTCTTGCACAACAAAAGAATGTAGTGGAGGCCTTCAAGCGACGAAGACCTCCACTACATTCTTTCCTTGCACAACAAAAAAGTGGTATCAGTTTTACTCCCGGCTATACTACTAGGGGGGTCATAAGGGACGTCCAAATTGTCACTAGACATTCTTACACCTAAAAATCCAAACTCGATAACCCTATTAGAGAAATGATTAGCATATAGTTATATTGATGTCGACATCCTTGCACCTAAGAATCCAAACTTGAGCAACTGTTAAAGATAATGTAACATATAATATAGACGTCGGCACGCAAGGTAGAAGATGGTCACCCTAGAAGAACTGCGCACGCAAGCAAAGCAATTTGGGTTGCGAGGTACTTCGGGGTTCGACAAAACCAAGCTCGCCCAGGCAATAGCTGAGGCTCGCGCTCTCGAATGGGAGAGTAGGATCGAACGAGCCGATCGAACAGGTAGGTTCCCAGCTCTTCGTGGCGATTCTGAAAATCCCCACAAAAGAGCTCAACGCGCGCGGGAAACCAAACAGTTGGACGAGGAGGTTGTGGCAAGCCTAAGGGCAAAAGCCGACGAAGAGAGGTCCATAGCGGATCCTCGAAGACGTTTGCCCCACAAACGCCGAGCCTTCCGACGGTTCCTACGAGAGCCTCGTAGTGAACCACTTCCACAGAGTCTAGCTCGAGAGGCAGGTGCTATTCTCGATGAGAGAGATGGAATGCTCGAGAGAGTGGAGATAGGCCGCCGTACTATCCAGTGGCGCTTCTTCCAAGGTGTGGCAGGAGATTTGACCCCTAGGATCATGGAAAAGTTAGTTGCAAAGGTAACTACCAGCTTCTACCTACGCTACAGCTACACCTATCGCATTCGCAATGTCAACGACGGACATGTGATGCTATTCTCCAAGACTGTCCCCGGCTCTCCATGGGCGAACATCCTAGGCAATGCAGAGGAGTGGATCAATAGCAAAGAGACAGCTCGTTTGAATCCCGACAACATCAAGCGACCAAATACCCAATGGGCCTTCGTGCGTTGGATCTACGTGGATGTCAAAGTCGTGATCGATCGTCAGCCTCTGTTGGGAACAGGTCCACTACCCCAATGGCTTCGCCAGAAAAAAGGAATGATTGCCCTTGATCGATATGGTGACAACCTATGTCTTTGGCGTTGCCTTGCCATGCATGAAGGAGCAAGAGTAGATAGGTGTTGCGTCACAGCTCGAAGACTTGCCCAGAACTTCTATCGCCTGACAGCGCCCACGCAAGATGTTCCCAGAACCTCCTTAGACCAGCTGGAGGAAGTCGAGTTTCACTTTGGAATCGGCATTCGGGTGTACGAACCTACGGAGGCTGGCGCTTGGCATCTGATGCGACATGCAGCTCACTACAAGCATACGATGACGATTGGGATATACGAAGGACATGCCTTCTATATCAAGGACGTCAAAAAGCTAGGGCACATCTATGTATGTAATGACTGTAAGCAACGGTTCACACAGGCTGGTCACCTCCAACGCCACGCAGATCGTTGTAGTCGTGGCGAAACGAAGATTGTTTGCCCCGGAAAAGTAATCACAGTACCCCAGTCGGCATATGAAAAAGCATTCTGGCCAGAGAGCACCGCCAGCAAAGCCGCTTTACGCTGGTTGAAACGCGAAGCCGAAAGAATTGGGCAACACATTCATCACGCAGCTTGTGGACATGGTGGAGAGCATTGGCTCGAAGGAGCAGCGGTTGATGGCTACGAACCTCTTTCGAAAACCATCTTCCAATTTCATGGATGCTATTTCCATGGCTGCCCGAAATGCTTCCCTAGAGAAAGGAGGCTCTATCACAAGACCTGCGAAAGAACGGAGAGTCTACGTGAGGCAGGTTATGTAGTAGTGGAGGCTTGGGGTTGCTCCACGAAGAAGACAAACGAACCGGTCCCCACGCCAACGCAAACTGCCTACCCACATGCCATAGTTTACGATTTCGAAGCCTATCTTGATAGAACAAAAGGAAGACGACCAACGGACCGATTGACCATCGAAAACGTCCACGTCCCAGTATCCGTTTCCATAGCGGACACTTACAACCGAATACCAACCCATATCTGTCGACGAGATCCGAAGGAACTCATAGCTGACTTCGTCGAAGAACTCCAGCAAAGAGCACAGGTAATCCAAGTAGCCGTGGCAAGATGGTACCGGCTCGATAAGCCCAAATTCTCCTTCGACACCCTACCAAAGAGACAACAAGCGAAGATCGACGAATGGATCGGTCAAGTTCCAGTTTTGGGATTCAATTCTGGCCGGTACGATCTCAACCTGATCAGGGAGCACTTCGTAGGAACCATTGCCGACACATGCAAGAAAGTCAGAGTAGCAAAGAAAGCCAACACCACTATGTTTCTCTTGACTCCCGATTTCCGTTTCCTCGACGTGATGAACTACCTTGGACCAGGTACTTCCTACGAACGTTGGATTACTGCCTATGGATGCGAGTTGCAAAAGAGTTTCTTCCCATATGAGTGGTTTGACTCTCCTGACAAGTTGGATCACGTTGGATTACCAGACTATCCAGAGTGGGGTTCGAAGTTGAAAAGAGAACACCTACTATCTAGGGAAGAGTTCGAAGACTGCAAGCGCACCTTTCTCGACAAGGGAATGGAGACCTTTGCAGACTGGCTAAGATACTACAACAACCTAGACGTAGTTCCATTCCTAGAGGCACTCGAAAAGATGCGAGATTTCTATCACGAGAAGGGAGTAGACATGCTGAAAGACGCAGTGTCTATCCCAGGAGTCTCGCTACAGTTCCTGCTTCGAGGTAGTGTAGAAAGGGGAGCTGAGATGTACGCTCCAAGTGAGGAAGCCTACCACATGCTGAAAGGCGCTGTCGTGGGAGGTCCAAGCATAGTGTTCACCAGACGCCACGAAGCAGGAGTGACTAAGATTCGTAGTCATCAGGGTGGAACCAAGGTGTGTCGCAAAGTTCTTGGATACGATGCCAACGCCCTATATCTTTCTACCATGGAATTCGAAATGCCTTGTGGAAAAGAAACGGTCGTTCACTATGATGAGCCAGATCTAGCCGTTGAAGACTTCGTCGAATGTCTACGTGGTGGAACGTGGTTTGGATATGCGGAGGTAGACATCGAGATACCAAAAGAATTGTGGAAGGAATTTGAGGAGATGCCCCCCTTCTTCTACAACAAGAAGATCCCCAAGGAAGCAATTCCTCCACAAATGTTGGCCTACCTCGCAAGGACGGGTAGAAAGCGCAGCGAGGAAAAGAAGTTAGTTGGGAGTCTTTCTGGAAAGAGGTTGCTACTCTATGCTCCTCTTCTACTTTGGTATCTAGATCATGGCGCAGTGATCACTGCTGTCTACCGCACGATAGACTACGAACCCAAAGAAATCTTCGGATGGTTCGTGGACCAAGTCACCGAGGCGCGACGCCTGGGAGACGTAGACAAAAGTAAATCTTTGCTGGCAGATGTGTTCAAGCTACTAGGAAACAACGCCTATGGAAAGTTGCTCGAAGACTTGGGACGCCAAACGAATGTCACCTATACAAAAGACGAGAAGATTGTGGACAAAGCTTTGCGGAGTGCTTGGTTCGAAGACCTGGAAGAGATTGGCGAGGCATACGAACTCGAGAGTAGGAAGAACCAGATCCGAATCAAACGTCCTTTCCAAGTAGGTATCGCGGTATATCAGCTTGCCAAACTTCGCATGCTCGAGTTCTACTACGACTTCCTTGATAAGTACGTCGATCGCAAGGATTTCGAATATATACAGATGGACACGGACAGTGCGTACATTGCCATTTCTGGAAACAGTATCGACGAAGTCGTACGATCAGACCTACGAGAGGATTTCGCAGCCCACAGAAAAGAATGGCTAGCTTGGGACGAATGGAGCAGTCGTACCCCAGGACTCTTCAAACTCGAATTCGAAGGACAGCGCGCCATTGCCCTATGCTCGAAAGCCTACTACGTCGATACGGGTGGCAGCAAGAAGTATTCCGCCAAAGGTATGTCTAGGCGGCACAATGACATCTCGTGGGATAGATTCGAAGCAGCGCTCCAAGGTAGTACCGACATGGCAAAGAACCGAGGCTTCAGACTATTGCCAGAAGGTATGGCAACCTACGAACAGCAGAAGCTTGGGCTATCGGCTTACTACGATAAAAGATACGTTCTGCCCGATGGTATCCACACTGAGCCAATAGAGTACGCTGTCTAGCGTCTGGGTACAAACAGAATTCCTTTTGGTGGTAGTTCCGTATCCCTAGGAACGACTTGTAGCTCTTCACGAACGAATCCACGTTTGGGTGCGTCCTTCTCCCCTTCTCGCTTAGCGAGGTAGTACAGCACAGGCTGACCCGAAGATACTACACTTCGCGAAATGGTGTATATCTGCAAACTCCACACAGGATCAGTAGCTCTACGTTTTTCACCCCCTTCCAATTCTCCTGGTGCGTAAAGATATCGAACTAGAACGTCGAATGGTAGGCGCTCTTCTCTCAATCCAACGGTGCGCGAATACGTAGGAGTCTTTAGATCTACTTGTTGCGTCACTACAGAATTCGAAGGCTCCTTTCCTGTAAGTCGAGTCACCTCACTGTTCATGGCTTTGATAACCATTGGTAAACGAACTACCCATTCTCTACTACGCTCATCTGATCCTTCCGAAGTAAGTACCATCTCTTGTGCATATTGATATCCAAACAATCTCTCAGCTAATGTCCTATTCGCTCGTTCGACGAAGCCTTGCGCTCTATGATTACCAGCCTCACCTCGTTGAACTTTCGTACCATGTAGTTCTAACGTTTCAGACATACGCCCCATGAATTCTCTACCAGGGTCTACTTGTAACGTCTTTGGCCATTCGAGTGGACTACGTTTGTAGATTCGTTCGAATGCCGCAGAAACTTCACCGCTATCTTTCGAAGCTAAAGGTTCGGCTTCTTTGTATCGAGAAGCTACATCGATTACCACCAATGCGTACTTATATAGTTTCCTTCCACGGCCAGGACGATCGTGAGGTAGAAATATCAAATCAGCTTGGTGGACTTCATTTGGTTTCGATACGGTCCAATGTGGTCGTGGTACATATCGTGGTGGTGGTAAATAAATTTGCCACAGTGCTTGCTTCTCTAACCAACTCTTAGCTGTGTCTTCCGATACCTTTGCTGCCGCCGAAGGCTTCGAGGATGTCTTCTGCGTTGAACACAGAGGATTCGTTTGCCGTCGCCGCGTTAGCTGCCGTGGTATTGGCATCGTTGGTTGAGATGGCATCATTGGTTGAGGGGGCATCGTTGGTCGCATTGGAAACTTGGCTAGCCATCGTCTTTGATATATATACATGAGGCTTTATCTAATAGGGGTTATTGAATCCGTTTTTTTACGACCCTTACTAACGAGTCAAACTATTATTTATTGCACGTTCGGATCCGTTAGGTGTTGCATTTGGTTGGGTAGTTGTGCTACTCCCGTGTTTGGTTCTAAGTCTTCTAAGTCTTCTAATTTAAGTAGTAAAGCATTTTCCCTTGCTTTGAGGATACTGTCGTAGAGGAGGCTCGCCGCTGCCATAAACATTCCGATGCTACAAACTAAACTAGAGACCATCCTGTTCTTGTCCACGAGATCCAACTTTTCTTGTATGTCGCTCGAATCGTGGGGCTTCGACATCTTGCTGTATGTCGGTAGGCGGTATTACTTCAATTGTTGTATCGGATGGAAAACTTGTCAAGTATTTCTTGTGATTTTTAAAGCAACCGACTAGCAACGTATCCTATAGCGAGCGTCCCACCACCTACGATTGCCAATTCCGTAGTTCTCTGCGAACTCGAAGGTTTGTAGTAGTCGGAAAAGCGAGGCTTCTTCATGTCCAGACGGTGCAGCCCCACGTGTACTGTATTGTATAGCACAAGGGCGCGGTCCGTATTGGTTAGATCCTCGGCAGCGTAGTATTTCTTACGTTCCTGCTCTTTAACCCACTTGGATAGTTCTTCTTGGTGTTTTTCGTAAGTAGCCATGTCAGCCTTGTATTTCTCAAGGGCTCTATCGTGCCTTTTGATCTCTATATTAGTCTCCTCTGGGTCTCTTCCAGAAATATATCGGTCGAGGTATTTAGCACCAAGGCTTGCCGCCGCAAAGGCGATCGCTGCGATAATCGTTACCATTGTTTACGAACTTTTAGGTAGGATCCCTTGTTCTTCGAGATACTTTTTGGCGGCAATGCTACCAGCCAATACGACCGTCCACTTCACGTAATTCAAGATGCTTGATGAAGGATCGCCAAGCATAGACTCCTTTGTCGCCTTTTTTACGACCCAACCAATACCAGTTGCTATTCCAGCCAATGTGGCGGCGTCAATTACTATTTCTACCACTTTGCCTTTTTCTGCCATCGAACGTATCTGTATTGTCGATATGTTCAAATGTTATTTTCCATGGAAGGCAACTTTTTGCTTCTAGCTTCGTGTGTTTCTTCGGAATGAGTGTGGGGTGTCGTAGCGTTGCGGTCCTTATACTGATAGTACAGCCCAACTAACGCGAGGCCTACACCAATGGCTGATAGTGTAGTGTTGGCAGACACTTTATCGTACCAGCTTCCGTCGCCCCGAACTTCTGGTTCCTCTTTGTGCTCACTCTCACGACTCAATGCCTCTCTAGCGCGGCGATTACTTTCCGCCAGTGCTTTCCCAGCAGCAATGCGCTTTGGATCTTTGGTCTTTTTTTCAGGCGCAGTCTTCGGCGGATCTGCAGTTATCCGATCTTGTTGTTCCTCCATCGTTCATGTCAGTAGACTTTGAGTCTTCAATAGGTTGACTGCTTGGCGTACTAGATGGAACTACGTGGTCAGCTACATGGAACAAGGCACTAGCTAGAGCCACAAAGCGACCTGCTTTAAGAGACAACAAGGCGGCCACAGCAGATATCTCGTTACGAACTAGGTGGTCTTCTTGTAGATCTAGGAGAAGTGCTTGTTCACTGTCTAGTCGGACCACGTACCCAACTGCACGAGTTGCTAGTCGCAGTGCTCCGTCTACTAGACAACCTGTTATTTGCTTTGCTACTAAGGCCTGGTACCTACTATGTAAACGTATAACGTCCTTATCAGGCAGTTTAGATATATCTCCTAGAGAAAAGTCCCGACCTAGATATTCTTTTGTTGTGCCCATTGCGGCTAGAATCGAGAGCGCCTCCCTACGATCTTTAACATCCTCTGATTTGGATGGATGTTCCAGTACGACCGGCGGACAAACGACGGCGCACTCGCCTAACAGTTCTTTGATTTCTTCATCCATGGTGTATACCATTGAAGTATGCTTCGGGTGCGGGAATCTCTAATACTACCTCGAAAGGATGGCGGAGACAGAAACATGTGCGAGCGAACTTGTGGGCCTTGAGCTCCGAGGTCAACATTTTCCTCTCATCCACCTTCAACCCACCACCGTAGTCCTCAAATAGTGCTTTGGCATCAAGAGCTGACGCCGTATGAAAGGCCACGACCACCGCCACGTTTTCTCGAAAAGGTTTGCATATGCTTGTCAACTGTTGAGTTAACACCCAAATAGAAATGCCTATGTGACGAGCGGAAAAGGCCATCTCCACGAGCTTATCGGTTCTCAGCTTTACGTCCTTCGATGCAGCGCAATCGTCGAGTATCAAAAGAGTATTGGTTCCTGCCCAAAAGGTGGAACAAACTCGTAGCGCGGCATTGATGGCATCTTGTGAGGGGCACATCACGAAGAAGTGAGGATCTAGATGGGCGAATCCACGATAGGTAGTGTTGTGGGCATACGTGGAGCATATGAGTACTACGTAGTCAAACTTACCACGAAATGCTCCACGAAGCTGCTCTACGAGAAGGGCCGTTTTTCCACAATTCGTTGGTCCCACTATGAGAGCGTTGAATGGAATTTCAGTTACTAAAGCGTCCATGCTAGTACGATACGTTTTCCAGTGCTCCGTTCAATATCGTGATCTGAGCATCGGCAAGTACGAAGATGTGCATGTTCACGGTTCCACTGCCTCCAGTCCTATGGATGCGGATCTGGAGGTTCTTTCCACTGCCTGTTTGATTCAAGCCATTGCCATGGACAACTGGATCATTTACTGTGCGACAGTCAACCAGGATGGCGAATTTATTATTGTAGAACTTGATCGGGGTCATAGACGTTTTGCCAGCGCCGAACCATCCATTAGCGGCCTCCCAAAAGTCTGATGGTAGCATGCCTCCAGGAAAGATCCTGTTTGGTCTTCCATTGATATCGATCTCGACCTTCGTGATTCCTGGATAGTCAAACGCCTCGCTGTTTCGTGTGCCGTGGGCATGTTGTGCCACGAAGAGGAGGAGCAGTCCAGTAAAGGACAACCTTGGAACGTCGACTTGCTGGGATATCAGAGTGTCGGACGCTTTGTTGATAGGTACGGTTTTGAAGTGAACAGCGTGCCTGAACAGGAAGACGGCGCCACTGACATATTCGTCTTTCGCTTGCTTGGCGATAATTTCACTCTCAACGACTTCGTACTCTAGCTGGATGTTGCTTAGCTTGTATGTACCTATCTTGGTAGTGTCTGATCCTACCACCACGTCCGTAGCAGGTGATAGAGTCAACTCGAGCGAAATGGCGTTGCGAAGAGCGAAGGGATAAAGAGCTCCATGTTGCGTCAGGATGTCCACATCTAGTGGGATTCGGTATTTCGAACCATACACAGCTAGGAGCAAGTTTTCTCCAGTATCCGAAGTGCCTTTGTCACCAGCATTCGAGCGTAGCTTGTTCGTGTTTTCTGTTTGAATACCTTGTCCCACGCGCGCATCTCGCTCTATAGTTGGCAAATAGAGATCGGAATATGTCTGTAGAAGATCTGGTCGTTCAATGTCTTCTATTGTTTCAGCTCCTATTTTGAGAACTCTACGTGAGACCAGACAACGCCCGACATTAGCCACCACTCGATTGTTAGCATGTCCACCAGACAACGTAAGGTCAGCCAAGAGCGCGAGACTACCTGGAACGAGGACGATGTTTTCCCCTAGTATTGGTATTTTCACATAGAGAGTCTCTCCTGGATTGGCTTCCGATGGAGTGAAGGTGATTCTATCTACGTTGTGTAGAGCTTTCAATCCCTGAGGCTCTCTGTGCGATTTTGCAGGAACCAACGTCGACGGAATCATATTGAATATTTAGACATATATGGTTATTGTTCAACATGGCTGAAAATACAGACTTCGATCCTTTGACTGAGGAAGGTCAAGCCGACATAGAAAATCTTTCTGCCAAAGAATGGAACGAGCTTGGCCCAGGTAAGACTGAAGACCAAAGTACTTGGTGGGGTAGATTTAAGGCCAGAATAGGAGAAAGATCCAAAAGCTTTCAGGATAAGCTTTGGAGCAAACGGAATAAATGGGGGTACAGTCCATCTGAGTACATCAAATTGGTGAATCTAGGTGATGAGGGTGCAGTGCCAAGCGGCAGTACCGCGGAAACATCGTTTACTGAGGGGAAACAGATATTAGCTGAAAAAGCCAATTGGCGCGATGAGGCCTGGAAACGCATCTATGCCAAGTATCCAAATGTAGACACTACCAAGTTCACTACTACCTTGAATGAGTACGACGAGGTCGTGGTGCGACTGAACAAAATTACTTCCAAATACCACAAGCTGTACGACGCCGAAGGTAATGTTAATAGAAAATTGCCTAAACTTCTCACAGACGCTCTAGGGCCCCCCGCAGATGTGGTTGTTAGCGCAGGAGAAGCTGAGATCAACCAACTTAAGATAGAAAGAGCTAAGGAAATGGAAAACGTGAAATCCTCCAAGCAGGGGTCGACAGAACATACGGCAGCAAAGGAAGAAGTGATGAAAATAGACGACCAAATACAGGAGATTGAGTCAAATATTGAAAACATCGAAGAGCGTATGTCCATGCGAGACCGCGTGAAGGCCATCTTCAAAAAGTATGGCGTTGGAGTGCTTGGAATTGCGATTGCGGCAGGCACCGTGATTGGCGTCGTGGCTTCCATGCTATCTAGAGGACTTGCTAATGTTGCCAGTGGGGTCGGCAATGCGTTGAAAGGTCTAGGAAAAAAGCTAGGGCAGATTCTACCTGGAATGGTTGGGACAATTGCTAGCTTTTTGTTTCGCACGGCTGGCGAGGTATTAGGATTCTTAGCGAAGAACATCTGGATGTTGATCGTAGCTGTGGTGGTGATCGTAATAGAGCGATTTAAGTCAGCGAAATAGCATCCATGAGGCTCCCGCCGCAGTGGCAACCAACAGCCCCAAATTGATCTCATGCTTTGTCATAACGGCATCGGTACTACGAGGTTGCGTTACTTGTGGAGTAGGCTGCTTTCCCACAACGGCATCTTGATGCGGTAGATCTTTCTTTCGTGAACTACGAGGTTGCGTTACTTGTGGGATAGGCGGCTTCACCGCAACGACATCTTGATGCGGTAGATCTTTCTTTCGTGAACTACCTTCCATACGTGGTGGTTTCGGGGGCTTTTCTTTATAGTTGATACGGTCATTTATTCCAAAGTGGATATTAGGTGTGGATGCCATTTGTAGTTCGTTGTTATAACCTGGTATGCTCTCATCGTTAATAATCATACGGCTGGGTATTAACAAACAGTCCTTGGCAACTGCAAGGTCGAGACGAACGCGCGTTAGATGCAAAGCGTTTTGATATCGTACAAGGCTATCTACCTTCTTTTCTGTGATGACCTCTTCCAACTTTACACCACAATCGGCCTGAACATTGTGGGATAAGGTCGTTGTCCCTACGATTGAACTGCGCAAAGAAGCCTGGGATCCTAGAACGCAATATACGTAGACCATTGCAGATAAGTTTATTCTGGCTAGCCCGTCCTTCGACAATCCGTGACCAGTTTGTGGAACGAACCAATTGCGTTGATTCTTTACCGCATCGTTACGAATGAACCTTAACAAAAATTCGTAGTTTTTATCGCGACTCTCCTCAGGAAACTTGAAACTGCCCCCAGGCCACTTCGAATCGTATGAAGTGTTGTGTGTCCCCCATTTCTTTCGAGCATTCGTCAGCCCTCCCTTGATGAGGTATACGTATACGTCTCCTAATCCACCATTGGCCCCTCGGCGCAGAGCAAAGTCAACTTTATCGACTCCAAACTCTATCCTGAGCCTGTCATAAGCGACGGAACTCCATGGAGCGTTGTTGTTCTTATCGAAGACCGAATCTCTGGGAAGTGGGACCCCCAATTCGAACAGTAATCGCCTCATTGTGTAGTACACATGGAAGCGGTAAAAGCTCCTGACGTTGTCGATGATTGGTGCATCGTCTGAAAGATGGTCGTCAAATGACACCCCACAGCCTGCCGTTGCACACCAAAGGACGAAGCATAGCTGGTGTTGCCAATGTCTCATTGGTGGAGCATCTAGCCACTCGTTTGCTTGTTTTACGGTGTAGAAAACTTGGTCCAGCTCTTGAAAGATATCTCGTGGCGTCAACGTGAAGAACTGATCCTTCGCTACGTAGATCTTGAGTGTTCGTAGAATAGGGACTATGTCTTTTGGGTCGTCCCCCCATGGAACGGCTGGAACTGGATACTTCGCTTTTGTCTTTTCCATGGTTGGTGGGAAACCCCCCTGCAGTGCATCATCAATACGTCTTTGAGTGACTGCAGGTAGCTTGTAGACATCATCACCGTAAACGTTGTGGCTAGTATCTCCATCTTGAAACACGATGCTCGTTGAATATT
The DNA here is from genome assembly GCA_030867875.1 of Actinernus sp. WN-2022. NCBI lineage: Eukaryota > Metazoa > Cnidaria > Anthozoa > Actiniaria > Actinernidae > Actinernus > Actinernus sp. WN-2022. The sequence goes on from JAOWCC010000237.1 coordinate 35,060, forward strand.
TGCCTGGACCATCTATGTCTGTAGAGGCATGAAACTGGTGAAAGTCTGCTTGTGGGTATTTTTTCTTGAACTTTGTCAACAAATCGGTATTCAGTTTGGCAATCCTGGCGTTTTCATCGACAAGGAGCGCCGTCTGCTCAGCTTTCGAAAGCCTTGGGCCACCCCTAGCAATCTCCGCCATGTCCTCAGCAGATAGATCATCATCTTCGTCTGGTAAAACTAGAGGCATCGTAACTATTGAAGTTATTGCAAGTATGACATATAAAGTTTATGCCTTTAATATACGATGGTGATTTTAAATGTCACCACCACCTCGGCTGCCCATACGGTCTACTTCGACGATCCAATTCTTATCAATAATATTTCGCTAGTTGAGGTCACTTTCGAGAATAGCTGGTGGAACATAGAAACGAAGGCTACGTTCTCGTGGGATGCCGGAGGTTTAGGGTTCCCATACATAGTCCCTCCGGGGTCTCATAATATACATACACTCCAGATCCTCTTCCATGCAGCTATATCGAACAAAGTCGTAAGCTTTGTAAATAGAAACGGTAATAGGTATTGGATCCTAAAGGTACAGAAACCAATCAAGTTCAGTAAGAATCTCTGCGAACTATTGGGTATCAAAGGAAATGAAGATGCGGAGGGAAACGTATCGCTAAAAGTTGGACACTACGAGATGGTGATCAAAGATATCCACACAATATATGTATACTGCGATGTGGTAGATTCCAATTTCTCGCTACTAGAGGGAAAGCGATCGAATGTACTGGCTAGCTTTAAAGTACGAGGCAGCTGGTTCGATACAAATACGTATTCTACGACGCCCCCACTACCTGTCCGAGCTCTAGGTACAACACGAAACAGCCTTCGTCTGACGATTCATGATGAGAAAGGCAACGTGGTAGACTTCCGTGGTCGACCCATACGATACGTATTGAAGATTGAGTGAGTCATACGTATAATATGCGATGGCAAGCGATTCGATTCAAACAATTCCAACGGCGCCGATCTATCCCAATCTACGTTCATCTGAAACTGTTTTGTCTGGAGATAGCTTTCGGCTACAAAAAGTATGTGACACACTTGCTGAACTCGAACGGCAGGCAAAGCACTACGAAGTCGTTCGTAAGAAATATGCCCGAGCGCGTGGCATCGTTCACGGGGTTGCTGTGGCCACAGGTAGCTTGAGTGGTGCATTATCCGCTATGGCGTTGGGTTTGACGTTTACAGGGATCGGGATACCTGTGGGTATTTCATTAGGAAGCCTCGGGTTCGTTTGTGCCGTCATTTCGGCCTCGACGTCTATTGCAAGTAAGAAACTTGGTATTCACGTCTCGAAGCACGAAAAGACCGTTATGTTGGCAAAGGCTAAGGCCAATTCCGTGGAAATCAAAGTCTCAAAGGCTCTAGCCGATGGTAATATTTCAGAAGCCGAGTTCGGAAGCGTTATCGATGAAAAATCGAAATACGAATCGCTCAAGCTCGAAATACGGCAAAAAAATAGGCAAGAAAGAGGGTCAAAAAACGTAGAAGAACTTCGCTCGGAGATCCGAAAGGAAATGAGAGCGAAACTTGGCAGTCTAGTGGGATAAGAATCAACATCTCCTATGAAAGAAACCATCACGGAGTCTATTTTAACTTCGCTAAGAAAATCGTATAAATTACTGCGCTAAGAACAGATGCTCTTAGTTCGTATAAATTACCGTGTTGTTTTGGTTCGTATGTAGATTTTTGTCTAGTCACGTCAAACTATGTCACGGGCCGCAGGTGAAATAAAAATTGTCTGAGTCGTACGTCTCAAATTTCGGTCGCCAAACTTTTTTGCATGCCTTAGCGCCCCAGTTTCACTCGTTCAAGCAAAATCGGGGCGCTCAGGAATTTTAGGGGGAACTCAGGAATGTACGTATTCATCCCCCTTGGCTTATGCAATGGACGTGGTTCGTATGTAGATTTCGCCAGCCATAATTAACATACGGCAGCTGCTCTGCCAAATGTAAATACGACTTCCGCTCTCAAAGGACTTTTAGTTAGGTTGAAATCAAAAAAAGCATTTAGAGATAAACTAGTATAAGGTATACATCGCGCGATGCCTGAGACGATAACTTGTAGTTGGTTAATGCGAGGCAAGGACACGAAATGTATAAGGAAGATTTCGAAGGTGTCAGAATATTGTGCTCAACACGACTATCAGATACGAAGAGGAGCCACTCCATTCGGTCCATGTTCTAAATGCGGTCGTGGTTGTCGAACTAGTTACGGACTTTGTACAACGTGTGGTGCACGACGCCAACGTGAACTTAGTAAAGAGAAACGCAAAATCAAGAATCACTTCTCTAAAGTATTGGAAGAATTGAAGGACACAGCTAGCCCATCGATTTGAGATATCTCGTCTTTCGAAGATCATTCCCGAGATTGATAAGGTCCCAAGTGTCTAGTGAACTCTGTGATGGTTCGAACTTACACGACGTCTTGTTTGAATTTTATCTTTGCGCCCCCGCAGCACAGGTTTGTATTGACGGCATAAACGTCTTGTTGATCGTCCATCGTAGTCTTAAAAAGTCTAGAACTCCGATTCTCATGAACGTTTTCAGGAGCAGAGGTCTACGAGCCAATCGTGTACTTCAGTGTTCTCATCTTCTGACGTGCTCCACAGCATGCATCGAACGTAATCACTGTATCCATCTAACCTAAAGTGCTTAACTATCCATCTTATGATGTCGAGATCATCGTATATTTCTACCTCTAGTATGGTGCGCTCAATGAGCCCTCCGTTACTTATGTTCGTTACTTGGAAGTATTCGAGTAACCATTTCTGTGTCTCGAGTTCGTTGTGGTATACGGTATTGAGGATTGCAAAGGCTACTTCGTATTCGTCGTTCGTTACGTTCTTCGCGAGCCATTTGACAACAGGAAGGTTTCCGCCCCCGCTAGCGTAACCTAGTGCTCCTAGGACCGTCTCTGTGGAAGAAAACCTCCTAGTCAGATGATCTCGTTCATTGTCGTCGCGTGTAGACCTGAGTCCCTTCTTGAGCATTCGTTCGTGGAAACGTTCGCTCACGTCCTCATAGCGCGCGAGAGACGCTGCGTCGTTCAGACGTTTCGAGGTTCTTGCTACACTCGCAAACGATTCGGGTCCTGCACGTTCTACTATCTTGGTCAGGATTTCGAGTGGGAGGTGCGATATATAATCCATAGTGGAAGATATCGATATACAGTATAGTAATCATTTCTCTAATAGGGTTATCGAGTTTGGATTTTTAGGTGTAAGAATGTCTAGTGACAATTTGGACGACCCTTATGACCCCCCTAGTAGTATAGCCGGGAGTAAAACTGATACCACTTTTTTGTTGTGCAAGGAAAGAATGTAGTGGAGGTCTTCGTCGCTTGAAGGCCTCCACTACATTCTTTTGTTGTGCAAGAAAAAAGTGGTATCATTTTACTCCCGGCTATACTACTTCGGATATTCTCTAATTAGATATCTATTAGATAAAGGTCTCTCTCCTCTGTGAAGGAGGTTGATATTCGATATTATCCGATATTATCGACTATTTTCTAATTAGACATCCAATAGATATCTATTAGATAAAGGTCTCCCTCTCCTTTGAAGGACGTCGATATTCGATAGTATCGGATATTATCGGATATTCTCTAATTAGATATCTATTAGATAAAGGTCTCTCTCCTCTGTGAAGGAGGTTGATATTCGATATTATCCGATATTATCGACTATTTTCTAATTAGACATCTAATAGATATCTATTAGATAAAGGTCTCTCCTCTGTTGAAGGAGGTTGATATTCGATATTATCGGATATTATCGACTATTTTCTAATTAGACATCTATTAGATATCTACTAGATAAAGGTCTCTCTCCTCTGTGAAGGACGTTGATATTCGATATTATCCGATATTATCGACTATTTTCTAATTAGACATCTAATAGATATCTATTAGATAAAAGTCTCCATCTTCTCTGAAGGACGTCGATATTCGATAGTATCGGATATTATCGGATATTCTTTAATTAGATATCTATTAGATAAAGGTCTCTCTCCACTGTGAAGGAGGTCGATATTCGATATTATCGGATATTATCGACTATTTTCTAATTAGACATCTAATAGATATCTATTAGATAAAGGTCTCCCTCTCCTCTGAAGGACTTCGATGTTCGATAGTATCGGATATTATCGGATATTCTCTAATTAGATATCTATTAGATAAAGGTCTCTCTCCTCTGTGAAGGACGTCGATATTCGATATTATCGGATATTATCGACTATTTTCTAATTAGACATCTAATAGATATCTATTAGATAAAGGTCTCTCTCCACTGTGAAGGACGTCGATATTCGATATTATCGGATATTATCGACTATTTTCTAATTAGACATCTAGTAGATATCTATTAGATAAAGGTCTCTCTCCACTGTGAAGGAGGTTGATATTCGATAGTATCGGATATTATCGGATATTCTCTAATTAGATATCTATTAGATAAAGGTCTCTCTCCTCTGTGAAGGAGGTTGATATTCGATAGTATCGGATATTATCGGATATTCTCTCATTAGATATCTATTAGATAAAGGTCTCTCTCCACTGTGAAGGAGGTTGATATTCGATAGTATCGGATATTATCGGATATTCTCTAATTAGATATCTATTAGATAAAGGTCTCTCTCCTCTGTGAAGGACGTCGATATTCGATATTATCGGATATTATCGACTATTTTCTAATTAGACATCTAATAGATATCTATTAGATAAAGGTCTCTCTCCACTGTGAAGGAGGTTGATATTCGATAGTATCCGATATTATCGACTATTTAACAATTAGACATCTAATAGATATCTATTAGATAAAGGTCTCTCTCCTCTGTTGAAGGAGGTTGATATTCGATATTATCCGATATTATCGACTATTTTCTAATTAGACATCTAATAGATATCTATTAGATAAAAGTCTCCCTCTTCTCTGAAGGAGGTTGATATTCGATAGTATCGGATATTATCGGATATTCTCTAATTAGATACCTATTAGATAAAGGTCTCTCTCCTCTGTGAAGGAGGTTGATATTCGATAGTATCGGATATTATCGGATATTCTCTAATTAGATATCTATTAGATAAAGGTCTCTCTCCACTGTGAAGGAGGTTGATATTCGATAGTATCGGATATTATCGGATATTCTCTAATTAGATATCTATTAGATAAAGGTCTCTCTCCTCTGTGAAGGACGTCGATATTCGATATTATCGGATATTATCGACTATTTTCTTATTAGACATCTAATAGATATCTATTAGATAAAGGTCTCTCTCCACTGTGAAGGAGGTTGATATTCGATAGTATCCGATATTATCGACTATTTAACAATTAGACATCTAATAGATATCTATTAGATAAAGGTCTCTCTCCTCTGTTGAAGGAGGTTGATATTCGATATTATCCGATATTATCGACTATTTTCTAATTAGACATCTAATAGATATCTATTAGATAAAAGTCTCCCTCTTCTCTGAAGGACGTCGATATTCGATAGTATCGGATATTATCGGATATTCTCTAATTAGATATCTATTAGATAAAGGTCTCTCTCCTCTGTGAAGGACTTCGATATTCGATATTATCGGATATTATCGACTATTTTCTAATTAGACATCTAATAGATATCTATTAGATAAAGGTCTCTCTCCACTGTGAAGGACGTCGATATTCGATATTATCGGATATTATCGACTATTTTCTAATTAGACATCTAGTAGATATCTATTAGATAAAGGTCTCTCTCCACTGTGAAGGAGGTCGATATTCGATATTATCGGATATTATCGACTATTTTCTAATTAGACATCTAATAGATATCTATTAGATAAAGGTCTCCCTCTCCTCTGAAGAACGTCGATATTCGATAGTATCGGATATTATCGGATATTCTCTAATTAGATATCTATTAGATAAACGTCTCTCTCCTCTGTGAAGGACGTCGATATTCGATATTATCGGATATTATCGACTATTTTCTAATTAGACATCTAATATATATATATTAGATAAAGGTCTCTCTCCACTGTGAAGGACGTCGATATTCGATATTATCGGATATTATCGACTATTTTCTAATTAGACATCTAGTAGATATCTATTAGATAAAGGTCTCTCTCCACTGTGAAGGAGGTTGATATTCGATAGTATCGGATATTCTCGGATATTCTCTAATTAGATATCTATTAGATAAAGGTCTCTCTCCACTGTGAAGGAGGTTGATATTCGATATTATCCTATAAATATTTTATTTCAGCCAATCAGAGCTCAGCTTTACTATGAAATACAGGGCGGTATTTCATGGTTTTTCTATGAAATACAGAGCGGTATTTCATGGCTAGATGAAGGCCAATCAAAATGCAGGAAATTTCGCGCCCTTTCTTTACCAGCCAATAAGAATTCACCATTTTGAATACATAATTAGGCTGCAGACGCGCGCGGCCGCCACTCGAAATTTGTGTTTTTCCATTCCGGCGAGAAAATTCGCAGTCCATCCTCCGGTAAGTTACTTTGTTTTCGTGATCAATCTTTTCGTAAATTGTTATTTATAGGATAATATGGTTATTTCATGGTTTACTATGGAATACTGGCGAAAATTTCACTCGAAATTCATATTATTTTGGTATACAACTCGCCTAAAGGCTCGTTGTATATCAAATAATACAAATTTCTCGTGAAATATTCGCCCGTATTCCATAGAAAACCATGAAATAACCAGTAAGTATCCGATATTATCGACTATTTAACAATTAGACATCTAATAGATATCTATTAGATAAAGGTCTCTCTCCTCTGTTGAAGGAGGTTGATATTCGATATTATCGACTATTTTCTAATTAGACATCTATTAGATATCTACTAGATAAAGGTCTCTCTCGTCTGTGAAGGACGTTGATATTCGATAGTATCGGATATTATGGACTATTTTCTAATTAGACATCTAATAGATATCTACTAGATAAAGGTCTCTCTCCTCTGTGAAGGAGGTTGATATTCGATATTATCCGATATTATCGACTATTTTCTAATTAGACATGTAATAGATATCTATTAGATAAAGGTCTCTACTCTGTGAAGGAGGTTGATATTTAATTTAATTTAATTTAATTTAATTTAATTTAATTTAATTTAATTTAATTTAATTTAATTTAATTTAATTTAATTTAATTTAATTTAATTTAATTTAATTTAATTTAATTTAATTTAATTTAATTTAATTTAATTTAATTTAATTTTGTTTGGGGAATTTAATTTAATTTAATTTAATTTAATTTAATTTTGTCGGGGGAATTTAATTTAATTTAATTTAATTTAATTTAATTTAATTTTGTTGGGGGAATTTAATTTAATTTAATTTTGTAGGGGGAATTTAATTTAATTTTGTTGGGGGAATTTAATTTAATTTAATTTTGTTGGGGGGATTAAATTAAATTTAATTTAATTTTGTTGGGGGGATTAAATTTAATTTAATTTTGTTGGGGGGATTTAATTTAATTTAATTTAATTTTGTTGGGGGGATTTAATTTAATTTAATTTTGTTGGGGGGGATTTAATTTAATTTAATTTTATTTTGTTGGGGGGATTAAATTTAATTTAATTTTATTTTGTTGGGGGAATTTAATTTAATTTTATTTTGTTGGGGGGATTAAATTTAATTTAATTTTATTTTGTTGGGGGGATTTAATTTAATTTTATTTTGTTGGGGGGATTTAATTTAATTTAATTTTGTTGGGGGGATTTAATTTAATTTAATTTTGTTGGGGGGATTTAATTTAATTTAATTTTGTTGGGGGGATTTAATTTAATTTAATTTTGTTGGGGGGATTTAATTTAATTTAATTTTGTTGGGGGGATTTAATTTAATTTTATTTTGTTGGGAGGATTTAATTTAATTTTATTTTGTTGGGGGGATTTAATTTAATTTTATTTTGTTGGGGGGATTTAATTTAATTTTATTTTGTTGGGGGGATTTAATTTAATTTTATTTTGTTGGGGGGATTTAATTTAATTTTATTTTGTTGGGGGGATTTAATTTAATTTAATTTTGTTGGGGGGATTTAATTTAATTTTATTTTGTTGGGGGGATTTAATTTAATTTAATTTTGTTGGGGGGATTTAATTTAATTTAATTTTATTTTGTTGGGGGGATTAAATTTAATTTAATTTTATTTTGTTGGGGGAATTTAATTTAATTTTATTTTGTTGGGGGGATTAAATTAAATTTAATTTTATTTTGTTGGGGGGATTTAATTTAATTTTATTTTGTTGGGGGGATTTAATTTAATTTAATTTTGTTGGGGGGATTTAATTTAATTTAATTTTGTTGGGGGGATTTAATTTAATTTAATTTTGTTGGGGGGATTTAATTTAATTTAATTTTGTTGGGGGGATTTAATTTAATTTAATTTTGTTGGGGGGATTTAATTTAATTTAATTTTGTTGGGGGGATTTAATTTAATTTTATTTTGTTGGGGGGATTTAATTTAATTTTATTTTGTTGGGGGGATTTAATTTAATTTTATTTTGTTGGGGGGATTTAATTTAATTTAATTTTGTTGGGGGGATTTAATTTTATTTTATTTTGTTGGGGGGATTTAATTTAATTTAATTTTGTTGGGGGGATTTAATTTAATTTTATTTTGTTGGGGGGATTTAATTTGATTTTATTTTGTTGGGGGATTTAATTTAATTTTATTTTGTTGGGGGGATTTAATTTAATTTTATTTTGTTGGGGGATTTAATTTAATTTTATTTTGTTGGGGGATTTAATTTTATTTTATTTGTTGGGGGGATTTAATTTAATTTTATTTGTTGGGGGGATTTAATTTAATTTTATTTTGTTTGGGGGATTTAATTTAATTTAATTTTGTTGGGGGGATTTAAAATAAAACAATTCCACTCACCCCTCCCCTACAAAATGTTTTTTTTTGACTTCTCACCCCTCCCCTCTACTTTCTCCATCATCCACCTCAACATTTTATCTAGAAGAAAACTTCTACGAAATAGGTAAACAGTATCTTAAAGTAACAAGTGCCGAGGATCTTGAAGTAACTCCTCGTAGTATCCGTTATACTGCTTTCCAATTGGAATAAAACACTGACTAGAAGAAAATGGAAGTGTGCAAATAAAAAAAACTTCTAACTCCAGACAACAAAGAAGTGGCTTAAAAAAACTCTGAATTTCTAACAGCGCATGTAACAACCATAAGGGCTGATCGATCCAAGTCAGGAACCAGCTAATTCACAGAACGAATTGGAATTTAGCATGTTGGTTTTTGTGGAGGGAGGTAAACCGGAGAAAAATCCCACAGAGCAAGGAAGAGATAATATAGCACCTACTATTCTCTTGTTCCTTCATCAAAGAATCGCCCACAGTGGATGTGAAAAGACGCAAATATGGACTGATAAATATTCGAGAACTACACAGAAATAACTCAAAAAGTTATCAACATTTCTGTTTCACTTTGCCGTTTCCATGCCGAACATTAGGGCCACTAACAAGCAGATGTATGAAAGCCAGTTAACACTCCATGCACTCCAAGCAAACTCATTCCTAACGCAATCTATATAAGCCCTAACCCAACATAAAAAAAACTAACCTCAATATAAACCCAAGTGCTCAATAATGTAGGATTTTTAGAGTTATAGTAAAATTAGGCTTTTTAGGGCTAGATCACTGAATGCAGAAAAATAATGCTTCTTCAATGGTCCTGTGAACTAATCCAAACCCTATCCCTATATTTCAAAACACCCTAACCGTCAACAACGGGTGCCTACTAATTTAAGATTTTTAGAGTTATAGTAAGTAAATTATGCCTGCTTTTAGGGCTAGCTAGATCACTGAACAACACAGAAAACTAATACTTCTTCAATTGTCCTGTGAACTAATCCAAACCCTGCCCCTACATTTAAAAACACCCTAACCGTTAACAACAGGTGCTCGGGACGACTGCAGAATACCCCACCACAGCAAGCTTGGGTGGAATACCTGACAGTCAATGTAGAGAGCTGAATGTCGAGTCAACGTAATTTGCAACGCGTCATCGTTTCAACGAGTAGACTGCGGTTGATTGTAGAACGAAGGTAGTAATATATAGAGTACACTTTATTCATGTCAACGCGTCATCGCGTCATCGTGTCAACAAGTAGACTGCGGTTGATAATAATAATAATAATAATAATAATACATACATACATACGTTTTAGGAGCATTATACAGCACTCAATGCTCTTACAATATCATGCAGTGATGGTAATAAACTAAAAATAATAAAAACTATCTACTTACACGTGTTCTAGTGATATCGAGCAAGCTATTTAAAAAGAAAAGTCTTTAACTTAGATTTAAATACATTAACAGTGTCGGCACTCCTGATGTTAGACGGAAGAGAGTTCCAAAGTCTTGGAGCGCAGATCGAGAACGCTCTATCACCATAAGACACAGTATTTGACTTTGGTATGGACAACAAGTTATAACGTAACTAGATGATCTTAAAGTAAGGGCTGGCTTATATCTCTGTAGCAGATCAGAAACATAATCCGGGGCCAGACTATGGAGAGCTTGATACGTGATTAATAGAACCTTATAACTAATTCTAGATCTAATTGGAAGCCAGTGGAGTTGACGGAGTACAGGGGTGATATGTTCTGATTTCTTTGTTTTAGCGACTAGCCGAGCGGCAGTGTTCTGTAAGCGCTGTAGCTTAGCTATTTCAGAGTCAGGTAGCCCAAACAGAATACTGTTGCAACAGTCCAGACGGGAAGTAATAAAAGCGTGCACCAACTTCTAACAGTCTCCTTGACACATATACTTGCAAATTCTTCCAATGTTACGGATAGCAAAAGAAGCTGACTTGCAAATGTTGTTTATGTGAGTAGTCAGTATAAGGTGACTGTCCAAAGCAATGCCAAGATCATGGGCGACAGGAACCGGAGCAATGATAGTACCATCAATGGATATACCTGGCATCGGCTCACACTGTATGAACCGAGATGAGAGATGGACGATCTCTGTTTTACGTGGATTACACGCGAGTTTGTTGGCGGTGCACCAGATTAAGATATCTTTAACACATAGCTCCAATTTGGCTTATGTAGCAGATCGATCACATGTAGAGTTAACAGTTACATAGAGTTGGGTGTCATCTGCATACATCATGCAATCGAGGTTATGCGCCTTGATCAAATCATTCAACGGTGCGAAATACAGGGAGAACAAAAGCGGCCACAGTACAGAACATCTAGTACGCCATACTGTATTGTCTTGCTGGTGGAGACGGTATTCCCGACAATGACTGATTGTACTCTGTTAGTGAGGTATGACCGGAACCATGCTAGCACTGTGCCTCTGATCCCATAACGATGCTGAAGTCTCTCCAGAAGGAGAGCATGGTCAATCGTGTCGAATGCGGAGTATAAGTCAAGCAAAACTAAGACCACCTCACGCCGAGAATCGATGGCGCGGAGAATGACGTTCATCACGCATAGCATTGATATCTCCGTACTGTGAAATAGTCTATATGCTGACTGGAATTTAGCAAGCAGACCATTCCCCAAGAGGTAGTTCATCGTCTGTGTAGAGGCAACCCGTTCTAGTAACTTAGACATAAAGGTTATATTTCGGTGATCGGACGGTAACTTGAAAATTTCTCCTGGTCAAGGTTGGACTTTTTCAGGGATGGGTGTATGATGCCAGTTTTTAGAGACGAAGCTAAGGGAACACGCCCTCAGACAATGATGCATTGATGATTTTAGTAACTTGAGGAACCGAGAAAATCAAGATCTTGCTTCATAATGTGTGCAGGAACAGGGTCAAGCAAGCATGACTTTGCAGGAGACTTTTCAAGCATCTTGATTGTAGAACGAAGGTAGTAATATATAGAGTACACTTTATTCATGTCAACGAGTCATCGCGCCAACGAGTAGACTGCGGTTGATTGTATTACAAAGATATTCAGCGAGACAGAGTACTTTATTCGTTGACGCGTTGACCCTCACACCAACTCGATTCATGTACATGTTCCACCGTGACAACGCGTGAACACGTACGTTGACTGTCGACCTGTAAGGTAGATTACGTGGTGGGGTTTTCTGCAGTCTAGTCGAAAAATAATGCTTATTCAATGGTCCTGTGAACTACATTTGTAATCCAAACCCACAATTTAAATAAACCTAACCTTAGTGAGTTCCCTTTTCACTATCTTGAAAAAAAAAACTAGTCGAAGTTTATGAACCAGTTTAATCTTTTTGAAATAATGCTTCTTCAATGGTCCTGTGAACTACATTTGTAATCCAAACCCACAATTTAAATAAACCTAACCTTAGTGAGTTCCCTTTTCACTATCTTGAAAAAAAAACTAGTTGAAATTTATGAACCAGTTTAATCTTTAAAAAAAAATTAAACCAGTTTTAAAGTTTTCCAAAAACATTAACTGGTTTAAACATATTTAAACCAATGTATATATTTGAACTACAACATATCTATTAGATAAAGGTCTCTCTTCTCTGTGAAGGAGGTTGATATTCGATATTATCGACTGTTTTCTAATTAGACATCTTTTAGATAAAGGTATCTCTTTCTAAGATATTTTATGAAAAATATGAGATACTACAGGATATTAATATGATATTAGATCTAAAATATCAATATCTGATACATACATACATACATAAACTTTATTTCAACTCGAATTTTCAGAGTAGCAAATACATGCTAATATCTTCGAGAAAACTACTGTTACTAATACTAATACTATTGTTATATTACTAATACTAAAAATATTTACAATGAAACCTAGAAATTATTAACAAATAGACATTACTGTAAAATTAGATTAGATTGTATTTACGGATTTCTCTCTTAAAATCAGTGATAGTTGTTAAAGATCGAAGATTATCAGGTAGGGAGTTCCAGAATTTTGCAGTCGAATATTTGAAAGAGTGCAGGCCATAAGTTGTTGTTTGAGGTTTAGGTAGGTTCAAAATATCAGTGCCTCTTAAGGAATAGATTACAGATCTTAGAGTAAACATATCTTTTAGGTAGCCTGGATAGTTTGAAAATTTCAGAGATTTAAAAAGTATCTTACATATCGATATTCTTCACTTCCACTATAAATATCGGATATTTCTTTCTAAAATATTTCATGAAAAATATCAGATACTAGATGATATTAAGGTGACATTAGACGAATGATAAATATCTGATAAATATCCGATTTTCGATATTCTGCAGATATCGCACCTACATGCTCGGTTCACTTCCATCCCGCCGAGAGAGAAGTATGAGATTCGAACACTGATGACGTAAAACATGAACCATTTAATAAATAACTGTGCAATGTTTGCTCTTTATCGAAAAAAGTTACTGATTCGTATTCCCTGATTCGGCTGTTTCCTGATTCGGCTGTTTCCTGATTCGGCCATTTACTGATTCAAACCCGGAGAAGTTAGTCCTGAAAACTTCTATTGTGCTCTAAACTCGACGTAAAGGCTAAATGTGAAGATGATTTACGTAAATATCATCATATTGGTATCTAACCTTGTACAACTCTGCGAAATATCTTACAGTTCCATTGTTTTGTGTATTTTTCTCGATCGGTGCTTACTGCTTCACGGTCGAATGACCTCACCAACTCATATCAATAGCACAACGAATCGCTTAAAATCTCGTCGTATAAATGCTGTTAAATTAATTTTGAAACCTTGCATGTATTGTTACCTACAAACCAAATGATATTTGTAGATGTGTCCCGCATTTGATCGGTAGTCTGTTTGCTTTTTCAAGCATTTACTGATTTATCGGGTGGTCTGAATTGCAGTACATGTCGTAAATATTAAATGTCGTTCGTCATACAAACCTTTGTAATTCGGACACGCTTCGTCAAAGCGCTCTGATGAAAATTGTAATTACGGCAAGCTGACCTAATAATTCTATAAGAACCGACAACAGAATTAAAGGTAAGATAATAACGAAGATCATTTGTGAATTTAAACCCAGATGATTTTTGATCGAACTCTGCAAAGAACCGGGAAATATTACCTATGATTCTGTTGTCGGTTCTTGTAGAATTATTAGCTCAGTTTGCCTTAATTACTCGGGCTGCCTGTGGCAGGCACGAGTCTAAATCTGCAGGCCGTTTTTTTTTTGTACTGTGCAGCAAAATTTCTGCGCATGCGTTAAATTATGCATTAATTGTATGCGCACACCTCGTGGCGCTAAGAGATTTATCTCCAGTCGCCATCTTGAGATTCTGCGGACGCATTCTTGTTTGAGGTACGTTTCGTAGGTTTTATGCCACATTTCATTTTTTCTCGGTCATAATACATACCAGCGCAACCACCGTCACTAAATAATTTTGACCGTGTTTTTGGCTCGTTTACCGATCTCGTATCGAGACCTGTGTACGTCGTTACTGACGTTATCTATACAGGTATAGTGAATAGCTGATTTATAGCGAAATATAGCGATTTACTAGCAATATATATACTGTGGTTGAGGAGTTATGGGTTACTCTCCTCTATCGAAGTCTGAAGACATCTGAACTCCTGAACTGTGAAAGCAACACTGTCACTCGCCAACACGATGCCAGAATACACACTCGGCACATAATTATGATGAGCCAAGCAATATTCAACTCTTTGGTCTTTTATTGTGGATTATTGTGTATGATTATAATGTGAGTAATCTGCACAGGCTGTACATGCTCAAAGATAATCTAGTTTTCTGTACGTTGTGTTTTTAACAGCGATTATCTGTTTGAATTTCACGAACCTTTGCCAAGGAATAATCTTAACCTTATGGAAAATGCAAGAAAACATGCGGGTTAGAGGCTGAATTAAGAAATGGTAAACATAAATTTAAATGAACACAAAGTGGATAATCAGCTTAGGACTCTTCGGGGATAGCATATTAATGGCGGCCGGTCACGTTTTTAACGCTAGATAAGATAAGATAAGCTTTATTTATCCACGTAACATTACTGTGCCTAAAATGTTTCTAACTCTAACCCTACACTTAAAAATACCCTAACCGTTAACAACGGGTGGCTAACTAATTTCGGATGTTAGAGCCAGTCATTAATTTTGGGTTTTAGAAATACATTACCGCTACTCCATATCCTAACCCTACATTTAATAATACAACTCGCAACTAGCAACTTCATGACTAGCAATATACCTGTACCCGATGTATATATAGTGAAAGCCCAGATGGGCTCTTCGGTTACAATTTTCTTCAGAGCGCTTGACGAAGCATGTCCGAATTACAAAGGTTTGTATGGGGACTGAGTAATCGCGCCGCGGACTGGGTAATTCTTGCATACCAAACAAAATGGCGTCGAAAACTTCGAGGTGGTCTATTACGTCAGTGTGTCTTGTGTTACCCGGGTCATTGAACCATAACAAACACACAGATCAGAAGCCGGGTTGGAAATTAAAAATCAATTTTAACTCACTAGTCTTCTCAGCAAGAATATCGTGCGTATCTTAAAGTTATTTTTGATTCTAGACTTCAGAATATCGTGTGCATTTTATTTAGGTCACAATTTTCCTGATTCGAGACTTCACAATAATGCACTAGTCAAAGTAAACCTCCACCCCCTAACTCGGGACAGGGTTGGGATTAGTGGGGAATTAGAAAAACAGGGGAGACAAATAGAGGAAAATGCCCAACCTATTGCGGCAATTGTAGACAGCAAAACGCCCCACCCCTGGGGACTCGTTTAATATCGCAGATAAAAAAAACACATCACTACTCAACAAGCTGTTCAAACAATTAATAACCTAACGTAAGCATGACCATCATTTGAATTATGCTTAAAGGCAGATTGGACAAATCCACTTCCCTTTCGGAGGTGTAGTGAGGTTGACATATGTCAAATGGAACCATTCAATAGCACAGTCCTCATTGTCACATAATCATTCCTCTGGCATTCCACAAGTGCAATAAAACACAGTCTCATCGTCACTGTAGTTGTCTGGCCATGATCAAATCCCCACGTTTTGCCCTACAGAGGACCCACCTAAGCTAGTGAGGGGTCAAATACCTGTTATTTCTCCACCCCATCGGGCACTCTACCTCGACAAATGTGATCTTTAACCCCACATTTCCCCACCCTGTCCTGGCGGTTTGGGGGGGGGGGGGGTGGGGGTTTACTTTGACTAGTGCATAAGCTTGAGGGGGACCGACTAATCCTGATTCAGCAAGCAAGTTAAAATCAACTCCAACTGACTTTCCATGTTATTGTTTTAACATATCAGTAAGCATTCGAGCAGCTTTCAATTGACTGTAGTAAAACCAAAACCAAAGCAATTACAACGAACCAATCATGAACTAAAGCGAATACCGATTGGTTTCACTGACATGAGAAAGCAACCAATCAGGAGGAAAAGTAAACGCAATCGTGGATTGATTGCGTGACGGACCAAAACCACGATTGGTTTTACTCTGGAATTTGATTCGCTGACTGATTACAAAACATTTTCACAGCCAATAGAAAAGCTAAGTAAACGTAAAACCAAAACAATCACCGAAAACTTTCGACACTCAATTGAAACCTGCTCTGTACTGCTCTGAAAGCATTAGGGTGAATTTCGTGCGTATTTTAGGTCATTTCCTGATTCGAGACTTCACAATACAAAGCCTGAGGGAGACAATTCCTGATTCAACCGGCAGTTAATGCTCGCTGAACATTCCCTCTTGCCCTTTCGCACCCCTGCCTTTCCGTGGATGAGCTGAACGACACGCCATGAAAACTGAAGCGTTGATTTGAGCTAGCCTCCTCCGTAGGAAACTCCTAATTATAATCGAAATCGAGAAAAAAATGTGAAACCGGACTTCCTGTGGTAAGAGAGGGACAGACAGGGCCCACTCATCGGATCCTGCCGGCTTCGCCAGTTGCTGGATCAAAAAATATTAAGAGTTGTCTGCGAAGGAGGCTAGATTTGCCCTACCAATAGGACAAATTAACTATTTACATGAACTTCTCATATTTGGGTAGAGATGTTCGGCTGGCATTGCTCCATTGACTTTAAATTTAAATTTTCCCAGCAACATACTTTATGGAATTAATGTTTTCTCAACAATTATGTTGCTGGCAAATCGTAATCGTAATAATCGAATCCCGGGGGCGGGGGGGGGGGGGGGGGGGGGGGGGGAGGGGGGGGGGGGCGGTACTCCTGTTTGTGACGTATTATGTATGTGCCGCCCGGGTGGGTTAGGGTTTTGAGCTCAGTTTGGGCAGCTAGGGTCAGGGTTTTGACCTGATTTGGGCAGATCAGGATCAGGATTTGAGTATCATTTGGGTGCAGTCATGGTCGGGGTTCAGTATTTTTTAGGCAGTTAGGGTTCAGTTTTTTTAGCCACTATGTCAAAAAAAGACATTCTGTTGCTGCATTTTGATCGCCTGCCCACATGCAAGCACTGAGGTTCCCATACATCGTGACGCCGTTAATTCGTACTTCAGTACTTATCTATGTACTTCATCTGCTGATTTGTTTACCCAATGCCACGTCCCGACTTGAAATGTTCCGTATTCGTATTTTGCATGCAATCCCGGTACGCGGTATACCGGCCGGGATATATATCCGACCGTGTTTTGAAAACAATTTAAAGAAGGGGCAATCGTTTTCTTTTCGACCAAAAGGGGGCAATCAGGGTTTTGGAGCTCGGATTGGGTCAAACAGGGTCAGGGTTTGAGCTTCTTGGCCTCACATACATATCCATTTTTCATGTAAGTACCCCCCCGCCCCCTGGAATCGAATCCAGACCTATATGTATTTTAAAACCCTTAGTTTACGTCAGGGAGTAATTTACGGTATTTATTTTTCCTGGCAACTACTCTATCCCCCGATAAGAATCTAAAACCTCCCACAGGAGCCCATTACCAGGAGCGTCCATCTCCCATACTAGGTCTGTGAGTCAGCGTATGACCGGATTGAGCTATATTTAGAACAGATCTCACGGGAGTTCACGTGCCCACACTCAATCCAATCAAACCATATTCAGCGTTAGTAAAATCACCTCAAAGAACAATAGATCATTCTTAATCTCGATAATTACGGCAAGCATATGCACGATCGCAGCAGAGTCAGAAGGCAGTTACGCGGGAAACATGTTCTAAAAATAGCTCAAACCGGTCATACGCTGACTCACGGGTATTAATAGTATATATGGACGCTCCTGGTAATGGCTCCTGCCTCCCATCATATTTTATGCCACATAAAGAACGTCGACAAGAATTAATATATTATGCATAATTGCACAAGTAATCATCCAGCTCATTTTCTTTAAAGGGTTTGTTACGCTGTGGTCCCAGTTTGAGTACCAGCCACGATAGTCCCAGGTATATCAAATCATGTGGACATAGCTCCTGATATCATTTACAGAATCATCATGTTCCTTATGAGACTAACGTCTCCCTAAAAAAATAGTTTATATTAAAATACCACAATCGCAGCTGAATTGCATTGGTAATACAAATCTAAAAGCATAATTGAAGAAATGTATAAAATTACTATAACATGACTTAAAATAACGTTTATAAATATTTAAATACTGCAAAAGCTATTAAAATACAATTTAAAATTGACTAGCGGAAGCTATACTAAAATACTTTCTGACCTGTCTGTCCTTCAGCTATATAGGGCTATGGAAAGTTCTGTTCTCACGGTTAACATTAAAGTCAGGCACGAGATTGTAAAGTTTTATATCATCGAATATCTTATAATACAAGCGGTATTCAATGTGGTGAGGCTTCACCATTAGCCTACGATTCGGCACACCAACACCAACAACTTTATTTCGTACCTAATGTATTACATAATTAAAAACAATTATTTAATTATTTAAAACTAAACCTGGAGTACTGGCTATTTAGAAATAGCTAAAGCTAATCGAGCTAAATAGCACTAACAAAAGTATAAAAAAATAGCTTAAGGACATTTCTAAATACATTCATTATATTAATATTAATAATGCGGGACGAAAAAAAAGATGATATTATATTACTAATTAAATAAATAAGGATAACTTCACTAAAATGAAATAAATAAACAAAATAAATATAGATAAATATAGTAGTAATAGTTAGAAAAATAAAGTCAACAGTTGAAAGTCAATCATGTCAATATTAAGAAAGAAGATATAATACCCTAATGTATATACACCGCTCATGGTTTAACCTAGCAATTGTTTTTTTAAGACCGGTATGGCCCCTATCTGAAACTGAGGGGGCACTTTCCAGGATAAGGGGACAAGATACACGTATATACAATCATTTTGATTTAGACAATCAGAAATCTTACTTCATAAAAGCGATCAGCTGTGTCCTTTTGGTCTCAGCCTAGTACTCGGGCCCCTCTCTCCTCATTGTTAGAACAGAAGACGATCGGTTTGCGAATTTCAAATGAGTTTGGCATTATCAAAATCTGATTGATTTTCATAATATATGGATGTATTCAGGTACTCCATTAAAACAAAAAGTAATGCATCATTGGTGAAATCAGTAGTGCGCCACTTTTGCCCGGCACCAATGCGCCAATAATGTTTGGGATTGCGATGGCGCGATGCAGATTAAACCCTGAATTCTCTATTAACTATTCCCTTAATTCTCATTCCAGCTACTAGGCATCACACTTACCCCATCGAAATATATTGTCTTCTTGAGTGCTGCGTAAAGAGCAAACTGTAAAAAGAAAAAAGAAACAGTCTTCATGAACCTTGGCGGGTAAGGACTGATGATATTTTCATTTTCCGTTGGATGTTGGCAACTAACCTGGCACACAAACACGCTACAATCATCTGTATTTCTTTGTAGTGGTATGGTCTACGAAATAAGATGATATTTATGGAAGTAATACTAACAAATTAAGAATTAACATGAAACAAAGAATAATTAATACCACTATTTCCATGATGCCAAGGTATTTCAAGCAAATGAAAGTCTTAGTAAATATAAAGATACAGGGCGGGCTTCAATGGGTTTTTACTTTTTATTAAGCAATTTGTTAATATTTCAACCGGGTATCAAAGATCTGAACTGGAACTATAATTACATGACACTAAACCTATATGCATGTATCACACAGTTTACGGCTGTAAGAACTTACATACATAACAATAGTTTCTTATAGTATTTGATCAAATTTGTTTTTAATTTAGGGCCTCTATTGATAACAGTTTTATACTTTAAGTTTGAACCGTGTTAATTACAATTTTTCAGTGCATCCTGATTGGTTAAAAGTGACGGCCTTTGTTTCTTCTCGCTGGAAACACAAAGCTAAAAATAGCTACAACATCTGTTCTGCTGTTGGACAGACCTAATCTGGGAGATGCACGCTCCTGGTAACGGGCTCCTGCTTCAGTTTCCTGTCAAAATAAGTTCTCAACGTACTTGACAATTCCGGAAGTGGACGAAATACTTGGCATTTGTTCAAGTGATTGATAGTTGAAATTTAGAAAGGGGTGCCTTTGCCGGGTAATCATTTATCCCTGGATTTATATCATCAAAAGATGACGTCAAAAAGCGTGGAAACAGAGAACACTAATTGGTTATTATCGGTGCATGAAGCCATCTGAATCAGTACTTGATGTAGCCTTTGTACTTGTTGCCTGTCAGATAAGCTTTGAAGCTTCTAATAAATATTTAAACTATAATTAGAATTGTACAATCTTATCTCAATGGAACGATAAGAATTGGGTTAAAAAACAACAATCAAGATTGCATTCCTACCACATATGAGAAGAAGGGAGAGGGGAGGGAGAGGTGAGGAAGAGGAAGTTATGATTGGAAAATTCAGCAATAGATTGGCCATGCGTAAACTAACCCCGGGGAAAGCAATCGGGGGGGCGGGGGGAGTGAGGGAATTCCAAAAACAAATTTCATACAAGGGAAAATTATAAAAAAATATATTCATGCACAGCCAGCAACACGGAAAAAATTACTACATGGAACTTCCCAACTTCATCCCAGAAATCTAAAGCCATTAATTTATAGTGAAAAAAGGTTTGAGCAAAAACAGCAAGGAGCAAGATTCTGTATCGGAAGATAAACCTGCATGCTCATTCATTCAGTGTAAATATAAAATACACAGATTTGAATCAGTAAATGGCCAAAATCAGTAACTAGCTTCACCCTGGTCTCTCAGGAGAGTGAAGTGAGCTCGCAGTGAGGGACGGCAGAGAATTTCCTCAGGATAACAGCTGGAAATCACATTCGCAGCGCCAAGTGATGGAAATATGCTCAGCGCTCAGATACATTGTATATTGCTCAGTTGTCCATTATACAATTAACAAAAGGCAAGAAGCTTTTACATATGCAAGCTTTACAAACGAGCTTCAGACTTTGACATTATTCGAGAACTGAATTGTCACCGGACTAAACTGTTTCCGGTCCAACGATTAACTAAGGATCTCTTGCTAAAATAGATCAATCCCGGGATGAATTCATGAAGTAATGCTACGGAACTTAGCCGCTATATTAAGAAGCAATAACAACTCTTATATCAGGAAACCCGAGGCGTAGTCTCGAGCGTTTTATTGTTTTCGAGACATTTGGAAGACGAACAATGAGTGTTTGAAATATCTTCTCATGTGAGTTTATCAGTATATAAGTAGTTTTGATCACTAAGGTTGGAAATCGTATCAAACACACGGATTTGACCGGGTTTCAAGACCCACGCATATGACCAAATACACGGCCATCCCTTCATGTAGGACGACACGAATTCCTACCAAATTGTATTCTATTGAATTGTATTGTGTTGTATTCTATTGTATTTTTGGTAAAAATTCGTGTCGTCCTACATAAAGGGATTGCCAAAAATACACTCCCTCCATTGGATTAATATCTCATGAATTATTAATTATTTTGAGAATGTATCGCGCGTGAGAATAATAATTTATTCAACACGTCATATATTCAACCAATCAATATATACCCGGATCTGAGGGATCTGGGAAAATTTTACGTCAACAATATATAATGTCAAACGTCTCAAAATGCTTTTTTTTAGTCTAACATTTAGCATAGACATTTGTCTACACCGACGTATACTACAATAACGTGCCTGGGACAAGGGACGACAGAAATCCCTCGAATTTACCTCTACTGTATTTACGCGAAGAAGAAGGCAATTTCTTCACAATTTGCGAGTAATGTCACTTAAAGAAGAATCGCTCGAAGTCACAAGCGAAACACGAAATGTAAAATGCTGCATTTATATAAATAATCTGACAGACCTCTGTCAATTAGTGTCAGGTGTGATTGGCCGCAGCATGCAGCAGGATAAGCTAGAAAATATTTTCAAATTAAAGTCTGCAGTTTTTGCCCACTCCATCAGCAATAATGCATTAGGAATTCCAGCTGTATTTTCTAATTTCCTAACTCCAGTTTCAGCTGTTCACAATTATAACACCAGATATGCTGCTAAAAGCAATTTTTACATACCAAAAGTCAGAACAAATTATGGTAAATTCACCTTTAAATACTCTGCTTCGAAAATATGGGAAACTGTCCCTCTTAGACTTAAAAACCTACCCAGCAAATTATTTAAACAAAAATACAAAGCATACCTTGTAAGTTGTCAGTCTGCCTGATATTAAATATTCATACAGTCTACCAATGCTCTTTAATAGTCAATATTTATTATGTCTCTCCACTTGTGTCAATACTATAGCAATCTGATATTACTTTTCTTAATAATTTTCAGCTATATCTTTCAGTATTATAATCACCTTTAATGTCTGTTCAATGTATATATCAATATTTATTTCTGTTAATTTACATGTATTATTTTAGTGATTAATTGTTATCTCATTATTATCTAGCTATCGCACAAATATGTTTATGCTTTCTTTTCTTTCCTTTTTCTCCTTTTCTGCTATATTGTATTTACTGAGCTCAGATATTCATAATCTATAGTTACACATAGACAGTAGTCAACTCGAAAGCCTCGGCTACTTTGACTACTGCACACATATTCCTATCATAGCTCTCTTTTAATTCTATATTATTATATTACTTATCTTAAAATACTTTAGATTTTGCTTACCTGATTATGTAAACAGTGTGGAAATAAAATTGAATTGAAAATTGAATTGAATACCATAGCCTTCGTCGCATCCGAACTGAACCCTGGTTAAGTCCGTCTGCGAATTAACGAATGAAAGCTTGTTTTGGACCCCAGCGGAGTAGCACGATTATATGTCCCCTCCTCTGATTGTTTTTTACTAATGATCATTCTTACACGTCTTCTGAATGGCCATTCAACTGTCACCAGCCTCGCAGATTGTTATGATGGGCAGTTCATATCAGAAGCCGCTCGGTTGAACCTGTTCGTTTGCATCTGTTTACTTGGGATTTCTCACCCTAGACGAGCTAAGACGAGTTCAGTCGTCACTGTGTTTTACTATCGGAGGAGGTTAGTTTTATTTCAATTTCGGGTTAGGTTTTGAAGTAATGTAACATAATAGGCTGGCTGTGGTTTAGTGCCACATGAAAGAAAACTTGCCGAACACATTAAATAGAATCTGTCACGACAAAATGCTCGTTCGACGAACATACAAGCAAATCTCCCATGCAGCTTGGAAAGATCTAGTATGTGCCACTTCTCACACATCATTAGATATTCATGACACATCGGCCAATTAGGAGTCTCGTTTGAGGTCACGTGTTGATACATGAAACTAGGGATAGTACGACAAAGTTAATTATGCGAGTGGGCAGGGCTTTGAAGCTGAGGGAAATTGAGGTGTAAAACAATAACTAATTTACATAATTGCTGTACTTTGAAATCGTTTCCAAATACAGAAAATATTCAAATAAGTTAAAACAATAGCAAATTTGCATATTTGCTGTACTTTGAAATCGTTTCCAAGTACAGACAATAGGCAAATTAGTTCTAGATTACAGTTCTAAAAACATGAGAACATGAGACATGAAATTAGGCAATTTGATGTAACGTAATAACTATCTCCTAGTTTCTACATACAATAACGGGACAGAAGTTATCAAAATAAGAGATATACATATTTCAATATTTAAGCAATATTTCAGTTCCTAATGTAGTAACGATAAAGCTAAACGTAAATTCATGGAACCATAACTTATTTCTGATGAAATGAAATATTAACCGTACAATTACTAAAGTACATGTAAATAGTATTTAACAAAGTTTCTGCATTCTTAAAATTATCTCCAAGTAATCCTATTGTCCACAGCAGTGTCTCTTCCTCTTGGGTGACTGGTTTCTTCTCCTCACATGAATGTTTCTCCGACAAGTGGTCGCCAGCTCTGTGTGACTTCTTCATTTCAGCATGCAAAACTTTTCTAAATATCTGAAAACTAAACATAAAACAAAATTAATAACCAGGTTTATCACGGGTATAAAAAAAAAAGCTCGTTAAAACAAAACCTCTGTATACTTACGAGAAGTTCTTAACATCCAGCGGGTTAGCTTTTTTCCCTCCATCGCAAGTTCTTTCAAAATGCGAATTACGGTACAGAAAGTGTTCTTTCCAGTAGTCTTTCCACACTACGTATGTCATGGAATGTTCACCTTTCAAACCACATCGTTACTCTTTTATATTCAGAACGTGCAATAACCAGTAATGTTTGTTCAACATTGTCCTCTGTGTCATGAATATCTAATGATGTGTGAGAAGCCATTTCTAAGCCGCATGATTGTTTTAGACGTGGTTTCTAGATCCACTCGGATCTAGAAACCACGTCTAAAACAATCACTTGGCTTAGAAATAGTACATCTGAACTCAACTACGGTCAACTGCTCTTGTTCTAGCAAACGAATCTTCATTTCAAACTGATATTGTACAGATGTCATTCCTTTTCTCAACGTGTATAAAAGCCGCCATATTTTAAAATGTAAATTAGCCGTAAGTCGCACTGGTGACAGTTTAATGGCCATGCATTCAGAAGACGTGTAAGAATGATCATTAGTAAAAAAACAATCAAAGGAGGGGACATATAATCGTGCTACTCCGCTGGGGTCCAAAACAAGCTTTCGTTCGTTAATTCGCAGACGGACTTAACCAGGTTTCAGTTCGGATGCGACGCAGGCTATAAGCATACCATCTCCCGAGGTAGTATAACGTTTTCCTCGGGAAAGTACACAAAAAGCGTACGCGTGATGACTAGGGCCAAGCAAAGAAACAGGAGAGAAAATGAACGCTTTGTTGCGCAGCTTTCACGCCGTGCGGCGGCCACTTTTCTATATTATGTGTTAGTTATCGAGAATAATCTTAATAAACAAAGGCCTACTAGCAAAGTTCGTCGATAGGTGACCTGTGAGTATACACTAATTCTGTTCTTCCTATTATTTCTCACCCTTTAAGCCTGGGTACCGTCACTTGCTGCGAGTTTATTCCACACTTTCGGTATTCTTGGAACATACCTGTGCCAGCAATTCAGTTGTAGGATAGTGGCAACGCTAAGTGGGATCATCTCTGCGATCGCCCTCTTGGTCTCTGCCTATAGCCCTTCACTGTACTTTCTTTACTTCACATGCGTCGGCTTTGGTCTAGGAAGTTCACTG
The DNA here is from genome assembly GCA_030867875.1 of Actinernus sp. WN-2022. NCBI lineage: Eukaryota > Metazoa > Cnidaria > Anthozoa > Actiniaria > Actinernidae > Actinernus > Actinernus sp. WN-2022. The sequence continues at coordinate 60,656 of JAOWCC010000237.1, forward strand.
TGCCTCTCGTCAGTGTTGGTGATCGTCCCGAAATATTTTAAAGAACGCTTTGCTTTTGCTATATCTCTTGGGCAGCTAGGTGCTCCAGTAGGAACGCTTGTCCTCGGTTCTCTGTTACAATACTTATTCAACACGTTTGGTTGGAGCTACACACTCATTGTCCTAGCTGGTCTTCAGGGGTTCATTGTGATTGCTGGGCTTTCGTTTCGACCGGTTCCTCATTCTACAGGTACGCCGGGTAACGAAGACCACGTAGCAAGCAGGAGGACCATTGATTTTTCTTTGCTGAGGTACAAAAAGTTTCTACTATGGCTTTTCTGCCTTGGGATATTTATACCTGCACTATTGATACCTTATGTTCATCTGGTAAGTAAATTATAGAAATACGTGAAAGTTCCACTCAAACAAATAATGAACTATCCAATGCACTAACCAATAACCGTCATTATCGCTTCAAACGAACCAATGAGATACGTGAGACGTAACCGACAAATGTATTGATGGTAGTTGAAAGGACGAACAGACGGCGGACAGTTAACGGACCATATGAACAAATGACATAATAATCATTCCGAAACGCATGCTCTGATTGGTCAAGAGACGTGTGTTATCAGAGGACACACACATGGATGGCGTCATGAGCTCGCAACCAATTTCTTAACTCGTTTTGATTGGATATGTTCATATATTTTAGCTGGTGATTATTGTTCTCTTCACTCTTCACAATAAATATGCCTTAACAGCGCATCTTTGTAAAACAGAACAACAGGCACTTAAAGCACTTATCATTTCGTTTACCTTAAAAGGGAATTTAAAGTTACTGATTAAGTTATTCATCCATTGTAAAAAAACGTTTGCTCTCCTTACCTCTTGACAGTTGACAACAAAAGACACCCCTCTATTATCCCATTCGTGTCATTTTAATACTGAAACTCATTGATAGCTGGATCACCTGGTTAATGCTAAGAAAATAAGTGACAATTCAGGAAATCACCCAAAACTGATGTCATCTATGCATATTCTAATTAATAACTTGATTCCATATATTATTACTAATCACATTTCAGGTTCGACTTGCTGAAGACAAAGGCATCGGAAAATCCAAAGCTTCGTTTCTTCTCTACTTCATGGCAGTGAGTTCGGTTATTACCAGACCAATTGTTGGCCATGTGTCGGATGTATGGCCTAAAAGAAGACTCGTGATTTTCCAGCTTGTATTCTTCGTATTTAGCGTAGTCAATTTCCTGGTTCCCTTAGCAACAAGCTTCGCTGCCCTAGGAACGTATGCAGCTGCCTTTGGGATCTTCGAAGGATGTCTGTGGCCTCTTATCTATGTTATTACACATGATATTGTGGGGATTGAGAGACTTCCATCATCAATTGGCTGGTTATTGTTTTTACTATCGTTTCCAGAAGTGACCGGACCACCGCTAGCTGGGTGGATCTACGATGTATCCAGAAGTTATGCGGTGGCGTTTTACGTCTGTGGCGGAATGTTAGCATTATCATCATGCCTCATGTTTGCTTTATATCAAGTTAGGGAAGAGGTCAAAACAATGGATTTCGAATGGGACACACTTTTGTCAAGGTAGGTGGTGGATGGCGGGTAATACCCCCTACCCCTTTTTCGAGGGTGAATTTCTCGCGTTGTAAAATAGGGATACCTGATTTTAATGCAGACACACTTTCTTCCCTGCCTGTAGTAACTAGAAATATTGTTACTTCTTCAATAAGTATTTTATTCAATAAGATATTTGTGGTCAAAATCTAGATTTTTCCAAAATAGGTGGTGGGTTCCGGGTACTACACCCCTCCCATCAAAATTGCGTCCCGCCAGAGTACCATTGTTTTGACCTCTTCCCTTAGGAATTGCTTTAGCTGTAAATTGGCTCGAGTAGGGTTAATCCAGTTCTTGATCCTAATTAATGCTATAATTTGTGTTGAATTTAATCTCATCCATGGTTTTTGCAGCCCAAGTGATATGTGTAGTTTTCACTTGTTAGTATGATGGTTAAGATTGTTTTAGTTAGAATTCGATTAAGTTATAACCGGCTTGAACTCGTTCTCTGCCTCACGACGGTTCCACTAGTATCCCAGGTGGCCTTGCGCGTTTAGTTTTGACAAGATGGCGGCCAGATCGCGTCTTTTGCCATAAAGGGACATTATCTCTTGACTATCGGCAACGACTGATGACTATTCTGAGGGAAGAACCCTTGACCTTTTGTATTTCTGATATAATATATTGCCATATATTACGTCCATGGAATGTTTTGTTATTATATGCTATGGAAATCGTCATTTTCACCCGTCACAGATTCCCTTCCGGTCCTCGAATGTATTTAATGCTAATCAGACGACCGTTGCGAAATATCGAGTTGAGCATTTTATGAATAGCAAAGATACTTTTGCAGCCAAGTTCCCAATCTACTATGGGAATTTAAAATGATCCACTGTTTGTGGCACTTATAAGCCTCTATGCCGTGGTGTAAAATTGAAAAGTCAGCGTCATATTCGCGAGTCAGTACTCATCGATATTGTGAAATCGTTCCCTGTCAAGGTCGAGATAAAGTTAAAGGCTGTATTTCTACATACTTCAAAGCAAAATATACGCATTTGTCAACTGTTACAATATCGATGGAGGCCTCTGACTCTTCTGTTGGCTTCAAACGAGCTTCTGTATCGGCTGGAAAATACGCCAGTCGTCAAACAAACCAGGCAAGAAGCCGCTAAATCCACGTGGAGTTGCCGACAGGGAATATCTATACATCTCAAGCCAATTACTGAAATAACACAATCCTCCTGTGAGATGCAGTGGTCGTATAACAAGGAGGTATCCTTCAAAAGTGAAGCTGATTGCTCTCATGCTTCACGGACAGGACGAAACCCCGTAGCCGCCATTACAGTTTGAAGGCTGAAGACAATTGATTACGTCACGCCTCGAATGATAATATATCTTAATCGCAATGTATGCCGGGCTACTACTGCATCCTCCTCTGGCCGCACGACATGTTCGGAATTTAAAACAAACATCATCGGTGTTGACTTAGAAGATATCAGGTGAGCAGCAACACTATTCCAGGCTTCCTGTGTTAAAAACCACAGGATCGTTATATCTGGATTTAGTTGAGATCCTTGGATATTTTTCATGCAAAATTCCTCGTTTTCGTGCTGCTAGGAACGAGGTTGATATTACCCAGAAGACGCTACGCAGGCTAATTCTTCGTGTTGCTCCAAGAAAAGAAGGGAAAACAAACGCCATTTTGTAAGTATTTATTTGCCAATCAATCATGTGATGCTGCTGTATCAGGAAACTTTGCAGTTCGTTTGGTTGTTATTTACATATCATGTAATGCGCAAGTGATCATATACACATGGAACTTGCGCAATATAAGTCAATAAATTATTATTATTATTATTATTATAAAATCTTGCCAATGGCGAGATCAAGCGACCAAAATCCCATCTTGCGATCTGATACCTGGAGTTCACTCAACAGGAGAGGCGGACTTTGAACACAAAGAAAACCGACTAAGCTACTGTACTGAAAAACAACACGAATCAAGTGACAAACTAAAACAACAACAACTTACTTACTTTACTGCAACTGAACAACTGAACCAATAAACTGCTGCCCTTGCGGCCAGCCACTGAGGTAAGTTTGAAAGGCGGTATGCTGCCACAAAATGATGAAAACCACATTTCACCATGGAATCACTTAGTGAACAAGAGCCCATCTGGGCTTTCACTCGGGCCACATGAGATTGAAGATGAAATACACTTTCATTTGAAATCTTCTTAGTAATAACCAAAGGGAAGAATTATTAACTGAATTTAGCAGTCTTTAGGAGTGGCCGGTAGCGTGGTGACTTTCATTCTCTGCTCCTCTAGTATATATGTAATTTAATATTTTTATTTTTCTCGTATGTTGACCTTTTAATTTAAACACTACTTATTCGTTTAACACACTGCATTTGAGAAGGCATATATTCATTGTTTTGAACCCGAGAATTAACCGTACTACCGTACTTCATGGTCCCTTTCTTTAGTAGTGGGTTGTCGGTCAGGTGATTGTAAACTCTCGTCATTTAGCACAGAAAATGTATTCTGATGAATAGGGATCGGGTTGTCATGTAAGAAAGATTGCTCTTGAACAAACTGATTCGTTGCTAAAGCTTCAGTAGGTTGGGTAGTCTAGAGACCTTGGTCTTTCATTCTCTTCTTTTTTGTATTCTTGATTTTTTTTTTAAAGTTTGAAAGTCGGATGCAGCTTTATTATATCCGCTTTCAACTCGCCATTTTCAACTTCTAGGTCAATAATACGCGATGACAGCATCTTGATTTCGGTCTTGTATATATTATCTTGCTGCACTAATTTGTCTTCCAAATGACTGAGTTTCGTTTTGATGTGACGAGAGTAAGAATTCATTACGCATATCAGTTAGGTCAGCCTCCATGTTACAAATCAAGGTCATTAAAGCAACGAGAGAGTTCTTATTGCGGGCTTGACAATCCTCGTGAATAATCTAAAGAATTCCGTCTCTTCCGGTTTGAATTTGACTCCTGTGTATGTTGCTTTTGGAGTTTCAAGGATATGTTGATCCAAAACTACAGGCTCTTGGGGTTTTTCATTGACTTGTGAACTTGCAGGCTCTGTAATTTGTTTTGTTTTCTTAGTATAACATAAAGTGTTGAACATGTTCATGTTCTCAAGCATGTCGCGCGTGACCTCTGTTTCTTCATTCATTAAGTTCTCTACTTTCATCTGTAATCTGGGAAACTCAATCTTTGCCCATGCCTTGGCACTATTCCTGTTGTTAAATAGACGTGGATGATTATAAGTAAAATCCTTCGACAGCTTGTACCGTTTCCGCTAGGTCAATATCCTCGCTGGAACGAAATAACTTGATCTCAATACTCTCTGATCGAACTTACGGTAAATTTAAATCTCTGACAGTTTTTAAGAGACTCATAATATTGGTCTTGAAGTGCCTTCACCCAAAATAAGATGTTCTCCTCGGATGTTTTAAATGCAGCACAGCGAGCCGATGGCTTATAGATTCCAATATCTATTTCTTCGAATTTTAGCTTTCTTCACTGGCTTCAGGTCGTCGTACGTGTCGTATATAAAATCACTGGCCATCTGGCCGGGTAAAAAATGCGGTCCTTCGGCTCCGACAATAGCGCCAGTTGAAATATACTGAGCCTGTTGGAAGGCTTTCGCACGAGTGAAGTTAAATAAAACATTAAACTGGCTTACATTTGAGAGATGGGACTCCAAATTAGAGAAAAAGTTCCTCGCGGGTCCTCCGCCATCTTGCTTTAATGTATTAAATTATGTAAATAAATTTCCCTCTTCTGACAGCAGGCTTGGCAGCTCGAGTAGCCATTGACTGTCCGTCACGATGGCAAAGTTCTCCGATTTAGAGGTTCCAGGAATCTTGGCTAATCGATAAAGTTTTACCGTATATTCCCCCAAGCCGAACTTTTTCGCCTGTTCTCGCAGGCCTAAAAATTCCGTGATATACTTCTTCAGGCTAAAAATACTCGAATGCTTCTATAGGTCAATAGAGACTCGGCTCCGGTGACGTTCAAATGCATTATCCTGACCTTTTCGATAAAAGCTTACAAGTACCTTTGCAATATATACCAATCAAACTCATGGTTGCTGTTTATCTTCTCTACGAAAAGCATCGTATTTCAAAGGTCATACTTATTACTCATTGGTAATACTGTACAAACCATTGACTGACGGCTGTGACAGTGTGACGTCTGTAACGGTGGCTGTAACAACCGGAAATAATGCGAACAACACAATGTCCTGCCATTTGCACCAGTTGAAGCTTAATTTCCGGCGTTCTTAACGGGATTCTTACATGTTTTGAAGGATTTGTTTTATGTTATCATACCAAAAATAAGATTTGTCAGTTGTCAGTTATTTTTCGGTTGTCAGTAGTCAGTGAAAAATAACCTTGTTTGTCAGTTGTCAGTTGCATTTTTGGCCATTTGTCAGTAGTCAGTTAACCCCATTCAGACCCTCATATATACTATACCAGTGAGTCAGCGTATGACCGTTTTTTTATCGAGATTAAGAATGATCTATTGTTCTTTGAGGTGATTTTACTAACGCTGCATTGTCCTGACTATGGTTTGATTGGATTCCCAAAGTGTGGGCACGTGCCGGAACTCCCGTGAGATCTGTTCTAAATATAGCTCAATGCGGTCATATACACTGACTCACAGACCTAGTATGGGAGGTGGACGCTCCTGGTAATGGGCTCCTGATGTGAGTGGTTCAAGATAGGGTGCGGTCAATGTACACACCAAGAAGTTTGATTGACTCGGTTTGTTGCAGCTCGTAGCTACTCACCACAATATTTAGGTCACGATCGAGGACTGAGATGTTATGCTGACTTCCAAGTAGCATGACTTTCGTTTTAATGTGTTTATGGCCATTTTGTTGTGGTTGGGCCAGTCATTAAATGGTTCCAATTCATCCTTCAGCTTGTATTCAATTTCATCTAGAGTTTTCCTGACTGTTTGTGTAGTATCGTCGGCATACATATTGATGGTAGATTCATTTGTGAGTAGTGGCAGATCATTTATGAATAGTATGAAAAGTAGGGGCCCTAGGACAGACCCTTGAGGCACCCCATGAGTTATTTGTGCAGGCGATGACAGTACATTGGATATTCGAACAGCTTATTGACGGTTGTGAAGGTATGATTTAAACCAGGCGTAGGAAGAATCATCGAGACCATAGAGTTTAAGTTTGGCCAGGAGGATATCATGATCAATTAGATCGAATCGAAAACCTTACGGAAATCAATGGCTATTAAGCTATCGATCAGACTCTTATCAATGTTCATGCGTAACTCGTCAACGATTTTTACCAGAGCAGTCTCACATGAATGAGATTTATGGAAGCCAGACTGGTTGTAGACTTGCTACAAGTCGACCTCTTTTCCTCTGAGCCTATTAGAACGAGCGACGAAGTCGCGAGAGGTCGACTTATTTTCGAATCTAATTAAATATTCAGGCGCGAAAGTTGATTGACATATATAGTATGCACGTGCGCGCCCGACCCGGGAAGCTTTATTTACAAACAGTCGTGTCCCAATGATAAACTCTTACCACTTTGCAATGCAGTGACTTTTGTCCAAAAATACAGCTTTGAGGAAATCTTTCAGCTCGCTTCGAAAGATTGTTCTATGAGAATTCAAAAGCGCTTCTGGGCTTCCGAACACCAGGTTATATTTGCCGTTCTTGATGTCATTGAGTTCAGTTGTAGTACTTTCCGGGCTGATGCACGCTGCAGCAATACCACGTTTCTTTATAAGTGAGATCAGTGGTGCTATAATGATGCAAACTGACTTCAAGACCTGACTTCGAGCTTGCTGGATACCGAAGGCCAAACAGTCGAACACGAAGGGGGAGATCTCGAAACACAGACTCTTTCCCAATCCCGGCGAAGAGCACACAAACACATCTTTTCTAGATAGATAGGCTTCAACAACCTTTCGCTGACTTTCTCTTAAAGTCGTATAACCAAGCTTCTCTAAACCAAAGGCAATAGCTTCCTCGATCTTGTTTAAAGACATTCTTCGATAGACGAATAGTCCGGATAGATACGATGTGAGAGATTTAAGATGGCGTCGTTTGAAGTGCAAGCTAAATTCAAATTCGATCTGTTTTTCAGGTCCCGTTAGAAATTCAGAGCTCTTTCTGCGGGTCATGACGTCATGCCCTATTTTTATTGGACAGCTTTCTTTACGTCACCGGTGAATTGGGCGCGAAACAGGTAGCAAAAGTTCCTTAAACCAGAGAAGCGAAGACGGGAAATGAAAATCTCGTTTTTAGGGACTTAGGGATTAGTCGTATCCAAATCCATGGTAAAAGAAGGGAAGCGGAACGCTTTATTTTGTTTGGAGATTTAATGATATACGAATTCAAGTGAATAAGATTCTAGTCTTCTCTAGAGATTCTAGTCTACTCTAGACGGCCTAGTCTGGTCTAATCTCGAGATTCTAGTCTGATCTAGAGATTCTAGTCCCGTCTAGGTTAGCGTCTAAAGAATGCAATGTAGATATTATAGTCTAGTGTAGATTATAGTCTAGTCTAGTCTCGAGATTCTAGTCTAGTCTAGAGATCCCAGTCTAGTCTATCTAGCCTAGTGTATAGATTGTAGTCTAGTGTAGAGATTGTAGTCTAGTCTATATATCATAGTATAGTCACGGTGGGGCCAACCACCCCACTAATGTTTCATCAAAATAAGGAAAAATATGCTGTTAAAGCAACAGTTCAAATATAATAAAACAATATGTTCATGTTTCCTGCCAAAATGTACCAATACTTTATCAGGAATATCACCAAGTAATCTGGGAAAGAGTAGACAAAAACATTTTTGTTTAAAACTTTTTCTAATCCCAAATTTTGTTCAAAATGCGTTTCAGTGACGTCATTCACTGACATCATAATTTAAACAATCGCCAATAATTTCACTATGAAGTTGAAATTCAAAAATCATACGATTTCTTCCCACATCTAGCCTCATATTTACTCAAAAGTTGGCTTAAGTTAAACAAAAATAGCAAAATTTGTGCAAACGGATAGTTCCACGCCTGGCTTCAGGGGGCACTTATAATTTACTTAACTTGTGATATCTCGATGAATTTTCGTTATATCGAGAAATGGTTTTCGGCATTAATCTCCTCTTGGCAATATCTTTCAAATCTTCTCTAAAAATTACGGACTCGTTGAACTTCGTAACATGGTTATGTGATGACGTGGCCGATTTTTAGGTCATCAAAAATATTTCCCCAAAAAAATTGCACAAAAATGTTATGCTGGTTTGTCCCACTCTACATACGAAGTTTCGTGAATAATAGTGAAAAGATTCAGGCGGGGTTCAGACGGGTTTCACATGGGATTGAGGCGGGTTCACATGGGGTTCAGGCGGTGTTCACAAGTCTAGCGTAGTCTAGAGATTCTAGTCTATTCCTGCCTTGTCTAGAGCGTATAGTCTAGTCCGCCTTGTCGAAATATATCCTTTCTCTCCTACTCCTCCTCTACTTCCTCCTCCTCCTCAAACATTCATTACATCGAAGTAAGGCGTTAGGGTCATATAAGAATGTTTGTGGAAGAGGAGGAGGAAGATGAGAGGGAGGAGGAATAGGGGAGAAGAAAGAGGAGGAGGAGTATGAGGAGGAGGATCACGAGGATGAGGAGCACGAGGAGGAGGGAAAGGATATATTTTGAGGAGGCGGATTAGGAAAGACTCTCTAGACCAGGCTAGAATACCACCGCGGCAAAACGTTACGCGCATGCGTATTTGCTATTTCTTGTCGGCGCGCGGCCGCCCCCAGTTTCCCGCGAAAACTGAAATGAAACAACAGGCACATACCCGTGATTTTAAAATGTCTGCTTAAAAGTATCCATTTGTGAACTGTTTTGTCAAAAAATAAGAAAACTACTTAAAAGCTAAGCCTAAGACTTGAACAGGTTGAAGATTTCTTAATAGTAATTCACTGTGAGTTTACTAAGTTATAAAATTATTTACTAAAAAAAGTTGAAACCCTCCGTAATTTGTATTTGATAGCAGAGCCTTCGTTATTTTGGCCAGCGGAGCATACCGTTTTGCCGCGGTGTGGGCTAGAATAGACTAGACTATAATGAACCCCATGTCAACACTTCTGAACCCCGTGTGCCCCCTGGACCCCATGTGAACCCCGTCTGAACCCCATGTCAACTTCTTATTAAATATATAACAAAATAATAACGTGGGCGTGTACACCCTGGAGGAGGAGGAGGAAGAGGTGGAATAATACGAGAGAGAGGAGGAGAAAATAAATTTAGGTGAAAATAAAGGAGGGGGAAGAAGAGGAGGAAGAAGAAGAGGAGGGACTGAAATCATATTCAATTACATTTCTATATATCATTAAATCTCCAAACGAAAGAAAGCGTTCCGCTTCCCTTCTTTAATCATGGATTTGCGTACCACTAATCCATATAAAAACTGTAGTGGCGTTACTGTAAAGCAGAATTAAAAATAATATATACCTCCTATAATGAGTAGCTTCTTCTTGCTGTTTACTCTACAAAGTGGTTTCAGAGATCAAGACGCATTTTACTTTTATTTTCCCCTTTGGTTAAAGGCTGGAATGGTTTCGAAGGCCACCGGTCCTGGTTTTATAGCCGCTCCAAAAATTAGGAGGAGCTCAAAATAGAACCATACATCATCGACAGAAACAATAGATAATGAAAACATCACCACTTTATTCATGATCTCAAGAGAATAGATAAGGAAAACCTCACCACTTTATTCACGACCCCAAGACAATAGAGGTAATCGGCTAACGCTGTTGCCACCCAATTCAGATCATGTGAGGTAAACACACATTACTGTGGAGAATTGACTCTTTGAAAATTAATTTTATTCAGATAGGCATGACTGCATTATGATTAGAATGAAAAATGAATATTTCCCCAGAGTAGCATCTGTTTACATCATATGATCTGAATTGGGTGGCAACAGCGTTTACCTCTATAGATCAAATAGATCATCAAAACCTCAACAATTTATTCACGACCAAAGCCAATAGATCATGAAAAACTCAACCTTATTCAGGAGTTAAAACAATAGATCATGAAAACTTCAACACTTTATTCATGACCCCAAGACAATAGGACCGTGAGGTCAGTGAAGATAATTTCTGCAACCCCACGTTAATGAGATTCAACCCCCAAAATGGAGGTAATTCACCTCTAGTAGGTTAGTCCCTACTACTTACAAGGTTGCTTATATTATAAAACAAAAGGAATAATGCCCAAATGATGTACTAAAGTGGCAACTGCTTTCTACACTTCGGGAGATGAATATCTGCAAGATTTCGAGGTATTCTGGTTTGGGAATAGTCGGAACATGTCCCAAAAGAACGCGCACTTAGGGTGATAAACGTATCTCACTCCATGAGTTAACGGTATGGCTACGGACACACTCTGAAACTTTGCGCGCACCACTGCTGACAACGGTGAAATTGCTCCGTATGTCCACAGCTGAAATTGTTCCCTGCGAAGTTTGATGCGATGTTGAGGGAAAGGTTGCAGCGTATGTTAACCCTTTTTCAAATTAAAGCAGTGGCCGACAATGTTACAGCGTTTCTTTAGTCCATTAGCTCCTATGTATTCAATGTAAGCCCACATCAACCATTAACAAACAAACAAGCAAACAACAACGGACAAAACTTTGAACGCGGGGTGCCGAGACCTTGTGAAAAGATAGTCTCGCACGCCTTTTTGAGCCGTGCCTAAGTTAGGAGTGCCGTACCCCAAATTCCTGTCGTCTAAAACGGACTTTTAAATATTCTGGAATTACTTAAGGACACGTTCTCGAACAAGCAAATACTTTTATTCCATTCATCGTTTTGCAAATCACAACGTTTTTACTTTAAGCTATAGGGTTATACCAAATATATCCGGCACACTTTGTTGCCTCGAGAAATGTCAAATTTGAATGCTTTAAATTATTGAATATGCTTGTATATGGTATTGACTTCCAAATTAGTATATGTAGAGGGCATCGCACGAACTGTTCGTGCTATACGTCATCATTTATGGCCATTGAGTGATATTTTGAAAGTTATGATAATTGCATTGAATCTATAAATTAGACAACAGAGAAATCGCTTTTCTATTGGCTGTGAAACATGTTTTGTAATTACAAGCCAATCAAGTTCTAAAGCCAAACATTGTTTGACCATCACAATCAATTTTCGTTTTAGCAAGTCATGCACGATTTCGTTTACGTTTCCTTGTGATTGGTTTAATTCAAGTAAAAGCAATCACGAATTACTTCAGTTCGTGATTTGCTCATTGCGTTTTTACTTTACTTGGCTCTGTAATTACTTTGGTTTTGGGTTTACGACACTCAATTGAAAAAACCCGTTTTATCCAACGTCGACTATATCATTGGGTTTCTTGTTATTTTACGAGTTCTTCCAGAACTTTAGCATGAGCCGCCATGAAACGCTGGGAAACTTCTGGTGCATGCTCTGGTAACTCCTTTGATTCCCGTAAGTTTTCTATCAACTCGTTCATCTAAAAGAGATCAAAAGAGAAATAAGTATATTCTGCATTTGCGAGAACGTTTACATCAGAGTTTCTTTAGCCTCATTTCTTTCTCGCAAAATTACTCGAAAACGTACTTTCAAACCGAGGACATTAATTCATTTGTAGTAATTAACTTATCTTTGCTGGAAAAAAAACATGACAAAACTAATTTATTCCCCGTATCGTACGTCATGGATTACAGGAATTGAGCCGTCTGTACTTAGCGGCGGTTTGGAGAAAGATTTGCAGAATTTCTTTCCTTTGACGCAAAACACAGTAACATGAATTTAGGTATGAGTCTTTACATGTTTAGATCTACTCATTGAGCTAAAGTCGATTTTAGACTTCAGTTCTCCTTTAACCCTTTCACGCCCACATACGGAATTTTCCGTATTTTACTGGTTACTTGATTTGGGAGTTTCAGTCTGACAAAGTTTAAAGAGCTAGGCCCTGAGATTCCCACAAACCATAATGTATAGACAAGTGATCCTAGTGAACTGCATTGGGCATGTCAACAAAGAATAATTTCATCTAAATCCTCCTTTCTTTGCATAAGTTAACTACAGGTTACATTATTTCATTTCAGAAAAAAAGACTAAAATAGCACTTCCAAAAATAATTATTTCTCCTCAGATTCTACATTTTCTCTCCAAAATGCATATTTCACATAACATTTAGAGTTTCATGGTTGCACTAACCTCACTTTCTGTCTCCCAACACCTAAACTTGCCCAGAACCAAGCCATTCTGTCCACAAGCACTTCACAACAAGCTGAATTCATCCATAACGACCGCAAAGCATGCCGGGAAATCCTACCAAACAGCGACATGGCCCTTCTCCCATCTTCATTCTTCAAAATATATACTAAGTCTAAAGCCATTTCGACCTAATACCTTCATATTGGAATCAATGGCAAGTAAATGTTGTCCAATATTCCAAAGAAGCTATGATAGGTGGCTCCAGACCCCCATTTATAAAGCCCACGCTAAAGTGACAAAAGACGTCCTGGCCCATTCACGAGTGGGAAATGGGGCTCTTTCTCTGTCACGATAAACTGGCACAGACTCGCTTCTTTGAGAAAGTGCTGATTGAAGCTCTCATCAGACTTAATGATGTCCTCCAGCACTCTATAAATGGTGAAAAAGGCTTTAAAAAGCCTGAAATTCTCTGTATTCCTCCAAACAAACTTCCTGCCAGCTCCCTTGTAATCTACAACTGCTTTCAAAATGGCCGTCTAAAAACTTTGAGCCCCCAGTATTATAGGTCAGTTGAAAATTCCATGGAAACAATGACTGTAGTTTACTTAGGGGGGGAGGGTTCTTTTCGGCCTAGAAATAGCTAAAAATTGGTTCCAAAAACTCGGGCCTGAAAGGGTTAAGGTAGCTATACTTTTTTCCCACCTGTCGATCTGTGGCGATAAACTCGTTTATGTCCAGTGGCTTGAACTGGCCCACACCCTTCCTGTAATAGCGTGAGTGGATTGGACACGAGTGAAGAACGTACAATGCAAGTGAAATGGCTTCCCCAATTCTAAAAGGGAAATTGGATTCCGCCAGAGCTTTCGAGGTGGCTTCCTCAATTGTGACTGGGGATGGCTGACTCGAAAGGGTAATATTTCCCAAGGTGAAAATACCTGAAGAAACGAAAATCAATTTAGTATTTAAATCTCAAGAAATAATATAGCCATCCAATGGACAACTCGTGGATACAAGGTTAAATCCGGCTTTAAAAAAACAATTATATATTTTTAATTTAAACAATATTTGAAGCAATTGCTCCAAAAGCTATGATGGTTATCTAGGGAGCTTTTGCTTCTCCGTTACATGGTAATCAGACTGAGGATACGAACACACAATATACCACACAAATAAAAGAAAATGAAAGGAACGAAATTAAAGGTGGGCAAGCACTATTGAAACTTTGAAATATTGGTTAGAAAAGGAAAACCATACAAAAGCCAATTCAAACAAGTCCGCCTACATGCGTTTGACCATCTTTCATAATAATAATAATTATTATTTATTACCAACAACTGAGCAGCTGAGGGCTTCGAGGATAATGTTACAAAGAAAGATCTAGAAAAGATCATTAATTTTACTCGGCCCCATACGATTACCTATACTAAACACAAAATTAGTTCTCTCATTAGAACAAAAACTTACATGATTTGAACCAATAATATCGCCATATCACCACAGTCTCATGACGCTTTACAAATTACTGACATCCTGTCAGTGAAGTTACAGACTGCTTATACGGCGCTAATAGCTGCCACGCAGTTTACAATATTTTAGTATGCGGTTAGTACAATGGCCAAGCTTCAGTACCGGGTGACATTCCTATGACAAATCAGTGTCGCTGGTTGAATTAGGTGCAATACGCTTGGCTATCGATTTAGCGAGAATCGTTCTCTAAAAAATAGATTATACCGTTTATCGATGGGCCAAGACCCAGTACGAGGTATCGAAACTTCTGGTATTTATAATTTCATATTTTATGGAATTTGTTCGCAGTATTGTATTTATTGCTGAATAGCCCTGTACAGGGAACAATAATAACGATTTCATCCTGATTCTTATCCTGTCTTTACTACTTTTTGCTGTAGTTTATCTATTCATTTTTAATATCATCGTAATTACTATATACCTAATATCCACGAAGCAATATGCCCTTTACAGGACCTGGTCACGTGACCCTTTTAGCCTGTCAATCTAAAACCATATGGCGCTAGAACAACATGAATGCCAGAAATGGAAAGAGCAAGCCAAAATTAGTGAAAAGCCCAAGTTTTAGGTTCATATCTTTAAAACTGAAGGAATGGCAATTTTTTTTAAACTCAGAGTTTGTGAGGATTTTTTTTGCTGACTGCCACGGCTTGCCAGTCTTAATTTAAAGGAGCAGTGTCACGATTACTATTCATGCCCAAAGTTTTGAAAATGTGTCAGGCGGACAAGAAATCAAAATATGTGACAGAAGTAGAAGTCCGTGAGTAATCCGCTTGCATCGGCGTATTTTCACGATATCTCGAGCCGAAATTGCTTTAAAAATATACTTCAGTATAATATATGGTTAGGTTTGATGTTATATTTTTATAAAGCAGCATTTTATTTATTTCAATCGAAAGGAAAATTTGCAGCTGCGCGTGATTTTGCCATTGTCTATAACAACCAATCAGAATCGTGACACTGCTCCTTTAACTCTGTTAAATTAAGCTAAATTATAGAGTTTTCAAAAAATTGCCATTCCTTCAGTTTTAAAGATATGAACCTAAAACTTGGGCTTTTTACTAATTTTGGCTTGCTCTTTCCATTTCTGGCATTCATGTTGCTCTAGTGCCAAATTTGTTTTTGATTGACAGGCTAAAAAGATCACGTGACCAGGTCCTGCAAAGGGCCTATTACCCTAAATTATGACCAGTTCAAACGATTATTTCAAGAAACAATCAATCGCCCAAAATTCCGGGACATTTCTGCGGACATCAGTGTCAAATTGAAAAGCTACGCATTGGGTCGTGAAGTAGGGTATAAAGAGAATAGCCTGAAACAGCCGAAGGAGGTTTGTATTTTGATCATTCACAGGAGGAAGCCATTTTTGTTACGTCAAATCACACAAGGGGTTTTGTAGAAGAAATATCACTAAACTATTCGCGCACAAAATAAATTTCCTAGGGTTAAGATAGTAAATACCGTTTTTCTTCTTCAATTTTTCGGTTTTTAGACCTGTTGACATTGAAGTCGATTTTCACTCCGAAGAATAATTTCCCTTCTAAAATCACACAAGGGAAAAGTTTGTTCGATATCTTAGTAAGTGAAAGCCGTTTTTCCGTTTATATGTGTTGGATAAGTACTATAGAAATAAAACTTTCTAGAAGACATATTTTAAACTCAAATTTTCTTGCCGAATATGGATTTTGAAAATTGCCGCGAGACATCTCTTGACTTCCAAGCTCCTCCTCTATAGACACTACAGCGCACGCCGGCTAATGAAGCATTGAAATTGACGAGTCGCACGAGCCTTTCTAATTGTCATTTTAATTGGGTGTCGTTTTGCGCTAGAAAAGTCACTGACCTGGAAACTAACAGAACATAGAAAAATGCGATACGCATCATACAGATTTTATAAAGCTTCAGCTTTAAAATGAGACCTTTCTCGTGTTTCCGTGTGCAGTAGGAGTCAACAAACAAAATGAGACCTTCCTCGTGTTTCTTTGTGCAGTAGGAGTCAACAAACAAAACTGAAGAATTAATCTAGCTGTTGTCTTCATTCAGAACCGGCTCAGTGTGAAACGGAGAGGACACTGCAGTTTTGATTTCAAACCACAATGCTTCAAAAGTGATTGACACGAAAACCTAACAGAACAACGTAGAAATGGCTCATGTGCGTCATAAACAAATATAAAAACCTTTTTTATCTAAGCTTTAAAATGACTGATAATAACAATAATGACCATATTTATATAGCGCCATATCACTACAGTCTCATATCGCTTTACATATTAACTGACATATCCTGTCAGTGATTGTTTTAGGACTGCTTACGGCGCCAATGGTTGCCACGCAGTTTACAATGTTGAGTGTGTTGTTAGTGCAATGGCCAGGCTGCTGTACCGGGTGACAATCCCCTGCTCTTTTGCGATTAGTACAATAGTTTCTTTCACGTCCCCTTCAATACTGATTAGAAGTAGGAGACAAGGCCAACGGCTTATAAACGTCCCTTCCCAAGGACGCGGCCGGGATTCGAACCCCCGACCTCCCGCATCTCCCAGATTAGGTCTGTCCCGCAGCAGAACAGATGATGTAGCTAATTTTAGCTTTGTGTTTCCCGCGAGAAGAAACAAAGGCCGTCACTTTTAACCAATCAGGATGCACTGAAAAATTGTAATTAACACGGTCCAAACTGCTAAAAATACTAGAGCGCACGAGAACAAAAGACAACGTAATCGCATACCAGAACTTCGCGACTATAAATAGCTACATCGTCTACTGTGCTGTGGGCGCTACCCATCACATAGGTACGCTACCCATCACATAGGTACGCTCCTGGTAATGGGCTCCTGTTATTACTAAACTTATACTCAATTAGTGCCATTGAGATAATTGTGTCATTGATTGGCAAATGCTTTACCATATATGGGACGTTTGTATTCCCATAACGATTAATGAACAACCAATAATTAAAGGTATCGCTAAAGAGAACTGCCATGCATAACATTATAATTATTCCACTTTAGAATAATTCTTCAACAGTAAGTACGTGTCGCGAAGAACAATAGGATTCTGGGCGATACATCCAGGCTGTTGTATTTTATATCGGTAATATTAGCTTTAAGCAACTGAAAATTAAACACATATTTGCACACTGCTCAAAACCACCGGATCGGGCAAATTTTTTTTTTGGGCCCCAGTTCAGATCAATAAGCAACTTTACCATGAGGCCTTGCGCGCCCAATCCAAGATGGCGGACAAAGATGGCGGACTTGGGGAAAGGAAATTGTTCTCGGGGTGGTGCTAGTAAAATTTTGACAACTGCGTTGACGTAATTCAAGAAACCACGTGATGTTGCCATAATAAAGGGAGGAGTGGGTCAGTAAGAAATAATACGCAGTTGGTGGCTGGCGGCAACTTTCATTTTCACGGAAGATTACGAATTTGGCACCGGCTTTTGCGCGGATCGTGGGATTTTCAGTATTCTTTAATACTATTAAACGGATTTTTCTAACCGCTGGAGCCGAATAAGGGTTTGAAAAATCTCGACAACTCTTGTTTCCTGAACAGTGCAATTCAGTACTTGTTCAGACATTTTTGCGTAGTTTCCGGACATGTCATCAATCGAAAAGTTGAAAATTTTAAGTTTCCTAATTAAAAATTATACAAAAACATTAGGCTTTGTTTTTATAATTTTGTTGGTTGTGCGAAGCGATTATATATATCTCGGTATATATTCAGAGAGATGACAAGGGGATCTTCTGAAATATGAAAGGTAATAAATACCCCTAAGTGCTAATGTAAAATAAACGAATTTCCTTATGCAAGGCACAACGATCAAAGCGCATTACTCTTTCGTGTTCGCCTTTCACGACTTTATGATTTACGCGAACTTGGCGAGACTTTTTCGCACGCTAAAAAACATTTTTGGGACCGCAGGTAGCTCAATTTATAAAGGGAAGACACACCCGACTTCGGAAGAATGATAGAATCCCCAACAGGAACAAAGTATATTTTATAAAAATATATTGTCGTGATATCCGTAATAAAATATATTATTTTTAATTTGTAAATTATATTATAATAAAAAGTCCTTTGTTTTGCACTCGCAGAACCCCCCACCCCCCAATTAGTTTCACCCATCCGTATTTACTTTGCTAATACATTGTGCAGAGTTATAAAACAACATTCATATATATGTATGTATTTCTTACATTTGTACCAGGTCAGAGAAAGGTACTAATTTATAATTTAAATTTCTTCAGGGAAATTATGGGTTATCCAACCATTTTTTTTGGGGGGTGGTCATTTTCAATCAAAATATTGGAGGTGGGGTACTTGTGAATTTTACAGAATTATTAATATATTTTGTGTATGGTTTTGGTATTCTTTATGAGGGTGGGGGAGGGAAAGTATGGTTATGCAGGTTATATGTATATAAAGACTACCCTTTCCTAGGTTATACTGATTTGTTTCATTTCCACCCCTTTCCTTAGAGTTGAAGTCTAGTATTTCTTTACAGTAACAATATTTGCAATAAATACAACAAAATGTACTTCTTTATTATCCAATACATGCAGGCTTGAACCCATTATTTGTGCCTCAGGCCAACAAGAGAATGTACATGATTTCATGCCTTCCTTTATAAATATAATTAGCTATCCCATGGAGCTTTTGAACTTTTCAGTTGTGATAATATTGGAAATAAATTAAAGGCTGCATTGATTATGACTATACCACATACAGGGGGGCAGGTTATTTATTCAGATTACGTCATATTTTTATGACTCCCCCCAGAATAAACTGCTTATTTAAATAATTTTAGCAACCCCCCTCCATCCTTTCAAAAATTTAATACACGGCCGCCCCTAGCCCTCTCCATAGTCCATTTCCATAATTATGCAAACTAGCATTATTTAACAAGCATAATTTTACAGAACTGTCATTTCGGGCCGTGAAACTCGGTTTAATTAAACTACAATATGTAGAAAAGCTAAGAATAAACCATAAAATTAACTGTTATTAACTACCACTACTTTGGTGTCTGTAAAAAAGTATTTGTTGCTGCATGGTATTCCAAAACTACACAAGAATATATTGTCCTTTAATTGATATAAAACATCATTAATTCTTTACATCAGGCATTCCTAGCTGCATGCAACCTTAAGAAAAAGTGTTCTGGGGGTGGGGGGACTGGGAAGGTTTTTAGATTTTAGATTATTGCAAGTGCATTCTCCTGCATTTCTTAAGCTAGCTCTATTTAGTGCATTAATTAGCCATTCTGTGCACCTACCATTTTAAGTGTATATATACATAGGTCTTTGTTTGACAAACATTAAAAAAAAATACATTAATCGATCCACCCAACCTTTCATAAATAAATTTTAAGATTCCCCCTTCTATAAAAGCCTGTTAAAACAAATTGGGATTCCCTTAAAAATCACCTGCCCCCCTCCCCCTGTCAGGTATACATATTATGAATACAGCTTAAAGGAATAAAAATAACCCTGTAATTCTTGGGTTCCAATTTTGTTACAATTGTTTTATCAGAAAACCTAACACAGTATTTTTCAAGTGTTTAGAAGCAGTGTGAATTAAGGCTATACCAATTATTTGTAATTGTTGCCATTTACATAAAATTATATATATACTAGCACACTAGTTGTTATATAAAAGCTAGCTCAGAATTATGCTTGTACATGCATTTTTATTCGCTTATGAAACACTCACATTTACAATAATTGTTTGGCTGTGTTTAAAGGTTTTTTCTACAATAAACAGCTAGTGCACAACCTTCCGATTAATTAGTCAATTAAGCTTTAATAAATAATAGTGTTATCAGAGTATATAATTGATCATTATTATTTAACACAACTTTTAAATTTAAAATGCATGTAAGTGTGTGCTCAGTATATTATAATATGATATATAAATGGGCAATATACATGCATGACTGGTCTACTACTGACACTTGAAAAATACTGTGTTTTAATAGTTAATATGTTTTCTGACAATTACAATATTACAGTATTACAGCTAGGGTTTTTTATTTCTTTAATCCACCTAATTTACCTTTTACATGTACTTCAAATTCCAATATCACAACTAGAAAAGTTCAAAAGCTCCAAGGGGTAGCTTATTTATGAAGGAGGTCATGAGGTCATGACTACATCCTCTTGTTGGCTGGCACAAAATAATGGGTTCAAGCCTGTGTTGGTTAATAATTAAAGTAAGTACATTTTATTATATTTATTGTAATTATATTGTTACTCAGTAAAGAAATATGAGACTTAGGAAAGGGGTTGAACTGAAACAAATCAGAATACCTAGGAAGGGATAGGGTAGGGTTATGATTAAGTGCAATTGTTAAAGTCACCCAAAATTACAATCAAAATACCCTTACTCTTTCTCTACCAGGTACAATTGTAACAATGTATACATAGTACATATATATGATTTTTTTAAATATAACTCTGCATAAAGTATTGGAAAAGTAAAATAAAATTATAAGAACTAAGGGGGGGGGGGGGGGTGGGGGGTGCTATACTTTTTAAAATTATATAAATTATATTTAACATACAAATTAAAAATAATATTTTCTTATGAAATTACGACAAAATGTTTATAAAATATACTGTTTTTTAACATTCACTTTGTTTTACCACTTATAATTAGGGTATTTATTACCTTTCATATTTGAGAAGATCCTATTGATCCCTCTGAAGAGAATAATCGCTTTGCACAATCGGGAAAAGAATCATAAGTAATTAAAGATTACAATTAAAGGTCTTACAATTTTTAATAAGGAAACTTAAAATTCTCACCTTTCATCAACTTGCAGCTTTTCTAATATATGTCCGGAAACTACGCAAAAATGTCTCAAAGGTATAAACGCTTACGAGCAAGTACTGAATTGCACTTACTTTCGTGATCACCGTTCAGGAAACAAGAGTTGTCGAGATTTTTCAAACCCTTATTGGGCTCCGGCGGTTAGAAAAATCCAGGTTTAATAGTATTAAAGAATACTGAAAATCCCACGATCCTGCACAAAAGCCGGTGCCGAATTCGTAATCTTCCGTGAAAATGAAACGCCGCCAGCCACCCACCCACTGCGTATTATTTCTTACTGACCCACTCCTCCCTTTATTATGGCAACATCACGTGGTTTCTTGAATTACGTCAACGCAGTTGTCAAAATTTTACTAGCACCACCCCGAGAACAATTTCCTTTCCCCAAGTCCGCCATCTTTGTCCGCCATCTTGGATTGGGCGCGCAAGGCCTCATGGTAAAGTTGCTTATTGATCTGAACTGGGGCCCAAAAAAAAAATTTGCCCGGATCGGTCCAAAAGAAATGCATTATTTATTGCACGCACTCCATAACGATTCGTTAATTCCAGCTTTTTTGGTATATGCGCTTTGTAATTGCAATTAAGGGACATACAACATTATAGCATCATTATCTCACCGTCTTCTCGTAATGTTAGAATCACATTTATTTTACTTCTGGTGTTGCGGTTGGTATTATCTTCAATCTCACTTGAATTCTGAATCACAACCATGTTCGTTATTTGTGTTTCTTTCTCTCTGCATGGATTCAGCATATCGCATCTTTTATTTTCAACTGTGATTGCTGCAGGAATCATACCAATAGCCACACCTTTCTCGACTGCCTTACGCCATGTGACGTCACAACCAGTACGCGTGCGCAGAATTACTCTCTTACCGAGCGCAGCCAGGCCTCTTGTAACGGCAAGTACAAACATTAAATGGGCATGATCTACCGATTTATCTTGTCGTGGTAGTAATTCAATATCCACTGCCACTTGTGTAGCATGGGAGATTATCAGCGTGTCATTGACAAATGAGCTTCTTTTGCCGTGCATCTCATCCATGACACAAGACTCGAGCTTTTTTAGTTGGGACAGAGCACGGTCAGAAAGGACTGAAGCGAAGACGGGATCTTCTGATACAAATACTACTTGAGGCCTTAACTTTCCAAAGGCTGGCGGGTTTTCTCTGTTAAACTCTTTAACACTGACATCGGCGACGAAGAGAGCCCCCACTGTCTCTTCAGAGTGAGCGATGGACAGCATAGGACACTCTAATAACATGGAAAACACAAAGCGAATTACTATTGAATTACTTGATGGAATGACAAAAAAGTTGCTAATGTCGTATCTACATGCTAAGTATTATGGAACCGAATTTGAATTCGCGAACAATTTGACAGATCAGAAAATTTGATTACTGTATTGAGTTGGAAGTTCTTTAGGTACTAATTTCCAATTAATCTTCGTATCAGCACTGTGTGTGTGAGGAGGGAGAAAAGAAAAGGGAGGAAGGGATGTTGGGAGGGAGCGCCTACAGCCACCCTGTTGTTTCATCGTTTTCCGCCTCCCATCAAGGATTTCGTGTGCTTGTCAAAATCACCCAGTAGTGAATTTTCATTTTTCGAGTTAAATTCCATTACTTGTGAAAACTCAATGCCTATGGAGCCCGGATAACCACAGGCAGGGGTTTGTGGCCGTCTTCGTAGGTTATATAATAAATGTGTGGGATTTCAGAAATCCTTTAAAGGTATGCATCATGTATGAATAAACATACCTTGTTGCTTCCATTGTCCGCGGTGTATATGGTACCGACAAACCTGAACCCGAATCGCACGGAATGGCCTCCAATGAAAACTTTGGCTACAACGTAAAGCGTCAAAACTAGTACTTCGTTCAGTTCTTCTAAGCTGTTTAACGTCTCTCAGTCAATCGGAATTTCTGGTACTCTGAAAGATCGAGAAAACAATATGGTGGTTCAGGTGCTCCCTTGCCCGCTTCCTCTTCTTCCTCTCGCCCTCCCCTCCCCCTTCTCCCCTGCCCCCTCTCCCCTCCCATTTCCTGCACATATACGCAGGCTAGTTACGAATAAGAGAAAAATCCATGTACTTACTAACATCCCTCCATGCTTCTCCTGATGTAATATTACACGCCCAGAACACTGGAACATCACCATTTTCAAGGTAAGGTGGGTCCTTCCCTAGATATTCCTTATGCAGGTCCCTAATACCAATCATTCGTGGATCACCTATATGGACTGGTGCCCCGTGGTTACGGTCCATCACCGCAGTAATTTCGACGGCCCTTTGAATGTGGTCCCTTGGCATTGCCCGAAGGGTAACAATTGTTCTTCCCTTGAATGGTCCTACCGGATGTACTTCAATTCCACTACAGTATACGGGTATCTCCCTCTTCTGTTGCATATGACGAAGAGGTATTCCGGCTGTCAAGAGAACGTTTTCAAAGGAGAAGCTACATCCCATGTAGAAAGTGACCATGTCATTCCAGGGAATGTGACTGACATCATGGACTGTCTCGATCATCTCACCGTTGATAAAGATTGAGTAAAGCTGGAGGTCCCTCCTATTCAAAACATTTGATAAAGAGTTACAGAAAGTAGAACGTTGGGAATCTTACCCATGAACAACATATTGAAAATCACTCATGGAAATATAATCCATTAGTCGATAGCGATGTTTATGAATACGGTTTATAACAATATCAAAGTTACCAATTGGGTGACTCACGGATGAGAATATTCGGAAAAAACACTGAAAAGCGCAACCAACATTGCAGGTACGGCGGAAGAGGGGGTTGGAGTAGGGGGCATTTAGCCGCCAATAATTATAAACTTTTGACATACATATGGATTTCGATAAAAAGGGTTAACGAAGCAAGCGAATTTTCAGTCTCGAGAACGCAGGAAATGGAGTTTTAGAGAGTCAAACCTGAAATATTTCTGGGAGGCATATGTCCCCGTACCCCATACAAGCTCAGACCATGTCCTAATTTGTCAGTCCCCCTCCCCAATGCTGATTTGCTTCCGTCGTGCCTGTATAGGTCCTAATGTTCATGAAAGAAGAAACACAATAACTATAAACATATATTTTGTTTGCAAGGTGAGTATTTGATTTCATTTAAGGGACACAAGTAATGTTGTTTGATAGATTGAAAATTGCTCATTTTCGCAGCAAGATTTCAAGCGAGTACGATCGTATGGATTACTTAGGAGTTTAGTTTGGAAAAAGCACTCATGAACTGTCCCGAGTTCGCAAAGAAGCACAGACAGCCCACGTTTGGTGACGGCTTGATCGCGAAATCAACCAGCTAAGTATCTACGTAGCTGCCAGCTATACATGTTACACTGTAGTGACAAACCTATAGTGATCTAACTCGATGTATAACGTTACCAAAACTTAACTCTTAAAAGTTCAATGTTCTGAAGTCAATAATCTGCTGGTTTCTTAACCGTCCCATATCTTAATGGTTTATGGATTACCCTTCCAGAACGAGTGGGGACTTCACGTTCGGTTTCTTTAGATTACACGATATCCTGAGCCATGCCACTTCTTGGGGTTTCTCTTCGTCCTTGTCTCTCCCTCTCCTGGCAGAGACAACATATTCCTTCGGTAAGCCTTACCATCTTCTGTCTCCACAATGCGTACATGTTCCGTCACCGTACCACAGCAGGTTTGGACAATTCTCTTTCCTGGTCTAGCTCGATATTTACCAAATCTACAAGTTTTAATTCAGAAAGTGGCTCGACACCATGATGTAGCTCCGGGCGTATAATTCTTTCGCCAGTCTGTCTGACTCTGCTACTGGCATAGTAGGAATAGTTGTACGAAGTTGTCACCCCATGAGCGGCTGGACAGGGGTGTTGCCCTGTAGTTTAGCAAGGCTAGAAACACTCTTGAGTACCTAATTACGTATTTACATTGATAATTGTATTCATGTAAAGCCCCACTCTTCAATTCCCTGCTGTCACGCGGTCTTATCAAACTCTCCCCGTGATTTTAGCTACTAGATATTCACTGGGATGTTAGTGAAATAAAGGTTATCGAATAACAATAGAACATGTATCAATCATGCAATAAGTAAGAGTACTTACCGGCTGCACTTTGTAACAACTCACGTCTTATATCCTACTGATTTCATCATTGTGTATTGTTTTGTGGCGCAATCACGGTCTTTTCGTCGATCCGTGAGTCAACAAACAAGAAACCTCTAGATCTCGTAATTCCGTAAAATAGGTCGACTAAAACCTCAAAATCAAGCGATTTTGATTTCACAAATTGGAATAAAGTGGGCCCTCGTGGCCTTCTACACAATGCTCGTTACTCTAAATTCCATAAACCACTCGCGTTCATTCTTTTATTGTCTTAAAGATTACTTAAACGGAATTACCCATAGTTAATGGCATTTTTAGTGTGACCATTTTAAGTTTACGGTAAACTGAACTTTGATTTAGTTGACGGCGGCAGGCCAGGAATTAAAATTTATTATCCTTTCGAAAAATATGAATGTTCTGGTAGAATACCCAACGGCATGCTCGTTAACGGTTCTTAAACTCGATCAATAAATAGATACCAAACAATCAAAGCGGGGCGGTAATTTGGAGACTGTTTCCTTGGTAAACGGATTGAAACGGCTATTATATCACACCTGACACGGTTTTCTTTGTTCTTCACAGGAGTGAAACTGTGGTATAAACCCGTCCAACAATAAACTGTTACAGGGAGGTTTATAACTCAGTTTTAAACCTCGCCAAATGTGATATAAGTTAGTTTCATACCTCGAACCTTCGGTTCTAATCCCTAAACTAGAACTTAGAACCTCGGTTCTCGGTGTGAAACTCTTACTTGAAATTGGAAGCGCAGGGAACCCAACTAAACAAATTAATCGGAACCACAGAGAACCGACTTCTCATACTAACAATCATGTGAAATGTGCAATGAATTGTGCAAAGACTGCTAAATGTACTGTGTAGATCCGTGAGTCAAAAATGATTTAATTTTCTCTTGTTTGATAAGCATTTATAAGAGAATATACTGACAAATGGCTAATTAATAATTCATTTTCTCAATTTCTTCATACAGTGGACCCTCGATATAACGATACACCAAGGGACCGGCCAAATCGTATCGTTATATCGAATTATCGTTATAAACGAAGTCTCGATTTAACGATAATGCAGGAAAAACTAAAAATATCGTTATATCGGGAGTAGTGTCCGTATTGTATTTTGTTCAATTCTAACAACTTCCATACAATTTGTTAATGTACTTACTACAGTAGTACTGACTGTCTGTACAAGTGTTTCATTATGTACTGTACTCGATAAACGTTCTGCAAATTACGGCCTCGTACATTTGTTCTAGGGCGGTTTAATGCGCAACAAAACTAAAAAAATATAGAATCAGAAAAATTCGAGTTCATTTTCTCACTTGAAGTACTCATCAAGGTTTGACTGCCTCTGTCCGTTGCATCGAACTCTTACAAAGGTGTCCTCCATTGTAGAGAGAGCGCGCAGAAATTCTCTTTCCCTTGCTCCTGATTCGTTAAATGTCATAACGAAATTGCGCAAAGCCTGCACCGCTTCATTGGCTTCGAGGGGAGTTAGAGGCGTTGGCTCTAGTTCTACACAATCGTCGTCTGAATCTGATTTTTCTACTTCGTCGCCATCCTTTTGTTGAACTGCCTCTAGAGCTTCTCTGGTCGCATCAGCTTCAGTTGGCCGGTATACGGTGTTAAGATACTGATCTACTGTTGCGAAATGGCTGAATGGTACTTCCCCCAATGAGGGATGTTGTTGGAGAACCCTTTCCCATAAACCTCGTTCTACCGCGGTTCCTTCGTCTTCATCATCTGATTCAAAAGGATCATCAGTGGGCTCTGACACGTCACCTGGAAAACCCGCCTTTTTCCAACAGTTCTTGATGGTTGTCAGGCTCACGTTCTCCCACGCTTTGGCTACCATGAAGACAGCATCTTTCAAATCTATCGCTTTGACGGGCTTGCCCTCGTCGATATATTGTATCATCTTTCTGACCATCATCTGACGGTAATGGACTTTGAGATTTTGGATTATCCCTTGGTCTGCCGGCTGTAGCTTACTTGTGCAATTTGGCAGGAAGAAGATTAACTTCGTGTTTGTGAGGCCTGTAACTGCCACGTGGGCCGTGCAGTTATCCACAAACAGCAGGATATGGCGGTTTGCCGCTCTCATTTTACGATCTACTTTTCGTAGCCACTCTTCGAACAAAACACTGTCCATCCAGGACTTCTTTTGCGACCGGTAGGTGACAGGAAGCAAATCCATATTGATGTTCTTGAAGCACCGAGGTTTGGCATACTTTCCAATCACCAATAAGGGAAGCTTCTCTGTGCCGTCCTGGTTACAGGCCACCATGACTGTCACGCGCTCTTTACTCTTCTTTCCACCGGTACACTTGTCGCCTCTAAAGTTGAGCGTTTGAATGGGGGTTGCTTTCCACAAAAACCCAGTTTCATCAGCATTGAAGCGATCACTGGGACTGTAGTTACGACAAATGTCTGGCAGGCGCTCGCTCCATGTGTCTACTACCTCTGGGTCGACGCTCTTCTCTTCGCCGCAAACATTCTGGCTCGTTATATTTTGCCTTACTTTGAATCTCTGTAGGTAGCCATGGCTAGCCTGGAAGTTGTCGTAGCCGAGTTGTTCTGCAAAATACCGAGCCTTTTCTGCGAGAAGCGTTCCAGTAACCGGAACGTTAATGCTCCGCACTTTACGGAACCATTCTGACAATGCGGTGTCCAAATCAGGATACATTGCCTGCTTCATCTTCTTTCTTTTATCTTTATACAGGCCTTCTTCGTACGCACTTATTATTTCCTTCGTCTTCTTTAAAATTGTTGCCACCGTGGATTGGGGCAAAGGAGGGTCAAAAAGTTGACAAACTTCGCGATGCTTTTTCCCATCCTTGATGGCCGACACTACTTTATATTTATCTTCCAAGGTGAGAGCTCTTCGAACTCTCTTCTGACTCTTCTGGACCGTTGGTTTAGTCGACGACATGCACTGACTCGGCAGTACTGGGACCCGGCACGATGTCTTCTGCGCTGTCTTGGCTTGCCATCACTCTCAATAAACTTCCAGCGGTTGAATATCGAAGATTACATGTTACAGAATACAGAACGCAAAGCACGTGTAAATAGTGATCGATCTGAAATTCACCTTCCTTTGAGACCATAGGATTAAAGGGATTAATTGCCCAAATGATTGACATCTGATTGACATTTGGCACCGCTCAGTCTAGGGTGGGCCTTTTGTAGATATCCGATTGGCCTACTCTCAGCTTATCCCGTTAGCACTCTGTCAAAACTATTTCAGTAAGTACATTACAGACATGTTTTCTAGTTTTCTGCTGTTACTTCGAGTCATGGATACAACTACATATTCCTTCCGATCGTGTATTCGAGGGTATCACGCTTAAAGGAAATATGGGATGCAGCTATTGGTGAAGTTCTTGACTGTGAGGTAGGTTCTGCTGTTTTTCGTGAGACATCCTAGGGCGATCTACTGGCCAGATTCAAGAGTGATATAGGCTTGGGCTTATGCGAAAGTATGTTGTGTGTAACACTTCGTCTCTTATTATTTATCGTAGCACGAACCTGAAAATCCACACGATACGCATGCAGTTGCAGTTAAACGTGAGCAAGGGAAGAAAAGAACGCAACAGATCGTGGGGCATGTGCCTTTGACTTTGTCACGAGTATTTCATTTATTCTTGAAGCATGGAGGGAAGATCTCAGTGAGAGCGACTGGAAAGCGAAGGAACAAAGGCATTGGCTTAGAAATCCCTGCGACGTATATTTTTCATCACAAGAAACCGTCCAAAATAAGGAAGTTAACTGAGCTGATAAAAGATAAAGAGGGCAAAACGACTGTATAGATCAATACCAGTCATGTAATCCCTACCAGTCATGTAAACTGTTGACAGAAACATAACAGTCTTGGAAAACAATGAAACTAAACTGGATTAAGTGAATACAGTATCACATCCGTTGAAATGCTTGGCATTCCATTTTAGTAGCACCATAATTGATTTTATCGTTATATCGAGTTCATTTTCACGTTTGGGCCGCTAGATTATGATCGTTATATCGAGAATATCGTTATATCCGATATCGTTAAATCGGATGAAAGTCACATACATTTACTGTAACGTTTGCCGGGCTGAAAAATGTTGATCGTTAAATCGGGATTATCGTTACATCGGGTATCGTTATATCGAGGTTCCACTGTACAAAGCTTCTAATAACCTAACCTAAAAAAAAAACAATAATAACTAACCAGAAATTGGACCCCAAACCATTCATAGAACGAGCCTAAATACACCTGGAGTGATCTTTTCAAGTGTAAGGGTTTTGTTAGTGTAGTCGATATAGTTTAACTCGTTTGGAAAGTGGCATTCGACATCGCTATACCTTATATCAGAATCTGCAGCTAACGGTGGGACCGAAACCTCTCCCGGCTGACTTCGATAGAGAAGAGGACAGGACGCTTCGTTGAATTTGCAGAATATCTCGAAATCATCCGCATAGCACGATGGGATAGCCAACACACCCGCCTTGATGTAAGGAAGACTGATATAAGAGCAGGAGATGTGAGGCCATTTGTCATTCCGAAATGCAGAACGAGCAAACTGTGGCTTCCAATCTCCTACGTTGAGTTCTCCGGGAAAAGAACCAGCCATGCCTAAAAGAAAACGTAGTTAATTAAGGTGCATATAAATGAAAAAGAAAAATTAAAGAATATGTATTTTTTGTAAATAAAAGTTAGTCTGTTGCTTAGTACGGTGGCCCATACACGCAATGCACAAAACAATACTCCATTGCACAAAACAACATTGTTAGTGCATCAAACTATTTCTCAGTGCACAAAACAACATTCTAGTACACAAAACAACGTTCTTAGTGCACAAATCAGTTTCTTAGTGTATAAAACTAATCTCGGTTCACAAAAGAAAATCTCGATTCACAAAAGAAAATCTCAGTGCACAAAAGAAAATCTCAGTGCACAAGAGGAAAAGGAGGTCTGGGTACCAAAGAGGATATTCAGGCCTGGTTTGTTCCGCCAGTTTTGTGGAGGTGTTGTCTAGGATTCGTTTGTATTCTATCCCTTGTGTGGCAAGATGAGGCAGACACGAACAGCCGAAAAACGACCACCTAATCCCCTGCTATGCGAACCCACAAAGAAGAAAGTGGTTGGTATTCCGAAGCAATCTCGCTTCCAGGGCCAGGGGTCGTTGCCAACCTACAAATTCTTCGCATCGAAGAAGTCCACCGAACGACGCTCTTCACAGTCAAAAAAGCCTGTTGAAGCGACCATCAAAATCGGTTTGATGGAGTATGAGTGTGATGATCTAAAGCAAGAGGAAGTTCGCTTCCTCTAAAAATTGCCGTTGATGCCAATTACGAAACTCTCTTCGATGCAGCCATTAAGAAGCGGGAAGCATATGATCGCACATTTAATGGCAAAGGGGATTATGTACTCGCCTATCCCGATACAACAATTGCAAAGTGGAGTTTTGGATCATCAGAGCAAGTACTCTGGAAAAGTATAAAGAGGGGTTCGGGAGGCTATATTCGAGAATAATTTATACTTAAGCAAAGTCTTCAATGATAATGAGGTACCTCAGATGCAGGAGGAAAAATCCAATAGTGGTACCGGTGTCACAGCCATTTCGCCCCCCCCCCCCCACCCCCCCAGTGAATTCGCCCTCCCCGGGGCGAAATCGCTAGTGAATTGTACTCGTAATTCTTATTGAAATCGCCCCGCCTCAGAAAATAGAGGCAGTACATGTCAACGCACTGAATAAAAAGTATTTTTTGAAAATAAAATGAAGTGTAAGGCCCTTAGATACTATTACTACTACTGACTACAAAGATCCGTTTTATCTTCTCATTAGTTAATAAACTGTTTATCAAGAAAGGTTTTCCTAAGAACGGATCTAATTAACAAGCGCCGTTAGCTCAATTGCAATAGAACAAAGCACGCGAGTCGGTAACACTCCTTTATTCGGCAAAGTTATTTCAAAATAGATGGATGGATCGATGCGAGCATTACGGGTTATAAAGATCTTACATACCACGATAATTACGACAACTTCATTATGGTTTTCATGCATGTAAAAATGATCAGGATATTTGGCAGTTGTTTCCAAATATGAGTTCCACTCGCTACAAGCTAAAGTCAGGAGCCCTGCTAAAGTAAGTTTTAAAACTTCCCGCGGTTTTAGATCTTAATTAGTTCATTAGCTTGTTTATAATTATTCAGGAAGTTTTCACGCGAGTCGGTAACACTTCCTTTATTCGACAAAGTCTTTTCAAAGTAGGCCGTTTACGGGTTATCTAAACTTTTAAGTGTCCACAATAATTACATCATGTTGGCTTCAGGCAAGAAATACTAACAACTAATCATTCGAAGATTGACGAAGATTGTAGGTGGATTGCAGAATCCCTTGTCGAGTTCCTTGTTGCACTACTCGCGCGAATGAAAATTGCAGCGTTTACCGTAGCGTTCCGTTTACCGTAACGAATTTTGTCGAAGAAAAGTGAAGCGTGAATTTTAAAATAAAATTGAATTACATGCACAATATTGATAGCTCTCTTCCTGAGATAGGGTTTCCCTCTGTTGAAGCGAGTTCGTAGGCCCAAATGGTCCTTTAAGTTTGCAACCAACCTCCTTGTCCCGGTGTTGTTGTGGAGGTGTACATTATCGAAAAACATGGACTCGTCAATGTCTCCATTATTGTCAAGTGTTACTTTTCCGTTGTCCGCATATGTGACACCTTGCATTGATCCACATAGGTATTTGGATTGATTGTTTATTTCGTCAATCAGTTGATTCTTGTGGGCATCATATTTGCAGTACACAATGCCTGACAGGAGTATAATCATTACGCCTCAGAGAGTAGTTACCTGACTACTTTCATAACCCCTTATGGCAGGTATCGTTGGCTCCGCCTACCATTTGGCTTGAAAGTTAGCTCTGAAATCTTTCAGAGAAAGTTACACGAGTCCTTAGAAGGCCTAACAGGAACAGTCTATGTAGCAGACGACATTCTGGTGTATGGAAGTTCTGTGGAAGATCATGATGAGAAACTGAGAAAGCTGCTAAGTAATTGTGCTAAGAAGATCATCAAGCTGAACAAACAGAAAAGTGTCTTCAAGACTACTGAAGTTGAATTTCTTGGTCATCTGGTCACCAGTGAGGGTCTTAAGCCTGATGAGAAGAAGATAGAAGCAATTCTGAAATGGGAAACCCAACTGATGTTGCAGGAATAAGGCGACTACAAGGAACTGTCACTTACCTTGCTAAGTTCCTTCCTAAACTTTCAGCAGTCATGCAGCCGGTGAGACGTCTAACCCACCAAGGTACTGAGTGGGAGTGGACGGAAGAACAAGACAGAGCCATAGCTGAAGTCAAAAGACTTGTGACGTCAGCGCCAGTTCTTGTGTACTATGACCCAGTTAAAGAGCTAGTAATTCAGTGTGATGCTTCAAGCACAGGCTTAGGTGCGGTACTCCTTCAAGACGGCAAACCCCTAGGTTACGCCAGTCGCGCCCTGTCATGCATCTACAGAGACTGAGTACGCACAAATCGAGAAAGAATGTTTAGCTATTGTATTCTCACTGGAACGATTCCACCAGTATACCTTTGGACGAAAGACAATAGTACACAGTGATCACAAACCTCTTGAAATGATTGTGAAAAAGCCACTTTACAAAGCTCCAAAGCGCATTCAAGCAATGCTACTGAGGTTGCTACAGTATGACACTGAAGTGATCTACAAGAAAGGTAAAGAAATGTACATAGCTGACATGTTGTCCCGTGCATACCTACCTCATGTTGGTTACAAGGACCACTTTGCACGAGTGAGTGCAGTTGGACACCTCAGAGTTAGACAAGAGACACTGACACAACTGAAGGAAGCAACCCAAACAGATGAAGTGATGAATACTCTGAAAACAGTAATCCTACAAGGTTGGCCAGAAGCCAGACAGGACTTACCGGTACAGGTCACACCTTATTTGTCTTACAGAGATGAACTCGCACTCCATAATGGACTTATATTCAAAGGGGACCGAGTCGTTGTTCCAGAGAGCCAAAGGAAGTTCATCAAAGAACGCCTTCATAATTCACACTTAGGAGGTGAGAGCATGCTCAGACGAGCTCGTGAGTGCATATTTTGGCCCGGCATGTCCTCTGAAATAAAGCAGTTGGCGGGTACGTGTGATGCATGCCAAAGTTATTGCCGAGCGCAGCAGAAAGAACCTCTGATGACCATCGAAGCACAGTTTCCATGGGAGAAAGTAGGAGTAGACCTCTTCACATGGGAAAAGCGAGAGGACCTTTTAACAATAGACTACTTTAGTGGATTCTGGGAATTTGACCACCTGACAAGCACATCAGCTAATGCTGTCATCAAGAAACTCAAACAGCACTTCTCCACAAATGGAATCCCATCTACCGTAATTAGTGATAATGGACCGCAGTTCGCTGCACAAGAGTTTAATGACTTTGCAGCCAACTGGGACTTCGAACACTGCACATCGTCTCCAGGGCACGCTAACGCAAATGGCAAGGCTGAAGCAGGAGTGAAGGCAGCAAAAACCATGATGAGCAAGTGTGCCAAAAGCAATACTGACCCCCACATTGCTTTACTTGAAATAAGGAACACTCCAACCCAAGGAGCAGGGAGTAGTCCAGCACAGCGACTACTCAATAGGCGTACAAGAACACTCATACCTACTACTGACAATCTACTCAAACCAAGAGGCAAAGAATTCATGCAGATGGACTCAATCAGAATGAAACACAACAAAGATGCTCAAGCCAGAAGGTACGACAAAACAGCCAGAAACCTTACAGTCCTCGAAGAAGGTGACACAGTACGTCTGAAACCTTTCAGACTTGGACGGAAAGAGTGGCAGAAAGGAGTGATCATCAAAATATTTGATAAGAGATCCTATGAGGTGGAGACACCTGATGGAACATACAGAAGAAACAGAGTACACCTAAGAAAAACTGAAGAACCAGCTCCAACTGTTAGACCACCTGTGGAGCAGCAGAAATTGACCACAGCAGAAGTGCCTCCAAAGCTAACACCCATCCAGAGAGACAAAAGAGATGAAATGCCCCCAACACCTAAGGCTTCAACAAGGGTTGACAAGCCATTAACAGCAACACCTACCAAGCCGAAACAAACAGAAACGTCACAGAAGACCCCTGTTGTTGAAGAGCCACGAAGGTCTGGCAGAGCTACGAGACTACCAACCCATCTAAAGGACTATCATGTGAACCGCAAGTAGTAACGTTTGCTACTAACATTAGACAGTCCCTGAACTTGAACAAAGTTAATCATGTTAACTAACCATCAGTCAATGTTTGATTTGAGTTACAGTTACTATAGTTTGTTACAGTGAGTTTCATGCAGACTTTAGTGAACATTG
Organism: Actinernus sp. WN-2022; assembly: GCA_030867875.1. Taxonomy (NCBI): domain Eukaryota; kingdom Metazoa; phylum Cnidaria; class Anthozoa; order Actiniaria; family Actinernidae; genus Actinernus; species Actinernus sp. WN-2022. The sequence goes on from JAOWCC010000237.1 coordinate 95,293, forward strand.
AACTTTATTAAATGCAGTTACATTTTTTTCTCTGATATAAAAGGGGATGTTACAATATGGGCTACCTATGTTACGGTAATAAAGTCCCGGATGTAGTCAGCCAGTGTGAACCTTGAGTTGTGGCTTGTAGTTGATCTCGCTGGGAATTCTCCGTCTCTATCTATCAATCTCTATTGAAACACACTGAGATTTTCTTTTGTGCACTGAGATTTTCTTTTGTGCACTGAGATTTTCTTTTGTGAATCGAGATTTTCTTTTGTGAACCGAGATTAGTTTTATACACTGAGAAATAGTTTGATGCACTAAGAATGTTGTTTTGTGCACTGGAATATTGTTTTGTGCATTGCGTGTATGGGCTACCGTAGCTTAGTTCTCATAGTTGTCTTTATGTCTAACGAGTTTAATGAATTAAAGAGAGCGTTTTCTAGAAAGTTTCGATGGAGTTTTTGAGTCCAAAAATAAGTCAAAAACTAAACAAATTAAACAGGTTGGTAATTTTTAAATTTACAAGACGTGATGGAAATATATTTTGAGCTAAATTGTTATTATACCATTTTACTACCTTGTATGAAAAGCATGGTTTTGGACCGCTGCGAGCTAGAGTTGATTGAGATTGTTTCCACATTAAACGTTTAGCGAAAAAAGACGTTTTTGACTCAAGGTATAACAAAAAGTAACGTCAGAAGATAAATAACATTGCAAAACGTTTGTCAAAAAGCAATGTTTTATAAAACACAGACAAAGTGAAAGAAAATAAAGAGTTTATTTTGCGACTTTTCTGAACACCAGCCAAAAGACACCAAAGCCAAGTCAAAGGACAACCCAAACTCACCTGAAAACGTTTTCCAGAATCAAAAGAAGCTAATAAAACATACCTGAAATTTAGCTGAACCTGCTACTTTGTCGGTTCTTCAAAAATAAATATTTAGGAAACGGCGAAGTTCGAGCCAAGCTATGTCACTGACTTTATACCAGCGAATCATTTACAGACACTTCACGAACCAAGGCTTCACAACAAATATCATGAAAGGAGGCGAATTCCAACTCTTTTTACAAGTCTTTAGAACTTGCAAAACTAGCTTTCCGTTCAGCAAGGCAAGGAACGACGACTAAATTTGAAACCGTCCGTCAGCATTCAAGTCAACACGGGACTAAAACCATGTTTTGCAAAATGTTGAAGAGTTTCACACGACATGGCGCCAGATTGTCCTAAGCGATGACGATGACAGAGCAAATAATCCATGGTATTACATTTGATAAGTTGAAGAGTTTTTGTACACATTTAGCCGGATTTTATTTGTTGTTTTTTCCGGATAAATCGAGGTGAACTTCCGTAACTGAATTTTACTTTCTTACGCCAAATCTACCTAACATTGAAAGGGTTTCAATCTTACCCTCAGCCAATCAGAAATGATCTCTCATTGAACTGACCAATCAGACACAATGCTACTGTTGTTTGGAAAAGAAACCATTGCAGTGGTACATGTATTGTTGAAAAGAAAAAGAACTGAAGCACAGCTTTGTTCAGCAAAAAGCCATATAATAAAACATTTATTGACCAACCTTGTTCGTTCCGGATGGGGGAATATTGGTCTCGTTCTTTTTTGTGTGTGTATGCGGGCTCGGTCCATACACACACAAAAAAGAACTCGACCAATATACCCCCATCCGGAACGAACAAGGTTGGTCAATAACCTCTATATATGTATTGTATTCTTTTATAGTACAAGCTAAGAAATTTCTGCCATTTGATTGGTTGAGAGCAGTACTATTTCAACCTACATGTAAGTATTGCAAAACCATATATGGAAGCTCTTGCCATATTTGGAAAAAACGCAACCAGTGTCTTATTGATCTTGTCTTGATCTTGGCGGAGATGTTTACCCGAAAGTGCGAAGGCAAAATCTAGGAAAAGCAAGCTTAACACAAGCAAATATGCAGAACTGACAATTTACAAAGTGCATAATCATGTTGTTGAGATACCTGTTGCAAAATCCTTGTGAAAGACTCAAGCACAGTTTAGTTTTCGGGTCCTCGAACAAGCCGAAGTTTGACCAGAAAATCCCCAGCACGGCGGGATCCCCAGTATGAAGGAATCTCACAAGAATTTAACTTAATGAAAACCTTTTAAAAATACGACGAAATGGACCACATAAATGTTTAAGTTTTCTATTCTTTCATATCTTTTTTATTGTTATGCCTTTATATTTACTGTCTGAGCATGACTCTTAGTTCGTTGGTTTTTGACCGAGCACGATCAAGTAGTGAGGGGATTTAATTGCCCCAGAAAATTTCTTAGCTCGTATTATTAACTGCTTATTAACCGAGCGCGAGGTCTGTACGGAGAAATATCAGAGCGAGGTCTTTCTGTACAGACCGAGCCGTTAGGCGAGGTCTGTAAAGAAAAGACCGAGGTCTGATATTTTTCTGTACAGACCGAGCAAGCAAGGTTAATAAGTGGTTTATTATATGGCTCATTTACTTCTATTGTTTATAATGTTTGATCACTTCCAGTATTTCCATTTCCAGAATTGGGAGCGCGCGCGCGAACGTGCATTTTCCCGCCTTTTTCATTTTAGTTACGCGAAATGAAAGAGAAGAATTGGCGAGGATCAACCTTTGTAATTGTTGATACAAGTTTACGACTATCACAGCTTCAGAAGTGGTTAATGTCTGAGATGAATTTTTGAAAATGTTCGTCTAGTCTTCAAGAAAGCTGCTTGAAGAAAGCTGGTTGGCGGCCACTCCACTCTCCACTACTCCAGTCTCGACAACAACAACATAATTGATTTGTGTCAATGAATTACAAAGTGATACTTAATGGAGAAAGAGAATAACAGGGTTGACACGAGCTGTCTGAAATAGCTAAAGAGCTAGTCGAGTCAGACAGCTTACATTGATAAGATAATAATTTGTAGGTCGTTTGAAACAAATATTTATAAACACACATACATACACACATATATATAGAAATCAGGAGATGGAGGAGATTAAACTTTAAATAACAATATTGATTATAAGTCAATTCAACTAATAGCAATTCAAAAAATCTAATTTTAGATTATGTTTAAATGCGGATTTTTTAGGGATTTATAATCTTCTTTTATTTCATTCCATATTTTGACTCCAGTGAAGCGTAAACTGAATTTCCCGTAGTTAGTTCTAGTGGAGGGAAGATAAAAAGATTTTCTTGAGGCCAGTCGGGTGTTATAATTATGAATTTTATCAACTTTGGTAAAAAAAAATGAAAATGCATAAGGCAGCTTATTTGTATAATAGTCATACACAAATAATGCATTGCTTAGAGCTATCAAATCAGTGAGTTTTAGAATGTTAAGGTTTTTGAATAGGGAGCTACTATGTTCACGAAAGTCAGAGTGAGTCATAATTCTCATTGCCTTTTTTTGAAGAATGGTGACTTGCTTTAATGTGGAATGATAAGTATTTCCCCATACTAGTAAACCATAAGTTAAGAAAGGGTAAATCAGAGAATAATATAATTGTATTAGGATATTTATAGTTAAATATTTACGAATCTACGAATTTTAGCGGATATATGCTGAACTTGACTCTTCCAATTCAGATTTGAATCTAAGTAAACACCCAAATACTTTAGACTTTGTTTCTGTGTAATTACTTTTTGATGAATAGCCAAATTGATGGGAAAGAGGATTTTCTTTTGAGGGGGGTGGAAGATAACAAAATCAGTTTTATCTATGTTAAGTGAGAGTTTGTTACAGGCTAACCATGTACTGACATACTCCAGATGACTATTAATATTTGACTCTAGAACAGTTATGTCCTTATTATCATAAAAAAGATTAGTATCATCTGCAAAGAGATGAAAGTCTAAAAGATCTGAACAGTTCATAAAATCATTTATATATATAAGGAATAGAAGAGGGCCAAGAACTGAACCTGAGGGACACCACATGAAATAGGTTGTTTGTTTGATGATACACTACCAATAGAAACAAACTGCTTTCGATTACTTAGGTAGGAAACGAACCATTCATTTGCTATGCCACGAATGCCATAATGGTTGAGTTTTCTTAACAAAATTGCATGATTGACAGTGTCGAATGCTTTGCTAAAATCAAGAAAAATCCCACAAGAGTAATTGCCCTCTTCTATTGCCTTTTGAATTTTATAGACAATTAAGATCAGGGCATGAACAGTAGAATGGTTTGATCGAAAGCCAAATTGTTTATCAAATAAAATATTCATCTTATTGATATAATTAATTAGTCTATTATACATTACTTTTTCTAGAAGTCTATTAAAAATAGAAAGAAGTGAAATAGGTCTGTAATTAATTAGTGTGACATGATATCCTTTCTTGTAAACAGGAATTACACGAGCAAGCTTGAAGCTATCAGGAACATTGCCAGTTACAAAAGACAAATTAAAAAGTAATTCTAGTGGTTTAGATAGACATACTTTTAATAGTTTTAACAAATTAGACGGTATACTAAAAGGTCCGGTGGCTTTCTTCGTATTAAGGTTCACAATTTCTTCTTCTATTTCACGAGCAGTAACAGGAAATAGGTAAAAGCTATCAATAGGAGATGCAGAAAGATAATTAAGAGGTGAGTTAGGTACCACAGGAATAGACATAGCAAGTTGATTACCAATGTTAGAAAAGTATCGTTGAAGGCATCTGCAATACCTTTGGAGTCTGTTATCTCAGAGTTGTTTTTAACAATTTTTGTAGGTACATTTATACCTAGTGGTTTTAAGGTTATTATTTGTTTAATTCCTTTCCAAACATTGTTAGTGTTTTTGCTATTTTCAGTAAAATAATTATTATAGTACAATTTCTTACTAATACGTATTAGAAGACTTAGTTTGTTACGATATGCTTTGTATTTTAATTTAACTGAATTTAACTCGAATTTAACTGTACTGGATTTAACTGATGACGTTAAAGACCATCTGCTGAGCACTGCGGGTACCTGAGCTTCAGTTCATTTCGAGTGACATTTATCTTTGCTGTTTCTCTCTGACTCTCGTACTGTAGTAGTGGTAGATTTGTAAGTTCCATTCCAAAACAGCTTTAAATTTTGCTTCATGCTCACCGATAGGACTTTCACTGACTTCACAAACTTCACAAACTCTTTGTCCTAACTTTCGTGTTGCTCTTTATTTTCATTGTGTTGGCAAAAGGTTTCGTCGCTTTATTTCATCAGGGTTTGGTAGCTCAGCGCTCTGTTTTTGTATCTTTTAACAGTCGGTTTTATTTGTCATGCTTTAATTTGTGGATTTGCTCTTGGTAACTTATTTGAAACTCGCGTCGTCGGGTCATTATCAACTTGTTCTTACATGAAGTTCTATGCCGGTCCGGACCACAAAGGCGTATTGACCGTGGTGACAGAGCCAAATAAGTGACAGAGCCATTGATATAATAAAAACATTTAATAGCATGGTTTGTACGTGATATTTGGCCTAAATACCACTCGCGGCTCGTGAAATTACAAGGAATTTTGAAATCTCTCTCAGAGTATTTATGCCAAATACCATTACAAACCATGCTATTACTATTACAAACACTGCTGAAAATGATTTGCAATTCAAATATTCGGGTTGCTAACAGCAAGAAAGAACCCGAACGGAGGATAAGTATGTGAATGCCCGCATGATTTCACTCGACAAGTTTTAAGGTTACCGTAGACCTTCGCGGCCTGTTTTCTCCCCCAAAAAATGTTTTTCATTCCTTGTGAAGTTTATTAATTGTACTCTATTTCCTTGAAAAAAAAAAGGAAAACTTCGCGAGATATTTGGAAAACCGTATTTCGAAGTAAAGTAAATAGATAGCTTAGGCGGTATAATCGCTGTAGATTTTTTTGCGGGAAACTACATCCGGGACATCCGAAAGCCCTATCTCGACGCTTTATTGTTCATATGTTTATATCAGATTGTGCAGTACTGCTATCGTCCATCGCTCTTCGAGTTTTCGTTAGAAATATTTTTTCTTCTCGCTCATGGATAAACCAAAACGGAATCGCAGTCCTTTGCGGATGCCCTATGACCACATCTACAGCCGGAGACCGGAGTTCGTGCTGTTCTACTTGTCCTTGATATCTCAGGCTGCTTTTTTGTCTTACATTGCTTGACAACACTTTTCTTTTCGCTTGGTTTCTTAGTTTTTGCCATGATGGCTAGCAGTCTAACCAGACCATTCGATGAAACTAGCAATGCAGTACTGAATGTATTAAGTAATGGTCCGCGCAAGAGGTAGGCATATGTTATGCATGGAATGTAAAGAGGTGCTAATTGTGGTATTGTTTCAATCTTCCACCTCATTGGCTTAGACATTAAAGTACTGTTTAAAACACGAACAGCAGTGTTTTATCAAGTTTAAAAATTCGAGGGCGAAGCCCGAGAATTTTGAGACTTGATAAAACACGTGCTGTGAGTGTTTTAAACGGCTTCAAAAACGCTTTAAGAATGCAATGAAAGAAAGACGCACATCTCAAGGGAATGGTTACTTAATGAACCATTGAACCTTTGTATTCACAACGCCATGCAAAATATTCGAGTAATCACCGCCTGCAATTACGAACATCTCAAGGGAATGATATGAAGAAATTACCATACTATGTTGTTTGAAGCGGCATTTCGCAATGCAAGAAGAATATGCACTTGAAGGATTTGGTGTCGTGGTTTACCTCGATAAAGTTCAAGACTTGGAAAGCGACGTGACTGACATGACGGCAGACTCTAAATGTTTGACTCCGGCACAAAATATGTAAGTTTAATGCACGTTTTTATAATTTTACGGCTTTGAGTTTGGTTTAATAATTGGAACTAAACAGTGGCTCGGTAAACAAGTAATGGTAGTTGGATAACTTCATTTTAAAAATATTATCTGTGTATCTCGGTAGTCCGCTGATATTAGTAAATTTAGTGCAAAATTTATTATCTAGGTACATTATGTTCCGTGTACTTTTTGCTATCTTTGGGTCTTTATCAGTGAATTCTTAATTAGGATGAAACTTTATATAAAATTTCATGTTCATTAATATTCTTTATATAAAACGTTCATCCTAATTAGCAATTCAGTGAGAAAGCTGAAACATCGATAGAAATTCCATTGTCTCAATCATTAACCCCGTTTCCCTCTGGGACAGAATTCAAATCCCTCCGCGGGCCTTTTAGAATGATGAGATTTTATCAGGTATAAAGGAGCATGCACGTGACTGATTTGCTTCATCGGATTGGACAAAATGCTCATTAATTATTCATGAGTTTTTGAAATCTATCTAAACTTGAAGAAGAATATTATTTTTCCTAATTTTTTTAACAGATTTGAGTTGCATCTAGTGAAAACACTCATAACTTTTAATATGACGAATTTTCAATATGGGGAACATTTTCAAATTGAACGTTTTCTTGGTTATTGTTTTGGACTCTTCTGATTGGACGAAATGTTTTCACACAAAAGAAATGTACCTTTAAAATGCATTTTTAGTGGATTTTATTTCAGAAATTTATCATAGAAGGGTTGATGAGTTGTCAGTATAAAAAACAGGAAATACTAAAGTGGGGAAAGCAAATTGCATCTGAACCATAGAATTGTGCCTAGGCTTAGGGTTAGGTTACTTAATATAAACCATTTCATTGCCCGCGAATTATTGGTTGATTCCCAAAAAATCCCAGGGGTCCTGTTTCATTGGCTTGTTGGATTAACATGCTATCTTTGATGCCAGTGTGAACTCGCTGTAAAACTTCCGATGCTAAAAACTCTGACTTCACTGATTTACTTTCTTATTCCCTATCTTTGAATGAATTGTACGTGTCTTAATAATTATCGAATCCTTGCGAAACTTGGCCAAAAGATAGATATACTATCAAGGAACCAAAGCGTGTCGGGCTTTAGCGATATTTTTGTTATTTCGTTTTTTTATGTGGCTTAAAGTCGTATAGTTTGGAAGATTTTCCGACGTCAATTTGTATACGAACAAAGTAAAATATTAAAACTCCCCGACACACTTTTGGAGGTAGTCATCTGCTGATTGACATAGTGCAATTGAATGGATCGTACGACCAAACGCGTACGCGCATAATTCACTGATCTAAACCTCGTCTATTTTGCGTTTGTAGGCTTAGTACTGCTTTCCAATGGAATATTCATTTAAAACATAATTCCAACCGTAATTGCACCGTAAATCCCATCAATATTGGGTGAGTTATCATATTTGCAGTATTAGGACATAGGACAAGCTGTTGCATTTGTACTAGAGTTTTTGACAACAGCACAGAGCATATCCTTTATATTCTAATTCGCCCTCGCTCAACCGAATATAAACTATTTATCACATAATAATACAAGACGCTCGTAGGGGTGATGCCCTCTCGACACGCAGACAAGACAAGACAAGACAAGACAAGACAAGACAAGACATATTTTATTAGAGTGCCAAGCGACAGACTGTACATGGGCATACTTCTCCAATATTCTATACAGGGATGGTTTGCCTAACTTTAAAACATTCATAGATGTATTTTGCTATTTCTGGCTTATGTTTTTTTGGTGCGATTAAATCTTTATAGTTTGTTATTTTTTGGTTTATATCTCGAAAAAGAGAGTTTCTCAGATCAGAATATAATTGACATTTAGATAAAAAATGTTCTTCGTTTTCCATAATTTGACAATGTGGGCATATTCTCAATTCAGGACTCACATAAATTCTGTTATAACGGCCTCTTTCAATTTGTAAAATATGGTCGCTTATTCTTAACTTAGTTAGTGCTCTGCGATGATCTATGTTTTTAACTTCCAATAAATAATCTTCGAGTTTATATTCTGTTTTGAACTCACGAAATGTTCTTAATTTGTTTCCTCCCACTGATCTGGATTCATCATCGAAGATGCTTGATCTCCAGTCTTGAGTTTCAATATCCTCTAGTCTTTGTTTAGTATATTTATAAAACCGCTTGATCTCGTTTTCATCAAGAACGGCATCTTGTTGGGATTCCCAGCAATAGCCAAAGCCATTCTGAAAGCCTCTTTAATCCCCGGGGGGGGGGGGGGGGGGGGGGGGTACTCCCATATATGGACTATACGGGGATGATCCGCTGGACAAGGTATGGTTTTTCGAGTTTCTAGTCTTAGACAGGGTATCCATTTTCATATCGACAGATCTTGAACAGGTTATGGTATTTATCGAGTGCTTTATTTAGTCTAATGCTTGATGAAGACTATTTAGTTATGACACTCATTATACAAGATCACAAACACTGACATCCAAGTATAGATAACTTGTTATTTGTCTTATAGAGGGATACAAAAAAATTAACACTTTGTCTTGAACAGGTTATGGAAATTTGAGTATTTTTGTCTTAAACAGGGTATGGGTTTCAGAGCCCCAGCGGCACACCCCTACCCAACTTTGGGTAGAGTAAATCCCCCCCCCCCTCTCCCGGGCTTTAATCAAACTGCCATATTCAGTCTTACAATATATTCTTACAACTGCTTTACGTAATGCAATTTACATTTTCACTTCTAATATGATATCATCCTACAATATTAATTTGTATAATATTCAGAGTATTGCTAATGGCTGAGGTCACACTTGAAGGTTTACTTCAGTAAATTTGCCTTTACTTAGGTAAAACTCGTGAGCTTTCTTTACTACAGTAAACCTACCCGACATGTCAAATGAAAAGATAAACAAAATCCAGATGAGTTTTGTGCTGTACTGTTGACACACTGGTATCTATATAAACGGAGTGATGACAGTTCGCTGTTCTACGCTAATTTTAGCCTTCAAGTTTAGGCATTCGCAAAAGGCTTAGCAATGGAACCTGAACGTGTAGCTTTGCTCGTTTCTCTTCTTTTACTCATTATATATGCTCAATAGGAGAGCTAACAGAATTCGCTTCATTTTAATGTTTGTTGATGTATATTTCTTCAAGGCCAACTTGCCAATTGCAGTTAACTCTATCTATTGTTTTGAGAAGAATTTTCAAGTTCAATTCGGTTCAATTCAGTTCAACACGCGCAAAGCATAGGCCGGCTCAAGGATGGTTCGAAGAGACGTATCTATCGTAACCCGGCCGCGGCTCTTTCCAAGCTATGGTAAAAAAGATTTCAAAGTTTCAAGTGTTACTTTTGACTTTATTTCTGGAATTTTTGAATCAGACTGACTTTGTGTGTGCAAGGGGTCGTCGACATATTCGAAATGCCCGGCTTAACGCACAACGGACGTTTAGGGGGGGGGGGGGGGGGGTAAGGGCATGGACGTTAGTGTGGGGCATTTAGAACAAACACTTTTTCATCAATAGAAGTACACTTTTTAATCAAACGTTTCTAGTCAGCTAGATCTACATTAGAGCGCAATTTCTGTTGAATTTCCCGGAAATTTCAACAAGGTCTTTTGATTAGAAGTATCATGAAATACCTCAAACCTCCAGGTAAGTGAAACTCAGTTTTATAGTCCTAAGTCGTGTCCGAATGAGTATTTTAGTCAAGATCCGAAATGAGCTCGTACGGGAATTCGAGGTACTGACTGACTGTACGGCAGTTGCAGCTATTAAAGCTTTAAGCTTGTTTTGTACTTTGTTTAAAAGTGAACTCCCGTGTATTTCATTACTGTTTTTCCTGACCTAAAAAAGCATAAAACAATGGGTGGACGTTAAGGGGGAGGGGGGGAGGGGGGGGAGGGGGAAAGGGGGGAGGGGGTCTGACCTTAACGTCCGTTGTGCGTTAAGCGGGGCATTTCGAATATGTCGACGGCCCCTAACTGGTGCCGCGTACATCGGCGTACATGTATGTGTAATGTGCCTTTTAATTCACTGATCCCTTCTTTGCGTTCCAATCTGCAGGCTTTGTGTCTCTGTAACCGAAATGACTCAATTAGAAAGAGGTTGAAGAAAGTAAGATTGCAGTGAACAGAGTGAATTGCTGAGTGAAATTGCTGAGTGAATATCGCAGTTTTTCTGTAACCAAAATTCATGACTGGTTTTGAATGCCAAGTACAGAAAAAATGTTAGATGAAAAAAAAATACATGCAAATATGCCTTGAATTTACTGCTACATCCCTGTCGCTGTACATCGAAGAAACTAGCTCACGAGGCGGCCGATGCATGTTAAAATCCTCCTAACACTGATCGCATGAACACAAGGACTCTATTTCTGTGCAGAGTACGTGATTGCACTTTTCTGATAAAAGCTTCAAAAAAGTTGACACATGATATTGAAAGACTTCACCTGAAATTCTGCAAGCGCGTTCTAGGAGTTCACTCTAAGTCAACGAACTTAGCAGTCTATGCTGAACTGGGCAGAATACCAATGATTACTCAAATTGCTCATCTGGTAGTTAAATACTGGCTACGTATCAGAGACCCAATGTTTTCTGAAACTCTTGTAGAGAAAGCCGCAAAGCTGTGTATGAAATCAAATTTTAAAGGAGTACTATTCGCAGATCATGTATTAAGATTGTGTGGCTTGAAGAGTTTATGCGAAATTTCCGTGTCTATGACAGAAACTAAATATGTAACTAAATATGTAAAGTCTACTTTGCGAAATTGCTACATTAATATTTGGAACAATCAGCTTCAACAAGGCAGTGGCAGTGACAAATTGAGAACGTTCTGCCAAGTGAAATCAAATGTAGGTTTGGAGAAGTATCGATTGACCGTATTCCGGAATAGGAATATATGGAATAGTCTCTGGAAATCACTGGTTCGGGCATATTTTTTACTGTAAGCTACAAACGCTTGCTGATATATGATATTCACGATACAGTTATTATTCCAGTGGCTAAAAAAAACCAGTAAATATGATTTGTAGTGATCATTCTAGGTATTCTTATTCCGGAATATGGTCAATCGAACGCACCCTTAGTTTTGTTTCGAATGTCAATGATCGCAAGGCTGTAACTGTTGAGGATGGACGTTATAACCAGGCGTGTTTGTCATTTGTGTAATCTCAACGAAGTAGGTGACGAGTTTCATTATACGACTTGAGACTTAGAATTATTTCGACGAAGTGGTTGTCCCGTTGTCCCGGTCTCTCAGCTATACTCATTAGTATGCATACCATTTTGTTGTCCCGTTGTCTAGCTGGGACAGTGGGACAACGACTTGAGACTTGAGACTTAGAATTATTGGGAAGGGTCTTCCTCTTGTGCTGGTGTATCACTATACTCAACATATATGTCATTTGGTGCTTTTCAATGAATATTCAAGAGAGGGAAAGAATGACGTCATGTGGTGCCTTGCTACACCAAGAAACCCCCCCCCCCCTTAAAGACATTGCAAATTGTATCAACGTTATTTCACATTTTCAGAAAGAGATTTCGGAGAGTTGTTTGTTATGAAGAATGAGTATATTTTGGAATAAAGAAATTCATTTCTGGATGTGAGGAAGCCATAGAGGTGAGGGAAGAGCATGATTTGTAAATCAATACGTCCATATCTCAAATGCTAATTGTCACAACATACTTCTGTCTGGCTCGTTCACTATTAAATGCTCACTCCTTTGGCAGCAAATACGAATGAATAAAGTAAATCAATGATTATATAGATCACGATAGCTTAGAAATACAAGTAAAGGGAGCTAAATTTTACCTCTTTCTCCGCTTACTTGATGAAGAACAAACTGCACGTCAGCACGTCAGACGTAGCTCGTTTTACGCGCGGCTGGATATGGTGTCTCGTTCCTGATAGCTCCCTGTGATATTCCATATATGGTCAATATATTCCATATTTGGAAAGCAGGACGGATCATCGAATACTAGAACACGTCCAGGAAGGCGGATACAACGTAGGCTACAGGAAGTGCGATTTAAAAAAATTGATAGCGAAATTTAATAAGGATGAGCGTATGCCTCACTAGCATCTAGACAGGCCCAAATATTACTCTGAACGACAACAATTGTTTGATATGGGGGGGGGGGGGAGGAGGGGGGGGGTTAGGGGGGAGGTTTTCGAGGTGCCGGATCCTTAAATGGGGTCTCATATTCTGTATTATCATCCTTAAATATAATATCCGATGCTAGGGTACGACTTTTTTTGTTCCCTAACTCTTGATATGCAAGTTCGTGCATTTGCTCAACGCCTGCTAAATGTTACCCTGGGTACCAGAGGTTCTACTGTCTCCATTCGCGAAAGTTAGGCGCCGAGGAGCGAAGCGACGATAGTCGAGGAGCGAAGCGACGAGAACCTCTGGTGGCACGGATATCCAATCTCACTTCCATGTTCGAATTTGGTACAGAATTTTTACCAGGCTTATTATTGGTTAGTTATAATTAGGAATGATATCCGTCGATATGATTGGCTAGATAACTTAGCGAACGAAAAACCGGTTTTGGATTTACATTTAATCAAGATGACGACAGAAGACTCCATGCAAAAGTATTTCTCTGAAGCAGTTTCTGTAACATTCAAGTCACTTTTTCCAGAGATCGAAAATCTCAAACCTCCACAAGATGAGTCAATTTTGAAATTCATGCAGAAGATGTTTTTGCTGTGCTGCTTACCGGGTTGGGGAAAGTCTTTGGTGTTTGAAATGATTCCCGCGTTGCGTTCGATTCGTGGTCTGCATTGTCCTCAGAAAGCCACTGTTATAGTTGCGTGTCCTTTAAATTCACTTGTGGAATCACACATTAGAGAGCTGGAGAGTCGAGGAATCAAGTCATGTTCTCTATAAAGCAGGTTTCAGTCCAGGTTTCAGTGGAGACTTTTGCATTATCTGAATTTCGAACACACAAGTAGTCGGCACGTGTAGCGCAAATCAGTGGTGCGGAAAAGTGTAAACATGTATTTGACAGCTAACAGACGTCATGACTGCAAAACCGGTTATTCGAGAAATGTGATACTAGTTCGAACATGGAAGTGAGATTGGCTATCCGTGCCACCAGAGGTTCTCGTCGCTTCGCTCCACGACTCTCGTCGCTTCGCTCCTCGGCGCCTAACTTTCGCGAATGGAGACAATAGAACCTCTGGTACCCAGGGTAGCTAAATGTGTAAACAATCTTCAATAAACGTAAAGCATTACATATTAATTATTTAATAATTACGACGGCAAAAATAATAATTATATGATAAAAAAACAATGACGGCGTATTATTATTAAACTACCCACAGACTGCAGAGAGAAATAAAAACGATCATTTCAAAAAATTCTGAGTATTAATTTGTCCCTTAAATAGGGTCTCGTATTCTAGTTCCAAGTCTTGGAAAGGGTACCCATTTTACGATTTTACACCCTTAAATAGGGTCAGGGTTTCGATATCTCCGCAGCACACCCCTATTCCAAATTTCTGGGAATGTCCCCCCAACTGACCCACCCACCGGGCGAGAAACCAGGCCAAAACCTCTTGAAAGCGAACTTGAGAGGTCTATGGTAGATTTTGATAGGTCTATGAAGTATACATGTGAAACCTAAGTCGAAATGTTCAGTGTCGTAAGTGACTTTACGTAAGTCAAAAATATAAACCGACTCCAAAAAAATCACTTTGCGAGAATTAAAGACCCTGTGTCCGAGCCCATGGTGCTTTGCGCCAATGTTATGATTAGTTTGTTTATCAACGGCCGCATAAATTAAAGGTCAGTTTACGCTCTCGATTGTTTATAAGTTTCATAAAAGACCGGCCCAACTCGCCGGTCCAGGTCGTTGCCATAAATATTGGACAAAATGGCGTCGCGCATGCTCAATGAACGTCAAAATCTTTCAAAATGGCGGCTATAATATTACAATAAATGTATGATGGTAAAATAAAAATCTACTATTTTATTTTGAAAGAGTGATTCAATGCAGTTTGGCTCGCTCGATTCTATAACACGTGAATAAGACCGTTCTTTCTGTTGTATACTCTGACGAACCCCAATAAGTTGAAAACTCTAGTGAGGAGTCCATTTCATTACATACAAATACACTAAAATTGTCAAAAATGCAATAATATAGTCCAGCCTACCGTACACACAGTTCATAATCACAACTTGGACCTCCTCGATTGCTGTAGTATACTTTGTTTTGAACACGTATAACTGAAAACATCCTTTAAATAGGCGCTCCAAAGTGGTTCCTTTTGCAGTTAAAGACAGCATATTTCAAGTACAGTTCACAAGCCTCCTTTTGCCATTTTTAAAGGGCCTCGAAGTTAATAATAAGAAAATAATGAATCGCGTACAGACCTTCTCGGAGTTCACGTTCGATTTCTCCGCCAATTTCTTTAGCCATGCACTGTATTGTGGGATGTAAATTAGTTTCCAGGTCCTCTCCGATAGCAGCATTTGAGCAGTGCCTGCTTGGTTTTGAGTGTAAATAAATCTTTGAATTTTTTTCGACATGCTATCAGTCTTTCTGCTTCAAAAACTCGACAGCTGGATCTTCACATTTTCTTTCGAGACTCAAAACAATCAGCGGTAGATATTACTGTTTAAAATATCGTATGGAAACCGGTGCCTAACCGATACCGACAGTACATGACTTGTGTTACGCGTCACGAAATGCAACGGCGCTGACTGCGGCTCAAATGTCTCATATTGCTGGTGACGCTGGATTTGGTTTTGCTTTTAGTCCATGGGCCAGGGCACGGGTGCATAAAACTCCACTTAAGTGGGACTTTTAAGTGGAGCACTTAAGATTTCGTTACGGATTCAATGATGGCGTTGCATGATGCACACTTAGCGCGCTCGTAATTGTACGAATTACGATCGATCGATTATGAGCAAGTTACTATTGCTAGACTATACAATACTATTGAAAATATATTCAATACATCTGTCGTCAAGTTGAATTTATTGAAACGTTTGAGAATGCTTATTTGAACAATCAAAGAAAATTGGTAATAATTAAATCTCTCACTCTCACTAATTTGTGAGTATAGGTGCACGATCTATTCTTGTTCTCGTATACTTTATTTACATTTCACTCTCGTTTTCTGCAAGTTCTTCCTTTAAAGTGTCATTTTCAGATCAAGCACTTCTTCTTTTTAACCTAGACCAAATGCCACATGTGCTATTGCCATTATTGATTTTAGCACCCCAGTCAGTTTTAGATGCATCTGTGAAAATGACAACATTTGGACTATTGTGATGGATTTTCCTGTTTGAAATTTCAACATTAAGAATCCACCAATGAATGTCATTTAGGCTACCTTCCGAAAGCACGGCCATATGTGCCTCACAATTCTTATGATTTTGTTTCAAATAATTATCTTTGTCAATTTCCATATGACGATAGTGGAGACGCCCATACTCAACTCCTGGAGAACAGGAGGTGAGAGAGCCCAGCATAGAGGCTACCTGACGAATGGTAAACAGCTTACTCTGACAGCAAAATATTTGGCACAATGCCAAAATTTTGGTGTCTGTCAGCTTAACTATCATATGGGTAGAATCCAGGACAAACCCCAAAAATGTCATAACCTGCGAAGGTATTATTACTGATTTTAC
The DNA here is from genome assembly GCA_030867875.1 of Actinernus sp. WN-2022. Lineage (NCBI taxonomy): Eukaryota > Metazoa > Cnidaria > Anthozoa > Actiniaria > Actinernidae > Actinernus > Actinernus sp. WN-2022. The sequence continues at coordinate 111,697 of JAOWCC010000237.1, forward strand.
AGGATGGATTATGAAGCCTAGTGAGGTCATTAGTTGAATTGCATGCAAAGTAGCCTTCTCATACACAGCATAACTATCTTCTGCATAGAAAGAATCGTCAATGTATATAACCTAAACAGGAATGGCCGAATTCGCAACACAGAGTCGCAAAAACAGGTTTCATAATTTTCGTGAAAATCCTAGGGCTGCTAGTCAAGCCCATCGGTAAGCTAGAGAAAGCATACAATTGATCTCTCCAAACAAATTTGAGATATTTATGCTGTTCTGGGGCTACGGGTATGGAATAGTACGTATGCGTCCTTCAAATCAATAGACATCATAAAACAGCAAGGTTGCATAAGCTTAATGGCTGTTTCTACCGTGTCCATTTTAAAATGGTGATAGGCTACTGACTCATTGAGTTTTTCAAGTTAAATATAACCCTATGAGATCCATCTTTTTTGGGTCGTGTAAAAATGGGAGATACCACCTGACCATGCTCAAATGAAGAGAGCCTAATTATTCCTTTCTGAAGGAATTTCTCAATTTCATTGTCAATAATAACTTGCTCTGCTTCAGGGCCACAAGGTTAGTACAATTCTCCGGCTTGAAGTACTGGTCCTGAACTAGAGATAACTTCTCCTTGCACAATTTTTCTTTCAGCAAATCATTAAATGCCTGCCAAATCCTTATCAATAGCGGGGGCTGTCTTCTCCCAGGTGCTGAACTGTTCAGCTAAGGACTTAAAGTGCCTATAACCCTTTTGCAATTTTTATTGCTTACGAACCTCCGAACAGTTTTGAGTACTTCTGTGAAGAAAGTTTTGGTTTTGAGTGAATACTCTATGTTCTACGCTTGTTTGAAATCGTGTAAATGTGACCTTTCCTGATTCATGACCGCGTGAGCAAAAGCCTGGGTCGATACCTGTATTTACGTCATCTTGACGTCATATAATTAATTCGGCTTTGCAATCTTTTCAAGGAATACTTAACATGTTGACTAAAATTACTTTTTTCTTTACTAACAACTCACAAACTGTGTATATTTTCTATGCATCGATGTTGTTGTGATAGAAAGGCGCCATGGAGAATAATGCATTAATGAGGTGACGTACATACAGGTTTCGACCCAGGCTTTTACTTACGCGGTCATGGGTCAGGAAAGGTCACAAAAGGTCACATTTACACGATTTCAAACAATCGTAGAACATAAAGTATTCACTGTAAACCAAAACTTTCTTCACAGAAGTACTCAAAACTTTTCGGAGGTTCATAAGCTATCAAAATTGCAAAAGAGTTATAGGCACTTTAAATTGACTAGTATCACTGGTCCCTTCTTCTGGGTCCTTGTTCTTGGACCTGGCGAATTCCTTAATTTTGTTTACAAGAGCCTCACTAGAATTCTGCTCCGAGTCAGGCTGCACGTTATCTTCAGTAGCAGTCTCTTCCTCGTAATTGACCAGCTCCAAGTCACGATAGACTTGAGAAAGGGAATCTTGCATTTGCCCCAGAATATGAGTCTTAAATTCTGTCAACATACTGGTCATCGTAGATTTAAGGTCATCTGATGTTGAAGATGACTGCTCAGCAGATACGGAGTTGTCTGCGTCATTCATCATTAACAATGATAACAGAGGGTGAACTGAATTAATTAAAGATGGCGGAAGTACGCCACGTGTGGTTCAGAAGTCGACTAACTTCGACTACAATTTCAGTGCACAAGCTCGTTGTACAGCAACATAAATACTTTTAGTTAAAGTATTTTCTAATCATGTATTCAGTTAACCATGTCGGTATAACACGTTATACTCGGTTGTTTTGTTGAGCAAGACACGTCCTGCTATGCTTTAGCGAATTATTCAAGTTCAAGTACTGTGACACGTCACAAGTAACTCCCAATTCTAGGTCTTATGACTTTTATACGTAGCGAAACTCGTTCGCTAAACAACGAAGGAAAATAAATAAAAGGAAAGTACTTACCAGTGGCAGAACACGGAAAAAGTCTTCACAATATAAACACGCAACGGTGGTGCGTCCGCATCTCATGGTAACCCGGATGTACTAATGATTTGGTAGAATTCCTTTTTTATATATTACCCTTACGCGTTGCATCTAGAAAATCTTCGTCGCATAGACGAACTCCGTGAACGGCAACATTACTATAACAATTTGATAGGCCCAAAGATATTTAGAGACAGAGAAAATGTGCTCGATACCTTCTGGAAAGTGGGAGACAGCCTGCAGCATTCTACCAGACGTAACCATGCTCTCACAGCTATACAGCAACTTATAATTGGGCTTCGATTTTTCGCTTGTGGGTCATTTCACCTAGTTATTGCAAATACAATGAATGTGAACAGAAGCACGATATTCCGCACAATTTCCAGAGTCTTACTTCAGCTGAGGGAAAATACAATATACTGGCCAACCGCCGAGGATACTGCAAGAATTGCCTTAGAGTTAAATAATAAATACAACTTCCCATGCGAGGTGGACGAACGTTATTTATCCGCAGTTGCTTCTAACGACATGAGAATGATAGCGACATTTCTGAAATGGAAGCCTCCAAAAACGGGCTGAATTCGTACAATCATCTTTTTTGTAAACAGTTAACTTCACCGTGCTACTTGTATTTCTGATGCAAGACAGAAACATTTTCACGATACGATGCGAAGTGTTATTTTCAAGCGTGAATATCTTAGTGGCTAAATTTGTGCATGCCATTCTGAAACAGTCGTAAATTAAATTTAACTATAAAAAATTATTGTAAAATACTGAAATCAAAATCCCATTTAATCGTTATAAAATCACTAAGAATCGATAAACGGGTTTTCTCTATAAAATCACAAAAGATACGGAAGAGGTCCCGTAATTTTACCGCCTTCCGGTAAGCTCAGTGGTTAAGCGCCGTTCCGTGTAGAGCGGGAGGTCGCGGGTTCAAACCCTGGCCGGAACCCCACTCAGCAGGCGCGGATCCAGAAAAAAATCAGAAAAATCTGACCGGTTTCCGACTTCCCAACTCAAACTCCAAAATTGGAAATTTTACTGACCTATTTTTTTTGGAAAAAGAAAAAGAAAATTAACTGCACCTCTTTTCCGATGTCTCTACGTATTACTCAAAATCGGATCACTAGCTTCGGTTTCTTCGCTATCAGATGGAGTAGAGTTAGTGGAGCTTTCTGCAACTTGCTCTGTTGACATTATCAAAATGGTCGTATGAAGTTCTCGACGCCTCAGGCTCTTCTCTTCTAAAATAACCGCAGGAAATTTTGCGCTATTGTTCGTGGCCGCTGTCAACGTCATGAACCCGGTGTTTTGTTCGTGGGCGTCAGTTTAAATAAAAAGTGAGATGAAATTGACAAAATCTATCATTTGAATTCAAATATTTAGGAAATTTGCAATTAAACGTACACAGTAAAGGCTGGTTCACACTTGCGACATAAGCATAAGCACATACGCAAGCGCAGATTGTACTTCATGGTTAGTTAACCCCTTTATACTTGAGTAGAACAAAGCATTCATCCAACCTTAAAGTACAATCTGAGCTTGCATATGTGCTTATGCCTATGTCGCAAGTGTGGACCAGCCTTAAGTGCTTAATATCTCCCAAATTAAACTTCATTTGTTGCTCAAAAGTTGCTCCAAAAGCCAAAGGTTGTTAAAAGTTGCTCGAACTGCAAAACTTTGCTTGAAACTGAAAAAGGTGCGCCAAGCACAATCAGGACAGGCCTTGTAGTGCCCGTCATCTTTGGATGCGAGTTTACATGTCGAATTGGTTGAAAATCTCTGGATCAGTGGCCACCAGTATGCCAGAGGCGCTAAAAGCTTCAAATAATTATACTGCCCGATACTATGCAACTGCGAAGTCTTGATTTATAGCCAGTCAAAGTCCAAAGCCAAACTGTAAGAACCTCAGCTCAAGAGTTGCAAAGCTGTAAAGCTCCCCGAAACTGAACACAGAACAGTGATAATTGATTGGAAATTATGCATGACAGGTGACGTTGAAATTATTGTGCGTTTATAGTTGCGTTTCTCTGTGGATGTTTTGACAGTCAAGCATATTTTGTTAGCTTATTACGCCAACTTAATTTAGTTGGTATTTATGCTAGGTTATTGATTACAGTTATCACTATTTACCGCCATTTATCCGCTAGACCAATCAAAATCAATGTGTAATTCGAGTAAACGCATGCTCAGAACACGCTTCCGGAGTTACTTGTCGACTTAGAAATCTACGCTACCATATACCTCTATCAATCTATTCTACCTCGAACAAGCAAGCCGGGAGACGAAAGTAAGATCACTATAATTACTTAGAATGTATATATTGATTAGCTATCGTGATTATCTATGTTAGAAGCGTATAGATTACAATTGATTTCGATGCCAGCATTTAGTTTGGAAACGCACAATAGGTTACTTATGCTTTACTTCATTCTTAGTTCAAACCTACACTATCGAAATCAACAATACGATCAACAATGTAAAATCTACAAGAAATCCACATCGAATCAACTTCTATTACAACATCGATCAATTCAATCCCTGATTCAAGAAAATCTACTATTGTGAACACTTCAAGAACTGTGATAATTAAACTTTGTATGATTGTTGAGAGTTAGCGTTTGAATGCCTTTGGATTGCTTGTAATGAAATCTACATTAGTTTGAATTTGACTCTAATTCAATATCGATAAACGACTGGAAATTGCCTTGCATTTGGCTTAGAAACTCTATGGTTGTTATGTTAGAATAGTTCTCAATATTGCCACATCACTCGAATGGAATGATCGGAATGACGAGCGAAAACCCAAAGGAATGATTGGAATTCATTAACGAAGTGTTATAACGACGGTGGGTTTAGAAGTCGCCTTCGTAAACGAGTCGGAAGTGGCCGACGTTGTGACAGAAAACCCCGGCGCTGTGCCGAAAACGTCTATTGTGCAGTTAAAGCGGGACATAGGCATTGCAAAGGGAATACTAACAAAGAAGCGAAATGAAATCGAATCCCTTATCGATAAATTTGAGAGCGCTGCTGTGGTAGAAATAAAACTAGCCGAGCTTAATTCCGTATTAGAGAGACTGGAACAAGCGCAGTGATCACGAAGACATTCAAGATTCCTTAGATTACTTTAATTACGAAGAATTAAAGGTTAAATATCTGATTTCGCGAGTCCAAAAATGTCAAATTTCATTGGCAAAAGAACAGCCAGAAAACCCTTCGACTCCCGTAGTGGCACCTTCGACTCCCTTAGTAGCGCCTTCGGCTTCAAAAGTGGAACCTTCGACGCCTGTAGTAAAACCCTCGGACTCAGTTAGTAATGTCGGGTCAAAACGATCCTCAATCGCTAGCTCCGTGTCAAGCGCCAGTACAAAGGCTTCAGCCAGGAAAGCAAAACTGCTCGCTGAGGCCAATGCGCTAAAGAAGATGCAAATTCTTGAACAGGAAGAACTACGACTACAACAAGCCAAGGAAGAGCTGAAATAGAAACGGAGTTAGCGAAGGCTGAAGCTGAAGAGCGCGCATTAGCCGAGGCGGCGAAAGGCAGCGTTCTGCACGACGACAAGCCACTCCCATTACACTCTTACATTACGACCTGGATGGGAAAGAGTAAAGAGGAGGCCGGTCCTCTCCCTGATCAACCCTCTCCTGCTATAACAGCGCAGTCAACCCAACCCGCGATGACTACATTAGACCCAAAGGCGAATGAATGGTACATTCCACCTGTCCAGCCTAATTATGAGCCTCAGCCGAGTTCCTACGTGCAACAAATAGAGAACTTATTGATACAGCAACAGCAGCATACCTTAGAATTAATGCTGCCCCAACCCGAGCTACCAACTTCACAGGGGATCCGATCGAGTACTGCAGCTTTATCAGAGCCTTTGAGAGTCTAATCGAATCAAGGACTGATAGCAGTAGCGCTAGATTGTACTATCTTGTACAATACACGAGCGGCGATGTTCATGAGTTGATGCGTAGCTGCTTGTCCATGAATCACACAGAGGGGTATAATGAAGCGCGGTGATTACTAAAGGAGCGCTATGGCCAGGATTATAAGATAGCAACCGCCTATATCGACCGCGTCACAACGGGTCCCCCAATAAGAGCAGAAAAGACCGAAGACCTTAGGAAATTCTCCATACTGATCACCAGCTGTAAAAACGCGTTAAGGGTATCTAAATAGGATTAACAATCCTGAATGTTTGAAGAAAATTGTCTACCGCCTACCCTTCGATACAAAACGCAGGTGGCGTGATATCGCCGATGACATTTCAGAGAGCAAGCGGCGGGAAATAACAATTGAGGATATTGCGCAATTTATCGAAAAGAAGGCAAGGTCAGCTTCGTATCCAATATTTGGAAACATTTCATCACCAAGTACATCAAATCAAGGAAAGCTACAAAAATCCGACAATCGCAGCGGAGGATCTTCCGGAAAAAGATCGACCTTTGGTATCTCCGGAGAACAGAAAGGTGATAACAAACAAGGCGCGTCACGCAATCGCCCTCAATGTCCGCTTTGTAATACTAATCACTGGCTTTCTTAGTGCAGTGAGTTCAGAAGCAAGTCCCTGGATGAGCGCTTGAAGGTCAACAGAGCCAAGGGACTGCAATAATTGTCTAGTATCAGATCACGTGGTAAGAGAGTGCCCTAAAGAAAGTTTCTGCAAAGTGGACGGTTGCAAGTCCAAACATTCAACGTTTCTGCACCCGTTAAATGACAACAAAGGCGCCCACCCAAGACAAAGCGAGAAGAAAGAAGAAAAGAAGAAACCCGAGACCGCCGCAAACAACCGAACGCCAGACAAGCCAAAGAGACGAAGCGAGTGGTCAAAGCGGATATGTAAGGGTCAGGGAAGAAAACCACAAGCTCCAAAAGGCCACAACAAACTTAGCGATAGTTCCTGTGAAAGTCAAGGTACCAGGCCGCGAACAGGCATGGAGACGTATGCGTTTCTAGACAGCGGCTCCAATACAACATTCTGCACAGAAGAGCTCATGGAGCAGCTTCAAGCTTAAGGAACATAAACCAAGACGTCCGTCCTTAGCCTACAAGTCGGCGATTTAGACGAGAACAATCTGATCGAGCTACCCTTTGTGTTCTCCACCCCTCGGTTGCCCGTGACAACCGACAATCGAGCCAACCATCAGGATCTACGAAAATGGCCACACCTTCAAGGAATCGACATCACAGACATCGACGCTGACGTAGGACTCCTAATCGGCAGTGACGTCCCCAGAGCGCTGAAACCAAGAGAAGTGAAATCAGGTCAACCAGGTGAGCCATACGCCACAAAGACGGAACTCGGGTGGGTCGTCAACGCTGACCAGATCTGGAGGCTCACGACGCACAGCAAACCTGATCAAAACTGATGCAGACCTTAGTGTGCAATTCGAGGAATACTGCAACATAGAGTTTAACGACTCATGGTACGATAGCAATACCGCTATGTCTCAAGAGGACAAGAGAGCTTTAGAAAAGATGAGAGCTTCTATTCTATTGAAGTACGGTCATTACGAAATTCAGTGGTCTTCCGTGGAAGGACGGATTTCCTGATCTTCCTGATAACCGACTAATGGCCTAATATCGCCTGCAACATCTGAAGAAGAGATTAGCAAGAGAGCCAGTTTTACTGCAGAAGTACACGGCATTCATCGACGACTTATTGCAGAAAGGATTTGCTAGACGCACTCCACATCACCAGATTGTCGGCCAGATTACCTGGGTTTTACCCCACCATCCAGTTTTTCATCCAAATAAGCCGGAAAAAACGCGCGTAGTGTTCGATTGTTCCGGAAAGTATCGCAACGCCTCGCTAAACATCCAGCTTTCACAGGGGCCGGATTTGAATAACTCTCGAATCGGAGTGCTGACAAGATTTCGAACGGGACCAGTGGCCCTCATGGAAGACATCGAAGGTATGTTTCTACAAGTCCGAGTGCCGCTTGAAGATGCAAACGCCCTTCGTTTCCTTTGGTGGCCAGGTGGGGATTTGCATACAGACCCGGAAGAGTACCAGATGCTCGTCCATTTATTTGGCGCTGCTTCCTCTCCCATTTGCGCCAATTTCGCATTGCGTCAGACAGCGGAAGACAACAAAGAAGACTTCGACCGTACCCCGTTACTGTGGAGACAGTGAAGCGCAACTTCTACGTGGATGACTGCTTGAATTCAGTTGAATCCGGAGAGCAGGCTATTCAACTTCAAGGCGAACTTCGACAGCTAATAGCAAGAGGTGGATTTCGCCTAACGAAATGGATGTCAAACTCCATCAAGGTATTAGAATCAGTCCCTGAGTCGGAAAGAGCCCAGTCGGTCAAGGATCTAGACTTCGGAAACTCAACCCTGGAGCAAGCACTTGGAGTATGCTGGGATGTCCCAAGCGACAACTTTGGCTTTAACATTTCAGTTAAAGATAAGAGACCAACACGAAGAGGAATTCTCTCTATTATCAGCTCAATCTACGATCCACTAGGCTTCGCGGCAGCCTTCATTCTACCGGCAAACGCAATTCAACAAGATCTGTGTCGCCAGAAGTTGAGCTGGGATGACGACATATCGAACGAAGACCTAAAGCGGTGGCGTGAATGGCTGGTTGATCTGCCCAAGCTAGAATATTACACCATTAACCGATGTATCAAGCCAAACGCATTTAGCGATGTCTCGTCAGCTCAACTCCATCACTTCTCCGATGCATCTCAGATTGGCTATGGTGCGGTGTCGTACCTAATAATCACTAATGCAAAGGGAGAAGTTCATTGCTCTCTTATAATGGCAAAGTCAAGACTGGCGCCAATCAAGTCGGTCACAATTAATTCCAAGAATGGAACTATCTGCAGCGGTGGTCGCGACAAGATTGGATACCATGATTAGACAAGAGATTGACCTTAAGATCGATCAGTCCAATTTTTGGACAGAGAGTACTTGTGTGCTCAGGTACATCGAAAATGACGAGAGAAGGTTTCAGACGTTTGTGGCTAACCGAATTGCAACAATTCGCGACGTGAGTGTGCCTGCCCAGTAGCATTACATAGACACGAAATCTAATCCGGCGGATGAAGCTTCCAGAGGGCTCAGCGCCAAGGAGCTTATCGAGAGCAAGCGCTGGTTGCACGCACCACAGTTTCTATGGGGCTCAGAGGAAGACTGGCCCAAGAGACCCGCTAGCATGGGAGACGTCCAGAAAGACGATCCCGAGGTCAAGAAGTCTGCGAAATCATTTGCAACCAAAGCACACGAGGAAGAGAATGCGACGATCGACGACATCCTGAATCGGTTTTCTTCATGGGATAAGTTGAAGAAAACTGTTGCTTGGCTGATCCGTTACAAGGCCTACCTTAGAGAAGCTCGACGAAAGCGACGGCTCAGACAATCCATGACATATGGAGAGATACGACCTATCAGAGTTGAGGAGCTGAAGAATGCCGAGACAGAAATCCTGAAACTCGTGCAAAACCAAAGCTTTCCCTCTGAGATGACAGCGTTTTCCGTAAAGAAACCGAATGAGAAAGACGTAACAGAGAATCGTAGAGTGAAGAATATGGTCCGAAGAACCAGTCCCTTGCGACAACTCGACTCGTTTTTATCGGATGATGGTCTTTTACGCGTTGGTGGTCGCCTCGGATGTGCTCCAATCAGCGACGAGGCAAAACACCAAGTTATCTTGCCCAAGCAACATCACGTAGTTGAGCTGATAGGTTGCCATCATCACCAAGCGTCCGGCCACTCAGGATTGGAGAATGTGATATCGATGACTCGGCAACGCTATTGGATCATCAAGGCAAGACCAACTTTGCGACGAATTCTGAACACCTGCTTCAGCTGCAGAAGAAGACATGCACCAGTAGAAGAGCAAAAGATGGCTCATCTACCTGAAGACCGAGTCACCCCGTCAAAGCCACCATTTTCGTTTACTGGTGTCGACCGCTTCGGGTCATTTCAAGTGCGCCGCGGTAGAACTACGGTGAAAAGGTATGCTCTTCACCTGCTTGTCCGTTAGAACAATACACATCGAGGTCGGGCACAGTTTGGACACTCCATCATTCATCAACGCCTTGAGGAGATTTATCGCGCGGAGAGGCTGCCCGGAAAAGATCAGATCCGACAATGGCGGCAACTTTGTTAGCGGTAGCAAGGAGCTTGCAGAAGCAATCGCAGGATGGAATGAAAACAAGATTAAAGAATTCTTGTTACAGAAGTCAATCAAGTGGGTGTTTAACCCTCCAGCAGGTTCCCATCACGGCGGCGTGTGAGAGCGCTGCATTCGCACAGTGAGGAAGATTATGAATGCAATTCTCAAGGAGCAGACGTTGGACGATGAGGGCCTCCTGACGCTCATGTGTGAAGTCGAAGCTATAATCAACGGTCGACCTATAACCAATGTTTCAGATGATCCTAATGATTGGGAAGCACTCACCCCCAATCACCTGCTTCTCCTCCGAGCTGGACCGACGCTGCCACCCGGAGTGTTTGATAAAGACGACTGTTACTCTCGGCGAAGGTGGCGCCAGGTACAATACCTGGCCGATGTGTTCTGGCGCCGTTGACTTAGGGAATATCCCCCTACGTTACAACAGCGTCAGCGCTGGAACAGGAGTAGAGAGAGAAGAGAGAAGAGAGAAGAGAGAAGAGAGAAGAGAGAAGAGAGAAGAGAGAAGAGAGAAGAGAGAAGAGAGAGAAAATATTTGCTAACGATAGGTGTCAATTAACATCACAATATTAATTAACAAGCAACCAAACACAACACACCTTCAACTTGGTGGTTTGGTCTTGGAGTAGTAGGAAAGGAAAAGTGGTAGTCGTAAAATAATACTTCAGTAACCAGGGTGTAGAAAGGAAATATTTTGAATACGTGCGTCGCAGAACGGAAACGATTTCTTCAACACCAACTACGACGGCCAAGGCTTCAAAATTTTCCATTTCTGCTGTTTGGCCAAAATATATTCACGAACGATCTTAAGCAAGCCGTTTTTCGGTTTTCAATTTGGTGGGGGGGAGGGAGGGAGGGGGGAATGGTACTTCACTAGCAACACTATCCCCTTCGGCTGGAAATTCTCAGCGTATGTTTACCACTCATCTGGACTACTTGAATCTAACTACTTTCGATCATTGGACATTGGATGATCGGCATACTTCGCAGATTTGTTTTCCTACCGCCACTTCACCCCCTATGCTGTCGGGTAGATATTGTGAAAGGCCCAATTACATGCTCGTGCAGATCGCCATTCTTCCTGGTTTGTTTTACCCTTAGCGATCTGGGCTATACCATTGGCTTGAAGCAGTCCTCACTCATTCCGTCCAAAATTGTCAAATACCTCAGTTAAGCTTGACTTCGAGTGTGACTGACACGACCAGACATTCCTCCTTTTAGCGTCGAAAAAGCAGAAGTTAATTTCACTCGTTAAGGTTACCGTAGACCTTCGCGGGTGCCTCTCGTTAAAAAAAATATGCGCTAAACTATAAAGGAAACCATATAAACCTATACATCACTGTAAAGCTAATGAAACAAGGTATCTGTTGGAATTACTGTTTTAAATAAATATTTCATTGGCAAGTAGTACTAAGCCAACAAACGCAAAAACGACAAGGTTTAGATCCGTGAATTATGCGCGTACGCGTTTGGGCGTACGATCCATTCAATTGCACTATGTCAATCAACAGATGACAGCCTCCAAAAGAGTGTCGGGGAATTTTAATATTTTCCTTTGTTCGTATGCAAATCATTCTTGAAGACTGAGGTCGCAAAATCTTCCAAACTATATGACGCTAATAGCCACATAAAAAAAGATAGAACGAAAATATCGTTAAAGCCTTTCGCAAGGATCGAATAATTATTAAGATACGTATAATTCACTCAAAGATAGGGAATAAGCAAGTAAATGAAGTCAGAGTTTTTAGCTTCGGAAGTTGTACAGCGAGTTCACACTTCATCAAAGGTTCTGTCAACATGTTAACCCAACAAGCCAATGAAACACAGGACCCCTGGGGTTGTTGTGAATGAACCAAGAATTCGCGGGCAATGAAATGGTTTGTATTACCTGGGTTTATATTCTTACAATCTGGTTAGACTGCTAGCTATCATGGCAAAAACTAAGAAACCTAGCGAAAAGAAGTGTTGTTAAGCGATGTAAGACAAAAAAGCAGCCTGAGATATCAAGAACAAGAAGAAGACGAAAGCGACAACAAAGCCAAAGAGACTGAACCGCAGAAAACCGGCAGCACGAACTCCGGCTGTAGATGTAGCAATAGGGCATCCAAAAGACTGGGATTCCGTTTTAGTTTATTCATAAGCGAGCTTAGTGAAACAATATTTCTAATGAAAACTCGAAGAGGGTTGAACGGATAGCAGTACTGCACAGTATGCTAACAGTCATGTGAACATTAAAGCACATGCGATATGCATACGCATTGAGATTAGGCTTTTGGATGTCGCGGATGTAGTTTCCCGCAAAAACCTACATCGATCTTGCCGCTCATAAAGGGATTATCACGCCTAAGCTATTTATTTACTTTACTTCGAAATACGATTTTCCAAATATCTCGCGAAGTTTTCATTTTTTGATATATTTTTTTCAGGGAAATAAAGTACAATTAATAAACTTCACAAGGAATGAAAACTATTTTTTGGGGGAGAAAACAGGCCGCAAAGGTCTACGGTAACCTTATAACGATCCTCGCTGGAGATCAAATAACCCTCGCGCACTTGCAGCGACTAGCCGGTCTGTTTGATAACCCCTAAATAGTTCCGAAATACTTTATCAAAAAGCGGAAAATATGAACTTCCGGTTAACACGTATTGGATCTGTGACGTCACAAGTGGTACGGAAGTACAACCGGAAGTACAAAATGTAGTATATATATCTATGTAAACTCTATGTTTTGTGCAAGGTTTGCCTCATGCCCGACCAAGTTCGAATTCTCAATCTTCTTATGCTTGTGGGAGTTCAAATAAGACGAGCCATACCAATTAACACTTCCCAAAAGATAATAAGTTGTAAAGGCAATGGGTGCAAATTAAAGGTGCGGACTTGAAGCGAACGTCGGACCACTCGACCATATGTACATATAGCGACTATTTCACCCCGGAAAAACTATGTGAAGACGTGCATGAAGGAGTGGGGAATAAAACAAAGAAAGGCCCTTGTTACCGGAGCTGTACCTGTCATTCAGTTCCAGACTAAAACAACAGATTCAAGCTCGGCAGAAAACCAGAAGCAAGTTGTGCTCCACGTGGTGCAGTAAAACGAGGGTAAACCAATACAGATGAGTGACTTAAATCCTGCATATATTTGACGAAATCCATACAATCTGTCAGGCCCCTAATTCATGCTATGTTCTGGTTTCCATTTGTCAGCTGTTACAGTTAATTTTAAAACAAATGTCATGAGTTACTGTACGTTTATAAAACTATTTACTCGTTTCCATGTTGAGATCTAGAATTAAAATAAGTTTGTCGATATGCATAATGTATGGCAGTTTCAAGAACATCAAGGCACGTAGAATGCAACACAGAATGCTTTGTTAAGCACTTAAATTGGCTGCTGATCCTTTAATTCTGCCAAATTTGGTTGATTTCACAACAGCAGTCGGCAAACAAATGATTCTGCGACAGTTAGTTTGGCGTTGCATACATCACACTTGCACCTGGATTATGACAACTGAAAAGCAGCAATAAACTAAAGTACAAAAAGGGAGTTATGCAGATTAACATGTAAAAGATAAGTAAAGACTAATCTGTATTACGTTTTATGTAGCCGTTGATAATTTTGTTTGCCTCCTCTTTCTGGTCTATTTCGTCTTCTTGGTTCGTACCTGTAAGGATATAATATGGCCCTCCTTCCTCATCTTTCTCTGCATGTACTATTCATAGCGGGAATTACCAGAATATCCACTTAGATTTACGGATGAATCGCATGTCATGCTATCCAGAGAGATTGTCTGGAACTCGAACCCCGCTTCTCCTACTCGTAAGGCAAACGTCGCAACCACTACACCAAACAGCCATCGTCACCCATGCTGTCAAATTTATAAATTTTAAAACCACTGCTAATTTATGTTAGTTTATATTGCAATTTCATGAATTGATTAAGTGATCCATTCCGGCTGTATTTAGCTTCTTTTTTCACTTGCATGAACGCCATATATATTTTATTATTATTATAAACTTACAAAAGAGTCGGCAGTCCAGCCAACTACGTGTACCATGTCTAACCATCGTTAGCCACCATTAGCCACCTGGAACCAAGTTTAGCCATTCTAAAGAAAAATGCAGGGACTAACCCAATCTCGTCCCCAGAGCCTTCAGATTTGTCCCGGCGACGGTTTTCGACGAGATTGGATATCGGGTGCCCTGTGGTTTAGCACAAAAGAAGTCCATGGTACACCTGTGGTTTGCGGGGCTACCAAGCCATACGCATGAAGGACGTAAACATGGCGGACGAACAGACAGCAAACGAAGTGTAACTATTTTCCATCCCAGATTCCGAAATAACGGTTTCCCTAATTAGGAATTTTGTCTTGCCAAGCTTTGTTACAAACTAGAGAGGATGGCCTTAGTGAAACGAGGTGAAAATTTAGAGTTGGTTGTGTCTGGTTCAACGGACAAGCAAAACTCTGCCAAGAAAAACGTGCAGGTTTTAGATGAAGATACATATGTACAGGTTAGTATTTACTGCTTAAAACTTTGCTCAGTGGTAGGTTAACTAGCCATTATGTCGTGTACGTGAAAGCCCCTAGCCCCAAGGCGACTAGGGTACGGCCCCGGCCCTTGGTTTGATCAGCACGCGTGAAAGCTTTGAGTTCGAATCCAGCTCTTCGAATCGACAGCAATAATATAACGCCAAAATACCAGGGCTTTTCTCCGGAGCCTTCTTAGGTTCTCCGATTGTCCTCCCTCTACAGAAACTATTATTCTACTTGAAGCTACAGATGTATGTTTCACCTACAGATGTATTGTTTCACCGGGTCCTGTCTTAGATAAATGGTTGTTTTACGTCGAAAACACTTTTACCGGGTCTCCCAAGCCAGTGGCTTAATATTTAAGAAATAGAAAACATTTACCGTGTTTACGATGAAACACGAGGGGAAGTTTGGGAGAATTCTCAAGTTGTTGTGTAAACCCGAGATTACACAAAAACTTGAGCATTATTCTCCCAAACTTACCCGAGTGTTTGCAGCAGGCTATGTAAACAGTCGGTAAACGTTTTCTATTTCTTTTATAAAATAGATGCAAGATCGAGTGCAAAACGATTTTAAAAATCTTTTCATAAATGTCAAATGCGAAATTCTCCATACATTGTAAAATGTCAATCATATTCGCTTGTGAAGTTGGCCGTGCTTGCTCTGCATGCGAATCGGCATGGAACAAGAGGCGAGAGAAAGTACTAGTGTGATTTTATATTCCAAAAACTAACTTTTTAAAAAACAAAATTGCAAAATAATAGGAAAAGCTCAAAGTATTGATCCCATATCAGGCTACACATGCAACGAAAATTGTCCTGAATTACGAAAATCAACACGAAAAGTACTTAAACAAAGCTATTGTAAATGGCATAAACATTGTCTTTCTTGGTTCACTATGATCTGTAATCTAGCCAATTACATGCATGTACTGTACATGAGTGTAATAGTACTATCTTGCAATTTTTACTTTATAGTGACTTTTGTTTCTTTAAAAAAAATGTTATGTGGAAGGGTCACTTTTCAAGTAGGGGTACATAGTGGATAAACTGGTTAAACAAAAATATAGAACTTTATTATTTACAATAAATTATCCCAGGTTACTAAAGAGTTACTCTATTTACTCAATTAGATGCCAGGTTTCGAATTAACACCGGTCTCAAATAAATGGTGGGTCAACGAGGCCGAATTTTAAATAAAAGCTGGGGGTGTTTATTTGAGGTACCTGCATCTACAGTATTTGAGTCAGTCACTACATGTATATACATTATTCTAACTAAGGTTTTAAACCAATCACGGCAAAAACAGGTCATGTTATGCTTTTTTCATCATAAATTCTAGGTATTGCATTAGTCAGAGCTAAAAGTTTTATTTTACTCCTCAGTCAGTTGATAAAATCATCCAAAGGGATTTCTTCCCAGAACTGTCCAAACTAAGAGCCCAACATGACTACCTTGATGCAGTTGAGCACAATGATGTTGAAAAGCTGAGAGAGATATCTGCCAGATATCAGATTACACAGACTCCTGGAGGGAGATTAGGTAAGAATACTGAAGGTTAACACCAGTACAAACTGGGAACAACACAGACCTACATGTATGAGCACTGCTTATTTTAGAGTTAACACAATTTTTATTGTTTTATTATTATTATGATTTTGTGTTAATTAAATCAAGAAGCACTGGTGTACTCATCTTCGCTCGTGTTCTCACTCGTGTGAGTAGGTATAGTTCAGATCCTAATAGTATTTGGAATCCTTGGCTAGTATTTTTGGACTACCTGTGTTTTCCTAGGGTATCCTGGCTTACGTGAAGTTGCTCATGTTTCTTCAAGTTCTACTTGCGTGCAGTCGTTTTCTACTCGTGTCCACAGCGTCTAAAAAAAGATGTATTCAAAGACATAAGTTCTGCTATTTTATTTTTCTGTGTTGCGCATCTTTGAAGAGATAATTAGTTTTCAAGTTCGATTCAGTCCGCAGTTAAATGTAGATTGTGTGGCGGCTCAAGTCAGTTCAAATTTCATAATATCACCCTCCAGCACAAAGATAACACAATGGTTTCGTTTGCAATTAGGAGCTGTTAGTCCAGCTTTTCGATGTTGGGAACTGACGTCACAAAATGCAAGATTTGAGCCATCGGAGCATATAGACGCATAGCATAGAAAAATTAAATAGCACAATTTATTTAAATCGAATATATCTTTGCATCATATTGAGTTGATTTTAGGGTTTAGTTCCCCTGTGTGCAGCTTCTTGTTACTCTGGCGCTGCTATGTGATGCATACTTTCGTATCTGATTGTCCATTTAATCCAAATTTGACTGGTTGTGCGTGTGTACTAACAGTGATCTGACTGTGTGCAATTACCAATAATGATGTGAACACAGGTAGCCCGAAAATACAAAGAGAGGGTACCTCACTAAAAACACAGGTAACCCAAAATAACTACCTACGGTATATGAAGACTGCAAGGCTGATCGGACCTATATTTTTTGTACCCTATATTTCTGTTCGGCAGAACGAACCTTCTTTAGGGGTTATCCCTGGTGGAAAACTTGGACAGGATCCTGAGTAGGATCCTGACAGGATCCTGCATAGGATCCTAGTTAGGATCTTGTTTAGGATCCTGTAGGATCCTGTAGGATCCTGACACAGGATCCTGTAGGATCCTACAGGATCCTACAGGATCCTACTCAGGATCCTACTCAGGATCCTACTCAGGATCCTACTCAGGATCCTACTCAGGATCCTACTCAGGATCCTGAACGATTTCCTGTAGGATCCTGGGCTATTTCCTGTAGGATCCTGGGCTATTCCTGTAGGATCCTGGGCTATTCCTATAGGATCCTGGGCTATTCCTGTAGGATCCTGGGCTATTCCTGTAGGATCCTGGGCTATTCCTATAGGATACTATAGGATCCTGGGCTATTCCTATAGGATCCTGGGCTGTTCCTGTAGGATCCTGGGCTATTCCTATAGGATACTATAGGATCCTGGGCTATTCCTGTAGGATACTGGGCTATTCCTATAGGATCCTGGGCTATTCCTGTAGGATCCTGGGCTATTCCTATAGGATACTAAAGGATCCTGGGCTATTCCTATAGGATCCTGGGCTATTCCTGTAGGATCCTGGGCTATTCCTGTAGGATCCTGGGCTATTCCTGTAGGATCCTGGGCTATTCCTGTAGAATCCTGGGCTATTCCTATAGGATACTATAGGATCCTGGGCTGTTCCTGTAGGATCCTGGGCTATTCCTGTAGGATCTTGGGCTATTCTCTGTAGTATCCTGGGCTATTCCTGTAGGATCCTGGGCTATTCCTATAGGATACTATAGGATCCTGGGCTATTCCTGTAGGATACTGGGCTATTCCTAAAGGATCCTGGGCTGTTCCTGTAGGATCCTGGGATATTCCCTGTAGTATCCTGGGCTATTTCCTGTAGGATCCTTACACCCAAATCGTATACCATAGTTGTCATTAAACATAAAAATAACACAGTAATCATTGTTTTAAAACTCCATGTATAGTTTATTATAAATAGAAACATGCATGTAAGTGAGTTACAATGTACATGTATCATTACAATCGCCAGACAGTGAAATACTCCTATTTCTATAAATAAGTTAAAAGTATTCATTTACAATACACACTATAAAGAAGTTATTGCTTAGTGAATCAAAATTACAGAGTTGAGACTTAATATGTAACAAAAACTGCATCTAATGGAAAATGCAGGAATTCCATCACCTTATTTGGACTTCAGTGACTTTTGAGATGAAATTTGAGCTTTTGAATCTGACTAGATAGATAATCTTAGCTAGTAAAGCGAAATGTTGTACTGTCAAAACATTTACAAGTGGTCAAAAAGGTATACTGTCATAGTTGTTTATAATTTCATATCAATAAACCTACCCACACTGAACTATCAAAGAACACTGAATGAGTTGTTGCTGCATAAATCGTTCAGGGCCACATTTCAAGCCGGATCTTTATTTGCTAGGGAGTGAATCTAGGCTATGAATAAACATTACATGCAAGTGCACTATGAACCACGAACATGATGGCCGTTCACCCAAGCAAATGGGGATCCTCGATAGTATATACCTTGAAAATAACTGCATCTTTGGCTTACTGACCTCACAAAAGAGCTGGCTTGAAAAGTGGCCTGCTGTGATGTGTGTTGGTTTTGAAATTATAAACAACTATTATGTTTTGACAGTCGTAGGAAAAATTCGCTTGACCGGGCCGAGCCACGAAAGAATGAAGCAGACAAGCTACCGACACACACTAAATAGGCTTGAATCACTGCCAAGCAAGCGAGCAGCCTTGGTAGTTATATTCCTTGAAAAGAACTCTGTTGTTCGCATTCGGCTTCTGAGAATTGCAACTAATTTATGCATCGTGAAACAGCTATCTGCTACGTCATCAGTATGAAATTTTCTGCCTCGTTGCCCGACGTCTCTTTTGCGAGTGGGGGAGCGATAAGAGTCGGCTGGTTTCCCAGGCTATAGATTTTGGAGAAAATCTAAAAACCACTGAATGTGCTTGGAATACACAGTTATTTTCAGCGATTTTGAAATGAACTGAGGAACCTTGCACATGTACATGTGTAGATGTATGTGGAGTGGTTAAGATGAAAGCAAGAACGACTAACAAATTGTATGTAAAGAGAACAACTATATACAGGTGTAACACCTTAACATAGCCTCTTTAAAATCTAGCTTAGGTTTGGAAAAAAAAGTAACAGAGTTAATAATGAATGTTCCATGCCATTCTAACTTTTTAACTTTTAGTTTATTACATAAATTATAGCTATAGGTTTTACAAACTATACATTTTTAATAAAAATGATTGTGATCTTCACTCACTACTTGGCACTCAACTTTTCCCTGATTATCTTTCATTGTTGGTGATAATTTCAAGAATTAACCCTTTAGCCCCAAGGGTGATCAAAGGGAAGCAGGCAGATCATGAGTATTTGGAGTTGATCAAAATGTATCCAAATGTATAGAGAAAAGAATTTGAATTTCACTTTTGGGGCTGGAAGGGTTAAAAACTTTGGTCCTTGATCTTTAATCCAAAACCTGTAAAAACAATTAACCACAATAAGAATTACGATTTAGATGAGTACGGTGGTGTATAAAGTCCCGTGCGGTTTGCCAACCGGAAACCGACAAATATTTTTATACATCCTACATGTACTTCCGTTTCTACCAAAATAACTTCGGTTTTGTGGCTGATTGTGTTGAATAGGGTATTGAGAAGCACTCCAACATCAAACATTCTAGAATGATAAAGTTTGAAAAGGGATTAATAAGACCTGGGACACGAAAATGTGAATTTTGTCGTTCCAAAAAGGCAAAATGTTTGAATTACTAGTACAGTGAATCTCAATGAAGTCCATCTCAACTCTTGAAGAAATTTCGATTGGAATCGTAAACTTCACTTGACCTCTTGGAAGCTTTCATAAATAGTTTCTTCAAATATATCTTGGAATATATTCAAGTACACTGACAACAGATCAGAGTATACAGGGCTAGTAATAGTATAGGCCATAGCAATTCATCTTTTAGTCAATTAGTGTGAGCAACATGAACAAATTAACGAACCTAACATAAACTTCTGCTCACCATTTCTTCAGGAATTCATCTCTTCCAGAACTGAAACTGCCTCTCACTTGGAGCAGTTATTATTATCTTTCATCTGATGAATATTGCCATTGGAATGCTGTTGAAATGACCTTCTAAGCGAGTTTAAAACTCCAGCAACAAAATGGCCTCTTGGCTTCTTGCTATTTGAAATGTGCAACCGTTACCAAATATGGATATAGACTTGGTTCTAGGCCACTCGGTTGAAGCACAGGCAGCCCAAGCCAAAACGATTATAGAATTGCCTCAAACCAAAAATAAACACATCAGTGATGAACAGGAACAACTTCTTAACACTTTATTTCCTCTTTTACTACAGTTTCAGATTTGTTCTAAAAAAATCCCATAACATTCCTTGTAACAATCATTAGCTTGGACTGCCTGTGGTTAAAGTGGAACTTTGTCTCTTCCATGTTTATATTCAAATTTCTCAATGAAAGCACACTTTTAAGGGGCTGGATGAAAATATTTTGCTTAATTAAATAATGGGAATTTGTTTTTGGACAAGCCAGCCTACTTGGTGAGTAATATAAAATCTTTAGTCTAAAACAACCAGGAGAAGTCATCGTTATGTTAGAGCTTTTTTTATCCTTTCAACAACAATTAACATCCGGAACTGATCATTAATTACAGGGGGGAGCGGGGCTGGCTGGTGAAAAAAGGGGGTGGGTCCCCAATTTTAATGCAGAAAATTAGGGGGGCATAGTAAGCTAGAGTGGAAATCATTGGGGGGAGGGGTCATAACAAATTGAGCATGACATTTTTCAGTTAATTCTTATAAGGATTATGTTCCGATCCTAGAAAGATTATATAATTTTTCAAGAATTTGCTATGTCATAGGAATCCTACTTAATAATTATGTAGGATTCCTATTCAATTAGGTGCTGCATGTAACTATGTACATGCATGTACATGTAGGTCCTATTCAAGATGCTGTTCCTATGTACATGTAGGATCCTATTCAGGATTATGTTCCTATATTTTTATTATGTAGGATCCTGTTCCTACATAGGATCCTATTCAGGATGCTATTCCTACATAGGATCCTATTCAGGATTATGTTCCTATGTAGGAACCTATTCAGGAACCTATTCCTACATAGGATCCTATTCAGGATTATGTTCCTATGTAGGATCCTATTCAGGATCCTATTCCTACATAGGATCCTATTCAGGATTATGTTCCTATTTAGGATCCTATTCAGGATTATGTTCCTATGTAGGATCCTATTCAGGATCCTATTCCTACATAGGATTCCTACATAGGATCCTATTCAGGATTATGTTCCTATGTAGGATCCTATTCAGGATCCTATTCCTATGTAGGATCCTATTCAGGATCGTATTCCTACATAGGATCCTATTCAGGATCGTATTCCTACATAGGATCCTATTCAGGATTATGTTCCTATGTAGGATCCTATTCAGGATCCTATTCCTACATAGGATCCTATTCAGGATTATGTTCCTATGTAGGATCCTATTCAGGATCCTATTCCTACATAGGATCCTATTCAGGATTATGTTCCTATGTAGGATCCTATTCAGGATTATGTTCCTATGTAGGATCCTATTCAGGATCCTATTCCTACATAGGATCCTATTCAGGATTATGTTCCTATGTAGGATCCTATTCAGGATCCTATTCCTACATAGGATCCTATTCAGGATTATGTTCCTATGTAGGATCCTATTCAGGATTATGTTCCTATGTAGGATCCTATTCAGGATCCTATTCCTACATAGGATCCTATTCAGGATTATGTTCCTATGTAGGATCCTATTCAGGATCCTATTCCTACATAGGATCCTATTCAGGATTATGTTCCTATGTAGGATCCTATTCAGGATCCTATTCCTACATAGGATCCTATTCAGGATCCTGTTCCTGTTCAGGATCCTGCTCAGGATCCTGTCCCTGTGTAGGATCCTACAGGATCCTACAGGATCCTACAGGATCCTGTCCAGGTTTTCCACCAGGGATATGAGCTAAGTAAAGAATACAAGTGGACTAATAGACATTATATACAGTAGATATATACAATGCTGATTGGCTAAGCGAAATATGAAATGGAACCATCTGATATGTAATGAGATACTATATATGGTAATGTCGTAAACAAAGGCAATGCGACTTGTAGCTATAGTGATTACAAGGAGAAAAATGTGTATATATATAGGGATAGCATTATATTTCATCGCGTCTGTTCATTCCGTGAGGCCGTTCTAAAGTGTTAGCCTTAGAAATAGGGTGTGTTTCCCTTGCTTTACGGACACTGTCTTTGCTGTTGTGAATAGTTTCTAACGGTATAATTTGTAAGTCATCAAATGAGTGTTTGGTTTTTGAAAAATGGTTCTGAAACGGTGGTTGGTTGTGTGATATTCCTTCCGTTGATAGAGTGTTCAACTGATCTGTGATGTTCTCCAAATCTGTCACTAAGATTGCGTTTAGTTTCTCCTATATATTGGCAAGTTTTATTTTCGTTCAAGCATTATTTGCACTCGATCATGTAGATAATATTTTTTGGAGCGCATGTAAGGTGAGTGTTGATTGGTCGTTGTTCGTCTGTAGAAGAGAAAGTATAGGAAGTGCGGCCATGTTGAATGAAGGGGCATGTTTTGCAGTTTTTGTGTTCGCATCGGAAATTCCTGGTCACTTCTTGTGTCGTTTTTGAAAGATTGGCTTTTACTAGAAGGTCACAGAGGTTATTAGGTCTAGGATATGCAATAAAAGGCGGAGAGGAGAAGATTTTCTTGCATAATGCTTGGATGAGTAGCTTTGGGTAGGGCTGGGTTGTAGGTATAAATTATGAATGGTATTCTAGCTGTAGATTTAGTATGGTTGTCTTGCTGAAGAGGTTGTTTATGGGTAATATCTATCGACGAATTAATTTGTGTTCTAACGGCATGATGATTGTATCCTCGTTTGATGAGATGCTTATCCTAGGGTACCCTAGGATAACACAGGTAGCCCAGAAATACAATGAGGGTACCACACTCCTAGTATTTTTGGGCTACATGTGTTATCCTAAGGTACCCTGGCTTACTTTAAGTCACGCATGTTCTACTTGTGTTCACTCGTGTTCTGACTGACATGTGGAGTGTTAGGTGAGATCAACTGTGTGTGTGTACTTTCGCATCTGATTGTTCATTGTAATATACAAACCATGCAGGTGTCTGAGATTGTCCGCATTACAAAAGATACGCCGGAGTTCAAGCTGCGTGCAGCTTCTTGTTTAATTTAATTCTACTCCTTTCTGTATTAGAGGACATAGTAATTCACCAAACAAAGCAAGGAACATCAAAATAACCCTACAGAGAAGCCATATTAAATCAGAGCACATGTCATTGTAATTACCCACAATTCATTGCTTCCTACTGCACATTGCTCAGTACAGGATTTACCAGCATTCTTTGCAAGTATATTAAGTACTGTTAAATTATGTACAAGTTAAAATAAATGATGACAAATTACTTGAATTATGCAAAGCCATATAAATGATATTGTAAAAAAGCTGTCAGCAGATGTTTTAGCACAGAGGAGAAAAGTGACAAATGGGAAAAATGGATTAAAAATCTCCAAAATGATGGTGAAAAGTTTCATACATATAAAAATATTTTTCAGTTGATTTCAGTTGAGTTGCTGTAATTTATATTTAGCACAAGCAGACTCATACAAATTAAACTGTACATGTATGTACATTGTAGTTACAATGTAGGACTACCTGTGGTTTTACTAGAATTTAAATGAAAGGCCCGGTTTATTGTTAAATTTTAAATGTCTTGGGTTACTTACATTGTACTATAATTAAACATGAATACAGAAACTATACTATACTACTATTTTACTTACACATTTTGAATATAATTTAGATTCACCTCTTAGAACGTGTCCCCTCCGCAACAGAAATGTCCCTTCCGCAACATAAAATAGAACTTATTTAAACCTTTAAATGGAGAGCCCAGGAACTTTACAATATAGTACAATATACCTCCAGGTATAAATCAGAAGTTATCATACTGTGTACCTAATATGACTATTTGACCACTAATAACATAAACTTTAAGGTGTGAAAATGTTGCGGAGGGGACATTTAGCAAATGGACAATGTCTACCATGTGACTCTGACCAAAGAGTCAGCATGTAACAACTGCTTTTTAAAAGGAACAAGGAATAGTTTATGTCCTGATAAGTTTTGAAAGATTTCAGTTTTTTGTTTAATTTATATATAAGTAATTGATTTGTCCCCTCTGCAACAGCCATTTTGGCTTTTATTGTAATTGATTATAATTTATGCATCAATGTCGACCTGCTACCAAAAAAAAGTCATATTTTAAAATAAACTATCATCACTTAGCTACAATTCTATGAACACTTTAGGTCTGTTGGAAAACATTAAAAAAACTGATCTTCATGCCCCGGTATCAAAGGAACTGTTTTATAGTCTAAGTGTTAGATAAAGAATGAGCGGCCGATCTTTATCCGATTTACAAACTCGAGCTGAAAGCGAAAGATCAGACGCGAATTCTTTATCTTACTTATCAAACGTCTAGATGTAGAGAGTCATATTTTCAGTTATTTTGGCGATACAACTTATTTTGGCCAAGAAAATCGAAGCCAAAGTTTATGTAAATTAGGATGAAATCTGTATCAGATTTACAGATCCCTCCACACTCATTGATTTCCTTTGTTTTTGCTTCATGATTTATGAATGAGTTTGTTAAGTACATGTTACACATCAAGTTTGTTTTCAAGTGAATTTTTTTTAATCTACTGGTTATTTATTTTAACCTAGGTTATTTTTCGCAACCTAGGGTATTTTTAGTAACCAGGGTTATTTTTTGGATTCACTTAGTATTGTTTACCTTAGTTAACACAAAAATGACCTACAGTAGGTAAAAAAATAACCCAGGTTGGAAAACAAATTACCTAGGTTGACAAAAATTAACTGAACATAAATTTGACCTGTAACATACACACATGTACATACATGTACACATTGTACATGCATGCACTTAAAGGTTTTGATTGAAATGGCATGTTTACATGGTAATAATTATATCTATTTAATATGCTTGTCTTTCTTAAAGTACTGTACCGTAAAATCCTGGTTATAAGCCCCCCAGTTATTAATAGTCCACCTGTCTGCTAATGTAAATGTCCTTCCGTTTATAAGCCCCCCTGGTTATAAGCCCATCTCATGTTTATGCCGTTTATGAGCCCATGTTAATATAATTAATTGGACCTACCTTTTATAACGACATTGCTAAAAACCAGACAACATGGTTACCTACTTGCTTTTCAAGTTTGATTATAAGATACATGTATATGGTATCCAATCTTTTGAGCAGAAGTTGTTGTTATTTCGTATTTATTTACTACATGTACATGTAGCATTGGTTGGTAAAATAAAGGGATCATTTCCCCTGAATCAATCCCAAACACTCTTTTCCTGCCGGTTATAATCCCCCCCCCCCCCCCCCCCCGAGATGTAAGCCCCTCGGTTATAAGCCCACCAAAAACCCATACGAATGAGTATATGCCCAGGGCTTATAAATGTAATCACTGAGGATTTTACGGTATTTTAGAAGATACATGTACGCATACATATTCAGAAAACTTTAAATGCCTCAAAAGATTATTAAGGATGATTGTTTTCTTGTACAAAGCCACTCCAGCTACATTTGAAACCCCAAGCACAGTCCAAGGATCACCTGCTCCAGAACAAGCAATGCATGATGTGCAGAAAGAACAAATGGAAAGAGCAACACCAGATGCTGAACAGAAAAGTAAAAACAAAATGGATGACTCAGATCTCACCCTTGACAAATTCCTTACCAAAAACACTAGTGAAGACAATGCCTCATTTGAACAAATCATGGAACACGCTAAAGCAAAACACAGAGAGAAGTATGACTGGCTCTACAAAAAGGAGGAAGAACATTTGCATTCAAGACAAGAGAGCCTTGCCTTGCCTGCACCTGAGGATGGTGACCAACTACTTCAAGAGCATCGACCTGCCATGGTGGAGACCTGGACATATAAGAATAAAAACTCACTCATGTACTGTCCTGAGGGCATGGAACATTCTGTAAAGGAGAAGATAGATAATAGGGCTAAAGAGGAACAAGCAGTGGTCCATGTGAATTCACGCTTTAATGGAAACCCTTTCCCTGATGGTGCCTGTAGTGAAAAGTTGGCTGATGCTGCAGCATCAAAATCCGTGACACAGCAGGGAAATATAGGCATTGATGGACAAGTACAGGGCGCAGCAGACACACCCAAAGTTAATGGATTTGGTTTTGTGGCCACACCTTCACCTGCACCAGGTACATTTAGTTTATGTTGTCAATCACATCCAACGTAGCTTGCTTGCTGGCTGTTCTATTTTTTAAGACCTTTTTTCAAATTAGCCTACCTGTGGTGCACAATCATGTAAAAAAATACAGAAGAGCTAGCAAGGTTAAATCCACATAAAAATAACTTGCATTTTAAATTTGCAAATAATTGTACCTACATGTAGATGTATCATGTACAAAAGTACATGATTGTATGGCCGTGCGCATGCTTTCCATGCAAAAGTCCCATTTACAAAATCATCTATGTGTTTAATGTGAGCCTCATAGAAAAAGCTGTCTGGCTCTGTTTTGCTTTTTGTTTTTCCATTATTAAAATAAACTAAGTGATCATACATGTACATGTATTAGGTTAAAACATATAATAGGAAAAAATGAGGAAATAATTGGCTTTCAGTCATTTTGTACGGTCCTTGAGCCATCTTTTCCCCATCTGGCCTCTCACTAGATCATTAAGTGTTTAATATTAACCATATATTGTCTAGGCATTATAAATTATGTTTATTCCCACATGTACATATACTTGCTTGTACATGTAGAGTATAGACTTGGATGTTATGCAGTCAAGCAGGGTTTTCAATAGAAGCTGGCAGCCGGCGAATCTCGCCGGGTATTTTACATGAAATCACCGCCTACTTTGATTGAAAAATTCCCCAAAAATTAGATATTTGCGCCAAAGGCGCTCGATGCTCGCCGCCTACTCTTCAAGTTTTGCCACTTACTTCAAATGTTATTGAAAACCCTGGTCAAGAGAAATACCGGTAATATTACAGATGGTGAGAGTTTGAGATATACATTGTACCAGTATTATAATTAACAATTAGACCCGCAGCCCGAATGGGCTACGAGTCAATAGCCCATGAGGCGCAGCCGAATGGGCTATTTAACTCGTAGCCCATGAGGGCGAGAGGTCTAATTGTTTTAGTATAAACTAACTAGTCGGACAGTAGAAATAATAGAAAGAAACAAATTGAATTTGAATTTTTTTTATTATTTCGTGAAAATGCGTGCGGTTTTTCTCTACCATGGGCTATTACAAATAGACCTATAGTAGCATAGCCAATCAGAATGCCGGATTTGTAATAGTCCACCAGTTGGTTTATACTAATTAACAATTAGACCCGCAGCCCGAATGGGCTACGAGTCAATAGCCCATGAGGCGCAGCCGAATGGGCTATTTAACTCGTAGCCCATGAGAGCTAGAGGTCTAATTGTTTTAGTATAAACTAACTAGTCGGACAGTAGAAAATAATAGAAAGCAATAAATTGAAGTTGAAAAATATTATTATTTCGTGAAAATACGTGCGGTTTTTCTCAACCATGGGCTATCACAAATAGACCTATAGTAGGGTAGCCAATCAGAATGCAGGATTTGTAATAGTCCACTGGTTGGTTTATACTAATTATGGATAGTGCACATGTACAAATGTACATGTAGACCAATGGATATTCAGGGTTGTTATTAGAAGCTAGCAACCGGTGGATTTCATATAGAGTTACTGTAGTATTTCATGGCTAGAATTGAAGCCAATGAAAATGCAGGAAATGTTGTGCAATTTTTTAGCCAATCAGAATCTAGAAATTCAAATACATAATTAGTCTTGCGACGCAGCCGCCGCTCACAACCATTGACTTCCATAAAAAAATCAAAGAAAGTTTTTAAAAAACTGCAAATCTGCTCAACAACTTCTACCATTATTTACATCTACACGTACACTTTAATCGTTAACATGCGAGGCGAAAACATGTTCTAATTGTTCAAATATAACCCGGTTCGTCATCAAACTTTCGAAGTTTGAAGGAATGCTAGATGAACTTTCGTGTCCAAAATACCAAAATTATTCTCTTCCCGTATCGATAATTCTCCAACCACTTCATTCCTGAAGTTCCGAAATAAAAGATCACCTGGTTTAAAGTTACATGACTTCTGTACTTCTGTATTTGTTTATCGAAATAACTTGGTATTTTGAGCGCGAAAGTTCATCTAGCATGTCTAGCTCATCTTCGAAAGTTTGATGACGAATCGTGTTGTTTGATATCCAATTAGAACATGCTTCGCCTCACGTGTTGACGCTTAGATGCAAACAACGGTAATCACATATAGTCGTCTCAAAAGGCGAGGCAAAACTGGTAGTATAAGTTGCTCGAAGACATACTGTACTTCAGTTTGTTGTAGTGTTTTTAGAACTTGAATTCCCATGTTTCAATGGTGTTCTTCCAGCATTTTATATTGAGATTTAACGGATATTTTGTTTCCACTATACTTTTTGATAAACCATTCGTCTTACATCTTTTGTGAGTTTCGCACACACGACGTGATGTAAAATATGAGTACTTGGTCAACCTCTAGCCTCCTCCGCAGGAATCTCTAATTTTCGAAGAAATCAGATTATGGGCTCCCTGTGGCAGGTGAAGAAAAGAGAGGGAGATTCAAAGAAATCAGTTTTCTCTCTCCTCCCCTCCCCAGTCCTCCTCTTCTCTCCCGGAGTCAAAGGTAACACAATTCACGATTTTCCCGCGGTTTTTCCGATACTTGGAGATGGCTGTGTAGGAGGCTAGTCAACCTCCTCCGAGAGTCCTTCGCTCTGAAGATGCGAGGAGTTTGTGAAGTAAAGGGTGGCAACAATGCAACAACCAGTCTTTGGTCTGAGTCGCAATCCGAATTGTCAAGCAATACAGAGAGAAGTCAAGTTCGCAAATTAAAATGTACAACATGAGAAAATCCTGCTGAAATATATATAATATAAAATCGAATACCATGTTTACTTCTGTGAAACATGTACTTCTGTCATTTCTTAAAGCTCTGACCATCGAAATAACCCACTTCAACTCGCTGAAGAAAGTTGTTTATGTGGGTCCGTTCTACAGTTTGGAAAGTCACAGAATAAGGCATGTAAAATACGGCAATTCTTCAACAACAACCCTCTCTGTGAGTTGTCCGCGGTGATGTGGACTATATGTAAGCTGAATGTTTTCAGTAAAATTAAACTCTGATACAAAAACATGAAGTGCATGGGCAGCTACTATGATTCCAAACGTCGCATGAACGAAAATGGATTCCACTTCGCACGTTCACTCGTTTATCGTCACTATTTACCACGTTTCCAGAATTACTACAATTTTCAGAATATTTGATAATATTCCTTTATTTTTCACCAACAACACTTCCTCTATAAGTATAATTCGGTTAGGAAGTAGTTAAAGGTAAAAGAGTCTAACGCCATGTCGCGATCAATCACATATGGATAGCTCGATATATATACACATACTTTCAATCCGTCGTTACTTATAATAGTATTTATTTTGTTTTTCATTTCTCTCTTCATGATAATTGTGTAAACGTGCATGTTTTCGTTTTTATACAGGACTCGGCCCACCTAGAATAGCGTCTATAGCTACCTGAGGGCCAGCCACATTTGTAAATATAATTCGTTAACTGAAATATAAAAATCTGTCTGTAATAAATGTACGTTGCCTTGAATTTCAGGGGTTGATGCTTCTCCGCTAATGACTTGGGGTACCATTGATGGTACTCCCTTCCGCCTTGATGGTAGCGATACACCCAAACCATCAACACCTGGGCCAGTGTTCAGGATGCCTGAACCCAAGAGGAGAGAGCAGTTGGGGTTAGCTCTTGCAGAAAAGGCAAGCCGTCAGCACAGGGAAAAGAACAGGGAAGCCCACGCAAGGGCTGCTGCAATGATTGGAAGGTAAGCGAATTGTGTAATATCCTGTGGATACTGTTCCTGGCTTTTGAGGTAGGGAAGTATCATAAAAAGCAGCATTTTGGGGGAGGGGAGGGGATTTATTCACGGATTTGGGAATTATTAGTCCTCTAGCTTTAAGTAAGATTATTGACCAAGATTACTGCTCAGGGCATATTATTTAACGTCTTGCCACAGGACGTGGTGGTCCATGAAAGGAGGGCAGGCTGAAGTACCGGGTAACAATTCCCTTCTCTTCACGAATAGTACAGCAAGTTCTTTAACATTCCCCATTTTCAGCGACAGTGTTTGGAGACAAGGTCAACGGCTTTACGTCCCTGTTGAAGGACGCAGCAGAACAGTTGTTGTCTATTGATATACAATGTACATTGCATACCCAGTAAGGTGTACACACCCAGGAAGGTGTACATACCCAGTAAGGTGTACATACCAGTAAGGTGTACATACCAGTAAGGTGTACATGTGTACCCAGGAAGGTGGAGCGACTCAATGTGGTGGTTTGGACAATTCAAATTGCTTACTACAAATAACACGTTTTTTATTTGAACATGAATTACGATTGTTTCCTGCCATTGCCAATGCAAGTTTAGCCAAGTTTGAATTTCATTACATGCATTTCAAATGTTACGATCGATTCTGCATGTATATGAACTGTATGGATAGGAAATGCGTAGGTTTACAATGTACATGTACACCTCCTGTTTTATGTTTGAAGAATATTTCGAATTTATTTATTAGTTTACGGTAAAAAGGTTAAACAAGAAGCGGCACTATAAAAAGGGGTGCTGCTTTCCTTTCCTTACCCTTTATAATTCGACATTTGAAATAGAAATTCAGAACAGTAAAGCAAGTAAGCCAAATGACCAAAAATCAAAGAAAGGTGAACAGTGGGAAACTGTAGCTGCTCAGCAATGCCTGTTTAACAGTAGTTTACAAACTATTCATTGCATTTTTGACATTTTAAAAAAGCATGCAAGTGTTGGATTTGAATTTCGTACAGCAGCATATGTTGCAGATCTTCACCTCACAAAGACAATATAGCGCGGTTTTATAGCTTGTTTAGAAAGTTCTATGGATGCATGTAGCTGTACGTGTATACTGAGTAACTGCAATGTTTAAATTCAGGAGCCCTCGCCACCCGAACACAGTGGATCGTCTAAACCAGATGTCACCCGCAGCTCAACGCCTTGCCTCACAAGGTTTAGGGATTAGAACTGGCACAGACAAGCATTACAAGCAAGTTACACCCCGTCACCTGGCCTATATTGGTAGGGGTGCGGCCACACCAACTCGCACCCCTGGTGCTACCACGCCGGGACCCCTAAGACCCCTAGTGCAATGACACCCGTCAAAAATATTTCATTAACTGATAATTTATTGAAGTTACCGAGACGGTGACAAGACTGATCTGTCAATTGACTGATCTGTTAGAATTGGCTACAAAGTGTCGATATCAAATGAATGTAATCGTAATGGAGGAGACTGACTCTGATACTTCATTCTCCTATATGTTAAATTCTCACACCTTTACTTCAAAATTTAGGATAAGGGTTAGGATTCATTTATAGTAGGATACATTTATAGGTAATGGTTAGGTTCCAGCAGGCCGGGGGGGGGGGGGGGGGGGGGGGGTGGGGTGGGGAAGACTAAGTCGCAAAGCGGAGTCCAGGGCAGCGCCTCGAAAGCTCCGATAGCATTGTGAGTGTAACAGTAGCTCTCTGGTTTTGGCCCTTGGACAGAGACGGCTGTTTTCTCAGGAAAAAAAACCAGCGAGGGCCTCGTCTTACCTCATGCTAGCTACGGCCATTAATACCAGAGTAAGGATTCATATTTAGTTACATAAAAAACGTCACTTCCGTAAATGTAAACAAAATAGCGGGGCCAACTTTGAGATGCTCATTCTCAACCACTAAAAAAGTTTTACCAAATTTTAATATATTTTCTGAACAAAGTACACGTTAACGATAATTTTGAGCCCAAATGTGTTTTTCACTCGGGTATCCCTTTAAGAAGTTTGTGTCCCTCGTTTATGATGTGAAAATATGAGATATATTCCCGGCCTGAATGGACAAAGATAACCGAATGGACAATTGGCCCTATTAAAATGCTATGCTCTTTAATAGCAATAGCAAACCTAGCCTCCTCCGCAGGCACCTCTTAGTACTTAGTATAGGACCACGAGAGAAAACAATTGTAAAAATCATCAGTCCTCCCTTCTCTCGTTTTACCACAGGAAACCCGGTCTCAAGTTTTCCGATTATATAGGAGGTGCCTGCGGAGGAGGCTAAGCAAAACCAATTTCCCCAATGTTCCTATATGTGGGATCATACAGTACTCTATCCACGAGTCCAGCATTGTCCACTTAGAAACGAGTAGGGGATGGGGCGACTTCGGTTTCGCAAATCTGCTTGGGATCGTTACTGGCGAGAGTTCTGCACTTATCAATTGAAACCCCTCTACCCCCCGGAGGCAGGGGGAGGTGGAGGATTTGATGGTGAGTGACCAGTTTTTGCTCAGGGGGTCGGAGATTTTACTTGATTTGCTTCAAGTACATGTACTTTCAAGTTCGTAGAGGGGTGGGATTTGACTAGAGCCAGTTCATCTGTGATAGCGATCATCGGGTAAGATTCTGCTGACATTGCCGAGGCTTTTAACCGTTATTTCACCACATTGGAGAGGACTTAGCGCGCGAGATCCCTGGAATAGACGATGACCCTCTTACGAAGTCAAGTATGGCGTTGATTTCGCTTTCCAAAGTCTTATATAAAAACTGCCCTTACTGTCTAAAATATCACTTTGAAATCAATAATTTTGTTTGGATGATATACCAAGAAAGGATTTAGAGATATCGCAGCCAAACTTATACACCTTACTAACATGCATATTTGCTTTTCAATGGCACAGTTTATTCTGGGTCTCGTCAAAAACTACAAACTCAAAGCGACTGTACCATCGCCGTTCGTAGAGAGGGTAAAGAAGTAAAAAACGTGAACTACACAAATCTCTGGGGGTTTATCTGGATGATACATTGTCCTGGCGGAAGCAAATAGACGAAATATCTAAAAGATCTCCTCTGGCATTGCCGCACTTAGCGCGCAAGACCTTTCATATGCAGAGATACTGCAGTTGAGGTGAACGTTTTTCCCTTCGTATTGTATTTTTGAATATGTAAATAAAATGTATGTAACTTTAATATTCTCCAAAACCAACAATTTAGTTGTGATTTTGGTGCGTAAAAACGGCTTACTTTTCATCAAAACATGGTCCGGAGACGGGTAGAGTTTCGTCTAGTGACGTCACGTTAGTTGCAAAGGTTTGTCTTGCAAAGTAGACAACGCACCTATTTCAAAAAAGGTTGTCCTGGTCAAGCGACATTCCCAGACCGAAATGGTTTGTGGATGTAGCTGTTTTAATGTATGCATGGTCTCCTGCGAGTCGATTTCGAATTACACCGTAGTTTACTGGAGAGTAAACAAGCCATTCGGTCCGAGAATATCGTTTGTCTTGAAATATGTGTATATCAAGCGATCAGAGTGATTCAGAAATGAATCTTCGAATCGATTTCATTCTTTCTGCCATCGTGTTTTGGTTGCATCCAATGTGACGTCAGTTTGGCCGCGAGTTTTGGGAGCAAAGTAGGGTGAATTTCACGGCTTGTAAAATCATCAATTTTTCTCCCGACTTTTCAAACTTTGGAAACATGTCTTTAGATTTTTAAATATTAGAAGTATGCAAAAACTGTTTGCTCTGGAACTCAAACTACCATAGCCGTGAACGATTCCGCAGTAGGTGTTGTTTTGGCTGTGAAGGAACCCTTAAAGGTAGCCTGGAAAAAGTGTTTGTTAAATGAAATGAAAACTAACAGAACAGCGTATCAATCGCAAGCGCATCATGAACAAATCCAAGAACGAATTTTTGAAATCGTCAGTTTTAAAATGAGACCTTTCTTGTATTTCAGTTTGCTCTAGAACTCAAATTACCAAAGAATGATTCTGCTCTAGTTGTTGTCTTGACGGAAAGGAATTCGGCACCGTTTTGTTTTCAAACCAAAATCGTTTATTTGCTCTAGAAATCACTGACTACCAAAGAAAGCGAAAGCGAAAGCGAAAATGAAAACTAACAGACAACGAATATAAACAACGTAGAAAACGTTTTAAGAGCATCAAAAAGAAATGTTAGAGCGATTGTTAATGCTTTTCTTTTAAGCAAAATCTTCTCGCTCTATCACTGCAATTCCCGCGATAACCGGAGTAATTTGTTTGCTTGACTGAATCAGAAGTCAGTGGCCCGGTCAGTGGAAGTAAAGCCGTCATTCTTTGGAACTGTCGCTTCCTGATGGTCCCTGATCGATATAACAGGACTTCGATAATTACTAACAAGTCGTTAATTGCATATCGGGATAAAAGACAGACTTAACGAGCCTAGGGATTTTCATTGACAGTGATTAACGTGTATTTAATGTGATGTGGGAGTAGGGTATTCCCACACCGATCACTGAGTAGCCAATTACAATTGTCTTATCGAATAACTAATAATGTTATTCGTAATTATGCCGACCTCAATTAAATCTCGCAGCCGCAAGTACATGTCGCCGAAAACAATAGCATTCTGCCCGATGAGTCCAGTTTCGTATTCGAACATTACCGCTGAATGCAATGACTACAGACGCATGTACGCATGGTTAGCCTCATTCTGAAGTTAAGCATTCATAAATACCAATGAGAAGGTACAAAACGCGAAACTACAACAATACACAGTGTTGTGAATAGCCCACCTCACTGGTATTTATGAATGTTTAACTTCAGAATGAGGCTAACCCTGTGTACATGCGTCTGTGGTCATTGAATTCAGCGGTAATTTTCGACTACGAAACTGAACTATTGGAGAGTAGGGAAAACCCTCGAGCACCTTAGCATGGACTTGTCTTGACTCACCGTCTTTGTCAAACAATCTTTTTTCTCCTAATCGCGCTATACTAAGTTGTATTTTCTCTTCAACGCTTGGAATACTGTTGTGATTTTTGTTTGCAAGGCAAGCAAATGGCTTGGTGAAAGATACAGCAACACGCCCCTTTGGAGTTGAAATGAC
This sequence comes from Actinernus sp. WN-2022, assembly GCA_030867875.1. Classification (NCBI taxonomy): domain Eukaryota; kingdom Metazoa; phylum Cnidaria; class Anthozoa; order Actiniaria; family Actinernidae; genus Actinernus; species Actinernus sp. WN-2022. The sequence continues at coordinate 147,172 of JAOWCC010000237.1, forward strand.
CTCTGGAAATCGAACTTCTGCAGTAATCCTGTACCGCTTGAGATATGTATTCTGATTGCACCATTACACTGTAGCTCTATTGTTTTCGTACTGCACGTTCTGAAGGCTAGGGTGTTTTGTATTATTGGGTAAGCCAATGCTGTGGCTCGTTTCAAGCGGTACAGGATGGCACAACTGGCTTGTGTTGGCGGCGTCAAGTTAAAAATGGCCCTATGCTCTTGTATAAAGCGTTATGATTATCACTTTGAGCTTGATTTCGATTTGATCTATTCCCGAGCTCTTGAGTTTGACCACTTATATGCCGCCACCACGTGCTTGGCCTTGGAATAGGATCCCCCGATTTCCTAAGACTTGCTCCAAGTCGAACTCGATGAGTCACTGGGTCAAAAAGCGAGCGCGAGAATCGAAGCGAGAGGCGAGTCCGACTTTTTTCACTTGCAGGAAATTGAATCGGGGGATTATGTTTTGGCGCGAAAACACGTTTCAGCTTACATTTCGCGCCTTTGACAAACCCTTGAGTACAATCAACTTGTAAATACCACATCCACGGTCGACTGACTTCACACGTCAACATACAATGCCTGAAGAATTTACGCTTTGTGATTGGGCAAATCTTAGTATGCCAAAAGCCACGCCTCCGGTTTAAAAATCAACCGGTAAATTTGGCGCGCTGCAAGTGGGAAAAGTCCTTCGTGCGGGGGGCTAAGAAGGAATTTGAGAAAGTCTAGGGTTTCCTCAACGTTAATTTGGGCATCATTTGCTAGTTGACTTGTTTGAAGTCCAGATAATCTTCCTTGAAGTTGCTGGGCAACATTTATAAGGTTTCTTTGCACATTCTTGTAGAAGATCTTTCGGCCCCTTCGACTTGGTACTCGCCATTTTAATATTTTCTTTGGATATGAGAGAAATGAACTAGATGGCGCCATCTTGGATTTGGCGCACTTGGGAACGTGGTTGAGTGATGAAAGAGAAAGGAATGGCACTAGTTATAGATGGTGATCGTTTGGCATCTTGGGTTACCTCAAAATGAAACCTGCATTGCAGAATGAATCATTTATCGCAGAATGGGATCTGCGCAAGCATCAAAATTTGAGTTTCACGTCCATAAGAATCCTAAACTGCCCGGTACTCCAAACGAGAGAGTTACCTCAAAATGGCCCTAGTCAAAATGAGCTATTTGTTTCCAAATGTGAACTACTGATAGTCAAAATGAGAGTTCCACGGTATCAAAATATCAAACACGGTACTCAAAACGAGAGAGTTACCTCAAAATGGCCCTAGTCAAAATGAGCTATTTATTTCAAACCGTGAACTACTGATAGTCAAAATGAGAGTTCCACGGCAGTGGCGTAGCCAGGTTTTTAAAATTTGTAGGCCCAAACAACCGCTCCGTAAGGGTCGCTTCTTGAGGGGCCCGGGAGCATGCTTCCCCTGGAAATTTTTAGATTTAGACTTTCGCAAATGCCTTCTGCTGCACTTTCAGGTCATGTTTTGTGTATTTCGACATCTCCTCAAGCCCAACATTCACTTGCAATAAGACAAGTAGGCTGTAAAATGTGTAGGCCCAGGCCTACGGGCCTATAGGCTAGATACGCCCTTGCACGGTATCAAATACGAAACACGGTACTCAAAACGAGAGAGTTATCTCAAAATGGCCCTAGTCAAAATGAGCTATTCATTTAAAACTGTGAACTACTGATGGCGGTACTCAAAACGAGAGAGTTGTCTCCAAAGTTATGTAAGTGTATTTGCCATAATAAATCAGCGCAGTGGCCGCATAAAATGGCGTATTTCTTACGATGATTCTTTTTTATAGGGTCGGTCTTATCTGTGATACGCCAAGTATCCCCTTCAGCCTGTTGTAAAAACTTTAGTTTCAAAAGAAAGTCACCGCTCTCATCTGTCATTGTAGCATCAGAAACATCCCCATCTTTCTCAGTCCTAAAAGTAGAATAAATTGAAGAGGCACATTACGATTCAAACTCTTCTTTCCTCTAGAGCTTGAACCCATAGTTCGTCTGGAAGCGGAACAGGATGCGGGACGATTTCTTCCAGATCAATAAATATGGAAAATTGCACATCTCTCAAATCATTCAAATAAGTGGTTGGAGGATTACGACGTGGAATCTTTAATATTGGGTCATCTAAAAGACGACCACGTGTTGGCCTCGAGAACTGGGGCTGGGGATCGGAGCCCATGGTGTTTGTTTAATTGGGTTTGGAAGTCCCCTTGGAATGGGATTATCTATCAAATACATTCTCATATGTAAATATTTTATTGTCTAAATGGAAATTCTTGATTTGTGATATTTTCTTCTTGAGTGTCTGAAATATGTAAAATGTTGATTTCATCCACATGTTACATATTTCGCAATATTTTTAATTTTGCGCATCTCATCGAGTTTTTCCACGTGATATTCCAATAGACTCGAATTTTCGCTTGAATTTTCGCCCGCATTTTGGGCATTCGAAAGTTTGGGTTGTGTAACATGAAGAAAATGTATAACATTGGACATATTTTGTTTAAATGTTTTAAGGGCTAGCATCAGGGGGGGAGGATGTCTTTATTCCTAGTTACTTAATTAAACATCATTATAAACAGCGTTTAAAATACATAGAACTACAATATTGGCTCAGCTATATATTTTTAAAATGATCACAGGCAAACTCCAAACCAAGGCAACACACTACGTGTCTACCGTACATTCAAAACAAAGTATGAATTCGAAGATTATTTGGATACTGTTAAAAACATTAAACACAGAATTACATTCACGAAATTAAGAATAATTAAGCAATCATTGCCTACAGGTTGAGAAAGGTAGACATATTAAGCCCTGCAGCTATAAGCTATTTAAAACCAGAAAATTGATATGCCCAACTTGCGACAAAGAAATGGAAGATGACATTTCCTAATAACATGTAAAACGTTTGAGGCAATCAGGAAGGATTTCTTATTCAAATTAAAAACTCTAGCTAACCTAGACAGTAGCCGTTTGTCAGACAAATATATTTTCTTAACTATTATCAATCCCCAAAGGGAAGTTTCAACTATAGTCGCAAAATACGTGTATGAATGCCAGATCTGTCTCGATACAAGGCTCTTAATATTTTCATTAGTTACTTTTTTTATAGCTACTTTAAAAGTTTATTAGGAACAATCTGATGTACCTAAGTAGTACAAAGACCTAATAAAAATGTCTCTGTCTTTAGGACTGTATGATTTTCCGTTGTAGAGCCGTAAAGTACCTAACAATAAAGGTACGCGGGTCGTCGCCCCCACTGCTACTCAATGGTATATCTTTAACACGGCGCTCACTGTTATAACAATACTGTACGTCAAGTGGACAATAGCTTCATATAAACTTAGTTCAGCTATCCATCTTATTCACATCTCATGCCAGCGCAGTAAGAGGTCTGCATGGTAACAATGGTATACAATGGTACACCGCGCTCACTGCTATATAACAATACTGTTTATCAAATAAGACCGAAAATACGGGCTCTGATTGGCTGAAAGCAGTGTTTCTATTTAAGAAATAGAAAATATTTCCCGTGTTTCTATAGAGTTCTAGAAACACGAGTGGGAGTTTGGGAGAACGAGAAGTGGCAGTGGGAACACGAGCCCGAAGGGCGAGTGTTTCCACAGCTATTTCGAGTTCTTCCAAACTTCCACAAGTGTTTCTATAACTCTATAGAAACAAGGGGAAATGTTTTCTATTTCCTTTATAAAATAATCCACAGAAAATAAGTACAACAAAGGAAAATCGCGCGTTTATTATGATCATCAAAACATAAATTCTCCTAACTCGTGCAGTCGTACGTCATGAACTTATCACAAGACTAAATCAGTCAGTTTTGTCGATCTGATTCAGTGAGTTTGAAAACAGTTCCCAAGCTAAGAAAAACCTTTTAATTGGAGCCCAAAATTACACAGAATGATGAAGAAAAAGAAGCTCTGTGGACTAATGCTAAAACTGGACTGACAATACACGGAAGCACGTAATGTTCAACAGTTCATTTTGCCTCATGGACTTTACGGCGTGGATCAAGCGGGCGCCGGTTTTCGTACCAAACAAAGTTTGCAGGAGATCAATGAGTGTTGCAAGAAAGGAGGATATTTTGGATTTCTCTTTAAAATCTAGAGATACAAAGCATGGAAGTCATCCCTCGGGTCATCAGTTGTTTTGTACATTCTGTCTTCCAAGGACTAGAATAGTTCTTCGTCGATTCGCCGTGTGTCATCACAGGTACCCCAGGCTCATTATGCGTAAAACGGTTATTTCCCGGATATTTGAAATTACAGTAAATGTATGGAGTTTTAGTTCGAATGGCCGTTTGCTCTAAAATAAAATTCAGTAAATCGTCAAAATAGTCTTACCTGTCTCTTGTGTGTTCCTTTCAGTTTCTGTGAAGTTTCAAGCCATTCCGTTCAATATTGAGTGAGTTATATGAATTTTCCTTCCCTTAGTATAATTATTGGGAAGGTAGCAAACTCGAGGCCGATCAGCCGCCGATCAGCTGCAGAAAATCGCCTCGAATTCCCACAAAAATCCCGTACATCGCCAAAATTCCTTCAAATAACGGTTGCCCAAACACAGGTCCTTCACCACACTCAGCTTCCCTTTCACTGGTTTACTTTAACGGGAGTAAAATGCCACGTAGTTTGCAGTTTTCGGGTTTCGCGGATGTTCTTGTCCATCTGACCGACAACGAGGCGACAAACAGTAGACCGTCCCTACCCAGTGAATTTGACACTCCGTTGTGCCATTGTTTCATCTACCAATCGGAATCGATGTAAAAAAACGGTTTGTTACCCAAAAGTTCACGGGCTCAGACCTAATACATATATACCTTATTTTGAAAGTGGTGTTTCAACAATCGGTTCTATGGTGTAGTGGTTTACATCTTGGGCTTTTGATCCAACGACCGGAGTTCGAGTCTACACCGGGCGGTAGCACTTTTTTTTTTACATCTTTTTCTCCTTTCTCAGTTTTATTCTTATCCTTTTCCTCTATTTTAAGCTATTAGAGGAGCCTTCTACGCTAAAATAAAATCGCGGTCGCGACCGTGTTGGGTTGAGAGCCAATTGTTGGGTTGAGAGCCAATACACAACAATGTTTTATGTATTTTAGCGTAGAAGGCTCCTCTAATAGCTTAAAATAGAGGAAAAGGATAAGAATAAAACTGAGAAAGGAGAAAAAGAAGTAAAAAAAAAAGTGCTACCGCCCGGTGTAGACTCGAACTCCGGTCGTTGGATCAAAAGCCCAAGATGTAAACCACTACACCATAGAACCGATTGTTGAAACACCACTTTCAAAATAAGGTATATATGTATTAGGTATGAGCCCGTGAACTTTTGGGTAACAAACCGTTTTTTTACATCGATTCCGATTGGTAGATGAAACAATGGCACAACGGAGTGTCAAATTCACTGGGTAGGGACGGTCTACTTTTTGTCGCCTCGTTGCTAGCAAGATCGAATTGACGTGGTAGGGGAAGGTCTACTGTTTGTCGCCTCGTTGTCGGTCAGATGGACAAGAACATCCGCGAAACCCGAAAACTGCAAACAACGTGGCATTTTACTCCCGTTAAAGTAATCCAGTGAAAGGGAAGCTGAGTGTGGTGAAGGACCTGTGTTTGGGCAACCGTTATTTGAAGGAATTTTGGCGATGTACGGGATTTTTGTGGGAATTCGAGGCGATTTTCTGCAGCTGATCGGCGGCTGATCGGCCTCGAGTTTGCTACCTTCCCAATAATTATACTAAGGGAAGGAAAATTCCTATAACTCACTCAATATTGAACGGAATGGCTTGAAACTTCACAGAAACTGAAAGGAACACACAAGAGACAGGTAAGACTATTTTGACGATTTACTGAATTTTATTTTAGAGCAAACGGCCATTCGAACTAAAACTCCATACATTTACTGTAATTTCAAATATCCGGGAAATAACCGTTTTACGCATAATGAGCCTGGGGTACCTGTGGTGTCATGCCTCATATGCGGTCGCATATATAATTGTTTTCATCAGACACTTCAGGCTTGATCAGATTTCCTTGCCATTCTCATCCTCTACGGCACCTGTAGAGCTAGAGTCATATGTACTGAACCGTATACATTCCTCAATTAACCAACAGTAGCACGGTGGGCACAAACGACCATAAAAACGGCATCAGTTCTATATTTTAAAAAGTTTTCAATGCAGACGATTGAATTTTGGTAGAAGGATGTAGAATCGCAAAAGGAATATAACCTGAATTTTTTAAGCTATGTTACTACCATCGTGACGTCACAATGACGTCATTTATCCATTTGTAATACGTTTCTTGCAACTGTTCATTATCTCTAAAAACGAAATGTCGTATATTGTTAAAATCTACTCGTGATGAGAATGAAGGAATCGAAAACCCGATGTCGATTGGTTAAGGAAATCAAAAGTTATGAAAGTTTGAATTTTGTCCTTTTTCCCGCCAAAATTTGGCGGGAAATAAACACCACAAAAGCATTTATAAAAACATCGCTTCATTCAATTTTTAGAGTTGTAAATATTGTTGCATGACATTTTGTCCAATCATAAAACACGTTGGTGGCTAAAATCGTATGCTTTTTGAATTTTGATTTTTTGTCCATAACCGGCTTAAAATTGAAGTCATATTTTCAGCAACGTCATTATGACGTCATACTTTTTTATACATGCCCTTAGAAAAAAATCCTTTGAGTGATTTTCGAGTTTTATTGATGAAATGCGCTAGTCTGGCACTCAAAACCCACATTATTTTCTTTTCTTGATTTTTTAACAATAGGCAGCCTTATTTAGGTATGACACCTGACGTCACTAAATATGACGTCATAGCAACAGTCATTCCTCTATAACTTTTGCTATAATAGTCGTAGAACGTTCAAATTTGCGCCAAAGGAATGTGTGTCATGAAGGCCATTTGATGGTGTAGTCTGTTTGTAACATCTATTAAAGGGGGAATTTTACCAAAAAAGGAGGCATCACTTATGACGTCACAACAACGTCATCATACTAACATAAAACACCTAAAATATGTAGTTTCATTTTGTTAACAAGTCACCAACATTTCTTCAAATTGAGACTATAAGTAAAGAAATGGTTTTAATTTTAATTATTTGTCCACGCTCACTGATGCCGATTTTGACGTACTTTATGCCCGACGTGTAGTAGAAAGTGACGGCGTTGGATGGAGTTGTACAAGACTGTAGCACTTGGATGTTGATTAACTTTGTCAGGTTTGTGCTCCACATTTTGCTGTACTTTTGATTTCCATTTCTATTTCAACCTCTATTTTGTGCATCTAGATCGTGTTAGAAATATTTAAGACAGGATTTTTTTTAAAGTTCTCCGCCTTAAATCTACCAAACAATAGTTTTTAATTGAGCTTAGTCAGCCAAAATAGACTGTTTTGGCGAAAATGATTGTTTTAATATCGCACAAATTGCGAGCAACTCAACTTTGTCCACAGAAATGAATGTTGTAATTCGTACTTTGAGATTGTTTTGAGTTCAATAAAACATCGGCTTGTTCCTAAACTAACAACACATTGTCGTTTCTTAAAATACTGTAGCTGGTTCTTCGTCGAATTGAATTTAGTGCTCAATATTTTTAGAAATGTGTAGGAATTATTTCGCCGAGTTTCAAATTGAGTTCAAGGCCACGATGCTGGCATAATTTTCCATGTTTCTATAGAGTTATAGAAACACGGCTTTCAACCAATCAGAGCGCGTATTTTATGTGGGTTATTTTATAAAACTATATAGAAACTCGTTATGTTATGCCAGCATCGTGGCCTTGAACTCGTTGAAATAATTCCTACACGTATTTATAAAAATATGGAACACTAAATTCAATTCGACGAAGAACCAGCTAAAGTACTTAAGGTTACTGAATACCTTCAAAAGTGATTTCCACAAAAATGCGTTTACGCGGGCGCTTGGCGAACAAAATATGGGAACCTATATATCAATGGAAAGGTTGATAACTGAAGAATACCAGTAAAAGGTTATTTTATACGGAATTACTCTATATTTAAAACTACAGTCACTTTAACCCGATGTCGAAGACGTTTATAAACGCGAATTACCAGCGTCGGGTTTTTATACTTACGAAGCAATTACACTTGTGTCAAGTTAAGCGGGCATTGATCTCCAAAAGCATGTGTGTGCGATTTTTGATATCTATTTTCTATGTGAAATTATTGCAGTTTAAAGTCGAGTCATTGATTATTTTTGCCAAGCCATCACGCTTGGACCGATATCTTTAAAACTAAAATCAAATCGGAAAAAAGCACACACGCTTTTAGAGATTAGTTATTGTAGAATCACTGGACGAAATTTAAAAAAATACCGGTAAATTCTTATATGCAATCAATTCACTTGAAGACTGCAGAAACGTTGAAAAATTGTAGCCGAGAAATCGGCATTAGAAGTTCAGCAACTGATTCACACCTACTTAGAGCGGCTTTCCGGACTCGACACCCATTCTCCAATCAGAAGCAACCTCCTGGAGTCTCCCAAAATTCCGCGGGAAAAACTAAAGGTAGAGTTTCAATATGTAAATATAATTACAAGCCATAGTTCTCCTTGTTGTCTCTTATTTTAATATGTGGGTTCCAGTGGTATTGTAATCTAGGAATTAGAGAAATATTTTTTTTGCCGAGATGAATATTGTATGTTGATTTCCGATCAAAGCTACGCGCCGTATCTATAGCCGGCTTTTTGACTTGAAAAAAAAAAAAGACAAAAAGGTGAATCGTCAGACTTACGTTTCCATAAAATATTCTCTCGGCTGGCTCCTATCAATTCTTCTTTATGTTCAGATGTGGATCACTCGGCACACAAGTGAAAATACGAACCCTTGTCGAGTTTTGCGAGGACTTCTGATTTGGCTCGAAGTCGTATGCGTTGTTTGGCCTTGTTTTGATTTTCATTTTTCTTTGTTTTCCAAGCTAAGGGTATCCTGCTTGCTTTTTGGAAGACATAAGGCGAACAACCGATGGTATTACGGAATCCACGTAGGTTTAGAGCGCGCCACTCAGTATGCGCATGCGCGAAATGCTGACGAACTGATTCGATCCATGTGACAAAGGAGAAACATGATTTTGATTGATTTCCACGGCGTCAAAATTTCGAGAAAATTCTCTCACTTAAACCTACAGTTACACTGAAAGTTTGCACGATTACTCCGTTGCAATAGATGAAGGATTTTAACGGGAAATTTTAGCAATGAATGAAGTGAGTAGCGCCAAAAATCCGATAAACTTTGGATTTCCATGGTGATTGAAAACACGACAACGTTTACAGGCTCTTTTTAAAAACAACTTTGGAGCTCCAGAGATCGGGTTATTCTAGTTTTTGAAAAACTTTCGAGCATTGGAAGTCATGGCCCAGGTCCAGTTGATGAAGACCAAGCAAGTCGTTAGTTATGGAGTTTTGTTGGTGAAGTTTGATGACTGTTTGGATTTTGCTTGGATCGTCCCTCGTGCTCGTGTGCTTGGCGAGGTATGCATCTGGCCGCATGACATGTTGAGCAAAGAATGCTCTGATGCCGATCATCCTAAGGGACGGACCATTAGAAAAGTGATGGGGGGGGGGGGGGGGGGGGGGGGGGGGGGGGGGGGGGTGGGGAGTTTCGAAGATGAAATTTTTTTTTTTTGGCCACTTTAAGTGGAATAATTTTATTTTTTTCATTTGATCGCTGGGAATTTTTTTTTTTTTAAGGTGATTTTTTTTGCAGCATATCAATTTTGTTTGTGATGAAAAAACTATAATGTAACAATAATAATACGTGTTTTAATATTGGACCTCTTGCAGTTGAGAACTGAATTACAGGAACAGTCAATATAAAGAAACATATAACATATATAACAAACTGTATCAAAAAGAATAGCATTTGAAATGTTAAAATACCAAGTATCATAGTAGTTGATAGATAGGATATCGTCATTGAAGCCTGTTTAATATTCAAGGTTGGTTTAAAGATCTGTATTTTGTTTAGTATTAAAATGAATTGATTGCATGCCTCAAATAGGCAATATGGCTAATGCAGGTCAATTTGAGCAAAGATATTAATGAGTGCATATATTTAATATTTGCATATTACTCTGATAATTATGGAGGATGATGATGATGATTATGATGAATGCTGCTGTACTGTGATAATACAAAAAAATATGACACACCAATCTTCAGCTGGCAAGGTTGGTTTAAAGATCTGTATTTTGTTTAGTATTAAAATGTATTGCTTGCATGCCTCAAATAGGCAATATGGTTAATGCAGGTCAGTTTGAGCAAAGATATTAAGCATATATTTAATATTTGCATATTACTCTGATAATTATGGAGGAATGCTGCTGTACTGTGATAATAAAAAAATATGACACACCAATCTTCAGCTGGCAATATATATATATTTTTTTTAAGTAACAGGAAGAAAATTTTTTTTTTAACACATTTTTTCTGGTTTTTTTTTTTTTTTTTGCTTTTGCCCCACCCCATCACTTTTCTAATGGTCCGTCCCTAAGGTGTATAAAGGTAAGAAGGGTTGGGATCAAGTGTAGTTTACGAATCGAATCGAAAATTTTCTATTGAGAATCACTCGAAATTCAAACATTTTAGAACGATAAAATCCCCAAATATTGACTGGGGTGGCAAGATCGTGTGCAGTTTTGTCGTCCAAAAAAATATGTTTGATCTTCGAGTAATTCTCAACAATAAATTTTCGATTGGAGTCGTAAACTACACTTAATCCAAAGTGTTCAATTTTAGTTTAATAAAATGTTCTATAAGTTTTCTTAAACATTAATGATCCGTTTACGTGGCACTGCAGTGTCATTGTATTTGCAGTTTAGCCTGAGTCACTCACCAAAAGGCCGGTCAATTCCTTATACAGTTTTTGTGATGGTAAAGATGCATTTATGTTTACCAATGAAAATTGAATGAAAGTTTTGTTTACATGCGTAGTTTGCTGTACCACACAAAGTAAGTCTTGTGTATGTACAAACTCTATGATTACTCGAAACACAATAAACTTAAGATGGACACTGCCATGATACAATTAAGTAGCAATAATAATAATAATATGGGTTGGTATAGCAGTCAATGAAATCCACTGTGTACTGTGTAATGTACCGATAAAGCTCTAACCACCTGAACGAGTTGCATTCGAGTCTCGTTGGTATATCTTTACCATCACAAAAACCTGTAGAAAAAACTTACCTGTTGGTGAGAGACTAAGCCAAAAGCAGGGTGCAGCTCTTAAGTATGTTTAAAAACATCCAAAGAGAATATTTCTACTTTCACTTTGTACTCGAAGTTTGTCGATTTTTTAAGTTTGCTCATAAGACAAATGAATTGGTGAATGGGCCATTCCATTTTTTTTCCAAAAACCCCCAATGGGGGAGCTCAATTTTGACTAATCCCCCCTTCCCTTGGGATTTTCTAACTTCTACCACGGCCAAACTATTGGAATTGGAAAAAAATACCCCCTCCTTGGATTTTCAATGATTGTCATTCCCCTCCCCATTGGAAATTCCCCTTCAATCCCTGGTCTCCCACTGGAAAATCCCCTTTGGATTTTCAATCATTGGACATCTTAAAATGAATTGTTTACAAAATTAATAAATAATTTAGAGGTTATTGGTCAGCTATGCATATAATATGGCTGCACATTAAATTTTGTATTTTTAAGAGTTATTCATATTTTGGCAAACCTTTAGGTGAGCGAAAATGGGAATGGAGAGTAAAAATACACAGCTGTATTAGATGTTAGTCTACTCACAGGCAGCCCAAGCTCACGATTTGTGGCTCTTACAAATCCTACGGTAGATTACGTGATCACTCGCGCAAGATTGATTGCGTGATAGCGCGCGCTAGAGTCACCGTTTTCTCTAGAAATTTTCCTTGTCATCTCACTAAGGGACCATTCATTATTTATGCCTGGGGGGGGGGGGGCTGGCAAGAATGAGGGGGGGGGGGTCATCAAAAATTCAAGAGCATGAGAGGGGGGGTCACAGAAAAAAATAAGCATAGAAGGGGGGGGCTGTCTATATTTTTGGGTGCATTTCCAGGCATCTAAGGGGCCGCAATTTTCAAAATTTTCTCCCATGGGAGCATCCCCGGACCCCCCAGAGAAATACCTTGCTTTATTAAATAGTAATCAGCCAATCCAATGACAAACATACAGAGCACCTAATGCAACCACCATTCAATTGTCTTGCCTAATATTTTGTTTGCCTCATCTTAATTTTGAAACTCCATTAGTAAAAAAATATCATCTAGATCCATCTGAAATTAATTAAAGGTAGGTTTGGGTGCATTTCCAGCGATCTCAGAAACCTTAATTTCAAAAAAAATTCCCCGGACCCCCTTAGTAGAGCCGATCCACATAATGTTCAGTCCGTGTTTAGTCCTCTGTAAATGTAAAACTGTGAACAGTGTGAGGGAGGGAGGGAGGGGGGGGGGGGCTCTATATTTTTCAGAATTGTGTGCGGGGGGGGTTATGAAATTTTTGTTTTGTTTGGAGGGGGGTCAAGACATTTTGTTGTTGTTTAGAACGAATCTTGCCAGCCCCCCCCCAGGCATAAATAATGAATGGTCCCTAATAGAGTTTGCATTGATTTCTTATCGTGGTAAAATAAAGGTAATGAAATAACATTTTGCAATAAATGTACCTCGAGTGTCCTTTTCTTATGTCCTTGGGTATTCTCTTCTATTTTGGGCTAGTTTGGATCTGTTTTAGACAGTTTTTGATTTTTTGATTTTTGAGATCTCTCTCTATAATGAAATGACAAGGCTGCACAGTTCGTTGGGCACATCAAATCACTCGAAGGGCAATAAAGCACTCTAAAATCACTTCAATCCTCGCCAGACTCCACTAAAGGACGTACCGAATGTCTGCATACGTTTATTTCGGGGTGGAATTCCAAAATATGACATTTTAGCCCTCGTAAACGACATATTTGTGGTATCAAAAACCGCTATTTCAAAACCCTCGGATGCTGGTAACTTAGTCCCGAGACAGCGGGACTTCCCGCGGATGGGAAATGCGCTCTGATTGGTTAGTCGTCGTCACGTGGGGTTCATCAGACTCCACCACGTGACGATGACAAATCCCACGTGACTATGACCAACCAATCAGAGCGCATTTTCCATCCGCGGGACGTCCCGCTGTCTCGGGACTAAGTTACCAGCATCTGCGGGTTTTCAAATAGCGGTTTTTGATACCACAAATATGTGGTTTACGAGGGCTAAAATGTAAAATTTTGGAATTCCACCCCGAAATAAACGTAGACAGATATTCGGTACGTCCTTTTGTGGAGTCTGGCGAGGATTGAAGTGATTTTGAGTGCTTTATTTCCCTTCGAGTTGATTGATGTGCTCAATGGACTGTGCAGCCTTGTCATTTCATTATAGAGAGAGATCTCAAAAATCAAAACCTCTCTAAAACAGATCCAAACTAGCCCCAAAATAACAGAGAATACCCAAGGACATAAGAAAAGGACACTCGGGGTACATTTATTGCAAAATGTTATTTCACTACCTTTATTTTACCACGATAAAAAATTAATGCAAACTCTATTAGTGAGATGACAAGGAAAATTTCTGGAGCAAACGGTGACTCCAGCGCGCGCTATCACGCAATCAATCTTGCGCGATTGATCACGTAATCTACGTAGGATTTGTAAGAGCCACAAATCGTGAGCTTGGGCTGCCTGTGGTCTACTAATAAGTTTTTTTATTACATGTATATAAATTATATGGAAACTTCCCCCCCTTTTTACATTGTTTTTGCTCATACATTGTTATGCTTTGGAAGCCATTTGACTATAACTACCCAAAATACTTTTTTTTCCATGTGTGAGCAGGCTGTAACCTACAATTTCATGTGATCTGATTGGTTCCAGGAGCAGGCATCTTTTTCCTATCTCTGACCACGGTCTCAATTCATTGGAGTTTCTTCAATAATTTGTCTCAAGTCGAAAAGAATAGAGAGAGAGAATTAACACATTATTTACCGGCTTAGGGTCGGTCTATAATTATAGAGAAAAACTGTGCCCTCTGTCTTAAAAAGTACTGACATCGGCCTGTGGCCTCTTCAGTACATTTCATGACCTCAGACTCAGTTTTTCTTTATATGGACCTCCCAGTGCCAGCAAACAACTCGTATATATTTAGTGGGTTCTTGTGCATATTTTGTGTGTTTTTGGCATAATTTAATACATGTATATGATAAAAAATATAGAGGAAAATTAATGTACAATTACTGTAACTGGGACCCACTTGGTGTGGGGGGGGGGGGGGGGGGGGGGGGGTGCATGTGGCTGGGTCCAATAAGAAGTATGAATAGGCCTTTTGCAGGAACAGTCAAAACAAATTAATTAAGCTCATGATCCCATGTGAAAAACTTTACTGGAGGGAAAAAAATCTTCACAAACCACAGTTTTGAAAGATGACACTAACAGATGAACTTATAATTGATTGGAGTTGGAAAATAGCATTTCCAACAACTTTTCAATAAATGAATTTGGAAATCTTTAGCCACCTGGTACAACCATTTGATTGTATTCTGCAAAAGGGACCATTCCATCCATACACATGGATTTATTACTATGTAATTGTCATTCTTGAAAATCTTATAAAATAGCTACTAGGATCAACTTCTTCACACAAATACACACCTGTTTAACAGCCTTATTTTATTCCATGGCAGGTCAACATCTCCATGCATTGCCACAGCAACTTCTGCTGACACGAAGATTTTTTGTTTAATGCCATCCATTAGTTCTGTTGTTCTTTTCTGGTTAGCTTCTTGATTCATCCCTCTGCAGCACTACCTGAAGATTCAAGGGTTGACCCAGAAACCTGAAACCGGTGGCCACTAAGCTCCTTACTTCAACGTCGTATTGTAAGAACTGCTGGCAAGATTCTTTTTACATGAGGAATTGTAATCCTTAACACTATGATTGGCTGTATACACGGTAACCAAAATGAAAAATGACTATTTAGAAATATGTAGAAGCAGGAGGCTGTTATGTAGCCTTGATAATTATTTATCAAACTCATTAATAATTCCATGAAGGAAAACAAAGGTAATGAACGTGTCATCTGCATTTGCCCTCGTTAACATAAACTTTGGGCTTTGATTTTTTTGGCTGAAATTAGTTTATATCGCAAAAATAGAATTTCGAAGTCATTGGATTTACAACAGTGGCCTACTGCCCGAGTTTGTAAATCTGATAACACACAGCCACTCATTATGTATCTATTACATTTATACATCAGGGACGGTGGAGTGAAATTTCAAGTGGGAGGGGGGGGGGGGCTAAAAATGGTCATTAAGCCGATATGACCAAACTATAGTCTTAAATTGACTGAGAAGTAACTAGGCAAACTATTTTTTGGCAAAAAAGTGTGTGGGGGGGGGGGGGGGGGGGGAGGGGGGGGAGGGGGGGGGAGGCGCCTCAGCATTCTGACTTTACACATAAAAATAAAAAAATATATACAATTTGCTTGACTTTATAGCCAAATCTGGAAGGTAGATACTCTCATTAAAAAATATGTTATATTTCACCATCAGCACCACCGTAATTGATGGAGATCGATTGCAAATCAATAGCATGCAAGACACCAACCATAATTAGTGCTAAACTTTTGATACATTTACACGGTTTTCTATCCACAGGTACTTGCAGTACATGTATAATAATTTTTATTGTATGTATAAATATGTATTTTACAAGATAGAAATTAGAACAACTATATATTATGTGTGAAAAAATCAAGATATTTAACATATATATTGAATTCATCCGGGTTAAATATATCTTAATAAAACAAACAGGTGGCTAACGAGTTATAAAATATTTATAGTTTGTGTAGAAAAGGCCACTGCACAGGCCAGACTGAAATGCAGTCACGGAGACCTTAAAATATATATATTTGTTTAGTATGCTGAAATTCACAATAAATGTATGTAATCTATCATTCTCAAGTGTTGTCTTAGTAATGTAGCCCCACAAAGCCTCTGATCAACATTGAGAGACAGAACAACCTGCTATTTCTCACAAACACATACCTGTTAACTTCCAGTTTTGAATTGTATGCTTTGTTGGCCTTGTGTTTTTGCTGAGGCCTCTTTCATTCGTATTCCATGGGTCATCACTTCTTCCATTGCTGTGGGAAGGGGCGTGGCCAATGGGCAACTGGAGAAATTCACTGGCAAGGGGATTTTCAACGGGATGGTATCTGGAAGCTCCTTGTTCCGATGGGCATGATATGATTTTGGTGGCCCTGGCCCCATCACCGCAACAAAATTGAACATGAGCTTGAAGGCGGTTAAGAGATACCTGTGCGTGACACCCTTCCTTTTGGCAGTTGACTCAGCTCGCATAGCCTGCTATAGTGTAGAGGGGAAGGACGTATAGCCTGAAGGTCAAGCACTTCTTTACAAACAGTGCAGTCTGTTCCCCCCCCCCCATGATTTCGTTTTTGTGCAACCCAATTAGCCAAACAGGTGCAACAGTAAGCATGTTGGCAGGCAGTGATCACTGGTTTATCTAGAAGTCTTAAACAAATTGGGTACTTGAGCCTTGCCACGTTAATGTTCCTCGTATCGTTTGGCCACGTAAGATTTTCAATGCTGTCCATTAGGGAGGGTGGTGTGTTTTCCTCAAAACCTAAGTGCAACTCGCTGGCGCGATCACCCTAGCCGTGGCGCTACTACTTGGTACTGGTGTGGGATAAAATGACAGCCGAAGCCCTCTGTTCCCGCCGCTTTTTACCGGACGTCCGCCTTTGTTTTGCAGACCTCGCACCCAGCTCGATGAGGGTGCCACTGTTTCGAAA
Source organism: Actinernus sp. WN-2022 (assembly GCA_030867875.1). Classification (NCBI taxonomy): domain Eukaryota; kingdom Metazoa; phylum Cnidaria; class Anthozoa; order Actiniaria; family Actinernidae; genus Actinernus; species Actinernus sp. WN-2022. The sequence continues at coordinate 164,042 of JAOWCC010000237.1, forward strand.
CTTTAAGAGTGGTAGTAAGTTTCACCTTTCTCCAGTTTCGCCTCGAACGATGTCATCGTGCGGTAACAAGTGTTGCAAAACCGCGGTGGATGAATTTGGGGTAGGTCACTCACTCTTCGTTGTTAGGTGGGGCCGAAAACAGCGGTCAAGACAACACTGAAATTTAGTCACATCCCGTGTGTAGTTATATTGCGGGTTGGTCTTATTTTTGGAGTTATGCCTCCCACAATTTCACAGAGTTTTTCCGTATGATAATCCATTTCCGAAACTGAAAACCGAGGGACAAAAACATTAGGGCATTTAAATGTTTCAATCGCGTGCGCGCCAGCTCGGATTTCCCCCCTTCGCTCGCGCCAAGAATTCCCGCCAAAATGGTGGTCAGGAAGTCTTCAATAACACAAAAAGAAAAAAACTCCATAAGCAAAACAATACTTTAGTTTACAGTAAAGGACCTTCTCATGAGTTGTATTTGTGTGTCGTTGTTGGGAAAACTCGAGTTAGTGTTTTTTTCTAATTGCATAATTCAGACACTATCATCATTTGTCTTTCGATCCGTCTCCGTAATCGATGAAAGTCTTTCTTTAAAGCTACTTTACGAAGGCTCTTACTTTTTTGTGTGCACTTTACCTCCAAGCTATCATTAGTTTCACCTTCTTCCTTAGGTTTATTACAGGTAATTTCACAATCGTACTTTATTTAGTGCAATAGAAGGCAACAATCACCTCGCCGTAACAACTACAACTTGCAAGCTGTCCACCATATTGGAAATGTTTGTTACGTGTTTCCGCTGAAATGAGCCCGTGATCATTCGCGCATGCTCAGACTGAGTGGTAGGATTTGAGGCAATCTAAACGTACGTGAATCGTGTGTGGAAAAACGTTTCTCAATAAACGTAAACATTGGTATGGGGAAGCTAGCGCATAAATTCATTTCATACACTTTCGATACGGGCGAGTGAGCACTTGTCATGTGTTAATTGATCTGCTGTCAATCAAACATAACATTTTACTTCCGGTTAAAAACTTCCTTTTGGTATTTCTCCGTCAATATTATTTTTTTCTGAACGGATTTTTTAGTATATTAAACACTGCTACCAAAACTACATTTCTGTGCGGAAAACAAGTTTCACCATCTTTTTCACTTTGAAGGTATCCAGTAACCTTAAGAAACGACAATGTTTTTGGAAGTTTAGAAACCAGCGAATTGGTCGTTTTATTGAACTCGAAACAATCTCAAAGTCAAAATTGCAACATTCATTTCTTTGTACAACTTGAGTTTCTTGCAATTTGAGCGATATTAAACAGTAATTTCTGCAAAAAAACAGTCTGTTTTGGCTGACTAAGCTCAATTAAAAAGCTATTGTTTGGTAGATTTAAGCCTGAGAACCTTTCAAAAAATCATGTCTTAAATATTTCTAACATGATCTAGATGCACGGAACAGAAGCTGAAATATAAAGTGAAATCAAACTGTGGAGCACAAACCTGATATAAAGTTGATCCACATACAAGAGCTACAGATGCTAAACGTCCATCCAATGCCGTCCCTTTCTACTACTCTTGGTTAATTGAGGAATGTACGGTTCAGTATGACTCTACAGGTGCCGAAGAGGATGAGAAGGGCAAGCGTTAAGGAAATCTGATCAAACTTCAAGTTGCTAATGAAAACAACCTGCCATCGGCATGACAAACGGCGAATCCACGAATAACTATTCTAGTCCTAGGAAGACAGAATGTTCAAAACAACTGATGACCCTAGTGATGACTTCCATGCTTTAATTGTAGCTCCAGATTTCAAAGATAAATGCAAAGTATCCTCAGTCCTTTCTTGCAACACGTTTTGATCTCCAGTAAACTTTGTTTGGTACGAAAACCGGCGCCCGCTTGATCCACGCCGTGAAGTCAATGAGAAAAAATGAACTATATATTGAACATCAGGTGCTGCCGTGTAATAATAATAATAATAATAATATAATAATAATATATAAATTTATAAAGCGCTAAAAACTATAAATATTCTAAAGCCTATCTATAAAATACAGTAATCTGTATTATGTAAAAACAAACAAAAAGAACTAACTGACTAACTAAGTAAATATATAAATGAATATACATGTGTACTGTGTTAAGAAATCTTAATGAAAAGCATTGTTAAATAAGTATGTCTTGAGTCGATTCTTAAATGAGTCAATGGAGGAGGAACGACGTACATCGGGAGGAAGATTGTTCCAAAGGATGGGTCCCGCCTTTGCAAAGGCCCTATCACCCAGTGTCTTGCGGGTAGTCGAAGGAATGAGTAGCAGATCGTAATCATTGGATCTCAAACTATAACGCCCCACAGGCCTTGGCTTTAGGAGCTCACGGATTTAACCAGGTGCTTTTCCGTGCAGGACCTTGTATACCAGCAAGAGATCTAGAATCTCAAATGTGACGCGGTACTGCATGGGAAGCCATTACAGGAGTAATGTGGTCAAACTTGGGAGTTAGACACACGACGCGTGCTGCAGGATTAATACTCTCTGTAGGTGTTCATACTGGTATTTAGGAAGACCGTAAAGTAGGGAGTTGCAGTAGTCAAGATGGGACGTGACGAAAGCATGAACCAGAATTTTCGTGGATTCTTCAGAGAGAAATTTCCTGATTTGCCTGATGTTGTACAGGCTGTGGAACGCTTTACTGCACACTTTGTCAACATGAGCATTCATGGACATGTGGCAATCAAACCAGACGCCACGAACAGCCTTAACCGGTTTGACAGTACACTCGCCAACCGTGACTTTCTCAATGTTAACCTTAGATAGCTGCAGTGTACAACATAAACCATATATAATTAATGTGTATAAAATTCACTCCAGTTCCTGTAGACCATTCATATTATTCCTCAAGTGAGATGATGCAAGGCTGCCTGCAGAATATTGATTATATTTTCATGACTGCTCATTTAATAATCTCTGATTGATATTGATGACTGCACTCCAGTGTAAAACATAAACCATTATATACATGTACAATGTAATACACGTGTATAAATGGATAGTACACTATTCTCCAGTTCCTTGGTGCCACAATAGCGTTCTTCAGATGAGATCAAGGCTGGATGCTGAATATTGACTAAGCGGTGTTCACTGTCATTGGAAAATAATTTCTGATCAATGTTGGTAGTTATAAATGTATATTACATAGTTGCAATGAAGAGTACTTTGTAGTTCTTTCATCTTGTGTTGATATCCAAGTTCATTAACTGGGTACAACTTGATATATCCATGTATTGTTTTACTGTCGAATAATTTCTATTATAGGGGGGTATTGTGTACACTGGCGCCATGGATACAATGTTAATCTGTTAATGATTGCAAACAACATCCATTTGTTCATAATATCATGCTCCATTAGTGGTTTGTATAACCAAGATGCAAACATGTACTGTATTTGGTGTTATTAAAGCAGCCTCATAGATATTGCTCTCCAGGTACAGCATATGCATGTCTACCAAGTTCTTGATATCTGTAGTTTTGGTAACTGCATAAAGAAATTTAAGCACAATTTAATACAGTGAGTATAAATATATACATATGTACATGTATATGCTGACATAATGTGTGTTTGATTGTTTCATCTCCACTTTGTTCTATAAATTTACAATAGATTATTTGTCTAAAGTTGTGGCTGTGATCAATCTTAGAGCTTCACAACTCAGCCGAAAATTGTTTTGCGACCACGAATTATCATGGTCTTGATTAGTAAGTACCATCGCCGAGCTGCACAACTCGGTGGGATATTTGTTTGGCGGCCTTGGGCCATGGTTATGCATTTCAATGGCATAAAAGTCAAACAATTTACTTCACCATGAGGCATGAAGCTTATTATTTGGTTTACACTTCACAAACGAGAAATTATGACATATTTCCCATAACGATTGCCGTTGGCCACGTAATCTGCGAAACAGCTTTGTTTTCCGGTCTAACTACAGGCAATAAAACTCGCACACACTTCGAACAAGCTTTGATGAATGTCACCTAAGAGCTTTCTAAATATTATAGTGTTTGATAGAAATCCCTAATCACCCGACTTCGTCGAACACGAAATATATTTGCTTGCGCGCCCGGATGTCACTTCCCAGAGCCCGCGATCTTTTTGCCAGTGCGCATGCATCGTGCTCTATCCGAGATAATTTATTCCGTTTGGTACAAATCTCGATTTGCTGCGCATGTAGCCCACAGGGAGTCCAACGATTAGGATGCGTTCTCCGTCGAACGCAGTAATGGATGGACCTTTTGCAGGAATGCTACTACTACTACTAACTAGAAGTAATCATAGATTATCAAAGTGCGTTCGACATATTTTTTGTAAGACAAAGGACTGTGGTAACACAAAAGGCTGAACGATTGCTGCAATGATGTGGATGATGTAAATAATCCTGATTAAAAATGCTTGTTTTTAACTAATGTCTTGACTTATAAATTAATATAGAAGGGGATGCATCTGGATATAAAACTGTAATTATCTTTGTGTAACATTAAATAATTGTATGCGATGCGTATGTGGCTATATGTATACATGTGTGTTTTATATGGTTATGGCATTCATTTGAGCATTCGTGGCACATTTTGCTGTTTTGTATAAAGTGTAAAACAATAATAATTGGAGTTAATGTAGAACGGAAATCAACCCTAAAGCTAGCTACGGCGATTCAGATGTGTATAAACTGCATTCCAGTTCCTAGCATTCACAATTACTAAGTACACTGCAGTGTTGAACATAAAGTATATATATGTGTATAAACTACATCTCATGCAGTTCCTTCAGAGCATTCACATTATTTTTCAAGTTAGAACAAGGCTGACTGCAGAATATAGAGTGCCATTGTTATTTGCAGAATAATTTATGATCAATGTTGGTAGCGGGATCCTGGCTTTGATCAGCCTTGTTTTAGACCCGTTAGAAATTCAGTGTAGATTAATTGATTAGGGAACACAGCAATGAACTCAGTACTTTAAATTTCTCTCACCTTGTACAGTGTTGATATTACAGTTCCTTGGCATATCAAAGTGTCGTTATAGATTAACTATCTGCCTGAATGTAGTGTTAACTTGTATAACCAAGATGTACAGTGTCGCAACTGGCAAAATATACGGCGATTACGGGTATCTAGAAAACTCAGACCTAGATTTCTCTTCAGCCAGGTCATCTTACTGTTTGTAGTTTTGGTGTCTGTATGGACAGCGAAAAGCAGAATCCAATACAGCGAGGTTACCAACAGAATAACTCGGTTGTTACTGGATATTATGGCCGAGTTGATTTGCCTTCAACGTGCAGACCGCGCCGACAAAACAGACCATGTTTGACTTGATATAGTTTGGACATCTTACTTTGTCGAATGTTACAGAGATAGCACACACTTTCCTCAGGCTTTGATATATCGTACATACTTGCTAACTTTTTAAACATTATTGCATTGGATTGGGAAAATATGACACTTACCGACGTTCACATGGCGGTTTTAATTTGCTCCGAACATCGTTTAGTTACCAGTTCCCTTGCCGAGATAATTTATTTCAAAAAGTACAAACATGATGACATGATGACACGACTATCGATTTATTTCGCTGGGGGAAGCACAAGTAGCCCACACATGACCACAGGGAGTCTACTACAAGATTAGGATGCGTTCGCCTTCGTCGAACGCAATAAATTATCAAAGTGGGCTATTCCATTACAAATTTGTACCCTCCCCCTATCGAGGATACACATTTTGACCAAAGACACAAACCCCCTGAAGAAATTGGAAAATGTCAGGAGCAATGGACTCCTGAAAATGTGCTATATCCCTGAAGAAATCCACCAAAAATGGCCCGATTACGTTGGCCCCCTAAATATTCCCATGTTCTGATCCCATGCTCTGATCCCATATTCCCATGCTCTGAAGAATTTAATGTTTTTGGAGTGAACCCCTAATTAAAGAAGTCAATGATTTTTTTTGGTAGACCCCTGAAGAAATCCAACTTCCTCGATAGAGGGGGTTATTGTTTTTAATGGCATAGCCCAATACACTGGTCAGTAGAAGTTAAACAATATACCCATGTGCATAAACTACACTCCAGTTCCTTCAGAGCATTCAAATTATTCTTCAAGTGTGATCAAGGCTGCCCACATAATTCTGACCAATGTTAGTAGATTAATTGTGCCTGTAAGCTTATATATGTCAACATATCATGCACACATGATCTTTGCCATTGACGATTAGAGTACATGCACGTACACAGCAATAAAGAGTACTTCAAAATTCGATTCCCTCACCTTGTGTTGATATTTTTTGAAGTTCCTTTACTTATCCAACTCCAAGTGTGATTATAGATCACCTCTTAATATTAAATATTAATTTGCATGAATACAGTATTAATATGCATATAAATGGCAGGATGCACGCAAATACACAAGACAGTCTGTCGAATATTTTTCTACACGTATGATTATATTTGAAGTATCTTAATGTTTGTAGTTTTCGTATCTGTTCAGCGAAAAGCACATGAGCAAGCCAATGGAATATACGATCGCAGTTTCACTAATGATTTATTAACAGTATATCCACGGAGTAGCTCTTCACCTGTTAAATCTAAATTGTGTAATGAAATATAATACAATAATTACATTAAGTGATGTTACTACTCAACACTACTTATAAAACTACTCAAATAGAGGTTTTGCACCATCACGTGACTTCCTAGCAACTGCTGCTACGCCGCCTTATTTGATGGCAGGTAGAACCAAAATGGCGTACTGTTTGACTGAGCACACAACTTCTTCCTCCAAGTAACGAAGACTGTGTGATAGAATCTGGCCAAAATCAAGATACATGGAAAATATTGCAGATTTCGTTACACATATCGGCTTGTCAATACTGATATTCAGATGTCTTTTAAGTGATCTTAGCAATGTTTTAAACTTTTATGAGCTGCACTCACTGACGGCTGAACTCTTTGGTTGAGTTCATGGTCAACAGTAACTGCAGACAGCTCCCCTCGCCTGATAGACGTATTGCATCTTTCTGAATAATCTATAAAAAGCCTTTTACTGATTACTTAGTTACTAAGTTTTAAGATGATCTTCGAAAACTTCCAAAACTTTTTGCATGGTTTTAAGCATTGCCGCACCGGCTCACGAACTGTCTGAAAGAAGACATGACTTTAATACATGTTCAATGCGGATAAATCTCGGGAACATCTGGCCTGTTTGCATGCCACGCTTTTTGATATTTGACAAAAAAAGCTTTCAGAATCTTCTTACTTGTATTTGCCGATAAACTGAAACTGACGAGGACACTTTTCTTTGATTCTGTCACTGGATTCTCGGTTTGTTGTAATCAAACAATATGCTAATTTTCAAGCAACACAAAACAATGGCGGGCGTTGGTGAGAATAACATGAGCACACGTTTCACCAAGAATAAAAGCCTTTCATTTTTGTCTAGGTTTTAGAGGCTTTCAACGAATTATAAAACAAGCACTGTTTGTGCTCTATAATCTGATATGAAATGCATGTAAGTGTTCGTGCATCAGTTTTAAAATCCTAGAACGCGCTGAATAATTAAATAACGTCCTGCATCAAGTTCCCTTCCAAGTTATACCTTTGTGGATGTTTGATTAATGAATAAGTCTCAGCTTTCAAAGCTGGATCTATTTTAGGGCTTTCTTAAACTAGGCATTATTTCCGTTTATATAAAGTTTCATAGAGGTCCATAGAATTTTGACGACGGTTGTTGAGTTACTTGTTGAGTTAGGCGCTCGTCGCAGTCAGTGAACACGAAATCAAAACAAAAACACGGGTTTCGCGCAAAGTATCACGGGGCGTGCTAAAGGGTCTTTAATAATGACAAAATATAGCCATTTTGAAGCGTTATCATGTTGCAACCCCAAAAATAGCTGAAGGCTTCAATAGATTTTAGTGTATAAAATGCAAAAGCTGGATGTTTTTTAAAAATCTCTGAAATGTAGAAAAGGCTTTGTCAAGATTTAATGGATGTTAAACCAATATGTCCAAATAATTTGGACTTACTAACAAAGTAGAGCATCGTTATCAGTTTTCAATTTTTGTCGATACTACCTAACAAAAAAAAAAATTTGGAATATAATCTGATTTCATGTTTTTCTTTTTCATTTTCCAAAATGTCATTACATGCTTAGTTTAAAAAAAGCCACTTCGGCAAAATATTTGATGCTCTACTTTTTGAATTTTGCCATTGAAATACGATTTTATGGTGTCCGAAGATTTTTGTAGTGTCCGTAGATCATGCCTTGTATACCACATAATAAATAGTATAGAATTAATGTAACTGCCTGGTGAAACAACTAAGTATGCATAACTAATACAGCAATTATGTTGAAAAGTAATGAAAAAAGCTACAGAGTTATATGCAATTTAAAGTGTGAAATGTAATGTCCGTAGCTTAGTGTAGTGTCCGTAGATCCAAAGTAAATTACACCAAATCATTGTTTAGCATGGTCTGAAATACAGTTTTACAATAATTTAGATATGTTAAGTGTACCAAAGATACAAATTCTAATTTATGTGGTTATTTAGCTAAAATTGGTTTTCAGAATACTAGTATTCAGCATCACATGTTTAAAATACTGGTCATTCACTGGTATTGTGTAGCACAAGTAATAAATTAGAGAGGGTCAGGTGAAATATAACAGAAAAATGCCAAATATATCGAGTACCACATGAAAATGTACAATTTTACTTAAATGAGTAGTGTCCGTAGATCTGTAGTGTCCGTCGATCTGTAGTGTCCGTAGATCTGTATGACTTAACCCTTTCGGGTCTGATCCGTGTGTGAGCTCAATTGGTGAAATCATGGGTGATAACTCAACCCTCCCCCCTCAGTTCAAGTTTGGCTAGCCCTGATTCATTATGCACTGCTGACTTTTTAAGCCGAGGGCTCAAGCTTCCCTCACAACGCCATTCGGGAGAATTCTACGCGGCCTTCGTAGGTAGGTTAGACTTCTGCTGTAGGGTTTCCAATGAAATGTGCCCTAATTTTGGAGAAAAATACCACTGCCAGAGAGCTAGAGGACATCATTAAGTCTGAGGACGGCTAAAAAGTACTTGGGTTGCTTCTAGTAGGCTTTGTGAGGGGATTTCACAGGGTTTTTCTGTTGTGTTTGTGCTTTCAGACAGGAACAAATCTTTAATAAATCCTTGAAATCCTGCAGTTGGCAGTCTTTTACCCCTGCTAAACCTATTAGAATGTGTTTTTGTCGCTTTAAAGAAACGGCTTGAGTCCAAATCACCGGTCTTGGTTGTAGGGGTAAAAGACTTATATAAAAAAACTACCGCAGTGGCAGAGGGGGACCCATTGTGGATTTTTTGTCCATTACCCAGCATGCAATTGGAGGTGGGTGTAGGAAACGTGGTGGAGAGAAATACAGCATTAAGAATAGCGTGGTTCCGTCACAGTTGCTTGGTGTGGTTTGTGCAAACAAATCTGGTGGTTGGAAAGATTAAAGAAGGTATACTGTAACGACTGAGTGCTGATTTTGTGTTTGCTTTTGATTTCAAGTGCGAATGGGAAGGATGTTTTGAGCCGATTTTCAGCTCCTTAAAATTCGTGAAAATCGAAGAAACAAAAACGATCCCCAAAACAAATGAGCCTTTCTCCATAGTGAAAGAGTCAAGCGATCGCTGTTATAGCTCTGACTTTGAAGCCATCCATCCCTTCACATAATTAAGCAGCATCGTCTTTCCAACATGTCTAGATGTGATGCAATATTTGTTTCTCATATGGGACCCATATTTACAGGCTCGGACGCGCAAGAGTTAAACTATAACTACAGTTAAGGTATAAGGCTGAGGAGTTACGACTTAAATTAGATACAATTAGTTTATTGTGGTTTCAAGCATTCAGAAACCATAATTACGCTTGGTTGAGGTTCACAGTTCCTTTAATAGCATAAAAATTGTAAACTCAAAGGTGATTTAGGAGGCTGAAGGGTAAGTTAAGATAAACCATAAAAAATTTTTTTTTTTAAATAAACCAACCAAGGCATTGTCTTTTCCCTATTTTTCTTGATGGTGTAGCATTTTGTTTTGAATGAACCCTCTCCCCTTCCATAAAAAGAAGTGTGAGAATACCTGTTCAAGGGTGTCTGTAGTGTCCGTAGATAATTTACCAGGACTTACTTCTGTCATCAATAACTTTAAAACTAAAGCTGATTGTTCAGAAAAAATGGAAATACACCAACCAACAGTTTAACTTTAAACAATATCATTTGCAAAGTGATTTGAGAAACTTCATTTTTAATCCTTTGTGCAACACTTGTGTATAGCCTGGTTGTGATCTTGCCCTATTACAACTGCTCCCATTAACTGTGTCTGAACGTAACTTGCTCAAAAATATTACAATATTAATTGACATTCTATTTTGTGTGCATTTTAGAAAACAATTGCCAACCCACACTTTTCAACATTTTAGAGATCAATGCTTTTCAGTAGGATTCATGGACTGATAACATTTGTTCTAACATCACTGGCCAAGCACACTGAGGTGCTATTGTAGCATACATGTATGTGACTTTGCCTTTAGCTAATAGCTATATCCCTTGTGAATATTTAGAGTTGTGTCGTTCTAAATGTGAAATAAAGTCATCTATCTAGATCTGGATGCCGTTTTATTTTCGAGTAGAGTGGTTACTTTTCAAACGTTTTTTATTTATTTAAACAATATTTGAGCTAAACGTTAAACCCAAGAGCGCAAGCGCTCATCTAGGGGGCTCACATTAATTTACATTTACACTTATACATATAGACCACGAAGAAGCAAAAACTTTACAATTTAAAGAATAACAAACAACGAAAAAAAGATACAAATACACAAAAGGACTAAAGCGACCTGAATCAATAGTAAAAGTCCTAACTGCATTAAAAAGTGAGGCATTAGATTCAAAATTTAGAGTGGAAGAACCATTCAGTAATATATCCATTTTTTGGGATAAATTTAAAGTAGCCCATAGATTTATAGCATTCTGCATAACTGAGGCAAGCATTATAGCGCGCAGAGCAGCAAAACGGGAACAAATCAACAAATAAGGAACAGCATCTTCTTTGGGCGCACCACAAACACAAACAGGAGACGGAATACAATTCATTGAGCAAAGGTAAAAATTAAGACCACAATGCATCAATCTTAACCCTGTATGTAAAACAGATGAATAACGATCCCCAAGATAAAAAGCTTACTAGGAGGCAATACATAAAATATATTATGTAACAAGTCAGATTTAAAAGATGCTAAAGAAATACAATTACGTGTCGATGCAGGAAGACTATTCCACAACTTAGTCGTAGAATAAAGAAACGAATTCATCAAGTTTGCAGTGCGAATAGAAGGTAAACACAAGTTGTCCCTATTACGAAGAGTATAGGAGGTTCTCTGACAAACATATTGTGGATAAAGCTCGGACAAATAAGCTGATGTAAAGTTATTAATCAGCCTATACATCAAAGGTAATTTATGCATTGACCTCCGCTCCCTAAGCCTATGCAAACCACATTCTTTCAATAAACGTTCCCTGTACGTACCCTTCATTGCACCAGTTATTAGCTTAGCTGCTTCAAATTGGATACTTTCTAGCAAATCAGCCTTATCCAAAGAATACCCATCTCAGACCACGACAGCATATTCTATATTAGAACGAACAAGAGATTTATAAAGAATTTCAAGTGTTGATCTTGGAAGCTTAAATCTACAATCTTTCAATAAATTTAACTTTTTCATTGCCTTTTGATGTAACTTAAGGATAAGGGCCCTCCACGACATGTTATTAGAAAGTGAAACGCCTAAATGCTCGTGAGTACTTACTTCTTCAATAGGTTTATCCGACAAGATTAAGGTAGGATGCTGGAGTTTATCCCTTTTCAGTGAAAAAAAACCATACTTTTCATCTTAGACACTTTCATCGTAACATTCCATTCGTCAGACCACGAACGGAAATAACAGAAAGATCGTTATTCAAGGTACGGGCAGTTGCATCAAGGGTTGAAACCTCTTCAAGAAGGAGTGTATCATCCGCGAAAAGAAAACAATTGCTATTAATATCAAACTGGATATCATTAATATAAATAAAAAATAAAAGCGGGAACAGATCCTTGAGGTACCCCGGCTTTAAGTTATCCCAAGAAGAATTGGTGCCTTCAATGACAACGCGCTGCAATCTACCGCTCAGGTAACTTTCGAACCAATAAAAAATGGTACCTTCAATTCCCAGCGATTTCAATTTGGCTAAAAGACCATTGTGCCATAACTTATCAAATGTTTTAGATATATCTAAGAACACTGCTCTTACTTCATTTCCTCGGTCCAGCGCTTCGTACTATATAGTCCAACTGCATCATCGTTGAAGCACCAGGGCGGAACCCAGATTGAAAACGGTAGAAGGAACCATTACAATCAAGAACCTAATACAAATTCATAAAAACGCCGAATCTTTTCGCAAATTTTACTAAAACATGAAAGAAGCGACACAGGGCGATAATTTGACTTAAGCTGCCGATTATCTTTTTTGAATAAAGGTAAAACATTAGCTAATTTCCAAAGTTGTGGAACTGACCAAGAGCGAGAGAAATATTAATAAGGCGCGTAAGTGGATTGCAGATCCCGGATAAACATAGTTTAATCATTCTATTACTAATTCCATCAGTTCCCCAAGCTTTAGTTCCGTCTAGAAGACTAAGAATGTTAGCAACTTCTTCCTTGGTAGCAACAATCGTAAATAACGAAGAATTGAATACACGAATGAGATTAGGAACTGTGGCAGTAGCTATAGGTAAATGGGTCTGACTGACAAAATAATCGTTAAAGAACTCCGCTTTCTTCTTCGGGTCAAAAATATAACTATCACTTTCATACAAGGGCGGTATTGAAGTGCCAGCCTTAGAGCCGTAAAAGGTCTCCACCACTGTTTAGCCGAAGTAGAAGAGTTACGCAACAACTCATTAATTTCGGTTTCAAAATCTGATTTTGCTTTACGAATTAGGTTAACAACCAGGTTCCTCTGAGCTCGGTATTTTTTCCCAATTAAAGGGAGATTTATGTTTCGAGAAAAATTTAAGGAACCGATTTCACTTATTTATAGCCCGACGAACTGCTCCATTCATCCATAGTTTATCATTGGGACGGATTGTAACAAGTTTAATGGGAGTAAAGCGTTCAACAATAGACAAAAACAAAGAAACCACTTGTCATAAATGAAATCAATGTTCATTAAATCTTCAGAAAAAAATCCATCCCAATCAGGGTTGGCTAGGGCTGCATTTAATTGGCCCACGTCTATATCATTGAAATTCCACAGTTTTCTTCTAAAACATATCGACAGGAATATACTTATCAAAAATAACCTTATGATCGCAATGACAAGGAGGACTTAATGAACCCGTAGAAACCGAAAAGCCCTGGGGAGTCAGAAATAATCAAGTCCAATATAGATTCACCAGAGTGAGTTATCCGTGTTGGTTCTTCAATGAGCTGGAACAGATCGTTACATTCAAGAAAATGAAAAGGTTTGACCCCAACATCAGTACTAGCTAAGGACGTATCAACAAAAGTATGATAGGCATTGAAATCAGCCAAGAGAACAATCAAGTAATAATTATTATTTCGAGCTCGGTCAAAACAGCCTTGAAGAGAATTAAATAATTATTCTGGTGTTGGGGGGTCTATAACAAATACCACAAAGTATTTTTAATTTACTCAAAAATATTTCTACCCAATGTTCGACACCATCACATTCGTATTCTGGTTTTCTTGAGAATGCCAAATGATCGGCAATATAAATAGCAACTCCGCCCCCTCTGCTACCCATCCGATCTTTCCTCAAGGGACTATTATAGCCTGGAATAGTTAACTGATCATTTGAAATATTAGCATTTAGCCATTAGTCTCTGAGACGGCAAAAATATCGATTTTATTAAGTAATTTCACAAAACTTTCCAAGCACGCAAAGACTACAAGCATTTAAGTGAGCCAAAGAAAGGCCGAGCTGCCTGGGACCAGGATTTGGGTGAACCGTGCCTGAAATCTGCAGAAGGAGAACCAATAACAAAAGAGATACAAATAAGAATTCCACTAGTTTCAGGCCTACAACGAATTTAGAAATAATAAGTAATGAGCGCCCGTTAAAAAGCCCAATTGCTGCTCTGTACGACTCTAAATCAACCCCATCAAAATACAAAAATAATAAAACAAACTTACCTCTAGTCATACAAAATGCCACAAATCCAGTTACATTAAAGGGCTTGCATGAGAATTAACAGATGGTTCTCCTTGTTATATAACAAAATAATGCACGCTCGAGTTCTTGAAAAACAGCGGATTTAGCAGCTTTTCAAGACCGCGAATGAGCTTTATTTTGTTATATAACAAGGAGAACCATATTTTATTTGTTTTATAATATAAACTTCAATGTAGACGAAGGAAATAAAACTATCTTTAGAACACGCGTAAACATCTAAAAGCAAACTGACGACAGCGAAAACCCCATTTTAATGTACTTGACTTGTTTACAACTTTCGTCGTCGCTGATTGGTTCTATTGTGACAGCTTGACATTGACGATCTGAAAGCTCGTTTCTGATTGGATGAAGTAATCTGCTAAGAATAGAACGTGTCAATCGATAAAACTGAAAGACAGAAATTGCAAGAGCCGGCAAATGAAATGGGTTGTAATATTGTCATCTGGTCAAAACTGTCGCAGGAAACAAAGTGCTTTCTTTTTACAATTTCTGGTCAGCACAGGAGAGGTTTATCTGCACATTGTGTTAGTGCAAGGCATTGAAAATGTGTTGTGTTAGTGCAAGGCATTGAAAATGCCTGATGGAAAAGAGAAAGTGTTAGCGAATTAGCGGCAGTAGAGTTGGACACATGAGTCGAGGATTGCCGACTATTTTCTACAACAACATTACTGCATAGTTGACACTGATTACTGATTCTGTGGTCTGAAAAAGGATATTTTCTTTACCCCAAAGAACTGCTGCTCTGATGGCCGTGTTGCGTAGCTTTTGAGGCTCACTTCGTTGGCATGGCCGCTATACACATGAATGATAATCTACTCTTTTGAAATTCTGCCAGTGCTGGGTTCTCTGCAAGTTTTATTGCCCGTTTTTCATTCAAGAACATTCAGAAACCTTTCAAACGAATTTCTACATGAAACCAAAGAAATCCCATTGTATTCTTCGCAATTCACTGTTCAGGTTTCAGCATAAAGCAGGCTTATTACAGTTATCGTCGAGTTATTGGTGAGTCATGTCTTGTTGTGTTGTGTTGTCACTTTCCTCTCGTTTTAATAATACACCAGGCTGTTAGAAAAACCACATTTTTCTTAAATTCAATCATTTTTATATCAAACTCTCATGATCAATGAGTAACACTGTATTAGAACGTGGACATTGCTTTTCTCAACTTCAAACGTTTTAGCATCCCATTTTGTGGTTGCTTTAGAATTAGAGTACGAAGCCGATGCTAAATTCTCTCGCCGATCATTTTCTTTTAGTTTTGGGAAGCGAATTTTATTTTCCTCTTCTTCAACACACCTTAACAACTCAAAGTCGGACATGTTTTCTTCCCAGTCTATGAAATTATCTCCGTTAACTATTTAACTCGCGAAAAACAATAACCGATACGTTTTGTTTTGATTGGATTCTCAGCGTGCTTGATTTTTTCTTGAGCGTGCATTTATAACAAAATCAAGCACGCTGAGCATCCAATCAAATCGCACGTTCTTAGGATGATCCCATAATTTATATTATAAATATATAGCGCCAACAAAACAGACAGAACCGATACAACAATGGCTAGAAAAGCGAATTGGAAAGTCAAGACAAAAGGAAACAAAAACATTAACACAAATAGAATCTAATAAAAATATGTTCATGGCAGCGGGCCGAAGTTACTACAAAAAGCCGTAGCGGTTGGAAGTCTTAAGCTCTTCTAATACGTACAGGTGGTTCATCATCTCTACTTTTCACAACGATATATCCATTAGCTGTGAAGACGTAGCCATCATCTTTAAATACTTCCCTCACGTGTTTGTAGAACCTCTGGTTGAACCAGGTTAAGTCTTCCTTGATACACATACGCTTCCCTCGAAGTCTTCGTTTTACCTTCAAAACCTTCTGCTGCGAATCATAATTACTAAACTTGACAATTAAGGCTCTTTGTCCATTATCATTAGAACAACCAACCCCGTGTGCACGGTCAATCTCATTCCTTACCACCTCATTTCCCAACTCAGTACTGCAAAAGTTAATAACTGTATTCACACAATCTTATTTAACCTAATCACTGCCATCCTCTTCGTTAATCGGCGGATGGTTCACTCCATAGATACGTTCATTGGATCTTCGACTGTACTGCTCGTTGTCGTTCGCCTTTTCGTTCGCTTTCTCTATCTTTTCCTCAAGCTCAAGAATTTTATCTTCACGAGGTTTCAATGCCTGCTTAACCATATCTGATATTAGCGACTACAGCAAGTCTTTTAGAATGTCCTTGAATTCTGTAGACTTTAAAGCGCCCCTACGATCAAATTTTGACATATAAATATTTTTGCATATTCATAAAGTAGAGTTCATATATTATTACCAGTTCAAATTGTTTTTCGATACAACGACAGGAAGTCTTATTTTTTTAGCTCCGAATATTGAATCTACACGTCCGCCATTACTGGAAGCCGTCTTTAAAGGGGCTCTGTCATGAATAACATGCCTGGTTACTAAGCCGCCCAAAACTTGAAATCGTTCGCCAACGCTTTCAAGTTTGAAAAGCAAATATATCCCGAGGAGCTCCCGATCACAACATTGATCCGTCTACATCGCTGCCATCTCTCATTTTAGTATATAGTAGTTTATCTTACATATTTAGTTGTTCAAGTTTTATATTTACCAGAAATGTTCGTATTCAGATGTAGTTGTAATGAGATTTTGGGATGGCATCGACAAGAACTTCGAGCTTCAATGGCGGCTCAACTGCCAACTGGCCGTGATGGACGAAGAAAACAAATCTGGCCGCAGTAAGATTTTGAAGAGCCTGAAAGAACACTGGAGAACGTGTCAGGAAAGCCCACAAGAGTATAGTCCTTGTCTGGAAAATTTAGGGAGCCTGAAACGATTTCAAACACCGCTTTTGAGATGCGAGTTTCGTGTTTACAGTACCCGGGTTTCGGCGGCCAGTGAAATTACGCTTCGGTTGTTCATTCCTGCTTGCATTCGTCCCCTTTAATACGTTTCTGACTACAAGAACTCTTGCATTGTAAGTAAATTTTTCTCCCTGAAAGTTGGAGAGAGAATAGATGAGTACATTTTGTAGGTTCTCATCGAGAAAGCACAACTCGCATACCTAGAAATGTAGTTTACGGTAAAATACGGTAAATTCGACAACCGGTCACTGAAACTCGCCAGAATGTGTTTCTCTTCAGCCTGAATCTCCATTGCAGCAGTGATAACAATACAAAGATGTTTTTCTAACTGAATGCCTTCGACCAAGAGCCAGTTTGTATTATAATATAACTGTCGTTGTATCGCGATCGCAAGGAACTGAAACTCTACAATTTCTCAAGTGTTATGCATATCATTAAATTGCTTGAAACCTGTTCATGCGCATCTCATGACAGAGCCCCTTTAAACAAAGGTTTATTCACCGGAAATGATGCCATACACTTAACGCTCGCCTGCAGAACACAACGCCTGGAGGCATATTTCTACTAAAAACGTCTTCACGTACATAAGAAGAAAGTTATATTTATCTTTGCGAGGTTGGCTACTTTTTTATGCACGCTATTTCGCGCCACTAGGTTGTCGTGTTAAGTGTATGACATCACTTCCGGTGAATAAACCTTTGTTTAAAGCTGAACAAAGGGCACGGCTTCCAGCAATGGCGGACAGGATTTTACCGGTAAACTCCCCTAAAATTTGTGGTTTAAGATGCCCATTTGGGAATATTTTTTTACTATTTCGGATATTTCTAATACTGATTGACCTATAGACACTCACTGCATGAAATGGCATGTATAATGAAGTATGCTGAGTCCGTATACACCTTGTGTACGGACAGATATACTGACGTATACTGATCTTGATGTATACGGACTGTATAATGACCAGTATACATCTGATTCATTATACGCTGTGTACGAGTTACCGTATACGGACCGGTATACTGAGGTGTACTGATCTTGGTGTATACGGACTGTATAATGACCAGTATACATCTGATTCATTATACACTGTGTACGAGTTACCGTACACGGACCGGTATACTGACGTGTACTGATCTTGATGTATACGGACTGTATAATGACCAGTACACATCTGATTCATTATACGCTGTGTACGAGTTACCGTACACAAAGTGTGCTGTTCACAGGAGTCATTCTTCACGTCTTCAACAATTTGCAAACTGACAAGTACAAGGGAATATATATAGCTCAATTATTTCTATAAATCACGGATAGGCTTGTTTTATACGTCTCAAGTAAACTACACTCGTATTCAATATCGTTAATTTTCTTTATTATCCTTCAAATATTTTCTTGACGCTCAAATTGGGAAATGTGATGTGTTAACATTAAAATATATCAATATGCACTCAAAATTGTTGTTTTCCGTTTATTTTATTAATGAAACACTTCTCTAACCGTCTTCAAATATTATGCATGGCCATGGGTCTTAACGATCCTTTCTGCCGGATTTTACACAGTCAGGCTGAGAAACTTTATATCGGCCCTGTGTTTACGCATCTTTATGCTTCCGTCAATCTACCGGTAAAGATAGCACATGACTCTACTTTTCGCTTCCAAGTAAATCTGCATAAAGATAGCAACTTAATTACTTTAAGTATCTTTACGCTTACGTAAATCTACGTAAAGATGGCAACCAATTTTACGCAACTTTACGTATTCAATAAAGAAGCGTAAAGTTGTCATTTCATGCTATGATAGTATTCTTTGACTGTGTGTTCTTCATTTCCCTGTATAAATAACGTTTGTGCCTCGAACTGAACCTCAGAATACCAGTAGCCTAGTTCCCCCATATTCATGAACAATCGGGTTTTCCTAAGATTGGCCGCCGCGTGGGAAAGGTCTACTCACGATCAAACTTAAATAAGTTCAACTCCGGTTAGTAAAAGAACTCAAGCACGCCATTTTAAACCTCACACTGATCTGAGTCAAGAGACTTTATTTAAAAAGTTGTTTTGCATCGCGAACATATATCATCGAAAGTATTCACCGGCTACTTTAACAAGGTATCTTTTTCACTTCACTGTGCGAGCCCCGTAGAAAACGAGCTGATGTCGAATACTATGATTTTTCTTCAATCGTCAGCTGCCGTCAATTAACTTGTTGTTTGTGAAGGATATATATACAAAAGTAACACCAAACTAAAGCTCCGGCATAAAAATTCAACGGGTTTATTTCAGTTCGAGATAGCGAGAGATTCGAAATAACCGAGTTCGAGATGGTGTGAAACTGCCTCCCACATGCGAGAGCAGTTTACGGGTTTGCCATATAAATAGTCAGTGATGCGCTAAATTGGTAGCTGTACTTGACAATAGTAATTAGGTAACTATCAATACGCGGCGGTGTGTTCTGTGGCTTTGGGTCCCGGTAGTTGGCCTCCCATGCAGTCAAGTAAAGGCACCGAGAGTTTCCTTGGAATTCAAAGACCTTCGAGGGCCCCGACATTCAAGGGAAGGCCATGTTTGAAGATGAAAGCTTTGCAATGTTGGGGTCGCGTCTCACAAATACAACACAGTAACCTTTAATAAAACTCGAATTGAAAAGTAGCACAAACATGCCAGCCACTAGCTAGCTAATGTCTTTGAGACCGGGAATGGCTCAACAACAACAACTGGCTACTCTAGCTACATCGGGTTTACTCCGATGTCTGAAGTTTTACTGGGAACAGGCTCACCTAAACGTACGCCGCGGAAAAATAGCCGCGATCAGCACGCTCGCTGTTCGCCGCTTCGCAGCCTCTTTCTCCGCGGCTCTCTCTTGAAAACCACTGGAACCAGGGTAGCCAAAACGCAGTCCAAAATTCAAATGACTCGTAAAAATACACAGCCGTATTAGCTGCTTAGCCAACTAATAACCTCTCTTATTGCCAGTCGGAAAATATGGACGAATTCTAGCCGTTTTTACAATAAGTTTTCGCCCAACGGTTATTCACGAAGTTGGGGAATAATTAGAGTCTGGGACGACTGTGGTTTGTGTATGGACCACAATGCAATACGAAATATTCCAGTTTGTCTCCGCCATTTTGTCATCTTGAAGAATTGCTGTTATCTTGGACTTGGAGTACTTACAATATCTGTGCAGATGACTTCAAGGACAAAGCAAAACAGACTCCAAACAACTCAGAACATCAGAAGAATATCCAGGTAAGATTATATACGAATTTGAAGGTCCAATTTGTATGGTTTAGCCGAAAAATATGAATTTTACTCTAGTTAGAAATAATTTGTCACACCATACCTTCGCCTGCGGCTTCGAATTCGCCTCAATCCTCATGCGGTCATGTTGTTCACTAAGAAGACTTAGTTTCAATACGGAATCTTTCATAGAAAACTAATGTTTCATCTATTATTGTCAATGAATCATTCGTGGATTTTCCCCCGAGTTTATTTAGAGTGATTCTTTTAGAAGAAGTTTCTAGCGGCCCAAAATAAATTAGACCGAAAAAGCACGTGCAAGTTTCATTTACGCCGGCAGAGTTTCTTTAAAACAAAACTACATAAATAACACCGTAAGATAGAAGAGAAATACAATGTGAATGTCCTGGTATGCTTTTTAAACATTTTCGATAGAGGATGGCAACGACTAAAGTGAACTGATTTCAAGCTCAAAAGCAATAATTTTCATTCACTCAAACCACAGGCAGCTCAAGCTCTGTATTTGCACTGTGTGACTATTATTTCACAAAATTCTCAGATAAAGAAATTAAACTTACCTTAAGAGTTTGTTGTTGTCCTGTTGTTTCTCTGGGGTCTAGAAATTGGCGGTAATGGGGTATTTCTCTCACTTTGGGTTTTTCTCTCTTCTCTGTCTAAAAGAAAGGAAAGGCTGCACACTCAAATTCAAACCACGAGGCACTTGAGGCCGATTTTTCTCACGAAAACCCATCCGATAGGCGTAATTTCCTCCGTCAGGTGAAAGTTAGATAGTTTGTCTTTAACCCCAGAAGTTTTCAGACTTGAGAAATCATTATCCTAACTCTTCCAAACGAACTCATTTCTTTGAAAAAGCCCTCTCATTCTTCGTCAGAAACTACGTGTTAGCATCAATTCGGGCATGCTGTCAAAATTCCTCTTTCCAGCAGAGGGACAGTCAATAAATTGACAGATACTTTACTCTCTCCCCACGGGGTCTAACGTGCCGCCTATTGTACTGAGTAGCCAATCGCGTGGCTACAATTTCAAACAAGTTGACAACGCTTGATGACGTCAAGTTCCCAAAGTTCACGGGCTCAGAACTTATACATATATACCTTATTTTGAAACTGGTTTACAAGTGAATCGGCTCTATGGTAAAGTGGTGTAGAGCGCGCGCCTCGAATCCAACGATTTGGAGTTCAATTCCCACACCAGCCAGTAACATTTTTTTTAATTCTTTCTCCTTTCTCAGTTTTATTTAATCTTTTCCTCTATTTTAAGCTATTAGAGCCACCTTCCACACTAAAACTTTATTTTGCATTGGCTCTCAAGCTCCAACACGGTCATGACCTTGATTTTTATTTATATTGTTATAGTGCAATGATGAGAAAGAATATCATTAACCTCGTAATTACATAAAATCCTGTGAAAGTGTCGAACACTACAGTTTTAATATATTAACATACTTTGCATGCGATCATTTGAATCAATAAAAACCCGTGAAAATTAACTGATACATCAATTTGCTTAATTATAAACTCAAATAAAGTTTTAGTGTGGAAGGCGGCTCTAATAGCTTAAATAGAGGAAAAGATTAAATAAAACTGAGAAAGGAGAAAAGAATAAAAAAAAATTGTTACTGGCTGGTGTGGGAATCGAACTCCAAATCGTTGGATTCGAGATGCGCGCTCTACACCACTTTACCATAGAGCCGATTCACTTGTAGACCAGTTTCAAAATAAGGTATATATGTACAATGTATAAGTTCTGAGCCCGTGAACTTTGGGAACTTGCCGTCGTCAAATGTTGTCAACTTGTTTGAAATTGTAGCCACGCGATTGGCTACTCAGTACAATTAGACCCTGTGGGGAGAGAGTAAAGTATCTGTCAATTTATTGACTGTCCCTCTGCCGGAAAGAGGAATTTTGACAGCATGCCCGAATTGATGTCAACACGTAGTTTCTGACGAAGAATGAGAGGGCTTTTTCAAAGAAATGAGTTCGTTTTGGAAGAGTTAGGATAATGATTTCTCAAGTCTGAAAACTTCTTAGGTAAGAAAAACTATCTACCTTTCACCTGACGGAGGAAATTACGCCTATCGGATGGGTTTTCGTGAGAAAAATCGGCCTCAAGTGCCTCGTGGTTTGAATTTGAGTGTGCAGCCTTTCCTTTCTTTTAGACAGAGAAGAGAGAAAAACCCAAAGTGAGAGAAATGCCCCATAACCGCCATTTCTAGACCCCAGAGAAACAACAGGACAACAACAAACTCTTAAAGGGATACCCGAGTGAAAAACACATTGGGGCTCAAAAGAATCTTCAACATGTTCTTTGTTCAGAAAATGTATTAAAATTTGATCAAACGTTTTTAGTATTAAGAACGAGCACCTCAAAGTTGGACCCACGAAGACATGGGCGCCGCCATCTTTGTTTGCATTTACGGAAGTGACGTCACTTCGTCCCACCAGCGTTCTCACTCTCTCACTTATTAGGTGTTTTTAGGATGATAAACGCCTTAACTGTACCTCACATACATTGTAGTTCTTATACTTATTCAGAAGTCACTCGAGTCTTTTAAGCCATGTTCTTTTGCTGTTATTAAATGGCAGTTACGAGACCTAGTTGTTCGTCTGATAATTTCACGCCTTCCCAATGCTTTTCTTCCTCCTCCCAGTCTTCTGAACTTTTCTCATAATGTCGTCTTCATCATAATTCCGGTTTCTGTAAGAATTCCTCTGCAATCTCGATGAAAATATATCCACTTTAATTCCGAGCGTGTGAAAATCATACAAAGACAAGTAGCCGCGATACGCTGATGGGACGAAGTGACGTCACTTCCGTAAATGCAAACAAAGATGGCGGCGCCCATGTCTTCGCGGAGCTAACTTTGAGGTGCTCGTTCTTAATACTAAAAACGTTTGATCAAATTTTAATACATTTTCTGAACAAAGAACATGTTGAAGATTCTTTTGAGCCCCAATGTGTTTTTCACTCGGGTATCCCTTTAAGGTAAGTTTATTTTCTTTATCTGAGAATTTTGTGAAATAATAGTCACACAGTGCAAATACAGAGCTTGGGCTGCCTGTGCTCGAATCTTTACCATCCTTCATCAAAATTGTCCCACATTTTCTCCAGTATACCTATCTGAGCAGTTATTTTTGTCTTTCATCATGATAAAGTTTGTCATTTGTGGGCAGTAAGGTCTCACTATATTCCAGGCAGAGGTGGGCCTGGGAAATGCACAATATTATTATGTCAACACTGTATTGTTTCCTATTTGTTGTCAATTTCTCTATTAGACACCATGGCACGGTGAAAGGACCTTTGCTACCACAGCTGCATCTACAAGGCAACGACCAGGTCGAGAATCGAGAGAGGAGAAATTATGTAGTCTTTTACAACTTCTACAGATCGTCAGAATCACGGCTCTTTCATTCACTGCAGAATATGTTCTACAGCTTCAAACTTTTAGAAACAGAACGTGGAGAAACATGTTGTCCTCAGACGTGTACCGGAAAAATCTGATAGGAAGCGCTATCGATACTGCGATGTTTATGAATCTACTAGCTAAGGGCTTTGGAAAATAATTATCTTCCTCGACCGCTTTGTATTAAAATGTGATGTCTCCTAGAATGTTGGCATTTAGAAGACCAAATATTTCATGAAATGTAATGATTTTTTTACAGCAGTGAACACACATACTGAGTATGTCATGGTAATAGTTTCACGACATTTGGGCAGTTATTTATGTTTGCAAAATTTTTAACACACTTTATTTTGACAATTTTGCTGTCCTGAAAGCTGAAATATCTTAGCTTTTTCGCCTTAGGAAGACTAAATCTTTCATGGAATGGCATGACATTTTTACAAGAGTGAACACATATAGTGAATATGTCATGGTAAAAGTTGGATTACATTTGCCTAAATATTTATGTTATCAGAATTTTGAACAGTCTTGATTTTGACAAGTACAACAAATCCGGTAGTTAGATCAGTGTTGTGACCATGCGCTTGAAATACTGTACGGTAAATCCTATTTAAAAAGTTCCTGCTGCCCAAACAACCATAGCAGCTCAAACAGGATATGGTTAGGGTTAGTTCTGAGAAATCAACATAAGTTTGAAGCTGTAAAACATAAGAATTCTGCAGTGCAGGAAAGTGCGTGATTCTGGCGAGCCGTACTAGAAGGCTACATAATTTCTCCTCTCTCAATTCTCTACCTGGTCGTCGCCTATAGATGCAGCTGTGATGGCCAAGGTCCTTCCGGGAAACGAGGGGTAATATTGCCTTTCGCTGTTCGGGAAATAATTCAGAAATGCCGAAAGTTTCGCACGCTTTCTCCAAAGCCATATCAAGCCCGTTCGTATCGTCCGCCATTTGGCTTGTCCTTCATGCAGGCTCCACATGACATTCCACACATACCTCAGTTCTCTAAAAATAAAACCTTCGCTCTGATTGGTCGAAATGAAATGATGTCAGGAACACGGTCTCTGCCAAAGTCCATCAGACTGGGAGGTGGGAGGAAGTGAGCGGACGACAGTCTGATAATCAGGCTAAGTCTGCCTGAGCGCTTCAGGGATATAGAACTCAGTCATTTCTTTCTAGTTTTCCAAAATAAGATTGGTTTCAACTCAAGTTAGTGGCCGTCGAAGGCTGTCATAGTTAAAGGGATTAGAGATAAATCAAGCTGCGTTTAATTGATAGGAATGCAGAGAGTTCACTAGGACCCCGCAGAGATCGCAGAACTCGCTCCGGGGTACCTAGTCAAACATTGGTTGCTAAGAGCGTCTGGCTCGTTATGAGAAGCAGAATAATTTAGCCAATCAGAATGCTCATTCTCAGGCCCCTGGCAATGTAAATATAGCATTCAAGCAAGGTTTTCTCTTCTGGACGAGGCTTGTGTTTCTGTCGTGTTGATTTTCACAAGAACATAAATCTCTTATGCTTACACTTCCGTTTCGGCTTCTATCACTAGTGAAAACCAGGCTTTAATTATTTATACTTGCCAGCAGTGAATAATTAAACATTTTTTTTTTACCAAAATTGGTATCAGATTCCATGGATCATAAAAAGACTGGATTGGAAACTACAGGTCACGTGGGGTGTTTCCGGTTTGCTGATTGGCTGATACTCTACTTCTAGGTGGCTCAATCATAGTGGAAAATCGTGACGTGAAGAGTGGCGTATGTAAAGGTTTTTCGCTGTTTCTTTGCCTTTACTTCTGTTCTTTTGGTCGTGTTTTAGTGCTCTTCTCACTTTTAAGTAACAATATTTTCTTTTTCCGTTGTTTTACGACAATTCCAACCCGCCTAAGCCACACGAGAAACTTCAAGGTAAGCCCATCTTGTTGTTGTTTACTTTCATTTTATTCTGTTTTGGAGAAAATCGCATCACAAAAACGGGCCTTTTTAGGGCCAAATTTGGAAGAATGTTGTGTATTTTGGGACACAAATATTTGTTAGTTTTTCACGTTGTCTTTGTTCAAATTCTCCTTTACTTGATTGTATTTGCATCAAATTGTGGCTTAGACATAGTTTTACGAGTTAGGGTTGTAATTTGAAACTGCAAATTATGTACCAACTTGGTGACTTTTGAGGATAGTTGTGGAGCTTATGTCAAGGTTGTTATGCGGAACAAAATGTAAATGTTACTTAATTTTATCCACTTAGACATATGTCAAGATGGTTGAGAGAAAGTTAAGGCACCAGGGATGCCCCAGTGAATCTACTGCAGATCGAGATTACCTCCTTGTGGTCTTCCATTGAAATTCAGTTTACTATTCACAATGTTCCTTCATCTGAAATTAGCCTTCTATCTACAAACTATTGTTGTATTCACAGTTCTATATCAAATGATGGTTTACTTATAATAACCACTGGAACTTAATTGCCAAACATTCAGAACTCTTCCTTATGTTCCATATTACATGTACATGCATGTGTTAAAAGAAGTAGTCTACATCAGAACATGCAGATTTTACAGGGTACTTGAATGTTTTTTTTTCATATCATGACTCCATGATTCAAAACTTTATATGGACCATTCATTATTTATGGAGGAAGAGGGGCGAGATGAGAATTAAATTATAAAAGTTATATGGAGGAAGAGGGGCGAAATGAGAAATTATAAAAGTTATCAACACATTTCATAATCCCCCATAGAGATGGCATTAAAATTTCGAGATTTACTCCTTATGGAAAAATTCCCCCAAATTAAGCTATAATACAAGAGTTGTATTTACAGCAACACTGTATACATACTTCATAACCAATAGTGTAAGCAGTCTCACAGAGAACTAAGTTAGCACGTGAACAAGGTTTTATTTTTGGAAAAAATACTGCACAATTATTGCGTTCGACGAAGGAGAACGCATACTAATCTTGCAGTGGACTCCCTCTGGTCCTGTGTGGGCTACCTGTGCTTCCCCAGGCGAAAGAAACCGAGATTCGTGTATGTCCGTCCGTCCGTCCTCTTGTTTGTACTTTTTAGAATAAATTATCTCGGCCGGGGAACTGGTAACTACACGTACACGATGCGAGCGGCCATTTTGGTGAATGCCAGCATGGCTTCTGATTTGTTTCGCGATTGGTTAGTTACTTTCCATATTTTCCGACAATCCAATGCAATGATGTTTCAAAGGTTCGCAAGTACAATTGAGCAAAGCCTGAGGAAAGTGTGTAGTACATCTGGAGGACCTTGATGAACATTCAACTCGGCCATAATTATTTATTTATGCTGTCACAGAACCCGAGACCGAGTGAATGTGCGATCGAAAAATATGCTGTTGGCTTGCTCGCTGTATTGAATTGTGCTGTTCGGTTTGCCGATACCAAAACTGCAAATGGTCAAGATGCTATAAATCATACCTGAAGGCTGAATACATGGATATTAATATTTCAGTGTGAGTTGTCAAGAAGCTTTTTAAATACTACACGTGTGCATCGTGGTGGTTATGGTCTGTTTTGTCGGCGCGGTGACGACATCACTGAAGTTGAACAGAGAACCTAACCGAGTCTTCCCTGCTAGCAGAGGTCTCTCTCTGTCTTGGTAAAATGGAAAACAACCGAGTGAATTCTGTTGGCTTGCTCGCTGTACTGGATTCTGCTTTTCGCTGTACATACAAATACCGAAACTACAAACAGTAAGATGATCTGGCTGAAGAGAAACAAGGTCCGAGTTTTCTAGATACCCGTATCTTGTGTGAGTTGCGACACTGTACATCTTGGTTATACAAATTAACGGAATCAAATTAACACTACATTCAGACAGAGAGTTAATCTATACCGACACTTTGATATGCCAAGGAACTGGAATACCAACACAGTACAAGGTGAGGGAAATTTAAAGTACTGACTTCATTGCTGTGTTCAATTAATCTACACTGAATTTCTAACGGACCTGAAACAAGGCTGATCAAAGCGATCAAAGCCAACATTGCCCATAAATTATTCTGGAACTAACAATGGCGCTCAATATTTTGCAGCCAACCTTGTTCTCACTTGAAAAATACCCGGGAAACATAATGTGAATGATCCTGAATCGAAGGAACTGCATGGGCTGTACTTTATACACATGGAATTCAGTTTATATATACATCTGAATAGTAATATTTATTTATACGTACTTTATATGAATCCCTTTATATATCCTGTAATATGCTGTATTTTATATATCCTGTAATATGGTGTCCCCAATTAGCTTTACAGCTAAATACTATTGACACTCAAATAAAGTTCATGTATGCATGTAAATGTATGTAGCTATAGCCTGGGTTGATTTGTGTTTTACACTAACTTCTATTATTGCTTTACACTGTATACCACACAGCAAAATGTGCTACTAATTCTCAAATCAATGCCATGACCATATAAAACACACATGTATACATATAGCCCCATAAGCATCGCATTAAATGATTTAATGTTACACAAAGATAATTACAGTTTTATACCCAGATGCATCCCCTTGTATATTAACATATAAGTCAAGACATCAAAATGTTCACATTAGTTAAAAAACAAGCACTTTTGATCAGGATTACGTACACCGTCCACATCATTGCAGAATTTTTTCAGACTGTTACCACAGTCCTTTCTCTTTCCAAAAAATATGTCGAACGCACTTTGATAATCTATGATTACTTCTAGTTTAAAAATATCTTTGTTGGTCAGTGCATGACCATTTTCTAAGGTAGTTAGACAATGAACACTCCTGCTTTATGGAAGTTAGAGTCCTTCACAGTTAGATAGAGTTCTAATGCTTGGAACTTTGAATCCCATAATGTATGTTAACTTGTATTCATTGTCTAATTAGCCTTATGATGATTTCACTTCATGGAATTGACCCTAGGTTAATGCCCTGAAGTATTGTGCAGTTTCACAACAACTTTAGACTAGCAAAAACAAAACAAAATTTATCCTCCTGGGAGTCAATTAATCAACATGGCCAGCACAGTGCTCAACATTAGATTTTAGGTTGGTTGCCTAAGTTAAGATCTGGTTTGCCTTTATGTCTTTGTTTTAGTTGTCCAGGTACAAAAATTACCAGCCCGGTTCAACTTTTTAGTTGACCTGGGCAAGTGGGCAAGCATTACTGTCAATCGAGTCCTGCACCATGTCAGAACAGTCGATAAGCAAGGTTTCTGCTATGTAAATTAGGCATGTTTAATAGTTGACTGAGCTAGAGTGAGTCCCAAATCTTCATTTCTAATAATTTATTTTCATTTATATTACATCTGACTATAAGATAATTTTGATAGATTTATTGTCAAGTTTACTATGTTGTACAGTACATGAACTATAATTTTATGTACAGTAAGTCTGAGAGTTCAATAAAAAATGTTTTATTGTTTTCACTGTTCATGTGTATCTTAGTTAACTTCAGATATACAGATTTAAATAGCATATATCATCCATGCAGCTAGCTAGAATGGAATATAAGTTATGATTTGTACAAACCCCAAGTATTATCATCTAATTTAATATACTGTACCCAGAGGTCATAATACAAAGTGTACTACCAGTATAACATATTATTGCCTTCACAAATCAATAAACCCAGCAAAAACATGTTACCAAGCTTTCTCCTTTGGGATACTTATTAAATATACCCATTTGGGTTACAGAACAAAATGAAAGGCCTCAACAATAGACGTTTTTTTGCAAAAAAATCTTAGATTTTGGACGCAATCTAAAAATCACTGAATGTGCTGGGAAACTAGTATGGGGAAGGGGTGTGACTGTGGGCGGGAAACTTATAGAATACCTCCCACTTTTCTAACCCAATTTGGAGGAATGCCATTGAATCACGTGGTTGTACTGGGTTAGTTTTTTTAGGGCCACAAGTTTATTAGTGTTCTGCACTATTACGTGTTACCCTCCATAAATAAAGTCTTTATTATTATTGTTAATTTGTTGGTATCGATTGTCCTTGCTCCGATGATTTTTCTTTGCGTTCTCCGGTTTTCCTCCATCCACAAAAGCGACACGCTAAATTCCAATTCTTGGTGACCTTGCATGATTAGACCCTACGGTTGTTTGTGGGGGTTATGGT
This sequence comes from Actinernus sp. WN-2022, assembly GCA_030867875.1. NCBI lineage: Eukaryota > Metazoa > Cnidaria > Anthozoa > Actiniaria > Actinernidae > Actinernus > Actinernus sp. WN-2022. The sequence continues at coordinate 194,002 of JAOWCC010000237.1, forward strand.
TATAACGAATGTCGTTGTTATTCCCCTTCGGCTTTTATCAACTTCATCAACAAGGACCGTACACAGTCACGCGATAGAATGAATAGAGAGAATACTCGTGTTTTCACTTATGGCAAACCGAGTTGTAGTTTCCGATGTTCTGACAATTTTTGCTTTTTTCGCGGTTTGATATATATTAATAGCTCCATATAGCTTCCTACGTGTCTTATCATGAACCAACATTTACCCGCATTTAGTATGATAGACCTTTCTGCACTCTAAACACTAATATTTCACTCACTTTCGGAATTGCTAGAACGACAGCTATCGGCAACTTCGTATTAAATTCATTCTCCTTTAGATGCGTTTTCTCCTCCGAAAACAAGCCGTTTGAGCATCCCTCGAAGTTTTCTCCGATCTCCATCCTTCAGGGCTTTATCTTTTTCTCTTCGATGTTTATTTTCCAAGCTACTCTCGAAATCGCGCGCGCCGAGAAATTACGAAAATGTTTGTTTACATGTGACGTCACGATTTTCCACTTGGTTGCGGCCATCACGTCAGCGCGTGCCCAATCCAGTCTTTTTATGATCCATGGATTCCCATATGAACACTGTATTACATGGTTCAAGATCAGCTTGGAGCACAGGAACAAATTCTTGGAAATCCTTGGATTTTCTGTCGAAATCTTCGCAGCAACATTTGTCTCTGCTTCTTCAAACCTGGAAGTCGATGATAACTGTCATTAGAGTAGCTGAAAGCCATATGATAAACCAAATGACTTTCTTCTGTCATTCTGAAAGTAAATTTTCTTCCCGTATGTGACGTCATACCTTCTCATATACTTCACTGACAACACATTCTGAGCCACCAGTCAAAGCTGAAAATTCTGTGTTTAAAATATATTTGGGGGGAAATTTACACACTGCAAAAACTACCCTTGAAATATTGTTTATTCAAAAACAGTTGATTTTAGGGTCCAGTTCCCCTTTAAATGATTTCAGTGATTCAATTTGCCAACAGGAAGCCTGATTACTTTTTCTGAACTGTGCTTGTGGTAGCTTGTGACGTTACTGAACCAGAACACTATTTCTCTCTCAACATGGCAGATGTGAATTTCGATACTGAAAGTGAAGTGCAGTAAAGCGACTTTTCCTTGACATTTAGTGTACAAGTCTCTAGTTTAGGATTTGATGGTTAAAATCTAATTCAATATTACCCTTTTGTACCATAATTTCGAAGCTTCAGAGGCCAAAGGAGGCAAGAAAATGCCGGTGGAAATCGTACATGCATGTTTTTTTTTTACCAAAACTAAGTTTAGTATTAGTATCTAGTTAAGCAAATGTTTTCAGTGCATACCAAATGTTGTGCTTGTTTTCTGGTTGAAGAAATATACTATTAAAAGAGGACCTCTTTAAAGAACTATATATTGACTCTAATAATTAATTAGATTGTGTTGTTGATACTGAATTGAGCCACCAAACTGCACAGAACAAACAGGAACTTTATATACTGCGTCAGCTACATGTAAGTTTTCCCTTATCCGAGTATGTAAGCTAAACATGATATAGTTAGATGACAAGTCTAACACCACATCTCGGACTCGGATAAGGGAAAAACTTAGCTGATGTAGTGTATAAAGGTCCTGTTTGGTTCAGCACTGTTTAGCAGCTCAGTTCGGTTCAATTCAGTATCAACAACATACTGTAATTAATTATTACATGCCAATATACTTCTCTAAAGAGGTCCACTTTAGTTTATTTATTCAACCAGAAAATGAGCACAACATTTGGAAATATCTGCTTAACCAGATTCTAATATGAAACTTAGTTTTGTTAAAAAAAACATGCACCTACCATTCTAAAATAGATTGTCTCTTCTACTGTCAGGGGCGTAGCTGCCTTTAAGCCATAAAGACCGGGCTTAACAGGAATTTTGGTGATTTGTATGCTGTGGCAGTGATTTTGTTCTGTTTTGTATAACTTTGATTAGAAACTCAACTCTAACCCTTGAGTGAGCATGGTGAATATGCTATTTACTGCAGTCTTTTCAACTGACCCCCAACCTTACTAAAACATTGCATTGAAAAATTAATGCTGGAAATAGTGTTTCAGAGCTTGTAATTTTTTTTAAAATGTTGTTGACCACATTCTCCACAATACAGAGCATGGATTTTGGAGACCAACAATAAATGCCAAAGTTGTGGCTTTTCATTTGCAAAAAAAGCTTAAAATTGGACTGAAAAGAGTTGTAAAATCTTTCATTTTTGTTGAAGGTGGCAAACACATGCTCGGTTTTATGCACCTATAGGATCAGCAAATATTGATAAATTAATAGTACATGTATGTACATGTAGCTCAAAAATCCATGGAGAATTTAGATATTTTATTTATTTTGATGATGTCATTGTGACATCACTTGATGACATCATCAGACTACAAGACTTTGCCCTTGGAGTCACCTTGAGAATAATTGTTGCCCATGCATTATTTAATTTTCTTGGTTTTGTGATGCTGCAAACTTGCATTAGCAATGGTAGATTTAATTATGTCCTTGAGCCCTTAATAACTTAATATTTATCATAATGAAATATTATTGTGCAAAATGAAACGCATCACCATATATAGCATACTTTACTTTAAATGTCTATTTAAAGCTGAGGAATTTGACCAAAAAAGGAACTAACCCTTTTGACATCACAATAATGTCATTGCCTAAAACTAATTTAACTAAAACCTTAAATATTTTTACTTCCATAGTAAACTGAGAATATTTCATTCAATTTCAGACAATAATTATTTGGGAAATTGTGCCATTTAATCTAATTTTGGGAATGCTCGACCCAGACAATTTTGGAGTCATTTATGCCCACTGTGCCAGGTGCTTTTCTTTCCCCTTTTCCTTCTCCCCTCTCCCTCCCCCCAACAAATATATATGCCCATTGCCTACTAACTGCCCTTGGGTATCTGAGGATGAAGTGAAACTATGAATTACAAACATTTTCATTGTACACTACTTTACCACAGACTGTATCTCCTTTATTTGATGTGCCTTTACAATAATTACTGCGGTGTCTACAAGACTTGACAGCAAATAGGAAACAACACACTGCTGACATAATATAAGTGCATTTCCCATCTCTGCCTGGGATATAGTGAGACCCTTGACAGTGCCTCTTTATTGGCAATAGACTGTTGTTAATAAATACAACGGTACTACAGTACCTTGGATAGTCTCCATATTAATAATATTGGATCATAAAGACATGTACCGTAGCATATGTTTTCGCGAGATATTCAGTTTGTCAATGTGTTTTTTAAAAGTTGAATACTTACTAATTTAGTGACCATTTTTTAGCTTTCCCTGTTGTTTGCCTGTAATAAACTTAGCAGGTTTTTTCTGGCTATTCCGGTTTATTAAACTCCTTTTACTGACAACTACATGTAGGTTCATTTCATTTTCAAATCGAAAGATATGCTAAAGAAAGCAAGTTGGCCTGACTGGAGAATACCCAACAAATTATGTTAGGCCTCTAAAAAAATGGATCAAACATGGTTTCTGGGAAACCCCTCCCCCCACACTTCACCCTCTCCTTTAATGGTTAATCATTAATAGAATAATGCATATCCAAGGGAGGGGTGGGTGGGTAGTTTCCCAGAAACCGGGATTGAGCCAAAAAATATGATAACACGTATGTGGTAGACTTTTATACTGATATGGGTACATGGATATATACATGTAGGTAGACTTGGTATGGACACATTGTACATGGATAGACTTTTATTCTGATATGCAGGGTTAGAAAAAAAAATCAAGTGGGCAAGTGATTCAAAATTGTATTTGCCCAAATCCTCTACTCGCTTGCCCTATGATTTTCTCCGGATTCAAAACTTAGTGTCTTATCAGTAAAAAAAACATGTATACTCCCATCCCTGAAAAGAATGATGCATAAGCAGAAGGTATGATTCCGACCATTTATAACTTTGGAAGAATAAAATAAAGGCCACATGCCAAACTAGGATGCATTTTTTTGGAAAAAAAGTTGAAGGGCCATAAGTGGTCCTACTTAAATTTGAAGCAAAACTTCTGAAGAAGAGATTGGTGTCATTCCAAATGACTCGTGCCAATAGTCCAGTTCCGTATTTGAAAATTACCACTGAATGCAATGAGTACAGATGTATGTACGCAGGGTTAGCCTCATTCTGAAGTTAAACATTCATAAAATTAATACCAGCGAGAAGGTGGGCGATTCACAATGCTGTGTATTGTTGTAGTTTCACGCTTTGCACCTTCTCGCTGGTATTTAAGAATGTTTAACTTCAGAATAAGGCTAACCCTGCATACATGCGTCTGTAGTCATCGCATTCAGCAGTAATTTTCGAATATGAAACTGGACTATTGATACCGCAACATTGAATATGGTTACAACTTTCATTGTCATTTCTTCTGTAAATCACTCCAAATTATACTGCCAATTCGTCTCCAGAATTCTTCTCCAATTAACTGACAACATTTTCAAGGAACCTCATTCCATTATGTACATGCACGTACAAGAGAAAGCAAGGCTTTCTGGCAAAACTATATGCACACAAGTCCAAGGCCTGAAATTGCTTGTATCCGCGTATAAGCCACACCCCCAACTTTGGCCCTTGTTTTTCTCTAAAACAGTGCAGCATACCTGTACATGTGGGTATTTATGATAAGTTAAAGTTAATCCCCCATAAAGACAACATGAAATCAATGATAATTAAGTTAAAACCTTATTCCTGAGTGATATCAAGAAAACTAAAAAAAAAAAAAAAATGAGTGCTGGATATGAACAAAATGGGATTTCACTGTAAAAAAAATAATAAACTAAGCTATTTGGTAAGAATTGGTCCAGTGAACAGAAAGAAAATCAAGTTGTCGTACAGTTGATTTATATTTGTAAAGCACCGGTTGAAAGAACTTCATGGATTCATGCTCATTGCAGCAATTTATAAATCTGTTCTTTGTCTTTGGGATTGACTATTGATTTCCAGGGCCTGGTTGTTTGAAGCAAGAGTAACTTTATCCCTAGGATAGTGCTAAATCTGTACAGTTTAACCTTGGGTTAGCAATTTAACCCTGGGGTAGCTCTTACACTTGCTTCAAACCAGGCCCAGAACAGGGGATATTGAACATTGATTTAACAGAGGGACTATATCATACTAGTCTTTGCCTCTTGTGATATGGCTGAACAAATTCATTTTTTTCCTTTCCATTTAATTTTTTTAAATGAAAGAAGAAAACAAATTCAAGTGTGCAATTTTGCTGTATCGGAGGCTTGAAAGCTTTGTGTAAGTTGTATATGCCAACCCTTTATTTCATATTCCCTCAACATATTTATGAATATATATTTGTAAAACTGGTAATAATGTACAGTATTGTTGGAAAATATACAACAGGAGAAGTGAAACTTCACCTTTATAAGTGAAATTTCGCCTAAAAGACAATGGAAATTTCACTTGTTCAGGTGAAATTTTACTTCCCAGTTAAATAATACAATTGAAAAAATGAAAGAAGGCATTTTGTTCATATCCAGCACTCATTTATTTCTCTTTTTTAGTTTTGTTGATAAAGGTTTTAACTTGTTATTGATTTCATGTTGTTTTTATGGGGAATTAACTTTAACTTACCATAAATACCCACATGTATGCCGCACTGTTTTGGAGAAAAACAAGGGCCAACGTTGAGAGTGTGGCTTATACACGGGTACAAACAATTTCAGACCTTGTACTCGTATAGTACGGTACTAACACTTATGAACCTTGTAACTTTTTTTCCCAAAAAGGCATCATAGTTTTGCATGTGGCTTTTATGGTACTCTTGCAAAGTTATATATGGTTGGAATCATACCTTCCGATTATGCATCATTCTTTTTAGGGAGGGAAATCTACAGGTTTTTTTAACTGATAGGACACAAGTGAGAAGAGGATTTGGCAAGTAGCAGTAATAATAACAATAATATCGTCTTTAACCAGGGTGAACCCTTCAGCCAAAGCTGTTATCAGTGGGTGCCCTGGGAAATCAGAATAATTAAATAACAAACAAAGTATAAAAATATCAGACAATATTGCAGTAAAAGTATATGTACAAAGTTATCCTATAACTAATGTCTACAATATAATTTAAAATTCAGAAAACTAAAAATTATCTCATTTTGTTTTAAAAACTAACAATGACGATGCTTCTTTAATGTCTGTTGGTAGATCATTTAATATTTTGCCCCTGAGTAAAAAACAGCCTTTCTTTGCAGTTTCTATCTTAACTTTAGGAATTATGAGATCCAGGCCATTTGGGCATGAGAGGTCTTATAGTAATATTGACTAAAAAACTGGACCATTACAATTAAGACATTTAAATACAAAGATAACACAGTACATAGTGCAGCGTACTTGTAGAGATTTCCATCCTAACCGGTGAAGCATATCTTCATGCGTCAGATCATGTTCACACTCCCATGAACGGGCCTTAACGGATATGTACTTGCATTCAAATGTCGACAAATAGTATCATAACCAGGGGGTAATGAACTAATCACTGTAAAGATGTGCCTTGTAGGTTGTTACAGAAACTAGCTAGCTCTTGGTCATGATACTTTCAGTAATTTCGCGACCAGCAGCTTAATGCACGTGGATATTTAGGCTTGCCACGAGTCAATCTCTTTGTTTTCTTTATTTCTTGGAAATAACTTTGATTGAGTAAGTATAGTGCATATTCCGCCATGGCCAGTCAGCTCTGGCCGCTGTCGATGTAAGCAAAACACTTTCCAAAAACTCTGCTCTGGTGTGGTTCTCTTTGAAAAATCATCTCAAATTGTAGACATATTTCATAGATTTGGTGTATTGTTGGTATAAAATTATCTTGTTTTTTTTGGGAAAAACCTCCGGTATAAATTCGCAAAGTGACTTTCGAGTTTCGATCGATCGAGACGCATTTAGCTTTAAATTGCTGTCAAGCCACATGAGACCAATTTCAACTTTGTGGGGCATGTTGATATTAGTAGTAATTAGCGCAGTTGGATGCCACGAAGTGACAATTCAAACGTTTACCCAGAGGCTGATTTCCGAAAGGGCATAGAAATGTGTTTGTTACCAGCTTCGTGAATAATTAAACTAATATTTCTCTCATTTTATTTTTTGCAGTGATGGTGACTCAGAAAATTTATCTGGAATCGGCAATGGTGGTATCGGTCACAGTGAGCCAAGAAGCACCATTAATGATGAACTGGTGCATGAAACAAATGATGATAGCTTGGACTTTGATGATGATCAGTTTAGATCGAGATGTATTAGGAGCAAATATGTTCTAAACTCATTATTTAATTCAGTTTTTTATCTACAAAATCCCTGAATAGAAACTGGCGTATATGCCACTATAATACACGTAAATTTGCAAGCTCCGCTGTTCTAGGCAATTTTCTTGATAAAATGGAGAGAGAGAGAAGGGGGCTCAAATCGAAAAGGTGAATTCGATTGAGATGAATTGGGTTCTATCGAACCACTGAACTATATAGAACAATTACTGATGCATTGGGCTGCATGCATGAATACTCCAGGTGAAATGATGTAAAAAAAAATTAAAAATATTGTCCCTTTAAAGTTTAAATAAAGGAACTATACGGTTAAAATGAATTTACGTGATCATTTTTCTTCATAAGATCTGATTTAGTGGCTGAAATATATCGATTAATAAACGTCATACTATCGCGTAATAATTTATACCGCAAATTAAAACTGATTTCAAATTAAACTTCTACGGAACATTGTAGCTTCCTTTTATACCACACAGTATGGTCATCATACGTACATCACATGTAAGAATCCTTCTATTTCCCTTATATACAACCTTATATACCCTGTTTCACACAGTATACAATTATATACTGGTGCGTATACGGACATAACAGGAAACCTGCCACAAGTGTTACCCGCCTTATACACAACCTTTCTTATACGCCCTGTTACACACAGTACACAAAGAGTATACTGGTGCGTATACGGACATATCGGGAAACCTGCCACAAGTGTTACCTGCCTTATACACAACCTTTCTTATACGCCCTGTTACACACAGTACACAACACGTATACTGGTGCGTATACGGACATATCAGGAAACATGCCACAAGTGTACCAGATCCTGCCATTTTCTAAGCATACCCTGAAAATATAAGGACCGTATCCACACATTACATATCCTGCCATCCTCGTATATCTGCCTTACACACGTGTGTATACGGACTGTATAAGATGTGAATAAGGGCTCGTATACAGGCCATTTCATGCAGTGACTGAAAAAGTGGCAAATCGAAATGGTAAATTTTCGTCGTAGTGGAACTTTAAGTAGTTGGAAATATCTTCTTGGACGGTAATTAGTATCTCACTTGAAGGCACAGTTGGGTCCACAGATGAAGAACGCGTCTTCGAACGAGACAGTTGAAGAACTGGTGGCCATCTTAACTTTCGAGTGATTTCAAGAGTAAAGCAAATAAGCTTTCAATATATCGGCTTCCAAAATATTAGAACTATAATGGCCCACTTACTGCCGGAATAGGATTACTGATTGAAATAAGCAAAGATCAAAATTTTAAGAAAAGATTAGTTGAACTGAAGAGAGAACCAAAAACACGTGTTGCTCCCTCGAGTTATTCGAAATTAGGTCTTTTCTAACTTTTCAAATTGCTAGTGTTCATTTTCTACATCTTGAAGGAGGAAAAAATTATAACGAAACATGCAATTTCCACTCGTATTTTTGGCCTGGAACAACTGAGGAATCGGGCCATTTCCTGCTATATTTGACGACAATGCAATCAGGTAAGTTTAATGAGTCTTACTTACAAATTGAAAATGTGGATTAAAATTATTTCACACGTCACTCGTCTGGACAAGCTAAATCCCTAATCCTTTCGTAAAATGTGAGAAATTTCCATCCAAAGTCCTCTTAGAGAAACTCAATATCTTGCCATTTCCATCGAAGAAACCCAAAACTTTCCTCGCGTTTTGGCCAAGACGTGTGGTGTTCTTCGTGTCGAATAAATCTCTAGTCTGGGTAAAAAAACGCCTTCGCCGGATTCGGCTCCGACCATGGCGCCAGTTGAAATATCCTGAGCCTGTTGGAAGGCTTTCCCACGAATGAAGTTACATTTGAGAGATGGGATTCCAAATTTGAGAGAAATTTCCTTCGCGACGGCTTTATATCCTCTTATCTCTCCTTCCTCCCGCATCCCCACCATTTAGTTTTTTACTGTGTTGATTTATGTAAATAATTAAGTAACCCGAGCGATATCGAATTTGATTGGTTGAACATCCCCCAGGAAACATTGTCCATCGAACAAAGCGTGTGGGGCCAAATATCTCGACTTGGAAAATAAAAATAAACACTTGTGATTTCTGACTCGTGCCGGCCAAAGGCCTGGCCCGAGTAATAACTAGAAAAAGGGGCTATGTCACGGTACTGCGCATGTTACAGTATCCAGACATTGAATTGACAGCTCGTTGTGTAACATCCAATGAGAATCAATCAAAGTAAATTGCCGTGATTCACATGCTAGTTGTTTACAACTGTAGAATGTAGTCTTTATACCTTAACACAGTATATAGCGAGATTTACGGGAACTTTCTTCTTCCTACATCTAAGATAAACGGCAGTTAAGAATGGTATCTATATTTCATTACTTGCTTGTATTTTGGCCGTGTTTCTAGTCGTAATTAAACAGTCCGAATTTTACTAAAGTGAAGTCGCAAACAGCCCACCTGTTTATGTAAATCTTAAAGATTACAACACTGGAAATCTTTTTTATCAATAGCTGTGACTATAAATGTGCTTGTCGAGGAAAAGTTGGGCCTAATTATAAACGACAAGAATGCCCATGGCTGAAACGGCCACACGGTATTGCCGTCTGCAGATAAAGAGCGAGAAGATGGCAGCGCAGTCAGGTATAATGTTGTTGAAAATGCCATGTCATTATAACTTGAAACGTTATGAACTCTGATCTGATCTACGTACTGGCCAATTCAAACCCTCTTCTGGTTGTAACTCCAAAAAGCTTCTTTCGATTTCTTGCATTTTTCAGCCGCTATATACGGAGGTAATAACTCAGTGACAGTCACTTCCCCGCTTGGAGGCAGCACTAGTGATTTCCGTTTTTATAGTTTTGCGGCTACCGTCAGGAACGGCGACTTTTGAATAAACTAATGATTAAAACTTATTTAGGACATCTTACATTTCCGACAATGAGCAGATGAGGCTAAGATGAGTTCAAACAGAACACAAGATGGAAGCCGATTTCAAAATGGATATCTCACCGATCTGAGAATTTCGTTCTGGGCCGGAACCTAATTCACAACTCATCGGTTTGTCACACATGCGCAGTACCGTGATATAGCGCCTTTAATCCTGGACATTTCTGTATGTGTAATTTACAGGTTGATAAATGTGTAATCGAGCATTTTGCCTCGGCAATAGTATTGTTACTCGACTTTCGCTCTTGCCAAAATAAAAACTACTGCTCGACCATTCGGCGCCCAGATATATATTTTACCGAATCGCGCACAAAACATGTATAAAAATTGAATCCTTTTGTTGACGAACGATTCAAAATTCAAGAACCTCACAAATCAGCCAGTGAAATTTTGAGAAGCTTAGCAAATATCTGGAAGAGTTTCCATTTCTGTAACATTTTCAGTTGGGGACGTTGAATAAAACAAAAATAAGTGGATAAGTACGTTTAGATTTCATAATGGTATATTTATAATTGGGAATAGAACTTCATGTCGTGCAATTTTGGTCTGAAATCCACCTTTACATTTTGCGCAGTTTTACCAAGTACTTTACGGCTTCATTCTCGATACCGTATAATATTATATGTTTGAATCATAAAATAATGAAAGGTGTCTTTAGTTGATCACGCGATCATCCAAATGCCAAATGCTTTATCCTGCGTCGGGAAGATACAAGGCACCGTTTCTGGGTCTCCCAAACCAAAGGCTTATGATTACGTATTCATACGAACTCCATAGTCGAACTGGAATTTAGATTGGTTTGGAGGAGGTAGGAAAACCGGACACTCCCGACACTCCCTTGCTTCCCCCTGTTTTTCTTGTAAATCAGTGGTAAGCTCTCATTCCTCTCTCAGGAAGAGATCATTTGTTCAACAGACCACGTGAACAGCTTTGCAAAACACAATCAGTTGTCACAGCAGTGTAGTGCAGCATGAAATATTCCCACAAATATTATTCTAGTTATGACTTGATGTTTGTCAGGAAGTGAACACACGATTTCCGTATATTTTATTCTGATTAGCCGTTTAGTGACGTTGTCATACTTTAAATGCAATGCTCCGTAGCTTCTGTCTCACTCCTCTGGTTTTCAAATGTTCTTCCGAGTTTGATCAGATGCTCATCACAGGAAACAATATATTTGGTCACGATTAAGGTTGTTGGCCTGATATCTTCCAAAAAGCAAGCTTGAAAAACAAAGAAAAAAGAAAAGCAAAACGAGGCCAAACAATGCATACGACTACATTTACAAAGGCCCTATTTATATGAAGGAAAGTTGGCTCTGGGCGGGGAGGGTCACCCTCCCTCCCGAGCCAACTTTACCGAGCGTTTATATGGAAGAAAAGTTGTCCCGGGTGCCCGAGACAACTCGGTCTTGAGCGAGTCTGGGCACGTAATATTGGATTACGCATGCTCTGTGTGGCCAGGTTAGGCGAGCCAAAGTGTTTATATGAGAAAAAGTTGGCTCGCCCCCCAGGGTCACCCTACCTTGTGAACCGAGTGCCTCGGGGAGGAGGGTCACCCCCTCCCCGAGCCAAGTTTGCGGTTTCTCATGTAGACAGTTGACTTCGTTTTATAAAGAAATGTATGAAAAGTTGGCTCGCCCAGGGTAGCTCGGGAGGGAGGGTGACCCTCCCCCCGGAGCCAACTTTCCTTCATGTAAACAGGGCCAAAGTCAAATAGGAGTTCTCGCAAACCCCGACAAGCGTTCGTATTTTCACTTTCAGACAAAGTGCCGAGTGGTCCACATCTGAACATAAAGTACAATTGATAAGAGCCAGCCGAGAGAATATTTGTTTCCAAGAAAGCTTAGATGGAGACGTAGTCTGACAGTGACCCTGAATCGGGTGAACCACGATCTCGCTATTGCCGTGACGTGCTGTTTCAGACGCCTGCAAATCGCTGTCTCCTCTACTAACTATGCTGGCATTCAAGGCGTCTCTATAGATGTTCACCTTGGCTTTGCCCCTCGAGGTCTATTTGTCTTTCCCATTTTTCTAGCCTGGGAAACCAGCCGACTCTTACCGCTACCATTTTTCAAGTCGCACAAAAAAGAACAAACATTTTCTCGATAGCTTTGATCGGAAATCAACATTGGCGGGAAATCTTGACAGCTAGTTGAACTGTGATGCGAAATGATTGGCCAAGAGCTTGCTAATTGTTGGGTGGGGGGGGGGGGGGGGGGGGGCTTCAGATTCACGCACGACAGACGGGTATATGTTTTGAAGTGCCATTTTTCTCGCTTTCGATTTTCAATCAAAATAGAGTTTAAAAAAAGCTCCCACTCAAGAGCAATTTATTCGGTTTGTGCGAAATTTTCAAAAATATGTCAATTGATATCTCAGCTGCAAAACCCGTGTCGGGGAATTGGGAAATTCTAAAAATAGAGTTCTTGACGACGTTTCCCGCATATCTACTCGGATTATTTTTCGCCTTTCACGGAAAGCATGATAACTTTTGAACTAAATTCCCCGACATAGTTTTGTAATACGATTCCTCTGAAATACGACAATGGAAACAGATTTTTCTACCTTTATTGAACACCGACTAATTAAGATGTAATGTCGCTTATACATGTCGAACGTGTCTGTAGTTAGCTAATTGAAAACTTGCCCTAATTATAACCTGACTGAAGTCCTTTGAATCACAAAATTGTCACTTAACGTGTCAGTAGCGGCCTTTCAGTTTGGCGTTTTCAGGACAGGTGAGCTGATTTGCTCTTACCTGTAAAGGATATTTTGTATTATACATTTGCTATTCACAAGTTAATATGGACAGTAGATGATGTTATATAGGGAATTTGAAGCTAAAAATTAATAGGTAACCGTTTTATCCCATACGTCGCTCAATAAGATGTTCCTTAATACCTAAAAAGGAATGGCTTTTAGAGCACAGAGATGTTCCAAAATAAACACTACAAGCATCCTTTAAACCTCTATAGTTATTACGCACTTTATTTATTTCTAACATATTTGTTGATTATCAGACTACTGAATGTCCAGTTTTTCGAAACCTGGTTAACGTTTATTACATCCCAATTTTTATCTTACTATATTTACATGTCTAGAAATTTCACCCAAATTGTTCATATTTGGAAAGGACAGAAATTTCAGTGAATCTTGCTTCTCTCACGTCTTCCTTGGACTGACTAGCGCTTTCTTGCTGGCACAGTGGTACTTAAAACACTGATGTCCCGGGTTTGATTCCCGGCTCGGGCAACGTATGCGAGTTAGGTTTGTTGTTCATACCTTATCTGAATTCGATGATTTTTCTACGTGTTCTCCGGTCTTCCTCCCTCCGTAAAATTCAACATGTGAGTCGAGTGTTGTGCGTCCAAACAGTTAATCTTTCAATATAAAATAAAAACAGTTAATATAGTGAGGAGAGTGTGAGGAATATAAGCAGGCCCTCGTCAGCTTTAAGCTGCCATAATAATCAGCGTACTCTAACAAATTAAAGATTATTATTGTTATTAACTGCAATCATGGGAATACTGAAGGAATCACCTTATAAGTTAACTAGTTTTTCTTCTAGAGAGAGAATAGAAGAGGGGTAGGAAACAACGACAACATGAGTTCGCTCGTCTGACAATTGTGGTAAACCGAAATGATCATGACAGCAGCTTGGAGGCAACGATTAAAGGTGTCTGCTTAGAAAAGATGGCAAGCCCTAATTTGCATAAGAACGAACGATTCGGGCATAATATATTACAACCATGGCCACTCATTATAAGAGCGAGCGATCACGCAATTTCTATGCTCTATTAAAATTAGCCTCTCGAGAATGTCCTACCTCCCCCCTTAATTGAAACATTACCGCACTGCACGAATCCGTGACATTTCTAATGGTGCTGCCATTGGACACTGAAAACAGTTTCTTTATGGGAGTAACCCTTCCTCCATAAAGGTGGTTCACACACTAAGGGACATTTTATTTGTGGGGACATGCTGCAGGTATATGTTGCAGTGACACCCGCTAGTGTGCACTGCGCCATTTCACGAAATAATCATGTTGCAGGAAAAAAATGTCCCTTCAAAATGTCCCCAAGTGTATGCTCACCTTAAAGAGTGTCTGGATGCATGGATGTATAGTGGCCCGAATGAAGCCAAGTGGGCTCTTGGGTTACAAAATTGAATCGGGTTTTAGCCTTGCAACTGATGTGTGTCGATCGATCCATTTTAAGAACACGCTCTTTAAAAGCTATTAACTTATATTGGTTCTTTAACTCACTGCAGTTTCTTGCAATGAAAACAGTGCAATTACAGAGCTTATTAACCCCATTTCATCCAATCGTAGCCATATCATGGTCATCATTTTCTACGAAAATCAAGATATGATTTCGGTTTATGGCCATTGTACGCCGCACAAGATAAGCATAGAAATCATTAAGTATAACTGTGTCGAAGTTTCTCGTCCATCAATCACACGTGTTTTATACTCCACTTCGATTCTCATTGGATAAAATGTGATTCGAAAAGATGTTCCTTAAAGGGGCTGGGTCAGGGCTCATTCGTTACCAAGCTATCGCACGGCCAAAGGCAAAATTTGATTTCCGACTCCGGCGGTACGAAATCAAATCTCCCTTCGAAGGAACCTTTCAGAAACCCATTTCCATCGCTCTTATTTCGAACCTCTGGTCACGATTAAGGTTTGAATTTCTAGATATTTCTACCTTTATTGAACACCGACTAAGATGTTATGTCGCTTATACATGTCAAACGTGTCTTTAGTTAGCTAATTGAAAAGTTACGATATTGCCCTAATGATAACCTGGCTGAAATACAACACGTGTTTGAATCAACGTAAATTGTCACGTGACGTGTCAGTCGCGGTCTTTTCAGGTTCCCGCTTAAAGTGCATATAAGCCCTGGCCAGTTATACTTTTTTTTAAAGCTTAGACCTTAAAAGGTAGGGAAAAAAATACATAAAAATAAAAATAAAAATGTTTCCACTTTTTTTTGAGCGGCTAAACCTCCAAATGTATACTTAATTTCCGCGCACATCTGGGGACTGGGACGAGAAGACATGTGACGTCATCAACAGAACTCGTCTTTTCGCGGGTACAAAGCGATCAGTAAAGTTTGTTGTTGTTCTAAGGCTTTCTTGTGTTTTAAGCGCATAATATCCCGGATTCATCAAAGACTTTTAGTTATCTTTTGAAGAAGATGTCACTCTACGACTCAGAGTCAGAAGAAAGCGAAAATAACTCGGAATTGAGGTATGAAGCGGTCGTAGATGTCGAGCAACCGGACCTGAAGCCTGAGTTCAAGAGCTTGCTGTTCAACCAGGTATTCAAGAGCCATACGCCGACGAGCTGCTAGCCAACGAAGAGTGGATACAAGAGTATGAGAGAATGCAGCAAGTGAGAGAAAATAGAGAAATGGAGTTCCAGAGAAGGCTGGATGGTACAGAAGCCGTGCGATCGTGGTATAGTATGTTAAATGTCGCACTACTCCCACTTACGCGTGCTCACTTTGTGCTGTGACGAAGTGTGTTCTATTAAGTAAATAAAATCATAGAAATATATGCATACAGGTCTTTCTCCATTCTCTCTTCAACAGTGTAATAATGAGATGAAACTTATATACATTTTTTCAAACATTTAATAAATTAAACAATGCAGAAGGTTGTATTTTTTTACATGCATGAAGTGCATGACTTTGTGTACTGAACATTGTATTAAAACAAACTGAATATGTAAAATATTTAGGTGTATACATAGATCAAAACTTAACATGGAAGCCTCACCTAAGCTATATATCTAAGAAAATATCCAAAAATGTTGGTATTATATTCAAACTACGACACTATGTTGACTTAGGTACCTTAGCTTGATGCAAGTTTATTATTCTCTTGTTTATCCATACTTACAATATGGTGTTAGCACTTGGGGAAATACCTACAAAACATGTCTATCTCGATTAAACACATTAAACAACAAAGTTATCAGAATAATGACATTTTCAGATTTCCAATCGCATGCCCTGTCACTTTTTAAGTACCTTGGCATTCTACAAATATCAGAAATTAATTACCTACATGTACATATTACTCTATTTATGCATGATTATATTAATAATCAGTTACATTGTACCTCAAGCCTTTCAAAATTATGCAAAACCAGCGTCCAACATACATAACTATAATACTAGACATGCTTCAAAGAACCTCTTTGTCTTACCAGCCTCAACAAATTATGGGAAATTTTATATTAAATCAACTGGTATTAAACTCTGGAATAATTTACCAACTAGCACAAGAGATCTCAAATGCTCAAAATTTAAAAGTCCCATAAAAAAAATACTGTTTAATGGCCTACGTGTAAATTTTGATCTCCTTCACTTCACTTTACTTATGATGAAATTATGATTAATCAGATGATACAGTTTAATGTACATTTCTAACTTTTTTTTTTTACCATACATTAACAGTCCTTAACTTCTTTTCAATTTAAAAAATATATATTATTTATTATGACTATGATTACTTGGATTTATAGGCAAAGGCAGATCACACTACACATTTATTTCACTTAATGGGGAGTTGGCTTAGAAAACCTTTAGTTCCTTCAACTTCCCTACACCCTTTCCTATTATATATTTTCCACTTCCCTCCCCCCTCCTTAATATCTATTATCATAATTATGAAGTGCATGTCTGTAAACTACCCAAATGTAAAGCAATGAGTGTGAAATAAAGAATATATATTACGAACATGTCAATTAATTCACATGTTAACCCTTTCGCTCCTGAGCTGGCCGTAACCGGCCAATATGAAGCATGTACCTGGAGAAATTATTGCATCAAACCTAGACACGCTGGAAATACGATGTTGCAATATTATTTCAAGGGATGAATTACTTCAAAGCCACAGCTATAACTGGGATCGCTTGACACTCCCACTTTGGAGAAAAACTCATTTGTTTTGGTGATCTTTTTTCGTTTCTCCCGATTTTCACCAATTTTGAGGAGCTGAAAATCGTCCTCCAAAATCCTCCCCATTCGCCCTTGAAATCAAAAGCAAACACAAAATCAGCACTCAGTCGTTACAGTAACTTCTTTAATCTTTCGAACCACCAGGTTTGTTTGCACAAAACACACATTGCGACTGTGAAGCGTGCTATTCTTAATGCTGCACTTCTCTCCACCATGTTTTTCCTGTTCCCACCTCCAATTGCATGCTGGGTAATCAAAAAAAATCACAAGGGGTCCCCTCCTCTGGGACTTTTACCCCTACAACCAAGAGCGGTGATTTGGACTCAAGCCGTTTCTTTAAAGTGATAAAAACACATCCTAATAGGTTGAGCAGGGGGAAAAGACAACCAACTGCAAAATTTCAAGGATTTCAGTTAAGAGTTATTTGATGTGTCTCCAAGCAGAAACACAACAGAAAAACCCTGTGAAACCCCTCACAAGGCCTACTAAAAGCAAACCAAGTACTTTTAAGCCGTCATCAGACTTAATGATGTTCTCTAGCTCTCTTACAGTGGCTTATTTGTCCAAAATTAGAGCACATTTCATTGGAAAACCTACAGAAGAAACCATACTCACCACCGCCGAGTCTGTAGAATTCTGCCGAATGGCATCATGGGGAAAGTTTGAGCCTATGGTTTAAAAAGTCAGCAGTATTTAACTAGCCCGGGCTAGCCAAACTGGAACTGAGGGGGGAGGGTTGAGTTGGCACTGCATTTCACCCACTGAGCCCAAACACGTCCGGGAGTGAAAGGGTTAATTAGAGTGTAATGGGCTTCACAATTGTAAAATACACTGATTAATATATTACAGGGTCCAATTCAATAAAACCGTTTTACACATGCATTTTACAAGCCTGGCCAGGAATTGTTAATACATGTACACCTCTGAATAATGGCTGCACTTGTAGAATACATGTGTAAACGTTTTATTTAATTGGCTCCAGGTATTCAAAATTCTAAATATTACAAATCCCAGAGTTGAAAGCTAGAAGATATGCCATCTTTTTCTTTTTGAAAGAAAATTAGCTATATGTACCTATAATAAAGCACACTTGTCTTGTAAAATTGCATCTGTAATATTTAACTAACAAATTGGAGGTTGAAATTGAGAATTGAAACAATCTTTATTGAACTAAATTTTGAGCGTTCTAAATCCAAAAACAAGGGTCCAGTTTGTAAAAAAATAAACAATTATTGTAAAGGTTTTTTTAAATGACCCAGATTATGCTGTTTCATGTAGTTGCTCTGGTATCACAGAATACTTGGAACTTTAAAAAAAAATTTTTTGGGGGGGAAGGGGGGTAAATAACTAAGGCATTGTGATATAACTACAATATGTACTATCATAATAATATTATGGTACCATTATAAGCTTACGAGTTGATGTTCGAAGAAGGTATTTAGAGAGATCCATGACCGACCCATATGCCTAAAGATGGGGAGAACTTTGCTTGCCGATCCTCCTGCCACCAGGATTGCATAGGAGAGGAGGATTTTTTTATATATATTCAAAACTAGCAATATTTTTCCTTTAAAAAAATATAAGTCTCTCAAGCAATTCCTGTCTTTAGGATTAGCAGCAAGGTAAATAACCTATTTGATACTGTTGATAAGAAAGAAAGTTCCCATAATCCCCATTAGTGTAGTGTTTTGATCTTGCAAAATTATTTCTCACTCATGCTAAAATTTGGTAAATGATTTGTAGAGTTGTCTTTTCCAGATAAGGGTTGGCCCATTATATTTTTAGGGGGTTTGGGCAATTTTTTTATGGTTGGAATTCATTTTTGCGACTGAAAGCTCTGTAAAAAAATAATTCACAATTAGCTTGCAAAAAAAACTTTCATTACTATACAATATAGATTGCACAAATGGCCTTTGCACTTATTTGTTCCTTCGGTTTGTTGTGCAGGATTTTTTTTTTCTTCCAAACATCTGTACATGGTATTTTATACTGCCCAACCTCCCCTCAAAAATATAATGGTCCATCCCTAATATGGAACGGGACCCCTAAAAACTTGTACCAAAAGTAAAAGTAACTTTTGCCATGAAAAATCCAACTGATACGTCCATACGATACGATATAACAGATTGAAGCGGCAAGAGATTGTCAACTTACCGGAGGCTCTTGCTCACTAACTTCTCCTGGAGATGAATCAGTTTCACTTATGGACACTGCTACTAATGAGACGTTACTGTGGGCCCTGCTGATTCACTCAGATTACTGAACTGCCGCTAGTACTGGTGACAGTTCTTGCACAACCTTTATTAGCAATTTTTTTTAAAAACTAATAAGATAACATTAAAACAACTTTATTCTGTGTGCTACCAGATAGAGGGTCGGAGGTCGATATGTGTGAAAATCATCTCTCACCTTTCGTCGAGCTCGGGCGGCGCGAGCCGTTTCCTGTGGCACTGGTGTTGAAGACTTCAAAATACTTAGAATGGCCGAAACTCCAACGCTATCTCGGTTCAGCCTCCTAGTTTGGTCAGGCACGAACATAAACTGCCGACTATAGACTTCGGCCTTGAAGTGTGCAGAACACACAACTGATCTCTCCGTAGGGACAAAGTTCTTTCTACTCCTGTGCACGAAGTCGACCCACTTCTTTCTTCTTCGTATGGCTTTAAGATTATAGTGGTTAAAAAAAGGAATAACATGTAGTGATATCCCATTTTGGGCGTCCTTTTCATTCGAACACACCCCAATGACGCAAAATAATAATAGTAGTAATAGTAAATGCTGATTGTAAACAAAGCCAGTGGAATAATATGGAACAGATAACCGAGCGTGTTCTGTTGATGACGTCACTAGACCCAGTGCCAGTTTTGTTTCATGCGCGCTGTATTTGCTTCCACAGGCAACCCGATATACGATTTTGGGCAACTTTGGACGGCCAATACACCACGATAAATAAATTAAATCAACTTTTTATTGCGGAATCCTTTGGCTATGGGTTCTAGTCTCTTCGTAAAAAATATAATTAGCCAGGGCTTATATGCACTTTAACCAGAACAGGTGAGTTGACTTGCTCTTACCTATTAAAGTGTTTATGAAACCAAATTTTTCATCTTTATTTTATTGCAGAATAATAAAGGTCATTCTTTTCTGATTATGAAGAGTATATTTATTTTTCAGTTCTGCCTTCGGAAAGTTTTTTTTTTCGGCATTCAAATTGACTATTTTATGCTTAAAACTGTCTGGGGCCTGGAACCGAATCTCCCAGTACAATGACGTCACTGTGAGGACTCGCAAGTGACAATTCCTAAATATGATCATGTAGGACGACACGCATTTCTACAAAAAATACAATATAATAAAGCACAAACAATTCAATACAAAAAAATGAAATACAGTAGAACGCAACACAATACTTAACAAATAAAAGATGGTTCTCCTTGTTCTATAAAAAAAATATTGCACGCTCGAGGTCTTGAAAAACTGCGGATGCACGAGCAGAACGCGGGTACATTTAGCAGCATTTCAAGACCTCGAAAGTACATTATTTTGTGATAGAACAAGGAGAACCATCTGTTATTTGTTTTATAATATAAACTTCAATCTAGACGAAGGAAAGTAAGCTATCTAATTTTAAGAACCCAAATAAAAATCTAACTAAGCAAATAAACTGACTACAGCGAAAAACTCCATTTTACTGTACTCGACTTGTTTACAACATTTCTCGTCGCTGATTGGTTCAATTCTGACAGCTTGACATTGACGATCTGAAAACTCGTTTCTTATTGGATGAAATAACCTGCTATAAAAAGAACATGTCGATAGACAAAAGTGAAAGATAGAAATTGCAAGACTGCCGGCCGCCAACGGGCTGTAAAATTCTCAACTGATCAAAACTGTTGCAGGAAACCCAAGTGTTTTCTTTTTACAATGTATGGCCAGCACAGGAAAAGTTAATCTGCACATTATGATAGTGTTGAAAATGCCTCATGGAAAAACATTCACAGAGAAAGCGTTTATAATACTGATTGAGTTACGTGAGTTGATGTTCCCGACTATATTTTCTACAACAACTGTATCGTTGTCAGACACTGCGGGCTATTTATTATGTGGTCTGAAAAGGGATATCATTATCCCAAGGAACAGTGTTTAACTCGGTGCTGCTCTGATGGCAGTGAGTTGCGTAGCTTTTGAGGCTCAGTTCGACTATACGGCTTTCGAAATTCTCTCTGAATTTCTAACGAGACCTGAAACAACCATGGGGGCTGATCAAAGCCAAGTCCCGGCTAATTAATCCACAGATCGAATTGGAATTTAGCGTGTTTTGGAGGGAGGCTAGGAAAACCGAAGAACCCGTAGAGCAAGGGCGAGAGAGAGAGACCAACAAACTGAACTCGCATATGGCGCCGCGTCTGGGTTCTTTGCAAGTTTTCAGTATCGTCCGTTTTCTTCCATTCACGAACATTCAGGATCCTCTTAAACGAATTTCAACAGGAAACCAGAGAAACCCTATATCGTATTCTTTGCCATTCACTGTTCTGGCTTCAGCATAAAAGTACAGGAGTATTAAAGTTATCGTCGAGTTCTTGGTGAGTCATTTCTTGTACTTTTTGTAGTTGTGTTGTACTTGTACAAACTGTGAATGAGTATACATGCATCAGGAGTTCCGGACTTCCGGTTGGATCACACTGCATTCTGGGTAGGTGGGCTCAGAAAAGTGGGCATCAACTTCCAGAGCGGCCATATTGGATTTGAGCGCAGTCAACTTGGAAACTTTATTAATCCCGTTCTAAAGCTAAAACATAGACTTAGAACTCCCAACTGAAGAATCTGTAAAGGTAAGATATTCCGTGTATTAGGTAGTAAGTTTTTGAACTTGCAAAGGAGCAAAAATTGACTGCACTTAAATCCAATATGGCCGATCTAGAAGTTGATGCCCACTTTTCTGAGCCCACCTACCCAGAATGCAGTGTGATCCAACCGGAAGTCCGGAACTCCTGATGCATGTATAGAATGTGGATATTGACTATTGCTTTTCTCAACTTCAATGTCCATTTTGTTTTGGCGTAGGATAAAGTTAAATACGGGAAGAAAACCAAGGCCACCAGTCACACAATATCTTCCACCTCCTCGCTTATTTTAGCTTTCTCTGAAACTTTCTCGCCGAGTCTGCCATGTTTGTAGTATATAAACAGCGATTCCTCACAGTGACGTCACGCAGCTCATTTGGCCGCGCGGCAATCGGGACAGTTTTTAGCAGAAATAGTCGATTTGAATGGCGAAAAAGAGACCTTTCCGAAGGCGGAACTGAAAAATAAATATACTCTTGATAATCAGAAAGCAATGAACTTTATTATTCTGCAATAAAATAAAGATGCAAAATATGGTTTCATAAACACTTTAAGGATATTTTGTACTATACTTTTGCTATTTATAAGTTAATGTGGACATTTTTATCATCAAGTTAAAAGTAGTTTAATTTAATCACGTAACGAAGAACTGTACCAATGATCTTGTATCACGAATAATTTAACTACAAAGAAAACGGTAATTATCAGTGATGTAAGACCAAGTTCTAAACAAGCTCTCGGACGTTATCTCAACTGCACAGACTGGTCATCGCTAGACCTATTCGACAACATCAATGATAAACTCACTCACTTTCATGAACTTTTACATATTGGATTAGATACAATAATGCCTCAAAAAACTGTTAAAATTCATAGAAATGATGCTCCTTGGATGACTGGTCAATTGAAGGCATTAATTCACCTTCGCCAGAAAACCTATAGTCAAAATGATCTTCTACTTTTCAAGCATTATCGAAACCGAGTAAATAGAGAACGCAAACTTTGTAAAACAAATTACTACCAAGCCAAAGTTAAAGACCTCAATGAAAAAGACTCTAGAAGATGGTGGTCGGAGTGTCGGCGTATCTGTGGAATGTCTAAGTCGTCTAAAGATCTCGCTACAAAGTTTTTACCCGGTGAACTATTAACCCCCGAAAATAAAGTCACTCTTGCTAATGACATAAACCAGAGCTTCCTTGAACCTCAACAAGTGTTTGAACCTCTTCCTACTACACATCGCTTGGATGTTACAGGATATCCCGTCCCAACGGTATCCCAGGAGGCTGTGGCCACAAAACTCAGCGCTGTTTGCTCAGCAAAAGCTGGGGGTCCAGATAACATTCCAAATTGGATTTTAAAAGACTTTTCCTACATACTTGCTGCTCCCGTCTGTGCAATCATCAACTCGTCTCTCGAAGCCGAAGCCTTACCAAACGCTTGGAATGATGTGCTAACGTTACACCACTACCTAAAGTGTCAAAGGTAGAAGACTTTTCAAAGGACCTAAGACCGATTTCCCTAACACCTACTTTGTCCAAACTAGCAGAAGATTATGTAGTTCATGTTCATGTGAAGCCTGCTATTCTTAATCATATAGGGACTGATCAATTTGGCTGTATCCCAAAATCATCTACCACTTATGCCTTAATTAGTATGTTACATAACTGGTCTAAAGTCACTGACGGAACTGGTGCTGATGTAAGAGTTTTTATCCTTGATTATAGAAAGGCCTTTGATCTAATCGATCATACTCTTCTAATTTCTAAGCTAACTAAATATGGTATTAATCCACATATTATTAATTGGATCTGCGATTTCCTAAGTAATAGATTCCAGAGAGTAAAGCTTGCCCAAGACTGTTTTTCTGAATGGAAGTCCGTGCCTGCTGGCGTCCCACAGAGGACAAAACTTGGACCTTGGTTGTTTATCGCTATGATCGATGACCTTGAAGTCCCCTCTGCTCATGGTATTTTCAAGTACGTTGACGACACTACCATTTTTGAAGTCGTCAAAAGCAGAGGTGTTAGCTCAGCACAGACTCCCATTAATGAAATACAGGCGTGGTCTATGACTAATAAATTTCAACTACATCCAAAGAAATGTAAAGAACTCTGTATTTCATTTTCACGTTCTCCAAAAGTACATAACGATGTATATATTAATAATTGCTTGGTCGATCTTGTACAGTCTGTAAAAATTCTCGGTGTAATAATTCAGAGTGATTTAAAGTGGAACTCTCACATTGATTACATTATAAAGAAAGCTTCTCGCAGACTTTATTTTTTAACACAATTAAAACGTGTAAACGTTCCAGCTAAGGACCTAGTTAAATTCTATGTTGCTTGTATACAATCTATTTTACTCTACGCTTGTCAAGTATTTCATTACAGTTTACCAGAATACCTTAGTCTTACCTTAGAACGCATACAAAAGAGAGCAATACGTATTCTTCATGGCTACGACTTACCTTACGAACAAGCTCTTGCTTTGTCCGGCCTTACTAGCCTTTATCATCGCAGATCTGAACTATGTCATACTCTTTTTCGTAAAATCATATCTAATCCTAATGGTAATTTATATCATCTTTTACCACATAACCTTAGTAATCCGACTGTCACACTACGGTATAAGAGGTCTTTCACACTTCCGCTTAGTAAAACAAACCGATTCCGGAACACTTTCATTAACTCTAGTGTTCGACACTATAACTCACATCATTTAAGTTAGTACACAGGTCTTGAATTAGCCAAATAGCTGCTTTTAACTGTTAGTTTTAATATCATAACATTTTATCGAATTAGTTTATAAGTATACGTAATTAATGTTTAGAATTGTGATCCTTAGTAATTCAGTTATGCTGTAAGTAAGGTAATTATAATAAACGATCTGTCTATCTATCTATCTATCTATCTATCTAATTGGAACATCTGGATGCATGAAATGGAGACAGGGATGCGTGAAAAAATACTTGATATCGTTTAATTGCTTATCCTCAAAGACGGGAGACCAAACATGGAATTGTGGCGCCATTGATCCTCCACAAGTGAATTGTATCTTACACAATCATGTATGGAGGTCTCTCCTAACCTGATTTACAACCCAATTTTTAGCTTACTTTTATTTACATGTCTAGAAATTTCACCCAAATTGTTCATATTTGTAAAGGACAGAAATTCCAAATGTCGTGAATACTGCTTCTCTCACGTCTTCCTTGGACTGACTAGTGCTTTCTTGCTGGCGTAGTGGTAAAACACTGAGGTCCCGGGTTTGATTCTCAGCTCGAGCACCGTATGCGAGTTAGGTTTGTTATTGATACCTTATCTGGATTTCTACGTGTTCTCCGGTCTTCCTCCCTCCATAAAAATCAACATGTGAGTTGAGTGTTGTGTGTCCAAACAGTTAATGTTTAAAAAAAAAACAGTTAATATAGTGAAGAGTAAAAGCAGGCCCTCGTCAGCTTTAAGCTGCCATAATAATCAGCATAAAGATTATTATTGTTATTATCTGCAATCATGGGAACATTGAAGGAATCACTAGTTAACTAGTTTTTCTTCTAGAGAGAGAATAGAAGTGGTTCGCTCGTCTGACAATTGTTGTAAACCGAAATGATCATGACAGCAGCTTGGAGGCAACGATTAAAGGTGTCTGCTTAGAAAAGATGGCAACGCCCTCATTTGCATAAGAACGAACGATTCGGGCATAATACATTACAACCATGGCCACTCATTATAAGAGCGAGCGATCACGCAATTTCTATGCTCTATTAAAATTAGCCAATCAGAAAACGAGAAACCGATGAGCTTATAGTAAAATAGCCTTGACTAGTATTTTATAAAAAGCATCTCATTTACGGTCTTAAATTGCTACTAAGACGAAAATTTATCATTTCGATTTGCCACTTTTTCAGTGTCAATAGGTGAATCAGTATTAGAAATATCCGAAATAGTGAAAAATATTCCCAAATGGGCATGTTAAACCACAAAAATGTTGGAGAGTTTACCGGTAAAATCCTGTCCGCCATTACTGGAAGCTATTCGAAGTATTGAGCAGAAGTGATATCATACACTTTAAACGACAATCTCGTGGCCTGAAATAGTGTGCATCAAAAAGTAGCCAATCTCGCAAACATAAATATACCTTTCGTCTTATGTACGTGAAGACGTTTTAGTAGAAATATGCCTCGAGGCGTTTAGATTCAATATTGGGTGTTCAAAAAATAAGACTTCCTGTCGTTGTATCGAAAAACAATTAGAACTGGCAACAATATATCAACTCTACTTTATGAATATGCAAGACAATGATATGTCAAAATTTGATCGTAATGGCACGAAATTTAAAGATGTTCCGGAATATTCGCTTCGTTTCAGCATCTTGTGAAATATCTATGGTCAGCTAGGGGAAGACATGCAGTCAGGAAAAGTCGATCAGTTTTTAGCATTTCAAACAAGCGTAGAACGTAGAGTAATATCCGTATACCAATTTGTTTCGCAGAAGTACTCAAGACCACCTTTCACAGGTTCATAAGTAGAAAAATGACAAGAAGGGTTAGAGGCACTTTAATTTACGTAAGGTTACCGGATACCTTCAAAACGAAAAAGATGGAATTGGCACATATTAAATTCATTTCATATACCAATGTTTACGTTTATTGAGAAAAGTTTTTCCACACACGATTCCATAATTCCATCGGTTGTTGGCCTGATATCTTCCAAAAAGCAAGCTTGAAAAACAAAGCAAAAAGCAAAGCAAAACGAGGCCAAACAATGCATACGACTACAATTACAAAGGCCCTATTTATATGAAGGAAAGTTGGCTCTGGGGGGGAGGGTCACCCTCCCTCCCGAGGCAACTTTACCGAGCGTTTATATGGAAGAAAAGTTGTCCCGGCTGCCCGAGACAACTCGGTCTTGAGCGAGTCTGGGCACGTAATATTGGGTTACGCATACTCTGTGTGTCCCGAGTTGGCCCGGTTAGGCGAGCCAAAGTGTTTATATGAGAAAAAGTTGGCTCGCCCCTCAGGGTCACCCTACCTTGTGAACCGAGTGCCTCGGGGAGGGCACATTTTTTTTTGGGCCCCAGTTCAGATCAATGAGCAACTTTACCATGAGGCCTTGCGCGCCCAATCCAAGATGGCGGACAAAGATGGCGGACTTGAGGAAAGGAAATTGTTTTCGGTTTGGTGCTAGTAAAATTTTGACAACTGCGTTGACGTAATTCAAGAAACCACGTGATGTTGCCATAATAAAGGGAGGAGTGGGTCAGTAAGAAGTAATACGCAGTGGGTGGCTGGCGTCGTGGGATTTTCAGTATTTCGGCTTGTGCTTTAACATTTCCCTCATGTTAATTCTTTAATACTATTGAACCTGGATTTTTCTAACCGCTGGAGCCGAATAAGGGTTTGAAAAATCTCGACAACTCTTGTTTCCTGAATAGTGCAATACAGTACTTGCATGTTCAGACATTTTTGCGTAGTTTGCGGACATCAATCGAAAAGTTGAGAATTTTAAGTTTCCTAATTAAAAATTATAAGACCTTGTAAACTTTAACTACTTATGATTCTTTTCCCGATACAAAAACATTAGGCTTTGTTTTTATAATTTTGTTGGTTGTGCGAAGCGATTATATATATCTCGGTATTTACAGAGAGATGACAAGGGGATCTTCTCAAATATGAAAGGTAATAAATACCTCTATAATAAAGTGCTAATGTAAAATAAACAAATTTCCTTATGCAAGGCACAACGATCAACGCATTACTCTTTCGTGTTCGCCTTTCACGACTTTATGATTTACGCGAACTTGGCGAGACGTTTTCGCGCGATAATAAATATTTTCTGGACCGCAAGTAGCTCAATTTATAAAGGGAAGACACACTTCAGGGGCAGATTCCGACTTAGGAAGAATGGTAGAATCCCCAAAAGGAACAAAGTATATTTTATAAAAAAATTGTCGTGATATCACAATAAAATATATTATTTTTAATTTGTAAATTATATTATAATAAAAAGTCCTTTGTTTAACACTCGCAGAACCCCCCCCCCCCCCCCCCCCCCCCCTCCAATTAGTTTCGCCCATCCGTATTTACTTTGCCAATACATTGTGCAGAGTTATAAAACAACATTCATATATATGTATGTATTTGTTACATTTGTACCAGGTCAGAGAAAGGTACTAATTTGTAATTTAAATTTCTTCGGGGAAATTATGGGTTATCCAACAATCTTTATTTTTTTGGGTGGTCATTTTCAATCAAAATATTGGAGGTGGGGTACTTGTGAATTTTACAGAATTATGAATATATTGTGTGTATGGTTTTGGTATACTTTATGAGGGTGGGGGAGGGAAAGTAGGGTTATGCAGGTTATGTACTGTTTAAAACACGAACAGCAGTGTTTTATCAAGTTTAAAAATTCGAGGGCGAAGCCCGAGAATTTTTAGACTTGATAAAACACGTGCTGTGAGTGTTTTAAACGGCTTCAAAAACGCTTTAAGAATGCAATGAAAGAAAGACGCACATCTCAAGGGAATGGTTACTTAATGAACCATTGAACCTTTGTATTCACAACGCCATGCAAAATATTCGAGTAATCACCGCCTGCAATTACGAACATCTCAAGTGAATGACATGAAGAAATTACCATACTATGTTGTTTGAAGCGGCGTTTCGCAATCGGGAAGAAGAATATGCACTTGAAGGATTTGGTGTCGTGGTTTACCTCGATAAAGTTCAAGACCTGGAAAGCGATGTGACTGACATGACGGCAGACTCTAAATTTTTGACTCCGGCACAAAATATGTAAGCTTAATGCACGTTTTTATAATTTTACGGCTTTGAGTTTGGTTTAATAATTGGAACTAAACAGTGGCTCGGTAAACAAGTAATGGTAGTTGGATAACTTCATTTTAAAAATATTATCTGTGTATCTCGGTAGTCTGCTGATATTAGTAAATTTAGTGCAAAATGTATTATCTAGGTACCTTATGTTCCGTGTACTTTTTGCTATCTTTGGGTCTTTATCAGTGAATTCTTAATTAGGATGAAGCTTTATATAAAATTTCATGTTCATTAATATTCTTTATATAAAACGTTCATCCTAATTAGCAATTCAGTGAGAAAGCTGAAACATCAATAGAAATTCCATTGTCTCAATCATTAACTCCGTTTCCCTCTGGGACAGAATTCAAATCCCTCCGCGGGCCTTTTAGAATGATGAGATTTTATCAGGTATAAAGGAGCATGCACGTGACTGATTTCCTTCATCTGATTGGACAAAATGCTCATTAATTATTCATGAGTTTTTGAAATGTGTATAAAGACTACACTTTCCTAGGTTATACTGATTTGTTTCATTTCCACCCCTTTCCTTAGAGTTGAAGTCTACTTTACAGTAACAATATTTGCAATAAATACAACAAAATATACTTCTTTATTATCCAATACATATAGGCTTGAACCCATTATTTGTGCCTGGCCAACAAGACAATGTACATGATTTCATGCCTTCCTTTATAAATATTAGCTATCCCATGGAGCTTTTCAACTTTTCAGTTGTGATATTGGAAGTAAATTAAAGACTGCATTGATTATGACTATACCACAGGGAGGCAGGTTATTTATTCAGATTACGTCATATTTTTATGACTCCCCCCAGAATAAACTGCTTATTTAAATAATTTTAGCAACCCCCCTCCATCCTTTCAAAAATTAAATACACCGCCGTCCCTAGCCCTCCCCCCAGGCCATTTTCATATGCAAACTAGCATTATTTAACAAGCATAATTTTACAGAACTGTCATTTCGGGCCGTGAAACTCTGTTTAATACTACAATATGTAGAAAAGCTAAGAATAAACCATAAAATTAACTGTTATTAACTACCACTACTTTGGTGTAAAAAGTATTTGTTGCTGCATGGTGTTCCAAAACTACACAAGAATATATTGTCCTTTAATTGATATAAAACATTATCATTAATTCCTTACATCAGGCATTCCTAGCTGCATGCAACCTTAAGAAAAAGTGTTCTGGGGGGGACCGGGAAGGTTTTTAGATTTTAGATTATTGCAAGTGCATTCTCCTGCATTTCTTATTAGTTAGCTCTATTTAGTGCATTAATTAGCCATTCTGTGCACCTACCATTTTAAGTGTATATACGTAGGTCTTTGTTTGACAAACATTAAAAAAATTAACATTAATCCACCCAACCTTTCATAAATAAATTTTAAGATTCCCCCTTCTTAAAAGCCTGTTAAAACAAATTGGGATCCCCTTAAAAATCACCTGCCCCCCTCCCCCTGTCAGGTATACATATTATGAATACAGCCTAAAAGAATAAAAAGAACCCTGTAATTCTTGGGTTCCAATTTTGTTACAATTGTTTTATCAGAAAACCTAACACAGTATTTTTCAAGTGTTTAGAAGCAGTATGAATTAAGGCTAATTTACCAATTATTTGTAATTGTTGCCATTTACATAAAATTATATATATACTAGCACACTAGTTGTTATATAAAAGCTAGCTCAGAATTATGCTTGTACATGCATTTTTATTCGCTTATGAAACATTCGCATTTACAATAATTTTTGGCTGTGTTTAAAGGTTTTTTCTACAATAAACAGCTGAGTGCACAACCTGATTAATTAGTCAATTTAACTTTAATAAATAATAGTGTTATCAGAGTATATAATTGATCATTATTATTTAACACAACTTTTAAATTTAAAATGCATGTAAGTGTGTGCTCAGTATATTATAATATGATATATAAATGGGCAACATACATGCATGACTGCATGTTCTACTATATGTTTTCTGACAATTACAATATTACAGTATTACAGCTAGAGTTTTTTATTTCTTTAATCCACCTAATTTACCTTTTACATGTACTTCAAATTCCAATATCACAACTAGTAAAGTTCAAAAGCTCCAAGGGATTAAGCTTATTTATGAAGGAAGTCATGAGGTCATGACTACATCCTCTTGTTGGCTTGCACAAAATATGGGTTCAAGCCTGTGTTGGTTAATAATTAAAGTAAGTACATTTTATTATATTTATTGTAATTATATTGTTACTCAGTAAAGAAATATGAGACTTCAACTAAGGAAAGGGGTTGAACTGAAACAAATCAGCATACCTAGGAAGGGATAGGGTAGGGTTATGATTAAGTGCAATTGTTAAAGTCACCCAAAATTACAATCAAAATACCCTTACCCTTTCTCTACCAGGTACAAATGTAACAATGTATAAATAGTATTGCATAAAGTATTGGAAAAGTAAAAAAAAAATTATAAGAACTAAGGGGGGGGGGGGGGGGGGCTATACTTTTTAAAATTATATTTAATATACAAATTAACAATAGTATCACGATTCACTGATCATTTTGTTTACTTTTGAGACGCCAATATAACATGGTATTGGCGTCTCAGAATTCCAGCCTCTGATTGGCTCTTGCGCGAGCCCTTGCAGTTACATGGGTTCCAGGTCAAGTTCAAAAGTCGTTTGTTCAACAGCAAGGTTTCTACAATTTCACCTACAAAACACTGTAAATTACAAGATACGAATTATTCAATCCTAAAGGTAAGGTTGGCATTGTAGTTTCCGTCAGTACAATTTTCACAATTTTTGAAGAGATTTCAAAACACGTCGCGAAAGTTTTCGCCACTCAAGCCGTGAAACCGTTGCCATAGATATACTAAGGCGCTTTTGAGAATTGAAATTACGATCAGCATTACGATCTTCATTCTCTTCTTTCTTTTAACAATTCACGACTTAATTGTTGAATCGTGATACAGTCGCTGCGCGACTCCGCCCAATACGGAATATATTTTCTCCCAACTGGCCGGCAATATAATTCGGTATCGGCGCCTCAAAATCTCAATTAGTTTATAATATTTTCTTATGAAATTACGACAAAATGTTTATAAAATATACTGTGTTCCTTTTTCCTTACGTAGGTAAATTCCTTTTTTTAACATTCACTTTAGTTACCACTTATAATTAGGGTATTTATTACCTTTCATATTTGAGAAGATCCTATTGATCCCTCTGAAGAGAATAATCGCTTTGCACAATCGGGAAAAGAATCATAAGTAATTAAAGATTACAATTAAAGGTCTTACAATTTTTAATAAGGAAACTTAAAATTCTCACCTTTCATCAACTTGCAGCTTTTCGAATATATGTCCGGAAACTACGCAAAGGTATAAACGCTTACGAGAAAGTACTGAATTGCACTTACTTTCATGATCACCGTTCAGGAAACAAGAGTTGTCGAGATTTTTCAAACCCTTATCCGGCTCCGGCGGTTAGAAAAATCCAGGTTTAATAGTATTAAAGAATACTGAAAATCCCACGATCCGCACAAATTCGTAATCTTCCGTGAAAATGAAACGCCGCCAGCCACCCACTGCGTATTATTTCTTACTGACCCACTCCTCCCTTTGTTATGGCAACACCACGTGGTTTCTTGAATTACGTCAACGCAGTTGTCAAAATTTTACTAGCACCACCCCGAAAACAATTTCCTTTCCCCAAGTCCGCCATCTTTGTCCGCCATCTTGGATTGGGCGCGCAAGGTCTCATGGTAAAGTTGCTCATTGATCTGAACTGGGGCCCCAAAAAAAATTTGCTCGGGGAGGAGGGTCACCCCCCCCCCCCCCCCCCCGAGCCAAGTTTTCGGTTTCTCATGTAGACAGTTGTCTTCGCTTTATAAAGACATGTATGAAAAGTTGGCTCGCCCAGGGTAGCTCGGCGGGGAGGGTGCCCCTCCCCCCGGAGCCAACTTTCCTTCATGTAAACAGGGCAAAAGTCAAATAGGAGTTCTCGCAAAACCCGACAAGCGTTCGTATTTTCACTTTCAGACAAAGAGCCAGCCGAGAGAATATTTGTTTCCAAGAAAGCTTAGATGGAGACGTAGTCTGACAGTGACCCTGAATCGGTTGAACCACGATCTCGCTATTGCCGTGACGTGCTGTTTCAGACGCCTGCAAATCGCTGTTTCCTCTACTAACTATGCTGGCATTCAAGGCGTCTCTATAGGTGTTCACCTTGGCATTGCCCCTCGAGGTCTATTTGTCTTTCCCATTTTTCTAGCCTGGGAAACCAGCCGACTCTTACCGCTACCATTTTTCAAGTCGCACAAAAAATAACATACATTTTCTCGATGTGGCGCGTAGCTTTGATCGGAAATCAACATTGGCGGGAAATCTTGACAGATAGTTGAACTGTGATGCGAAATGATTGGCCAAGAGCTTGCTAATTGTTGGAGGGGAGGGGCTTCAGATTCACGCACGACAGACGGGTATATTTTTTGAAGTGCCATTTTTCTCGCTTTCGATTTTCAATCAAAATAGAGTTTTAAAAAAGCTCCCACTCAAGAGCAATTTATTCGATTTGTGCGAAATTTTCAAAAAAATGTCAATTGATATCTCAGCTGCAAAACCCGTGTCGGGGAATTGGGAAATTCTAAAAAGAGAGTTCTTGACGACGTTTCCCGCATATCTACTCGGATTATTGTTCGCCTTTCACGGAAAGCATGATAACTTTTGAACTAAATCGAATTTTGAAATTCCCGGACATAGTTTTGTAATACGATTCCTCTGAAATACGACAAAGCAAACATATTTATATACTTTAAAATATTTTCGGAGTTGGAGCTTGGAAAGCCATCTCCCTAGATTGGAGAACTGGGGATGACGGAATATTCGAGATTTTCAAAGAACTCAAAACTTTTTATGTATTCTTGTAGCCAATTTCATAAGCTTTAAAATGAAACATGAATGATTTATCTACGATGTTTCCTCGAGGCGCTACATAATTTAGACTGGAAACGCACCCTGAAGGTATCCGGTAACCTTAACTTTGAAATTCGTTCTCTAACTGGAGAGTTTATTAATACTCTGGTATCTCATTCTAAGGCATTGGTCTCAAACCGTTCCAATATGGCCACCGCTAATCAAGAGCGGGTGGTGTTATGTCTTCGGCTTGTTACTCGGGCCAGGCCTTTGGCACGCACGAGTCTTAAATCGCAATTATATATTTTTTCCAACGTCGAACTTTTTCGCCGTTAACCAATCAGAGAGCACCCTCTTTGGAAGTTCTTTTCGCCGCCGTACCAATCAGATTGCACTGTGCTGATCACGTCAACAGTGGACTGCATTTCCAGGTTTTTCAAGATGGCGGCGAGTGGGAGTTTTGACTTAGCAAAACCTTTAATATCAGCTGTTTTTTTTCTTCTGAAAACCAAAGGTTCCTTCAAGTGCAAAACCATGATTTTTGTCTTTTATAAAGCTGAGGTGTTTCACGGGCTTTGGACGGGAATTTATCACATATTATGCGACATGCTTTAAGAAACTCGTGACATTCTGCTCTGCAATCAATACTGACTATAAAAACAACAGCTTGGAAATGTAAGTAGCAGTAAATGTAAGTAGTTTGGAGGAGGTAGCAAAACCGGACACTCCCGGACACTCCCTTGCTTCCCCCTGTTTTTCTTGTAAATCAGTGGTAAGCTCTCATTCCTCTCTCAGGAAGAGATCATTTGTTCAACAAACCGCGTGAACAGCTTTGCAAAACACAATCAGTTGTCACAGCAGTGTAGTGCAGCATGAAATATTCCCACAAATATTATTCTAGTTATGACTTGATGTTTGTCAGGAAGTGAACACACGATTTCCGTATATTTTATTCTGATTAGCCGTTTAGTGACGTTGTCATACTTTAAATGAAATGCTCCGTAGCTTCTGTCTCACTACTCTGGTTTTCAAATGTTCTTCCGAGTTTGATCAGATGCTCATCACAGGAAACAATATATTTGGTCACGATTAAGGTTTGAATTTCTAGATATTTCTACCTTTATTAAACACCGACTAAGATGTAATGTCGCTTATACATGTCGAACGTGTCTGTAGTTAGCTAATTGAAAACTTGCCCTAATTATAACCTGACTGAAGTCCTTTGAATCACAAAATTGTCACTTAACGTGTCAGTAGCGGCCTTTCAGTTTGGCGTTTTCAGAACAGGTGAGTTGACTTGCTCTTACCTGTAAAGGATATTTTGTATTATACATTTGCTATTCACAAGTTAATATGGACAGTAGATGATGTTATATAAGGAATTTGAAGCTAAAAATTAATAGGTAACCGTTTTATCCCATACGTCGCTCAATAAGATGTTCCTTAATACCTAAAAAGAATGGCTTTTAGAGCACAGAGATGTTCCAAAATAAACACTACAAGCATCTTTTAAACCTCTTTAGTTATTTCGCACTTTATTTATTTCTAACAGATTTGTTGATTATCAGACTACTGAATGTCCAGTTTTTCGAAACCTGGTTAACGTTTATTACATCCCAATTTTTATCTTACTATATTTACATGTCTAGAAATTTCACCCAAATTGTTCATATTTGGAAAGGACAGAAATTTCAGTGAATCTTGCTTCTCTCACGTCTTCCTTGGACTGACTAGCGCTTTCTTGCTGGCACAGTGGTAATTAAAACACTGATGTCCCGGGTTTGATTCCCGGCTCGGGAAACGTAGGCGAGTTAGGTTTGTTGTTCATACCTTATCTGAATTCGATGATTTTTCTACGTGTTCTCCGGTCTTCCTCCCTCCGTAAAAATCAACATGTGAGTTGAGTGTTGTGTGTCCAAATAGTTAGTCTTTCAATATAAAATAAAAACAGTTAATATAGTGAGGAGAGTGTGAGGAATATAAGCAGGCCCTCGTCAGCTTTAAGCTGCCATAATAATCAGCGTACTCTAACAAATTAAAGATTATTATTGTTATTAACTGCAATCATGGGAACACTGAAGGAATCACGTTATAAGTTAACTAGTTTTTCTTCTAGAGAGAGAATAGAAGAGGGGTAGGAAACAACGACAACATGAGTTCGCTCGTCTGACAATTGTGGTAAACCGAAATGATCATGACAGCAGCTTGGAGGCAACGATTAAAGGTGTCTGCTTAGAAAAGATGGCAAGCCCTAATTTGCATAAGAACGAACGATTCGGGCATAATACATTACAACCATGGCCACTCATTATAAGAGCGAGCGATCACGCAATTTCTATGCTCTATTAAAATTAGCCACTCGAGAAAGTCCTACCTCCCCCCTTAATTGAAACATTAACGCACTGCACGAATCCGTGACATTTCTAATGGTTTCTTTATGGGAGTAACCCTTCCTCCATAAAGGTGGTTCACACACTAAGGGACATTTTATTTGTGGGGACATGCTGCGGTATATGTTGCAGTGACACCCGCTAGTGTGCACTGCGCCATTTCACGAAATAATCATGTTGCAGGGAAAAATGTCACTTCAAAATGTTCCCTAGTGTATGCGCACCTTAAAGAGTGTCTGGCTGCATGGATGTATAGTGGCCCGAATGAAGCCACGTGGGCTCTTGGGTTACAAAATTGAATCGGGTTTTAGCCTTGCAACTGATGTGTGTCGATCGATCCATTTTAAGAACACGCTCTTTAAAAGCTATTAACTTATATTGGTTCTTTAACTCACTGCAGTTTCTTGCAATGAAAACAGTGCAATTACAGAGCTTAATAACCCCATTTCATCCAATCGTAGCCATATCATGGTCATCATTTTCTACGAAAATCAAGATATGATTTCGGTTTATGGCCATTGTACGCCGCACAAGATAAGCATATAAATCATTAAGTATAACTGTGTCGAAGTTTCTCGTCCATCAATGACACGTGTTTTATACTCCACTTCGATTCTCATTCGATAAAATGTGATTCGAAAAGATGTTCCTCAAAGGGGCTGGGTCAGTGCTCATTCGTTACCAGGCTATCGCACGGCCAAAGGCAAAATTTGATTTCCGACTCCGGCGGTACGAAATCAAACCTCCCTCCGAAGGAACCTTTCAGAAATCCATTTCCATCGCTCTTATTTCGAACCTCTAAAACATATTTTTTCATGAAAGTTTTGTTTAGCATTCATTCTAAATGTAGTGTATTTCATTTTTCCATTTTTTGTTCGAAATTGTGATGAATGAAGGCTCTCGTAGTCTGGAGGAGTCGGGGCAGGAAGAAAGATAACGCCTGCCTTGAGGCAATTGACGAAAAAAATAATTGACCGACACTGGAAAAGCCAACATGCTGCTATATTGCGGTTAAGCGAACAAAGATTCAAAACCTGGCGGGAACTTAAAGGCCAAGGAACTTTTGGTAGTGACTCGGCCTTCCCGGCCGAGTCACTTCAGTAGTTGATTGAGATTGTTTCCACACGAAGGTATAACAAAAAGTAATGCCAGAAGATAGATAACATTGCCGAAAACCTTTTGCTAAAAAGAAATGTTTTATAAAACGGACAAAATGAAAGAAAAGAAAGAGTTTATTTTGCGGCTTTTCTGAGCACAAGCCAAAACAAACCAAAGCCAAGACAAAGGACAACCCGAACTCACCTGAAAACGTTTTACAGAATCAAAACATGGTAATAAAACATACCTGAAATTTAGCTTAACCTGCTACTTTGTCGGCTCTTCAAAAATAATTATTTAGGAAACGGCGAAGTTCGAGCAAGCTATCTCACTGACTTTATTCCAGCGAAGCACTTATAACACTTCACGAACCAAGGCTTCACAACAATTATCATGAAAGGAGGCGAATTCCAACTCTCTTTACAAGTCTTTAGAACTTCAAACGATGGGAGTTTTCCGTTCAGCAAGGCAAGGAACGACGACTAAATTTGAAAACCGTCCGTTCAGCGTTCAAGTCAACACGGGACCAAAACCATGTTTCGCAAAATGTTGACGATTTTTACAAGAAATGGCGCCAGATTGTCCTAAGCGATGACGATGACAAGTAAACAATCCCTAGTATTACATTTGACGAGTTGAAGAGTTTTTGTACACATTTACCCGGAATTTCATTGCTGTGTTTTTCGGATAAATCGAGGTGAACTTCCGTAACTGAATTTTACTTTCTTGTACAAAATCTACCCGCTAACATTGAAAGGGTTTCGATCTTACCCTCAGCCAATCAGAAATAACCCCTCATTGAACTGACCAATCAGACACAATGCTACTGTTGCTTGTGAAAGAAACCATTGGAACGGTTTGAATATTTATGATATGCTAATTACCTCAAGAGCATACTTACTGTGCACGGGCACCAGATGACCCAGCCCCTTTAACACTTGAAAATGAATGACTTTTTGAGCATGGAGAT
Source organism: Actinernus sp. WN-2022 (assembly GCA_030867875.1). NCBI lineage: Eukaryota > Metazoa > Cnidaria > Anthozoa > Actiniaria > Actinernidae > Actinernus > Actinernus sp. WN-2022. The sequence continues at coordinate 232,252 of JAOWCC010000237.1, forward strand.
GTTCCAAAATGAACACCACATGCATCCTATAAACTTCTTTAACTTGATGTTTGTCAGGAAGTGAACGCACTGTTTCCGTATATTTTATTCTGATTTGCCGTTTAGTGACGTTGACATACTTTAAATGCAATGCTCCGTAGCTTCTGTATCATTACTCTGGTTTTCAAATGTTCTTCCGAGTTTTGTCAGTTGCTCATCACAGTAAACAATATATTTGGTCACGATTAAGGTTTGAATTTCTAGATATTTCTACCTTTATTGAACACCGACTAAGATGTTATGTCGCTTATACATGTCAAACGTGTCTTTAGTTAGCTAATTGAAAACTTACGATATTGCCCTAATGATAACCTGGCTGAAATCCAACACGTGTTTGAATCAACGTAAATTGTCACGTGACGTGTCAGTCGCGGTCTTTTCAGTTTCCCGCTTAACCAGAACAGGTGAGTTGACTTGCTCTTACCTATTAAGGATATTTTGTACTATACTTTTGCTATTCATAAGTTAATGTGGACATTTTTATCATCAAGTTAAAAGTAGTTTAATTTAATCACGTAACGAAGAACTGTACCAATGATCTTGTATCACGATAATTGGAACATCTGGATGCATGAAATGGAGACAGGGATGCGTGAAAAAATACTTGATATCGTTTAATTGCTCATCCTCAAAGCCGGGAGACCAAACATGGAATTGTGGCGCCATTGATCCTCCACAAGTGAATTGTATCTTACACAATCATGTATGGATGTCTCTCCTAACCTGATTTACAACCCAATTTTTAGCTTACTTTTATTTACATGTCTAGAAATTTCACCCAAATTGTTCATATTTGTAAAGGACAGAAATTCCTGATGTCGTGAATACTGCTTCTCTCGCGTCTTCCTTGGACTGACTAGTGCTTTCTTGCTGGCGTAGTGGTAAAACACTGAGGTCCCGGGTTTGATTCTCGGCTCGAGCACCGTATGCGAGTTAGGTTAGTTATTGATACCTTATCTGGATTTCTACGTGTTCTCCGGTCTTCCTCCCTCCGTAAAAATCAACATGTGAGTTGAGTGTTGTGTGTCCTAACAGTTAATGTTTCAAAAAAAATAAAAACAGTTAATATAGTGAGGAGTAAAAGCAGGCCCTCGTCAGCTTTAAGCTGCCATAATAATCAGCATAAAGATTATTATTGTTATTATCTGCAATCATGGGAACATTGAAGGAATCACTAGTTAACTAGTTTTTCTTCTAGAGAGAGAATAGAAGTGGTTCGCTCGTCTGACAATTGTGGTAAACTGAAATGATCATGACAGCAGCTTGGAGGCAACGATTAAAGGTGTCTGCTTAGAAAAGATGGCAACGCCCTCATTTGCATAAGAACGAACGATTCGGGCATAATACATTACAACCATGGCCACTCATTATAAGAGCGAGCGATCACGCAATTTCTATGCTCTATTAAAATTAGCCAATCAGAAAACTAGAAACCGATGAGCTTATAGTAAAATAGCCTTGACTAGTATTTTATAAAAAAGCATCTCATTTACGGTCTTAAATTGCTACTAAGACGAAAATTTACCATTTCGATTTGCCACTTTTTCAGTATCAATAGGTGAATCAGTATTAGAAATATCCGAAATAGTGAAACATATTCCCAAATGGGCATGTTAAACCACAAAATTTTAGGAGAGTTTATTGGTAAAATCCTGTCCGCCATTACTGGAAGCTATTCGAAGTATTGAGCAGAAGTGATATCATACACGTTACACGACAACCTCGTGGCCTGAAATAGTGTGCATCAAAAAGTAGCCAATCTCGGAAACATAAATATACCTTTCCTCTTATGTACGTGAAGACGTTTTAGTAGAAATATGCCTCGAGGCGTTTAGATTCAATATTGGGTGTTCAAAAAATAAGACTTCCTATCGTTGTATCGAAAAACAATTAGAACTGGCAACAATATATCAACTCTACTTTATGAATATGCAAGACATTGATATGTCAAAATTTGATCGTAATGGCACGAAATTTAAAGATGTTCCGGAATATTCGCTTCGTTTCAGCATCTTGTGAAATATCTATGGTCAGCTAGGGGAAGACATGCAGTCAGGAAAAGTCGATCAGTTTTTAGCATTTCAAACAAGTGTAGAACGTAGAGTAATATCCGTATACCAATTTGTTTTCGCAGAAGCACTCAAGACCACCTTTCAAGGGTTCATAAGTAGAAAAATGGCAAGAAGGGTTAGAGGCACTTTAATTTACGTAAGGTTACCGGATACCTTCAAAAGGAAAATGATGGAATTGGCACATATTAAATTCATTTCATATACCAATGTTTACGTTTATTGAGAAAAGTTTTTCCACACACGATTCCATAATTCCATCGGTTGTTGGCCTGATATCTTCCAAAAAGCAAGCTTGAAAAACAAAGAAAAAAAAGAAAAGCAAAACGAGGCCAAACAATGCATACGACTACAATTACAAAGGCCCTATTTATATGAAGGAAAGTTGGGTCGGGGGGAGGGAGGGGGGGGGGGTCACCCTCCCTCCCGAGCCAACTTTACCGAGCCAACTTTTCCTCAGTGATCTGCCTCAAGTGTTAGACGAATCAGGAGTAAAGGATCCCATATGTATTGGTAGAACTAATATAAGCAACTTACTCTACGCAGACGACTTAGTCCTAGTATCTAAGAATAAACATGATTTACAAAGTCTACTGGAAGGCCTTGAAGGGTATTGCGACACTAACCAATTAACTGTTAATATAGAGAAAACAAAAGCTATTGTTTTTAATAATAACGGAAAACGAATGAACAATTATTCTTTTTATTATAAAAATAACCAGTTAGAAAATGTGTGAATGTACAAATATCTCGGACTCACTTTCAGCGCATTCGGCAACTTTAATGTGGCAAAACAAGAACTTAAAAAATCAGCACTGAAGGCAATGTTTAAACTAAAAAAAGAAATGGGATCGCACTTTAGATCTGATATTAAACTGACAATCAAACTCTTCGACACTTTGATAAAACCAATCTTGCTTTATGGAAGCGAAATCTGGGGGACCGACAACAAAAGATCTAACGAAAATGATCCGATAGAAATAGTGCACAAACATTTTGCAAGTCACTATTAGGAACCAGCAGAACATCAGTCAATAATGGATGCAGAGCAGAACTTGATATCCTTTAAGATATGAATCAACATTCAGAAGTATTAACTATTGGACAAAATTGTTAACCAGGAAAGAGCCAATGCTTACAAAAATTATGTATCTCGACAGTATGCAATCAAACAACCAAGTTTTTTGGAGTTACAAAATTAAGCAAACCATACAAAGCCTAGGCTATGGGGATATATGGACACTCCAAAACAATACTCCAGATTTTAGGGAATTTCTGAAGAATATAAAGCAACGACTAACAGACACCGAACTACAAATTTGGTTAAGTGATGTATTTAATGACCAACGACAGAATCCAAACCAGAGTAACAAACTACGAGTTTATCGAACATTCAAAACGAAGTATGAATTTGAAAACTATTTGGATCTCGTCAGAAACATGAAACATAGAACTACGTTCACAAAATTAAGAATAAGCAATCATTGCCTTCAAATTGAAAAAGGAAGACACCTTAAACCTTATTTAAAACCAGAAGAACGAATTTGCCCAACATGAAACAAGAAATGGAAGACGAAATTCACTTTCTGCTGAGATGCAAAACCTACCAGACAATCAGGCATGATTTCTTATCCTCCTTAAAAACCCTAACGAAATTAGATAGCAGAAAAATGACAGAAAAAGAACTATTTTCGGTAATCATTGATCCCCCGAGACAAGTCACAACAGTAGCAGCAAAATATGTTTATGATTGTATGGACATGCGATCCACCATAATTTCAGCACCAATAATGTAAGCTAATTTAATAATAACTATATATATTATATTTTTAAGATTACAGAACAATCTATCCGTCATTAACCAATTTTAAATTCGTTAGCAATCATCTGATGTACCAATGTAGTGCAAAGAGCTAATGAATAAAGTCTGTCTGTCTGTCTGTCTGTCTGTATGGAAGAAAAGTTGTCCCGGGTGCCCGAGACAACTCGGTTATGAGCGAGTCTGGGCACGTCATATTGGATTACGCATGCTCTGTGTGTCTCGAGTTGGTCCGGTTAGGCGAGCCAAAGTGTTTATATGAGAAAACGTTGGCTCGTTCCCCAGGGTCACCCTACCTTGTGAACCGAGTGCCTCGGGGAGGAGGGTCACCCCCCCCCCCCGAGCCAAGTTTGCGGTTTCTCATGTATACAGTTGACTTCGTTTTATAAAGAAATGTATGAAAAGGTGGCTCGCCCAGGGTAGCTCGGGGGGAGGGTGACCCTCCCCCTGGAGCCAACTTTCCTTCATGTAAACAGGGCCAAAGTCAAATAGGAGTTCTCGCAAAACCCGACAAGCGTTCGTATTTTCACTTTCAGACAAAGTGCCGAGTGGTCCACATCTGAACATAAAGTAGAATTGATAAGAGCCAGCCGAGAGAATATTTGTTTCCAAGAAAGCTTAGATGGAGACGTAGTCTGGCAGTGACCCTGAATCGGTTGAACCACGATCTCGCTATTGCCGTGACGTGCTGTTTCAGACGCCTGCAAATCGCTGTTTCCTCTACTAACTATGCTCGCATTCAAGGCGTTTCTATAGGTGTCCACCTTGGCTTTGCCCCTCGAGGTCTATTTGTCTTTCCCATTTTTCTAGCCTGGGAAACCAGCCGACTCTTACCGCTACCATTTTTCAAGTCGCACAAAAAAGAATATACATTTTCTCGATGTGGCGCGTAGCTTTGATCGGAAATCAACATTGGCGGGAAATCTTGACAGATAGTTGAACTGTGATGCGAAATGATTGGCCAAGAGCTTGCTAATTGTTGGAGGGGCAGGGCTTCAGATTCACGCACGACAGACGGGTATATGTTTTGGAGTGCCATTTTCTCGCTTTCGATTTTCATTCAAAATAGAGTTTTAAAAGAGCTCCCACTCAAGAGCAATTTATTCGATTTGTGCGAAATTTTCAAAAAAATGTCAATTGATATCTCAGCTGCAAAACCCATGTCGGAGAATTGGGAAATTCTAAAAAGAGAGTTCTTGACGACGTTTCCCGCATATCTACTCGGATTATTTTTCGCCTTTCACGGAAAGCATGATAACTTTTGAACTAAATCGAATTTTGAAATTCCCCGACATAGTTTGTAATACGATTCCTCTGAAATACGACAAAGCAAACATATTTTTAAACTTTAAAATATTTTCGGAGTTGGAGCTTGGAAAGCCATCTCCTTAGATTGGAGAACTGGGGATGACGAAAGATTCGAGATTTTCAAAGAACTCAAAACTTTTTATGTATTCTTGTAGCCAATTTTATAAGCTTTAAAATGAAACATGAATGATTTATCTACGATGTTTCCTCGAGGCGCTACATAATTTAGACTGGAAACGCACCCTGAAGGTATCCGGTAACCTTAACTTTGAAATTCGTAATCTAACTGGAGAGTTTATTAATACTCTGGTATCTCATTCTAAGGCATTGGTCTCAAACCATTCCAATATGGCCGCCGCCAATCAAGAGCGGGTGGTGTTATGTCTTCGGCTTGTTACTCGGGCCAGGCCTTTGGCACGCACGAGTCTTAAATCGCAATTATATATTTTTTCCAACGTCGAACGTTTTGGCTGTTAACCTATCAGATAGCACCTCCTTTGGAAGTTCTTTTCGCCACCGTACCAATCAGATTGCACTGTGCTGATCAGGTGAACAGTGGACAGCATTTCCAGGTTTTTCAAGATGGCGGCGAGTGGGAGTTTTGACTTAGCAAAACCTTTAATATCAGCTTTTTTTTTTCTGTAAACCAAAGGTTCCTTCAAGTGCAATACCATGATTTTTGTCTTTTCTAAAGATGAGGTGTTTCACGGGCTTTGGACGGGAATTTATCACATATTATGCGAAATGCTTTAAGATACTCGTGACGTTCTGCTCTGCGATCAATACTGACTATAAAGACAACAGCTTGTAAATGTAAGTAGCCGTAAATGTAAGTAGTTTGGAGGAGGTAGGAAAACCGGACACTCTCGGACACTCCCTTGCTTCCCCCTGTTGTTCTTGTAAATCAGTGGTAAGCTCTCATTCCTCTCTCAGGTAGAGATCATTTGTTCAACAGACCGCGTGAACAGCTTTGCAAAACACAATCAGTTGTCACAGCAGTGTAGTGCAGCATGAAATATTCCCACAAATATTATTCTAGTTATGACTTGATGTTTGTCAGGAAGTGAACACACGATTTCCGTATATTTTATTCTGATTAGCCGTTTAGTGACGTTGTCATACTTTAAATGCAATGCTCCGCAGCTTCTGTCTCACTACTCTGGTTTTCAAATGTTCTTCCGAGTTTGATCAGATGCTCATCACAGGAAACAATATATTTGGTCACGATTAAGGTTTGAATTTCTAGATATTTCTACCTTTATTAAACAACGACTGAGATGTAATGTCGCTTATACATGTCGAACGTGTCTGTAGTTAGCTAATTGAAAACTTGCCCTAATTATAACCTGGCTGAAGTCCTTTGAATCACAAAATTGTCACTTAACGTGTCAGTAGCGGCCTTTCAGTTTGGCGTTTTCAGAACAGGTGAGTTGACTTGCTCTTACCTGTAAAGGATATTTTGTATTATACATTTGCTATTCACAAGTTAATAAGGACAGTAGATGATGTTATATATGGAATTTGAAGCTAAAAATTAATATGTAACCGTTTTATCCCATACGTCGCTCAATAAGATGTTCCTTAATACCTAAAAAGAAATGGCTTTTAGGGCACAGATATGTTCCAAAATAAACACTACAAGCATTCTTTAAACTTCTTTAGTTATTTCGCACTTTATTTATTTCTAACAGATTTGTTGATTATTAGACTACTGAATGTCCAATTTTTCGAAACCTGGTTAACGTTTATTACATCCCAATTTTTATCTTACTATATTTACATGTCTAGAAATTTCACCCAAATTGTTCATATTTGGAAAGGACAGAAATTTCAGTGAATCTTGCTTCTCTCACGTCTTCCTTGGACTGACTAGCGCTTTCTTGCTGGCACAGTGGTAATTAAAACACTGATGTCCCGGGTTTGATTCCCGGCTCGGGCAACGTATGCGAGTTAGGTTTGTTGTTCATACCTTATCTGAATTCGATGATTTTTCTACGTATTCTCCGGTCTTCCTCCCTCCGTAAAATTCAACATGTGAGTCGAGTGTTGTGCGTCCAAACAGTTAATGTTTCAATATAAAATAAAAACAGTTAATATAGTGAGGAGAGTGTGAGGAATATAAGCAGGCCCTCGTCAGCTTTAAACTGCCATAATAATCAGCGTACTCTAACAAATTAAAGATTATTATTATTATTAACTGCAATCATGGGAACACTGAATGAATCACATTATAAGTTAACTAGTTTTTCTTCTAGAGAGAGAATAGAAGAGGGGTAGGAAACAACGACAACACGAGTTCGCTCGTCTGACAATTGTGGTAAACCGAAATGATCATGACAGCAGCTTGGAGGCAACGATTAAAGGTGTCTGCTTAGAAAAGATGGCAAGCCCTAATTTGCATAAGAACGAACGATTCGGGCATAATACATTACAACCATGGCCACTCATTATAAGAGCAAGCGATCACGCAATTTCTATGCTCTATTAAAATTAGCCTCTCGAGAAAGTCCTACCTCCCCCCTTAATTGAAACATTACCGCACTGCACGAATCCGTGACATTTCTAATGGTGCTTCCATTCGACACTGAAAACAGTTTCTTTATGGGAGTAACCCTTCCTCCATAAAGGTGGTTCACACACTAAGGGACATTTTATTTGTGGGGACATGCTGCAGGTATATGTTGCCGTGACACCCGCTAGTGTGCACTGCGCCATTTCACGAAATAATCATGTTGCAGGAAAAAAATGTCCCTTCAAAATGTCCCCAAGTGTATGCTCACCTTAAAGAGTGTCTGGATGCATGGATGTATAGTGGCCCGAATGAAGCCACGTGGGCTCTTGGGTTACAAAATTGAATCGGGTTTTAGCCTTGCAACTGATATGTGTCGATCGATCCATTTTAAGAACACGCTCTTTAAAAGCTATTAACTTATATTGGTTCTTTAACTCACTGCAGTTTCTTGCAATGAAAACAGTGCAATTACAGAGCTTATTAACCCCATTTCATCCGATCGTAGCCATATCATGGTCATCATTTTCTACGAAAATCAAGATATGATTTCGGTTTATGGCCATTGTACGCCGCACAAGATAAGCATAGAAATCATTAAGTATAACTGTGTCGAAGTTTCTCGTCCATCAATGACACGTGTTTTATACTCCACTTCGATTCTCATTCGATAAAATGTGATTCGAAAAGATGTTCCTAAAAGGGGCTGGGTCAGGGCTCATTCGTTACCAGGCTATCGCACGGCCAAAGGCAAAATTTGATTTCAGACTCCGGCGGTACGAAATCAAACCTCCCTCCGAAGGAACCTTTCAGAAATCCATTTCCATCGCTCTTATTTCGAACCTCTAAAACATATTTTTTCACGAAAGTTTTGTTTAGCATTCATTCTAAATGTAGTGTATTTCATTTTTCCATTTTTTGTTCGAAATTGTGATGAATGAAGGCTCTCGTAGTCTGGAGGAGTCGGGGCAGGAAGAAAGAAAACGCCTGCCTTGAGGCATTTGACGAAAACAATAAATGACCGACACTGGAAAAGCCAACATGCTGCTATATTGCGGTTAAGCAAACAAAGATTCAAAACCTGGCGGGAACTTAAAGGCCAAGGAACTTTTGGTAGTGACTCGGCCTTCCCGGCCGAGTCACTTCAGTAGTTGATTGAGATTGTTTCCACACGAAGGTATAACAAAAAGTAATGCCAGAAGATAGATAACATTGCCGAAAACCTTTTGCTAAAAAGTAATGTTTTATAAAACGGACAAAATGAAAGAAAAGAAAGAGTTTATTTTGCGGCTTTTTTGAGCACAAGCCAAAACAAACCAAAGCCAAGACAAAGGACAACCCGAACTCACCTGAAAACGTTTTACAGAATCAAAACATGGTAATAAAACATACCTGAAATTTAGCTGAACCTGCTACTTTGTCGGCTCTTCAAAAATAATTATTTAGGAAACGGCGAAGTTCGAGCAAGCTATCTCACTGACTTTATTCCAGCGAAGCACTTATAACACTTCACGAACGAACCAAGGCTTCACAACAATTATCATGAAAGGAGGCGAATTCCAACTCTCTTTACAAGTCTTTAGAACTTCAAACGATGGGAGTTTTCCGTTCAGCAAGGCAAGGAACGACGACTAAATTTGAAAACCGTCCGTTCAGCGTTAAAGTCAACACGGGACCAAAACCATGTTTCGCAAAATGTTGACGATTTTTACAAGAAATGGCGCCAGATTGTCCTAAGCGATGACGATGACAAGTAAACAATCCCTAGTATTACACTTGACGAGTTGAAGAGTTTTTGTACACATTTACCCGGAATTTCATTGCTGTGTTTTTCGGATAAATCGAGGTGAACTTCCGTAACTGAATTTTACTTTCTTGTACAAAATCTACCCGCTAACATTGAAAGGGTTTTGATCTTACCCTCGGCCAATCAGAAATAACCTCTCATTGAACTGACCAATCAGACACAATGCTACTGTTGCTTGTGAAAGAAACCATTGGAACGGTTTGAATATTTATGATATGCTAATTACCTCAAGAGCATACTTACTGTGCACGGGCCCCAGATGACCCAGCCCCTTTAACACTTGAAAATGAATGACTTTTTGAGCATGGAGATGTTCCAAAATGAACACCACATGCATCCTATAAACTTCTTTAACTTGATGTTTGTCAGGAAGTGAACACACGATTTCCGTATATTTTATTCTGATTAGCCGTTTAGTGACGTTGTCATACTTTAAATGCAATGCTCCGTAGCTTCTGTCTTACTACTCTGGTTTTCAAATGTTCTTCCGAGTTTGATCAGATGCTCATCACAGGAAACAATATATTTGGTCACGATTAAGGTTTGAATTTCTAGATATTTCTACCTTTATTAAACACCGACTAAGATGTAATGTCGCTTATACATGTCGAACGTGTCTGTAGTTAGCTAATTGAAAACTTACCCTAATTATAACCTGACTGAAGTCCTTTGAATCACAAAATTGTCACTTAACGTGTCAGTAGCGGCCTTTCAGTTTGGCGTTTTCAGCACAGGTGAGTTGACTTGCTCTTACCTGTAAAGGATATTTTGTATTATACATTTGCTATTCACAAGTTAATATGGACAGTAGATGATGTTATATAAGGAATTTGAAGCTAAAAATTAATATGTAACCGTTTTATCCCATACGTCGCTCAATAAGATGTTCCTTAATACCTAAAAAGGAATGGCTTTTAGGGCACAGAGATGTTCCAAAATAAACACTACAAGCATCTTTTAAACCTCTTTAGTTATTTCGCACTTTATTTATTTCTAACAGATTTGTTGATTATCAGACTACTGAATGTCCAGTTTTTCGAAACCTGGTTAATGTTTATTACATCCCAATTTTTATCTTACTATATTTACATGTCTAGAAATTTCACCCAAATTGTTCATATTTGGAGAGGACAGAAATTTCAGTGAATCTTGCTTCTCTCACGTCTTCCTTGGACTGACTAGCGCTTTCTTGCTGGCACAGTGGTAATTAAAACACTGATGTCCCGGGTTTGATTCCCGGCTCGGGCAACGTATGCGAGTTAGGTTTGTTGTTCATACCTTATCTGAATTCGATGATTTTTCTACGTGTTCTCCGGTCTTCCTCCCTCCGTAAAAATCAACATGTGAGTTGAGTGTTGTGTGTCCAAACAGTTAATGTTTCAATATAAAATAAAAACAGTTAATATAGTAGTGAGGAGTGTGTGAGGAATATAAGCAGGCCCTCGTCAGCTTTAAGCTGCCATAATAATCAGCGTACTCTAACAAATTAAAGATTATTATTGTTATTAACTGCAACCATGGGAACACTGAAGGAATCACATTATAAGTTAACTAGTTTTTCTTCTAGAGAGAGAATAGAAGAGGGGTAGGAAACAACGACAACACGAGTTCGCTCGTCTGACAATTGTGGTAAACCGAAATGATCATGACAGCAGCTTGGAGGCAATGATTAAAGGTGTCTGCTTAGAAAAGATGGCAAGCCCTAATTTCCATAAGAACGAACGATTCGGGCATAATACATTACAACCATGGCCACTCATTATAAGAGCGAGCGATCACGCAATTTCTATGCTCTATTAAAATTAGCCTCTCGAGAAAGTCCTACCTCCCCCCTTAATTGAAACATTACCGCACTGCACGAATCCGTGACATTTCTAATGATGCTTCCATTCGACACTGAAAACAGTTTCTTTATGGGAGTAACACTTCCTCCATAAAGGTGGTTCACACACTAAGCGACATTTTATTTGTGGGGACATGCTGCAGGTATATGTTGCAATGACACCCGCTAGTGTGCACTGCGCCATTTCACGAAATAATCATGTTGCAGGGAAAAAAATTCCCTTCAAAATGTCCTCTAGTGTATGCTCACCTTAAAGAGTGTCTGGCTGCATGGATGTATAGTGGCCCGAATGAAGCCAAGTGGGCTCTTGGGTAACAAAATTGAATCGGGTTTTAGCCTTGCAACTGATGTGTGTCGATCGATCCATTTTAAGAACACGATCTTTAAAAGCTATTAACTTATATTGGTTCTTTAACTCATTGCAGTTTCTTGCAATGAAAACAGAGCTTATTAACCCCATTTCATCCAATCGTAGCCATATCATGGTCATCATTTTCTACGAAAATCAAGATATGATTTCGGTTTATGGCCCTTGTACGCCGCACAAGATAAGCATAGAAATCATTAAGTATAACTGTGTCGAAGTTTCTCGTCCATCAATCACACGTGTTTTATACTCCACTTCGATTCTCATTGGATAAAATGTGATTCGAAAAGATGTTCCTTAAAGGGGCTGGGTCAGGGCTCATTCGTTACCAGGCTATCGCACGGCCAAAGGCAAAATTTGATTTCCGACTCCGGCGGTACGAAATCAAACCTCCCTCCGAAGGAACCTTTCAGAAATCCATTTCCATCGTTCTTATTTCGAACCTCTGGTCATGATTAAGGTTTGAATTTCTAGATATTTCTACCTTTATTGAACACCGACTAAGATGTTCACGTCGGGCATAAAGTACGTCAAAATCGGCATCAGTGAGCGTGGACAAATAATTAAAATTAACACCATTTCTTTACTTATAGTCTCAATTTGAAGAAATGTTGGTGACTTGTTAACAAAATGAAACTACATATTTTAGGTGTTTTATGTTAGTATGATGACGTTGTTGTGACGTCATAAGTGATGCCTCCTTTTTTGGTAAAATTCTCCCTTTAATAGATGTTACAAACAGACTACACCATCAAAGAGCCTTCATGACACACATTCCTTTGGCGCAAATTTGAACGTTCTACGACCATTATAGAAAAAGTTATAGAGGAATGACTGTTGCTATGACATCATATTTAGTGACGTCAGGTGTCATACCTAAATAAAGCTGCCTATTGTTAAAAAATCAAGAAAAGAAAATAATGTGGGTTTTGAGTGCCAGACTAGCGCATTTCATCACTAAAACTCGAAAATCACTCAAAGGATTTTTTTCTAAGGGCATGTATAAAAAAGTATGACGTCATAATGACGTTGCCGAAAATATGACTTCAATTTTAAGCCGGTTATGGACAAAAAATCAAAATTCAAAAAACATACGATTTTAGCCACCAACGTGTTTTATGATTGGACAAAATATCATGCAACAATATTTACAACTCTAAAAATTGAATGAAGCGATGTTTTCATAAATGCTTTTGTGGTGTTTATTTCCCGCCAAATTTTGGCGGGAAAATGGACAAAATTCAAACTTTCATAACTTTTGATTTCCTTATCCAATCGATATCGGGTTTTCGATTCCTTCATTCTCATCACAAGTAGATTTTAACAATATACGACATTTCGTTTTTAGAGATAATGAACATTTGCAAGAAACGTATTACAAATTGATAAATGACGTCATTGTGACGTCACGATGGTAGTAACATAGCTTAAAAAATCAGGTTATATTCCTTTTGCGATTCTACATCCTTCTACCAAAATTCAATCGTCTGCATTGAAAACTTTTCAAAATATAAGACTGATGCCGTTTTTATGGTCGTTTGTGCCCACCGTGGTTATGTCGCTTATTCATGTCAAACGTGTCTTTAGTTAGCTAATTGAAAAGTTACGATATTGCCCTAATGATAACCTGGCTGAAATCCAACACGTGTTTGAATCAACGTAAATTGTCACGTGACGTGTCAGTTGCGGTCTTTTCAGGTTCCCGCTTAACCAGAACAGGTGAGTTGACTTGCTCTTACCTATTAAGGATATTTTGTACTATACTTTTGCTATTCATAAGTTAATGTGAACATTTTTATCATCAAGTTAAAAGTAGTTTAATTTAATCACGTAACGAAGAACTGTACCAATGATCTTGTATCACGATAATTGAAACATCTGGATGCATGAAACGGAGACAGGGATGCGTGAAAAAATACTTGATATCGTTTAATTGCTTATCCTCAAAGCCGGGAGACCAAACATGGAATTGTGGCGCCATTGATCCTCCACAAGTGAATTGTATCTTACACAATCATGTATGGATGTCTCTCCTAACCTGATTTACAACCCAATTTTTAGCTTACTTTTATTTACATGTCTAGAAATTTCACCCAAATTGTTCATATTTGTAAAGGACAGAAATTCCAAATGTCGTGAATACTGCTTCTCTCACGTCTTCCTTGGACTGACTAGTGCTATCTTGCTGGCATAGTGGTAAAACACTGAGGTCCCGGGTTTGATTCTCGGCTCCAGCACCGTATGCGAGTTAGGTTTGTTATTGATACCTTATCTGGATTTCTACGTGTTCTCCGGTCTTCCTCCCTCCGTAAAAATCAACATGTGAGTTGAGTGTTGTGTGTCCAAACAGTTAATGTTTAAAAAAAAATAAAAACAGTTAATATAGTGAGGAGAAAAAGCAGGCCCTCGTCAGCTTTAAGCTGCCATAATAATCAGCATAAAGATTATTATTGTTATTATCTGCAATCATGGGAACATTGAAGGAATCACTAGTTAACTAGTTTTTCTTCTAGAGAGAGAATAGAAGTGGTTCGCTCGTCTGACAATTGTGGTAAACTGAAATGATCATGACAGCAGCTTGGAGGCAACGATTAAAGGTGTCTGCTTAGAAAAGATGGCAACGCCCTCATTTGCATAAGAACGAACGATTCGGGCATAATACATTACAACCATGGCCACTCATTATAAGAGCGAGCGATCACGCAATTTCTATGCTCTATTAAAATTAGCCAATCAGAAAACTAGAAACCGATGAGCTTATAGTAAAATAGCCTTGACTAGTATTTTATGAAAAGCGTCTCATTTACGGTCTTAAATTGCTACTAAGACGAAAATTTACCATTTCGATTTGCCACTTTTTCAGTGTCAATAGGTGAATCAGTATTAGAAATATCCGAAATAGTGAAAAATATTCCCAAATGGGCATGTTAAACCACAATTTTTTTGGAGAGTTTACCGGTAAAATCCTGTCCGCCATTACTGGAAGCTATTCGAAGTATTGAGCAGAAGTGATATCATACACTTTACACGACTACCTCGTGGCCTTAAATAGTGTGCATCAAAAAGTAGCCAATCTCGCAAACATAAATATACCTTTCCTCTTATGTACGTGAAGACGTTTTAGTAGAAATATGCCTCGAGGCGTTTAGATTCAATATTGGATGTTCAAAAAATAAGACTTCCTGTCGTTGTATCGAAAAACAATTAGAACTGGCAACAATATATCAACTCTACTTGATGAATATGCAAGTCATTGATATGTCAAAATTTGATCGTAATGGCCTGAAATTTAAAGATGTTCCGGAATATTCGCTTCGTTTCAGCATGTTGTGAAAAATCTAAGGTCAGCTAGGGGAAGACATGCAGTCAGGACAAGTCGATCAGTTTTTAGCATTTCAAACAAGCGTAGAACGTAGAGTAATATCCGTATACCAATTTTTTTTGGCAGAAGTACTCAAGACCACCTTTCACAGGTTCATAAGTAGAAAAATGGCAAGAAGGGTTAGAGGCACTTTAATTTACGTAAGGTTACCGGATACCTTCAAAACGAAAAAGATGGAATTAGCACATATTAAATTCATTTCATATACCAATGTTTACGTTTATTGAGAAAAGTTTTTCCACACACGATTCCATAATTCCATCGGTTGTTGGCCTGATATCTTCCAAAAAGCAAGCTTCAAAAACAAAGAAAAAAGAAAAGCAAAACGAGGACAAACAATGCATACGACTACAATTACAAAGGCCCTATTTATATGAAGGAAAGTTGGCTCGGGGGGGGGGGGGGGGGGCTCGAGCCAACTTTACCGAGCGTTTATATGAAAGAAAAGTTGTCCCGGGTGCCCGAGACAACTCGGTCTTGAGCGAGTCTGGGCACGTAATATTGGATTACGCATGCTCTGGGTGTCTCGAGTTGGCCCGGTTAGGCGAGCCAAAGTGTTTATATGAGAAAAAGTTGGCTCGCCCCCCAGGGTCACCCTACCTTGTGAACCGAGTGCCTCGGGGAGGAGGGTCACCCCCCCCCCCCCCCCCCAGCCAAGTTTGCGGTTTCTCATGTAGACAGTTGACTTCGTTTTATAAAGAAATGTATGAAAAGTTGGCTCGCCCAGGGTAGCTCGGGGGGGAGGGTGACCCTCCCCCCGGAGCCAACTTTCCTTCATGTAAACAGGGCCAAAGTCAAATAGGAGTTCTCGCAAAACCCGACAAGCGTTCGTATTTTCACTTTCAGACAAAGTGCCGAGTGGTCCACATCTGAACATAAAGTAGAATTGATAAGAGCCAGCCGAGATAATATTTCTTTCCAAGAAAGCTTAGATGGAGACGTAGTCTGACAGTGACCCTGAATCGGTTGAACCACGATCTCGCTATTGCCGTGACGTGCTGTTTCAGACGCCTGCAAATCGCTGTTTCCTCTACTAACTATGCTGGCATTCAAGGCGTCTCTATAGGTGTTCACCTCGAGGCTTTGCCCCTCGAGGTCTATTTCTCTTTCCCATTTTTCTAGCCTGGGAAACCAGCCGACTCTTACCGCTACCATTTTTCAAGTCGCACAAAAAAGAACAAACATTTTCTCGATGTGACGCGTAGCTTTGATCGGAAATCAACATTGGCGGGAAATCTTGACAGATAGTTGAACTGTGATGCGAAATGATTGGCCAAGAGCTTGCTAATTGTTGGAGGGGCAGGGCTTCAGATTCACGCACGACAGACGGGTATATGTTTTGTCGCTTTCGATTTTCAATCAAAATAGAGTTTTAAAAAAGCTCCCACTCAAGAGCAATTTATTCGATTTGTGCGAAATTTTCGAAAAAAAATGTCAATTGATATCTCAGCTGCAAAATCCGTGTCGCGGAATTGGGAAATTCTAAAATGAGAGTTCTTGACGACGTTTCCCGCATATCTACTCGGATTATTTTTCGCCTTTCACGGGAAGCATGATAACTTTTGAACTAAATCGAAATTTGAAATTCCCGGACATAGTTTTGTAATACCATTCCTCTGAAATACGACAAAGCAAACATATTTTTAAACTTTAAAATATTTTCGGAGTTGGAGCTTGGAAAGCCATCTCCCTAGATTGGAGAACTGGGGATGTCGGAAGATTCGAGATTTTCAAAGAACTCAAAACTTTTTATGTATTCTTGTAGCCAGTTTTATAAGCTTTAAAATGAAACATGAATGATTTATCTACGATGTTTCCTCGAGGCGCTACGTAATTTAGACTGGAAACGCACCCTGAAGGTATCCGGTAACCTTAACTTTGAAATTCGTTCTCTAACTGGAGAGTTTATTAATACTCTAGTATTTCATTCTAAGGCATTGGTCTCAAACCGTTCCAATATGGCTGCCGCCAATCAAGAGCGGGTGGTGTTATGTCTTCGGCTTGTTACCCGGGCCAGGCCTTTGGCAGGCACGAGTCTTAAATCGCAATTATATATTTTTTCCAACGTCGAACTTTTTCGCCGTTAACCAATCAGATAGCACCTTCTTTGGAAGTTCTTTTCGCCACCGTCTGTGCTGATCACGTGAACAGTGGACAGCATTTCCAGGTTTTTCAAGATGGCGGCGAGTGGGAGTTTTGACTTAGCAAAACCTCTAATATCAGCTGTTTTTTTCCTGTAAACCAAAGGTTCCTTCAAGTGCAATACCATGATTTTTGTCTTTTCTAAAGATGAGGTGTTTCACGGACTTTGGACGGGAATTTATCACATATTATGCGACATGCTTTAAGACACTCGTGACATTCTGCTCTGCGATCAATACTGACTATAAAGACAACAGCTTGTAAATGTAAGTAGCCGCTAATCTGAACATGATACCTGCATGCAGTAAGTGAGTATAAACTGAGTAAATAATCCGAAATGAAGATTTTTTTTCAAACGAACGATAAATGACTCTGATGTGGAAATCGCATATTTATCTGTGGCGTGTTATTGACACTGGTAAAAACCAATCTTTCCTAAGCACAAGACCAAGGGACAGTTACCACCTAACACATGTACAATTATTGACTTTTTATGTTGTTCTATTTCCCGGGTCTATTTACATCTGGCCTGTTAATAGAGTGGAATGGTTAGGAAACCCGGCAAACTTCAAAAGGGCTAACAAAGGCGCTGCGATTTAGGTTGGAAGGGGGAAAGACACAAGATTGTGCACGAGCTCATTTCCGTTACACTATGATAACGTTGAAATACGGAAATAATGGTCTCGTGCTAACGTTCTACAGTGTATTTAATGTTTTTTTTAGAACTGACATAATGATATTATGTATAGATCTAGAGTAGTGTATTTATCATTATTGCAAGTTTATAAAATAAACTAAATTTGGTCCAGAACTGAGAGAGTATATGTACTTACATGCAAGTGGCACTCTTTCTTTCCCTTCCCCTTTCTTGGTACCATTATATATCCATGAAAGCTAGATCTTGTTTCAGTATTTTCCATCTGAGGTGGTCCTGGCTTAAGATAACCCTAAGATTACCTTAAAGACCTACCTTCTCATCATTGTATTTCTTATTATGCCTTATTACTCGTATATATACATTTCCATGAGAAAATAAACGTAATTGTTGTTCCTCAGTTCTTGGCGTCAGCATCGTCACTTTCACTTGGGCACAATCAGGAGTACGAGTACTTTTAAGAATTATTTGGGAATGAAAATTAATCTTGCTGCAACCCCAATGATAGAAAAAAATGAGTGGACATTGCATGTTTCTTTGTGGCCTGCCATTATAAGTTTCAGTCTCCTTCAAGATGTAGAAAATGAGCACTAGCACAGTGGCAGCTCACTAATACTAGAAAATGGTGGTCTGTAGTTTACGACCCCAATCGAAAATATTGTATTGAGAATTTAGCCTGAATTTCAGCCATATTCAATGGCTAGTTATTGAGAATTACAAATAGATGACTTTATTTCACATGTAGCTAGAACGACATTACCTAACTATTCACAATGAACAGCAACATTATGTGGAATTTGTTGTTCTTAAAAAAATGCTTCATTTCTCCTAGTCATAATGCACCTGATATAATTACAATGCATCAAATTTCAGTGACTCAATGTCGTGCAGACTACTCAAATAACCATTGCACTTCAATCAACAACACCCATACCCAGTTTTTTTATAAATCTAACGACCCTCAAGGAACAATAATATTAAAAAGAAAGTAATATTAAACTACAGAATTGAAGGAAATTGTGGCTGAAATGTACATGCACAACATGTATGTATGTGTGTGTTGTGTGTGTATTATGGTTCTCCACCCCCCTCCCACCGGCAACAACAACATACATACATGGGTTTTATTCGGATCGTGTACAAACGTTGTACATTGATTGTTTGTTCCAAATAACGTTAGTGTTACCATAATTTAAAAAGATAAGTTTACAATAATTACTATAGCATATACCATAACCCTAAACCCTAACCTAACCCCCCCGGCATACGTGGGGCATTTGCACATTGACATTTGAAAGACAAGAGAACCAATTATCTGGCTACTCTAGCACAAACCATGTTGACACAAAATTATGCTAGAACATCATGCAGTACATGCTATAGATGGCCCGAGTTAAGGCCACTCAGGGCCTCTTGTTAGATGTAGTCTCGGCACATTTATAGATTCGATAAAGTCACTTTTGTATTCTATAGAGTCTTTACAGACTTAATATGATGAGAACAACTATACACGTGTGTACAACTTAACGTCTCCTTTATTCCTCTTTTAACCTATGACGTCACTGTTCTCTGACATCATACAGATACAACATTCCTCCTTCCTATTATAATAATCAAAACTTTCTTACAAGATGTGAACACCACTAGAAACTAATTGTAAGTCCAACCTCTTAGGTGCTTTACTCAAACGTCCAGAACGAATAAATGTTACAGGAGTGCCCGCATGCTGAGGGCTGGTATGCTGAGGGCTGATTACAGGAACTTGACTAAACTCTAAACCAGGAATATCCTTGACTACAGAAGTAGGGGTCTGATCAGACTTAGGAGCTAATTGTTCAACTGGGTTAGGTGTGCCCACTGGTACTGGTCTAGGTGTCTCTTGTACAACAGGAATGTGATTATATTCCACAATTTCATTACCCTCCCGTTCAGTAATTAAACCGCTGGCATCATCAGGTATTAGATGATTGGCGTGAACATATCTGCGAGTATTTCCCGGTACTCTCACAAGATACGTTTCGGGTCCTTGTACAGCCACAATTGTACCCGGTATCCATTTTTCCTTTCCCCCTCTCACATTCTTAACCCTGACTTGTTGATGTAAATCAAAGGATCTCATTTTAGGGTGGACATCTCTGTACAGTTTAGATGCAACTTGCTTGTTTTCTACACTGCTTTGCAAACTAGGTTTGACTAAAGAGAGGTGTGTTCTAGGTTCTCTTTTCAGAAAACGTTCTGCTGGAGTCTTATCTGTTGTTGAATGTGGAATATTTCTGTATCGAAACAGAATATCAGCCACTGTGTGTTGTATTGACTTCTTGTTGTCATATGTCTTATACAACCTTTGAATGTCTGTATATGTCTCTCTGCTAATCCATTACTTGCTGGATGGTATGGAGGGCACAGTGTATGCTTAACCCGATTCATTCTCAACAATATTTTGAATTCTTCAGATATGAATTGTGGTCCATTATCACTTACCGCTTCTCGTGGCAATCCATACCTGGAAAATACAGTCCTGAGAATATCAATGGTAACAGTGGCAGTGGTGCTGCTCCATCCATTTGGAATGGCTATCCACTATAACAAAGAATTGTTGGCCCTTTACTTCAGCAAAATCAATATGTATTATTTGCCAAGGTTCAGTACACCAGGGCCATAAGAGCAAAGGAACAGCTTTAGGAGAAGTTTGTGTATTAACACAGTTCTCACAAAATCTGACTTTATCTTCTATGTCCTGGTCAATACCTGGCCACCACACAAACGATCTTGAGAGGGCTTTCATACGACACATTCCAGGATGACACTCATGCAGTTCGTCCAACAAATGTTCTTGTAGTGTGATAGGAATAATCACACGCCTGCCCCAAAGAAGGCACCCATTTTCTAGGGAAAATTCTTCCCTACGAGTCCAGTATGGTCTAAGGTCTGAATCTAAACAGTGGTTTGGCCAACCTGAGGATGTATATTCATAGACCTTGACAAGTATTCTGTCTTTCTTAGTACTCTCAGCAATCTCCAATGCAGTTATAGGTAGACTACTCACCACTGTATTATGTACAAATTGTTCATCTGGGTCAAGATATTCATCTTTAGTATGCAAGGGAAGTCTACTGAAGAAATCTGCATTAGCATTGTCTGATGACTTCCTATAGACTATTTCGTACTGATACCCTGACAAAATTATGGCCCACCGTTGCAGTCTAGCAGCTGCCAATGAGGGAATACCATATTTAGGACCAAATATGCGTGTTAAAGGTTGATGGTCAGTCACTAAGGTGAACTTCCTACCATAGAGATAAAGATGGAATCGTTTTATGCCAAAACTAATGGCTAACCCCTCTTTTTCTATTTGGGCATAGTTTTTCTCAGCACTATTTAGTGTGCGAGATGCATATTCAATTGGTCTTTCTGTACCATCCTCCATTTGGTGGCTTAAAACTGCCCCAACACCATATGAGCTTGCATCAACACTCAATATGAGGGGTTTGTTTGGGTCATAATGAACCAATATCTGTTCACTGGAGAGAACCTCTTTGGCCCACAAAAAAGCTACTTCACAGCCTTCATTCCAGAACCATTCAGTCTTGCTACCTGGAAGTTCATACAGAGGATGCAACTTGGAAGAAAAATCCTCGATGAACTTGGAGTAATAATT
Organism: Actinernus sp. WN-2022; assembly: GCA_030867875.1. Classification (NCBI taxonomy): domain Eukaryota; kingdom Metazoa; phylum Cnidaria; class Anthozoa; order Actiniaria; family Actinernidae; genus Actinernus; species Actinernus sp. WN-2022. Next base: position 253,850 of record JAOWCC010000237.1, read on the forward strand.
GATTATGCCTAAAAATGACCTCAATTCTTAGATGTCTGCAGGTCTAGGGGCCAATTTCAAGGCATCAAGTTTACTCTTCACAGGACTAATCCCTTGCTTGCTTAACATGTGTCCCATATACTTCACTGGGCTTTGAAAAATTCACACTTTGTCCCATTTAACCTTACATTATGTTTAGCTAATCTGCTGAACACCTGCTCTAGAATCTTCATGTGAGCAGATGCACCAACAGATGTTGCTACTAATATATCATCTACTCTTACCATCACTCCTGGGATCCCTGATAGCATGGTATCCATCACCATAGCTCTGGAATTGAGCAGTTGCAGTTTTTACTCCAAAACATAACCGCTTGGACTTAAACAAACCTTTACGCGTGTTGATTGTGAGTAATTCAGAGGATTCTTCATCCAGAAATAACTGGCTAAAAGCACTGGCTAAATCAATAACAGAGAATGTATCTGGGGTACAACCATCCCTAGATAGCATGGCAAACATGTCTTGTACATTAGGTAATTTGTACACATCATCATCAATGCGTTCATTGACTGCTTTGTAGTCCCCACACACTCTAATTTACCCATTAGATTTTGGAACATGCACCACAGGACTAGCCCAATTATTGTGAGATACTGGATACAATATATCAGCCTGAACAAGCCTCTCATTCTCTTTTTCTACTTCCGATACAAGCGAGTAAGGCACAGGTCTATCTTTCATGAATACTGGCCTGACTGCTTCTTTGAGTTTCAAATTACCAATAAAACCTTTGATGCCAGAGCCTTGGTTACTGAATAACACTTGGTATTTATCTAACAAATTATTGAACTCAGCTAGAAACACCTGGGATTTAGGAGTAGAATACTCATTATGTACCTCCTCTTCTTATACTTTGAATATGTTTGCCCAGTCCAATTTCATCTTACTTAACCAATCCCTCCCCAATAAAGCTGGGCGTTTTCCTTGGACTACAATAAGATCAAGGATCTTTTTACTCTCAGAACTGGATGTTTTCACAGGTACCGAAATCTTTCCTACTAAGGGAACTTTCTCCCCTGAATAACTACGCAAAGTAACACCTGCCCCCTTCAAGGGATACTTATACAAAAAGGTATTATATATATACTCTGACACAGTTGAACGAGAAGCCCCGTATCTATCTCCATAGCCACATTAGTATCACCTACTTGGATATTAACTACGTACGGTTTACTAGTGGCAGTTCCAGCGTTATGTTCAGTTTCAGTTCGGTATAAACCAAAGGCAACATCACTCTCTACATCTACTTCATCATTAGAGCCAGACTCACAACTGTTCATGTTCACATTCTGGGGTTTTCTTTGTCGAAAAGTTCCTGACAATCTGTCTTTACACACAGGACGAATGTGCCCTTTTCGCAGACAGTGATGACATGTCGCATCTCTATACTTGCAACAACTTGAATCATGTGCAGTACTGCCACACGATTTACACTTATCAAGACTCCCATCATTCCTTGGATTGTTACGGTTTCCACTAGCTTTCTTCTTTATTCCTTTATAAAGTTGAAAAGCTTGAACTGTGTTAGCTTCTTCCCGAACCGACTCTCCCATGTGCTCTTTGTTTGCTTTTCCCGCCATTTCGTCTGCAACGCATCGATCATGTGCTATGGCGTAAGTCAAATCTCTTATTGACAAAAGATGGCGCTGCGTTCTTGACATTTTAGGATGCAATCCGGAGACCAATCTGTCCCGGAGGGCTTGAGTCAAAAATGCACCGAAGTTACACGTAGAAGCCAATTTCTTCAACCTCGCCACGAAAACCGAGACACTCTCTCCTTCTTCTTGTGAAGCAGTCCAAAAGTTATGTCTTTCAGCGATCATAATCGGAGCCGCTTCGTAATGTTCTTGTAAGCTCCGTTTAAGCTCTTCATACGTCTTCTCATTAGGATTTTGAGGATCACAGAGATTCTTCAACAGCTTGTAAGCATCTGGACCAATTACTGCCAGGAATACATTTACCTTCCTGTCTGGATCAATTTCATTCGCCGCCATGAAGGCTTCGCAACGACCAGCATAATCACTGAAATTCTCGATCTTTTCGTCAAAACTACCCACATTTCCAAAGATTGTAGCCATGACTATGCATTCATGGGCACGGATCCCATCCTCGTCGCCAATTTTGTATTCTATAGAGTCTTTACAGACTTAATATGATGAGAACAACTATACACGTGTGTATAACTTAACGTCTCCTTTATTCCTCTTTTAACCTATGACGTCACTGTTCTCTGATGTCATACAGATACAACAGTCACAACCGTAATATTTTTTTGTGACAGTTTCCGTGGAAATGTGTAATGTGACCTTTGAACTCTAATTTTAAGAAATATTGGAAGAAGCCTCCCGGAGAACGGTAAAAATTGTTAGTGCACATTGCTACTCGAATTTGAAAAGTTGGTTATTTTAAGGTGAATAGAAATTATCTCCGCTACGCAGTATAGGAGATAATGGTTTTCTACGCGTTAGCCAATGGCATTCACTTGCTCATTAGTCTATTTGGTTGACTAATGAGCCATGTCATATGTCCTTTAAATATTGTGAAATGTGTTCATTTGTTACTCTCGCTCCAGTACGACCTGACCATAACCATTAATTTGGTTATGCTTCTCCTTCCATTTAGATGAGATAAACCGCATTTAACAGACCTTCCATTTAAGAAGAAGTGCAGGCGTTTTGCCTTATTGATTCCTCCCACTTAGGTTGAGGTCAATAAGGACTGTGTGGTCTGTCAACTGAATTATTGATATGGCCTTACATTTAGGAGGAGGTACAGGAGGTACATGAGGTACAGGAGATAAGGCAAGTGTGAAATTTATATCCTCAAGTTTCCACCGAATTAACAAACATTCCAATAATGACCAACTTTCCAGTTTTCAGTTTCATTTTATTGGAGCACCGAAGTGTGTACTAATCTTCCACATACTTTTGTCTCCAGATAATACTTTCGGGTTCCTGGTAAAGTTGTAATTGAACCTCAGTGCAATTAATTAAAATACAGGTCAGTTTTCAATCTTAAAAAAAAATTTGATGGCGGAAAACAAACTGTTTTGAGATTCAACTTCAAGTGAAAGTTGTCGAATCTCGGTCTAATTTTAGCTTGATTTCTATTGGCTCTTCGGTTTTCCACGTGTAATGTGACCTTTGAGAAAAAAATTGAAAAGCCTCCTGGAGAACGGAAATAGTTGTTGATATGGTAGGTATTTTCATGCAAACGAATCAAGGTTTGAGTTGAAAACCTGCCGGTCGAAAATCACTTGACTTCTTGAGTGGCCGTACTTTTCTTCGTGTTTTTAGAAGCCATATATGTTCTCGCTGGAAGCAGCCATTTTAGCTTCTGTATATTTGACAACTATATATACTATTTTCTAGATGTTCTTTCAGTAAACAGCGGGAAGAGCTCGGCTACATCTGAGAGTTCAAAACATTTGCTTTCCCATTTATCGGCGATTTCATCATTATGTTGGTGGCGCCGTACGCTTGCCGTTACTTTTTTGCTTGGTACACATTATTAATTATTTCGCTTTCTCTAGGTTTAAGTACAGTTAGGCGCCTTTCGAGTCCTGAACGATTTCTTCAAAATTATCGGATTGAGTTTCTTGTCAAGTATTTATATTTTCTTTCACACGGCAATAAACCAAGTTTTCATTTTCCAGCGACAAAAGCACCCGCTATGGCTTGCTCCGACTTTTGAACAATTTACTTCATTCATTTATGAAAACCTTTCAGGTAAACCACGAATAATACTTACAAATATGTGTAAGTATTAAAACTATCGGGTGGCCGGTGGGCACGCATAAAACTAGCCTGAGAAAACAGCCAACTTATATCGCCCGAGTCGGCTGTTTTCTCAGGCTAGCATAAACCGGAAGTCAAAATCGCGTCTGCTCCTGTGAACATAGCAAAAGTGTTGCATAGCAACAAAATATGTCAATGGGCCCTTAAGAGCTTTCGTTTTATCTGCAGTCATCTGAACATTAAAGAAATCACTTTAATAAGTTTAACCGCGTTTGGTTAAAGCGCAAGTGAGCGCCATAAAACAACATTAACTCTTTTTGCCCCAAATTCTATTTCTGGTATACTTCAGTTGTCTAACTTAGCTTTCTTTGAGAGGCAGGAGCAGCAATTAAACTAGAATAAACGCTACCCGAATTGCGTGATTGATTCATCTTATGAAAAAAATCTGAATTTCTAACGAGACCTGAAACAACCATGGGAGCTGATCAAAACCAGGTCCCGGCTAATCCACAGATCGAATTGGAATTTAGCGTTGTGTTTTTTTTTGCGGAGGGAGTAAAACCGAAGAAACCGGAGAAAAACCCTCGGAGCAAGGGTGAGATACCAACAAACTCAACTCGCATATAGCGCCCTGTCCGAGAATCGAACCTGGTAGATGAGAGGAGAGGCGCTTAACCACTGCGCAACCCTGGCTCATGATGATCCACGTAAAAGTAACCAAAATTAGGGATTAAATGCCAGAAATGTTACAAAATTTGCAAGACTAATACCTTTTTTGTGAGAAACAAACACAATAGTACAATATAATTTATATTTTTATGACATGATACTTGCAATTTAACTAGTTTTCCACCTAACATGAGTCCTTTGTTGATAGGAGGCAACGAGGTAAGGTGCCTGCCTAGAAAAACGGTTCCGTCTTCATTCGCATAAGAACGCGTTCAACTTATACGAACTAAAAGGAGCACACGTTACAAACCATTCCACTATATACGGTATCTCTTCTTATGGTTACCGGATACCTTCAAAACGAAAAAGATGGGGAAATTATTTTCGCGCAGAAATGTAGTTTTAGTAGTAGTGTCTCATATACCAAAACCCCGTTCAAAAAAATTCTATTGACGGAGAAACACCAAAAGGAAGTTTTAACCGGAAGTAAAAGGTTATGTTTGATTGACAGCAGATCAACAAACACATGACAAGTGCTCACTCGTCCGTAACGACAATGTGGGGAAATCTAGAGCTTATTAAAATCATTTAATATACCACGACAAAGACCGTTAGCCTGTGAAAATAAAGACCGATAGCCTGTGACGATAAAGACCAATAGCCTGTGATGATAAAGACCAATAGCCTGTGACGACAAAGACCAATAGCCTGTGACGATAAAGACCGATAGCCTGTGATGATAAAGACCAATAGCCTGTGACGACAAAGACCAATAGCCTGTGACGATAAAGACCAATAGCCTGTGACGATAAAGACCGATAGCCTGTGATGATAAAGACCAATAGCTTGTGATGACAACGACCAATTAAGCCTGTGACGATAAAGACCAATAGCCTGTGATGATAAAGACCGATAGCCTGTGACGATAAAGACCAATAGCCTGTGATGATAAAGACCGATAGCCTGTACTAATAAAGACCAATAGCCTGTGATGATAAAGACCGATAGCCTGTGACGATAAAGACCAATAGCCTGTGACGATAAAAACCAATAGCCTGTGATGATAAAGACCGATAGACTGTGACGATAAAGACCAATAGCCTGTGACGATAAAGCTTTTTGCAAAGCTTTTTTGAGTTATATTCAAATATGTCAAAGCCGGCAAATCTAAAGTCCGAAGTTTGCTACCATAGACTGAAGAGTATGAATGTGGATAACTTCCATCAGGATCTTATGTCTTCCACTTTGTATTCTTCACAGGCAACTAATGTTGTTGATCGGTGTGACCAGTATGGTACTGTGCTATCTTCACTTCTTGAGAGTCATGCTCCACTGTGTAAAAGGATTGTAATTGTTCATCCAGTGGCACCATGGTACTATCAGGGCATCAATGAGCAAAAAACGTTGCTATGGCGTATGGAATGCAAGAATAGTCTTGAAGTGGATAGATAATAATTCGTTGCTCAAAGTTGTCATGTAAAGGAACTGATTTGCACGGCTAAGATGGAATACTACTTCTAACTTGTCGTTGATGCTGGCTCTGCATGACAATAGGGAACTTTTCCAGATTGTGGATCGTTTGTTCCATAGGAAATCTGAAAACTTTACCAGTAATGCTCCTCTCCTACTAAGCTTGCTAATCAGTTTGCTCATTATTTCACGGATAACATTTTAAAGATCAGATAGTGTCTTGCTACGCATTCATCTGGTGCGGTTCCTACATTGCATGTTAAATATGACAACCCAGTATTGGAGTGCTTTCTAGAAGAATTTATTCCTACTACAGTTGAGGAGGTATCGGTTATTATGCTAAAGGGCAAAATGAAATCATGCATCCTAGATCCTCTACCGGCAAAGGTATTAGTTGACTATGAAGAATTCTCAAATTTCCGTCCTGTGTCGAACTTGAAGTTTCTTGCTTAAACAACTGAAAAAGTTGCGTGTGTGCGGCTAGTGGACTATCTTCACAGCAACAATCTTGAGGAGCCATTTCAATCTGTTTATAAACTTGGTCACAGCTGAGAGACGGCACTTGTCCGAGTACAAAATGATATTCTGTGCTCAATAGATAACCACTGTATATTACTACTGCTATTAGACTTATCAGCAGCGTTTGATACGGTGGACCATGCTATCCTGCTGAGCAGAATGTCCTCCAAATTTGGGATCAGAGGCTGTGCTCTGGATTGGTTTCGATCTTATTTATCGGACTCAAGCCATCCACGTTACTGGAGGTGTTTCACCAAGCCGTAAACTAGATTGTGGTGTTCCTGACGGTTCAGTTGTGGGCCCAATACTATATTTGATGTATACATCACACATAGGAGGTCTTCTACGTGCTCATAACTTTCCCTTCCATCTCTATGCAATTGATATGCAGGTATAATCTTCATTTGACTACAGGAACAATGGTGAACTTGAGCAAGTCAAATCTTGTGTCGAGCTTTGCTTATCTGATATTATTGAATGGATGGCCTTCAACAAGCTGAAACTCAATACGGATAAAACTGAAGTTCTTATCTTAAGTTCTAAATACCGCCCGGAACTTGCTTTTCCACTGCTGTCTCTGGGCTGTGATATCATTTTGCCTAAGAATGCGGCTAGAAATATAGGTGTCATATTTGATAATACGCTGAATTTGACTGCGCACATTGATAACATCTGGAAGTCGGCCTTTTTTCATCTTCGCTATATTGCACGCCGGCGTTAGAAGGTATCTGTCTCTTATGACCACTGAGACCCATGCTTTTGTATTCAGTAAACTTGACAACTCTAATACTGTTTTATATGGACTCCCTAATGAACAGTTAAAGAAGCCGTTCAGCTTGCTTTTAATGCTGCGGCCCGTCTTATATCTTATACGCGTAAATATGATCATATAATACCAATCCTTAAAGTGCACCTAACGTTTATTTTGTTATCATAAATATCGATTCTACATCAAGTTTTGAATACTTCTGTGAAGAAAGTTTTGGTTTACAGAGAATACTCTATGTTCTGCGTTCGTTTGAAATCGCGGAAATGTGACCTTTCCTGACCCATGACCGCGTAAGCAAAAGCCTGGGTCGATCCCTGGGTTGACGTCATCTCATTAATGCATTATTCTCCATGGCGTCTTTCTATCACAACAACATCGATTTATAGAGAATATACACTGTTTGCGAGTTGTTAGTAAAGAAAAAAGTCATTTTAGTCAACATGTTAAGTATTTATTCAACTTATTGCAAAGTCGAATTAATTATATGACGTCTACCCAGGGATCGACCCAGGCTTTTACTTACGCGGTCGTGGGTCAGGAAAGGTCACATTTTCACGATTTCAAACAAGCGCAGAACATAGAGTATTCTCTGTAAACCAAAACTTTCTTCACAGAAGTACTCAAAACTTGATGTAGAATCGATAATGATGATAACAAAATAAACGTTAGGTGCACTTTAAGCAATTGCACTGGCTCCTTGTTGAGCAAAGGCTAACCTACAAAATTTTATTATTGACGTTTAAAGCTGTCCATAGATAAGCTCCTAGATATATATCTGATCTGATAGAACGTTATGTTCCTGGCAGGACTCTTCGGTCTAGTTCTGCTAATTCGTTAAAAGCATAATCTGGTATCATATGGAAGGAGAACGTTTTATGTTGTAGCGCCCACACTGTGGAATCGCCTTCCAATCGCTTTGAGGAATTGTGATAATCTTTTAACTTTTAAATCTAAGTTAAAAAGTATTTGTTTATTTTAGCTTATTATTAGTTAATGTATATGATGTATTTAGCATAACAACTTTTAGTAGAATTGTATAGTAGAGTTGTATCATTATTTTTCTATAGATATATTTTGTAGTTTTAAATAGCTACATGTATATATATTGTAAAGCGCTTAGATCTGACTGTATAAGCGCTGTATAAGCTTATAGTATATGAAATTGTAGTTAAATAATCCTAGCTAGAGCCGTGTGATATTAGTGCACAAGTAAATAAACTGTCTGAATTTTCCATCGACACTTCATCAAAACCCTTTCGTTGCTTAACCCTTTCACTCCCGGACGTGTTAGGGCTCAATGGGTGAAATGCAGAGTGCTAACTCAACCCTCCCCCTCAGTTCCAGTTAGGCTAGCCCGGGCTAGTTAAATACTGCTGACATTTTTAAATCAAGGGCTCAAACTTTCCCCATGATGCCATTCGGCAGAATTCTACGGACTCGGCGGCGGTGAGTATGGTTTCTTCTGTAGGTTTTCCAATGAAATGTGCTCTAATTTTGGACAAAATTAGGCCACTGTAAGAGAGCTAGAGGACATCATTAAGTCTGAGGACGGCTGAAAAGTACTTGGTTTGTTTTTAGTAGGCCTTGTGAGGGGTTTCACAGGATTTTTCTGTTGTGTTTCTGCTTTGAGACACATGAAATAATTATACACTGAAATCCTTGAAATCCTGCAGCTGGTTGCCTGCTCAACCTATTAGGATGTGTTTTTGTCACTTTAAAGCAACCGCTTGAGTCCAAATCACCGCCCTTGGTTGTAGGGGTAAAAGACTTACCAAAAAACCTACAGGAGTGCCAGAGGGGGGGTGCCCTTGTGATTTTTTTGTTGATTACCAGCATGCAATTGGAGGTGGGAGCAGGAAAACATGTTAGAGAGAAGTGCAGCATTAAGAATAGCACGCTTCACAGTCGCTATGTGTGTTTTGTGCAAAGAAACCTGGTGGTTCGAAAGATTAAAGAAGGTACTGTAACGACTGAGTGCTTATTTTTTGTTTGCTTTTGATTTCAAGAGCGAATGGGAAGGATTTTGGAGGCCGATTTTCAGCCCCTCAAAATTCGTGAAAATCGGAGAAACGAAAAACGATCTCCAAAACAAATGAGTTTTTCTCCAAAGTGAGAGAGTCAAGCGATCCCAGTTATAGCTGTGGCTTTGAAGTCATTCATCCCTTGAAATAATATCGCAACATCGTATTTCCAGCATGTCTAGGTTTGATGCAATAATTTTCTCCAGGTACTGGCCGGTTACGGCCGGTTCAGGAGCGAAAGTGTTCATTATTGACAATGTATTTCACTTCTTAAGTTATAATTCGCTGAACATCCATAATGCATTGATTAGTGTATATGTTTGTACGAGGTCGCAGCAGTACATTGAAATGTACAGCATGCGTGTTACCTAAATATATTTTACCTTAGCAAGCGCGATATTTAGAAATAGTCTACATTTATTATTATTTATTATTATTTGTTGTTGTTGTTGATATCATTATAGTGTTGTCATTAAAATTGCTAGTATTATCTAATTGTAAATAAGCAAACATTGATTGTATTCTTAGAATTTAACATCAAATTTTCATCCTCTATCTTAATTAGTTGACTGCACGTGCACATTGTAAACGAGCTTATGCTCATTAGTGACTACGTGGTTAAATAAATTACTACTTACTACTACCGGAGGGATCGCTATCGTCGACAGCGCGCATTCAGTTTGTTTTTTCAGTGTTTTTCTCATTAAAAAAGCTTGGCGATTGTTATATAAAACAAATAGATTATATTTTACCGTTTTTGTGTTGTTGTCATATATGTACAGAGGACGTCACAGCGTGTGAAGATCGACAGTCACGACTGTGTATAGTGGCGTAGGCCACTGAGTACGACGACCCAGTTCATTTGTGATTGTTTCAGTTTTATCATTTGCATTAAATGCGCCGAACACAATGGGTTCGTTAAAGCAAGGAACAGCCGTCAGACAAGGCTTAATCCTTGTAGCCTTCCCACGGCACCGGGAAAATATCTGATCGTATCGTCTGTTACTCTGGTGAGGAAAGAATCAAATACAGTACAGAAAGTCTGCTCGTATACAAGCCGCATTCACCAAGGAAACAGGTTTTTCTTTCACAACCCAAAGCAGTAAGTTTTGATAGAATGTTTCAATAACGTTTTGGCAATAGAGGTTTTGCACCATCACGTGACTTCCTAGCAACTGTTGCTACGCCGCCATGTTGGATGGCAGGCAGGACCAAAATGGCGCCTGTTTGACGGAGCACAGGAGTTCGAATGATGAAATATTGACTACCTTTATTCGACCTGACCTAAATTTGGGTAAAGTTCAATAATATATTGAAAACACTTTGACCACGATGTTTATTCTGAACTAAGTTTCCCTGTAATTTAAGTTTACACTAACTTACCACTGGTCTATACTCTTCCGCCGAACTATTTTCACATAGCTCAGAATGTTCTGAGTTGATGTTGCTAGGAAGTCACGATGTTCAGTGAGTAACTATCTGGTGCTTTTAGAGACTTCAAACATACAAACAATTTGTATGAACGTGAAGCATTAATCGGAAACACGTAAGTCATCGTAAACTGATGTATAGTCACTAAAACTATAAGTTCTCTTCAGTGTCTATTTAGGACTGCATGTTCTCGACCGAGACAACTTACCTAAGTTACACCAAAGTTAATTAAGCAAACGTATAGCTGGTTGCTTTCAAAACAATGATTAAACTTCTGCTGTGAAGCTAATTTCATCGCCTGTTCTGTTTTATAATTCGTTGAAAGCCTCTAAAACCTAGACAAGAATGAAGGGCTTTTATTCTTGGTGAAACGTATGCAGTCCCACCATTGTTGTGTTCATTACCAAATGCTTGACAAATTAGCATATTGCTTGATAACAACAAACCGAGAATCCAGTGACAGAATCAAAGAAAAGTGTCCTCGTCGGGTATAGTTTATCGGCAAATGCAAGTAAGAAGTTTCTGAAAGCTTTTTTTATCATATATCGAAAAGCGTGGGATGTGATAGGCCGGATGTTTCTCGAGTTCGTGAGCCGGCGCGGCAATGCTAAACCAAAAACGTTTTGGATGTTTTCGAAGATCATCTTAAAAATAAAATAAATAAATAATAAGTAAAAGGCTTTTTGTTGTTTCTTCAGAAAGATGCAATATGTCTATCAGGTGAGGGGAGCAGTTACTGTTGACCATAAAGTCGACCAAAGAGTTCAGCCGCGTCAGTGAAGTTTAAAACATTGCTAAGTTCATTTAAAAGACATCAATCTCAGTATATCAATCTCAGTATAGTCAAGCCGATTTATGTAAACATTCTGCAATAGTCTCCATGTCTCTTAATTTTGACCAGATTCTATCACACAGTCTTCGTTACTTGGAGGAAGAAGTTGCGTGCTGGGTTGAGTTATTATTTTGTTTTACCTAGAGGCCAAATCGGCACATTTGAATTCAAAGGAGACAACAAAGGCTGAGGTGGAACTGAGAATCTGTAGCCCCCGGGGGGGGACTCCCATATAAAAGGGGTAGGGATGCTCTTCGGACATTTTCGATTTGACCCCTAAGAGGTACTAAAATGGGCGTGGCTCAAACTTATTTTGACCCCTAAAAGATAATAGAAATGTAAATTGATAACAGCTTTTTTGTTCAATTGACACCCGACCCCTAAAAGGTACCGCTTTACATAGAAATGTCTGTGTTTGATGGTGGATACCCTAAGTGGTACCAAACTCCTGATTTTGACCCCTAAAAGGTACGACGAGCATCCATGTACCCCTCACATAAAGGAGTCCCCCCCCCGGGCTGTAGCCATACAACGTACCGACAAAGCAGTCCAAAATATAAGTGTGTAATAGGAATACTATTGATATTTTCTTAAAATAAGTCTATTTATTACTAAGTGAAACGAAAACGAAGGAATTTTGTAGGTAGCTTATTCTAATTACGAAACTTTTTCATTTGCAATGCACGATCACTCTTCAGTAAAAATGAGATCTCAGTGCCACGATTTCTTGTGACGCATCTGTTATACTTTACTAACATTAGAACTGTTATTGGTTAAAATCTTGCGGTTAAATTCGGTGGGATGGCCGGGATTTAGTGAGATCATCAGGCGGGAAACAAACAGATTTTGTGAGACGAGGAACCGGCGGGAAGTGGTAGGGAATTAGCCTCCGATGCAGACGTCTTGTGTGGTTCGTTTCCTTCCTCCCACACCAACGTCTGCGAACTCGAGCCACATGTTGTGTTCCGTGACTTACGGATTGTTTATTTTGCCCAATCAAATTGCTTGTTAGGTTTTCCCCTAAGCCCAAACATTAATTAATTACTTCGTAGACCGTGGGAACACAAACACTTGATTGGCTGATTTTTTTGACTTCCATTCTGCACGTGCAGCACGTGCCAGTCTCCTCTCAGTCGCCTAGACAACAGAAAATAACTTCAAAACGCTCAGAGGTTGCCAAGTGGTGAAAAAAACGATATTTCAGTGCATCAAATCTGGACTTTTGACAATGGATTTCGAATATCTCCAAAAGAAAGATCTTCACGTCTTTCCTGTCGCCATAAAAAAACTTGCTTTGGTGGCAAGAATACTCAGTTCAGAGACTGTGAAGGTTTGTAGGGAATTCTATTCATATCGAAGTTCTGTGCATTTTAATGAGCTCCCGGAAAATAGGAGCTCCTCTCTGATTGGCTGAACAAAAAAACCGGCTTGAGTTCGCAGACGTTGGTGTGGGAGGGAGGGAAACGAACCACACAAGACGTCTGCATCGGAGGCTAGTAGGGAATGGCGAGATTAATCAACTGAAGTTTAGGCGGATATTTGTGGGATGAGGCAAGATCAGGAGAGATTTAGGCGAGATTATGCAAGATTCAGTTAATTTACTATGATCGAGATTTAGCAAGAATTTGACCAATAACAGGCCTAACATTTATACATTGTTGATCATATTTTTAGATTGACCAAGATGTCACTCCTACTTGGACTGTACTTGCTGCTGATCGTAGTTTTCGCTGAAGGGTAAGTGATCAGCAGAACTTCGAATATCCAGTGAATCCAAAGTCATATATTCATTGATTATATGACAGCTCAGTGAGTGGGCAAGATGTCACTCATACTTGGACTGTGCTTGCTGATCAGCAGAACATGGAATATCCAGTGAATCCAAAGTCATATATTCATTGATTATGTGACAGTTCAGTGAGTGAGCAAGTTGTCTCTGATTCATGACCTGCAATTGACTTATTTCTGACAAGGCATGCGTAGGACGTTTTTCATATTCTCAATAAGCGCTTGCGCTCGCACAAGTTACTATATACTGTTATGTCTCACAAGTCGTCGACTTTCAGCCGGACAATTTCCAAACAAACACGATGAAAAGGCTGGGTTTGGCGATAGTCTCTGCATCTTTGTATCTTTACTGAATTTTTAAAATCTTTTCGAAGGTTGCATTCTCAGCTCCTTCGATTGTGAGGATCTTGTGAGACAAGATAACGGCCGCATACAAAACCACAGGCTAACCATCCTCACATTTTGTGTATTTGTCACTGATATCAAGTATTTCTGTTAATCCATTATTTCTGTGGAGGGTCCCCGAAACTCACCCATGTAACCGATTATGAAATAACATGTAGTTTTGACTTGATTCTGCTGTGTACGTGTTGATTTTAGTTGGTTGTTTACACGAGTGCTCATAGTACAGATCGGGCTTCCTGTGGCTCAAGTTGTTTACATACAACTCGGGCTTCCTGTGGCTCATCTCGCTAAGTACATAAAAGTAGACAAGGCAGGCAACTAAATTAATGGCCGCCAAGCGAGGCGGGCGAGAATTTAGCCGAAAAACGAAAACCTCTAGGTTCCTGCTCCCTCGCTATATAACCTCAAAATGCTGAAGAACAGAACTAAGTTTTTGGTCGCAGAAGTTTCCTTGAAACCTTCAGCTGATCCAGATTTTCGCCGATTTTCGTTTCTCCATATATGATCGGGACAGATATAAGCCTTCATAAGTATTTTTAACGGTCATCACATTCAAATTTTTTTTATCATATACTGTCGAATGATCTCTTGTGTAGAGCCCCCATTGGATAAATCGACAGCTGACATCATTCCCCTAACTTCCCCTCATAGAAACTGTTTTGCAACTTGACACACCACCCCGATGGAGTTTATTTTGGCAGCTTCCGACAAACGAACTGGAAGAAAAAACATCATGATGGGTGAGATCGCAGGAAGTTTCGTTTACATAAAAATAAATTTCGCACGACTGCTAAACACTCGTACCATGATTTCAGACCAAATTTCACTCCACTCTACTAGTATTACCATCAATAAATTCAGCACAAATACAGTTTATCACATCATAAAAAAATATTTAACTAGCAAATTACTGTGTTTGGAGTGAGGTTGCGCGTTCCAATCGTGCCAGGATATAGTCGAGTGTGTGAATAAAAAGTTCCACTTTCGTCCGATTTGAACTCAGGAAGACCGAAGTCGATTTGTCGAAGGCAAAAAAACATTGTACATCGTTAAGTGTAGACAGCGGCTCAGAAGGACCAGCTGGTCTCTTGCATTCTTACCAGCAGTTAGGGTTGCCATTTTGCTAGTATTTTTTACAGTTCAAGTAGCTGATTACTTTAACAAGTAGTGCAATGGAATTGAAAGGAACTTTGGTTCCAAATAAAAGAGTATTTGAACACATTTTGCAACGGCTTTCTAGCTAACGTAACCCTCACTAAGTTTTTTCCATTTCACAGCTCACTTTGGACTTCTTTTTGTTCTTTTAAAGGTTAACTCATTTCGCACAAAAGGCGCGAAAAACATTTGCACGCGCGCGTTACCAAATTCCCGCCTCGGTAAAACTTATTTTATGAGAGCTTAAGTTTGCATTTTGCATCCGAGATCTACTCATGTCCTCCTAAATCTCTCCCGATAATGTTTTTTCTCGGACAAACTTCTTAGCTTCGTTCTTCTGAGCCGCTTTCTACACTTAACGGCGCTGTGCAATGTTTAGCAGGATTTGTTTCTTTGCCTTTGACAAACGACTACAAAATGTTGGACATTTGCTGGAACTGTTTCTCTGCATCTGTTTATTTGATCGGTAAAGCTTTTTGCATACAACCGATATAAATTAATAGATACATGAATAAGTAAATCGATTAACAACTAAATATAAGCTTATTGCAGCTAATGGAAACACTATAGAAATAAGTAGTATTAGGCCAGAAAAGACAGGACTTGCTTGCTAAAGCTTTCGGGGCTTTTTTTTATTCACTACATGCTCTCGGAGATTGTAGGCAGGAATAATGCGGGGAAAGAAAGGGTACGTAAAGACATCAGTACGCACAAGAAAGTGATTTTAATTTTTGTTTCCATTTTGATTGTATCGAGCATAAATTTTAGTCTACGTTGAGTCGGATACGAAATGCAAAACAAAATATTGAAAGCTACAAATGTACGTGTTCAATGACAAGACCTAAATAAAAACTGTTTGATATTGGAGAAAAATCTCAGTATGTATATAATAAACAAATTACAAGATGGAAAGTGCTTTTGTATGGTATTTACACACTTGTTTGTTTTCACAAACCTCACTCGCTCGTACCTCGCTCGTTCGTTTTGTGAAAACAAACTCGTGCGTAAATACCATACGCCAGCACTTCCCATTAAGTAATCTCTATATCCAGGATAAAGTGCTGTCCTTTATGCCATAGGTGCGGGACAGAGTCAAATGCCTTAGCAAAGTCAAGCAGGTCAGTTTGAAGTTTTTTAGCTAGGTTATGTGAAGTTAGAATCAGCTGTAACTCACACGAGAAGCCTTTCCTGAATCCGTGCTGTAAATAGGATAATAATGAGTGCTTTAATCTAAGTGGCCCATAATATTTGAGAAAATTATATGCTCTAGTGTTTTGCAGAGAACACAAGTTAGAGATATAGGCCTGTAGTTTCTGGGGTCTGAACGAGAACCCTTCTTAAAAACTGGGGAGACAAGGGCATGTCAAGCATGGCAAATCACCCCCATCCAGGGACTTCTGATAAATAACCCTGGAAATCCTCAAAAGGTGGAGGGTAATCTGGTCCGGACCAGATACCTTTGATGGGTTCAGATTTGCCAAGAGACTAGCAATGCCCTCTGTAGTAACTGTGGTTGTTGGTACTCATAGTGGAAACACTCCTTAACCCCATAGTGGGAAAAATACTGAAATCTTAATTTGTAAACACTGATTTAAAGTAATTATTCAAGATATTTGCTCTTACTAGAGTTACAGATCGACTTCGGTCTTTCTGAGTTCAAATCGGACGAAAGTGGAACTTCTTATTCACACTCTCGACTAGAGATTTCAAAGAACCTGGTACTCTTGGCACAAACAAGTTCACTACAAACACCGTAATTTTCTAGTGTTTAGTGGTCGTGCAAAATTAATTTTTTTATTAACAAACTTCCCGCGATCTCACAACGTCAAGATATTTTTCTTCCGGTTCGTTTGTCGGAAGCTGCCAAAATAAACTTCATCGGAGTGGTGTGTCAAGTTACAAAACAGTTTCTATGAGGGGAAGTTAGGGGAATGATGTCAGCTGTCGATTTATTCACTGGGGACTCTACACAGGAGATCATTCGACAGTCTGATAAAAAAAATTGAATGTGATGACCGTTAAAAATCCTTATGATGGCTCATATCTGTCCCGATCATATAGGGAGAAACGAAAATGGGCGAAAATCTGGATCAGCTGAAGGTTTCAAGGAAGCTTTTGCGACCAAAAACTTAGCTCTGTTCTTCAGCAATTTGAGGTTATATAGCGAGGGAGCAGGAACCTAGAGGTTTTCGTTTTTCGGCTAAATTCTCGCCCGCCTCGCTTGACGGCCATTAATTTAGTTGCCTCCCTTGTGTACTTTTATGTACTTAGCGAGATGAGCCACAGGAAGCCCGAGCTGTTTGTAAACAACTTGGGCCACAGGAAGCCCGAGCTGTATTATCAGCGCGCACGTAAACAAATAACTAAAATCAACACATACACAGCAGAATCAAGTCAAAACGACTATTTATTTCATAATCGGTTCCATGGGTGAGTTTCGGGGACTGAAAGATATGGTATCAGTGAAAAATACACAAACTCTGAGCTAAAACAATTTCGATCACAAATCTGGAGGGAAGCCTAAAAGCCGACCTCAATAACTTTAGATATTTGATTCGATAATAGCTTCTGGGATTTGGATAGGATGGTTATTTCGCTTTACATCGGTTTGAGAACCAAAACAATGGCGATTAAAAACAATGAAGAGAAAGTTGCATCTATAAATTAATGGAGAATAACAATCGGTAACTAAAGTTACGGGTAGCCAGTATGTCTGGGACTCTAAACCATGAAAATTGGTTTATCGACGAACAGATGAAAAATACTATACTTAAGTTCTGTAATGATTCGTGTAAGAACTATAGGAACATAAAATATACTGAAGCAATGAGTATGTCCGATCGGATGATTTTACCTGATTTTGCTGTCTGAGATGTATTCAGTCAAAGCTATCCTTTGACTCTACTCTAAACTGGAATGATCATATTGACGCTATCGCTTCGAAAGTATCCTCTAGGTTGAGCCTTCTAAGAAGAACCAGAACATATCTTAGTGTGGACACCTGTAAATACCTTTATGGAACTATCACCAGCCACCATACACAAATATGTTTTTTAATGTGACGTAATTTGGTCTAATGATAACAAGACAAGCCTTGAGAGACTCTTGAGATCACAGAAGATGGGAGCTCGTATGATACTTCAGGAAAAGATCAGAGATTAACGATCAGAACGTCTATTTAGTGGCTAGGGTGGACTCCTTTAAATGAATGTTGGAATTTTCATAAATGTCTTAACTGTGTTCAGATGTCTTAATGGCCTATGTCCACCTTATCTTAGGGACCTATTTTCCCGTAACTCTGATGTGCATAATTATAATACCCATAATCGGTCCAACACCATATGGTTAAATACCCTCTAAGTCAGGCTACAGATCATTTTCTTATTCAATCACTAAGCTTTATAATAGTCTCAGTTCTACTGTAAGAACACTAATTCCATTTGAAATTTCACTGCTAATTATTGGTTGGATTTACCTGGAACTATATAGTTCAGTTTAGTTTTTGTATTCTATCATCCATTCCATATTCGTTTTAGTTTATACAAATGTTGTTAGTGTTATATTTAGGATACAAGTTATAGGCTATCTAATTAGGTAAATTGTTTTGTGTGCTATCTAGTCTTAACTCTTAACAGTATTTAGATTTTAGTATAGGTGCACAGATTCATTGTAAATAAGTGTCAACTTTATAAATTCTGTGCTAAATAAAGTTTCATTCATTCATTAATTCATATTTTTTGTAGGTACGAAAAAGGCTACTGCGGAATATCGTTGCCTCAGAACGTGTCGCCAAGGTGCCACAAACAACGCGAGGCATCCCTAGCCATACAGAAAAACACCTTTCAACTGAATCCACCTACCACTGCAATGCCATGGGCCCGTGTTAACATGACACAGAAACAATATGCTGCTTTCCTAATAACGGACCCCTTTCTTGGAATGCACGCAAAGTCGTACGGTACCATGATTGCAGTCAACGACAAAGCAGTGGCTGCGTACAGAAATCTCACTCATTCCAGACCGGAAAAGATGACCTATGTCGAATATGTAGGAATGTACACCTATTTCAGGGCGATACTAGAAAAGTACTTAGGGGTTAGTGTCAATATTATCGTTTATGATATAAATCCGCAAAGAACGCACGTGATATTTGGTGTAGGGAAGATAAAATGGCTTGCTGGTTGACCGCGCATAGTGCATTTTATGATGCTAAAATACATAAGGCTATGAGAAATACACAGTCGTATTAGCTGGCTATCCAACTAATAACCTAGGGCGCTTTCCATTTACACGAACTGACTGGTCTGACCGACCAGTTCTTAAATGGACCGTGTCAGTTCTAAGAGCTGGCCCAGTTAGTTCCTAGAACTGACGCGTTCCATTTATGAACTGGCCGGTCGTGTAAATGGAAAGCGCCCCTAGTTACATGTACAGCTCGTGCATGTTGTATTGTACATTCCAAAGGCAAGACATTCGTCAATGTTATGTTGTGCCTGTACGCTTAATCAGATCTGTGTGTGGTATACATATTCTGAATCAGTTCAACAACAACATGATGGATTAACATTTTCTCAACACATTTGTTTGCATTTGCTGGGCGCGGTATTTGAATAGACAATATAACGTACATGCATGAGACTGTAACCTATTTTGAAATACACATGCATGTAGCTGTATATAGAGAAGAATCGTTACACTCGAGCGAAAGCATTGAAGGCGGCCGATGGTTTATATGGGCCTCGCCAAGCGAAAAGAGACCTTATGAGATATGACGTCATTTCGAGAAAAAAAGCGTGAAAACAAATCAGTTTGAATTTAGTTAAGCAAGCGGTTCACAGGCTACCAAAGAATCAGTAGATTCAAAATTACTTCCACAGATATGTTTGAATTGGATAAAAATGAAAAAGAGTGGACTGAGTGTGATATGAGTAGTACCTCGCGCACAATCCTATTGTTCTTCGCGACATTTACTTGCAGTAGAGAAAAGTCTCTGAGGCGGAATGATTACCGTCTAATGAATAAGTAATATATTATAGTTCAAGTTCAAGTTCAAGTTTATTCTGCACTCTGTACTATTTACAATGACTACAGTTACAATTACATTAATAATACATTTAAATGCAAATAAAGAAATATACATATTCTATATTGAGATCGTGCGCAGTGACCAAAGTAGCGTAGCTTCCAAGTTGGACACTGCCTACGATTAAAGATACTAGATCATTTAGGCATAGCTGAATATTCATATATCCATATTAGAAAAAAAAATTTAAGAGTAGTTGTATTTTTTTTTTAAATATACTAACAGAGCAAGCACATTTCAATTCAAAGTCGATTTTTTCCCCAGATTTTCGATGAGATGTACTTAAATGTATACATTCCATAGTTTGTTCGTGTTTTTGGTCTATTAAAATTTAGATTGGCGGCAAATCTTGTATTATAGGAGTGATTTGTTTGGCAAGTGTAATGTAATTAGAAAAGACGGATGGCATTTGTGTTTTCTCATTGATAATTTTGTAAGTGAATGCTGCAATTCTTAATTTGAAGATATTATCAAGTTTTAGAAGTCTAAGGATATTAAAATATAGTTAGTATATTAATTATATTTAGTTTAAGCTTCTTCAACAGGCGAAGAGCCAGTGTAATGGATATACTGTTGAATAAACCATTATTATTATTATATTAATTCATTTTAACGTTACTTGATTGGTTGCTCATAAATCGTTATGGGAATACAAGTGTCCCACTTCGAATAAGACGCGTGTCAATCACTGCCAGAAACATATGCTGTCGCAAGTTGAGTAACATTTTATAAACAATGAGAGATATTCTTCAAATGCGCCGCCTGTGATTAAGATGATGATCTAACTTTATTTAAACACGCTGGCCTCATTCAACTTAAAAGCTGGTTTCCAACGGAGAGGCGTGCATTAAAATTATAAACATCTCAATATCTGAGTGTAATTACTAATACTTATCCTAAGCTAATATACATAATTGATAAAGTAATCTATGTGGTAATATAAAAAATAAAAATAATATAATACACAATAATTATTTTTAAATATATTTCTATGCACAATAACTAGTTTACTAACTTCTAAAAGTAAAGACTGTGGAGGATAGTTTGTTACAAAACGATTCGTATGAGCTAGAACCCCTTATGCCCTCTCACCTGGTACCTTATTCCATATTTGAGCTCCGCTATAGCTAAAGCTCTTTTTTTTTATATTCTGTTCTAGGTCTAGGAATAAAAAGCTTAGTTGAGGATCCCCTTAGATTGTAATCAGTTTTTGAGTTTAAATTTTGAAAAATATTACACAGTCTTTGGGGCGCTAATTCGTGCATCGTTTTGTACATGAGTCTGGCCTTCATTTGTGACCTACGCTCGTCTAAAGATGTCCACCCAAGCGCGTTTAGAACCAAACTTGATTGGCCAGCTTCATTTCTGAAATTCATGATGACTCTGGTCGACCTGTTTTGAAGTTTCTGGAGACGTTCATTTAGACCTTTACCCAACGAATGTCAAACCTCGCAACAATAGTCAAAATAAGGCTGAATTAGAGCATTGTAGACCGATACAAGAGTGTCTCCATCGACAAATTCTGTAAGTTTTCTAATAGCCCCAATTCGAGACGAAATTTTATTTTCAATGTACTCAATGTGTTTCTCCCATGTTAGAGATTCGTCAATCTGTACTCCAAGTACTTTATAGTTCTTTACTCTATTAACAGGTTGATTATGAATGGTAACTCTTGGTTGTACATCTACGTTATTTATCTTATGTTTGAGGTAATCAAGACATACTCGTTTTGGCTATATTTAAGCTGAGTTTGTTAGCAGACAGCCAATTTCTAACATTTATCAGGTCCTCGTTTATTCTCTCTTCTGTTTCATGATTTAGTGTTTCACCAAAAGCTGTCAAGCTAGTGTCATCAGCGAAAATTCTAGATGTTGTGTGCTTTAAACAATTTGGCAAATCGTTTATATAAATAATAAACAGGAGAGGGCCAAGAATGGATCTTTAAGGAATACCACAAGTTATTTTTCTCTGATTTGAAAACATGCCCTGCAACTGATACTTTTGTGTTCGGTCGGTAAGGTAGCAACGTAAAAGGTTAAGTGATTTTTCTCCAAAGCCGTACATTTGAAGTTTTTGAATTATTATTCCATGATTTATGGTATCAAATGCTTTCTTTAAATCGAGGAAAACAACTAGATTATAAAGTCCCCGGTCCATATTTATATACCATTCGTTTGTACAATCCAGTAACGCGGTGGTTGTCGAATGGAAACGTCTAAAACCGAACTGATGTTCGGATAAAATATTTTCATACATTTGTTCATAAAAAATATTTCCATTACGTTGCTTACCACCGGAAGGATTGAAATTGGCCTATAGTTATCCAACTTGGACCGTTGACCCTTCTTAGAAAGTGGAATCACTCTTGCCATTTTCCATTCCGATGGAAACTTTTCAGAAAAGATTGACTTGTTTAAGATTTTTGTCAAAGATGGCGCAATAGCAGGAGCTGCCACCTTTAGAACTTTGGCTGAGATTTTATCAATGCCAGTAGCTTTTGACTTTGACAATAGGTTTAGTAGTTTACAAACCTTATAGCAACGCTTACAGGCCGTAAACAAAAATCAGCAACAGATGGCCTTTGTTCCATGAAATCTTGAAACTCGTATACGGCCTCGCGCACGATGTTGGTGATCACCTTTTCACATTTTACAGTCTAACGCTAGATTTAGTGTCATAATTTCACCATGCTTTAATGTAGAAGCTAGATTTTTCACAGGAAGATAATGTAGTTCATGTGCACCAAGAGGAGTGAAAATCGTTTTCTGAAGTTTAGAAACGATTTTTAAAATCACTTTTTTTCTAAAGCATACGACTTAATTTTAGCTGTTTTTGACCTATTTTTCATCCCTATAGAAAAACTTCGATGTCACTCACCTTCGAAACGAGCCGCAACATCCGGCAAAAGGTTATACATTTGTGATGCACATTAACTATAGTTTCATTTGCACTTCGTATTTTTTGTGGTTTGCTGATGGTTTTACAAACACAATCCATTTTATAGCGTTAGACTGTCATTTTAATTGCACAAAATTGCCAGATTCGCGTATCGTGCCCTCGGGGCTCGATGTTCGGATCGAGCATCGAGGCACGATTATCGAGCCTTCAAAGTTCTAGATCGTGCCTTTTATGTTAGGCTCGATGAGGGCACCATTAGGGCTCTATAAAGGCACGATAATATTCAGGCAAAGGCTCGATGAAGGCACGATCCAAGGATCGATGAAGGCACGATGCCAGGGGCATAACATTTGCATAATCACTGCACAAACCAACTTGAGTCTAAAGTGAGAGAAATACCGAAAAACACCCAAAATGCATAATAGAATTGAAGTTGAAGCAGTAGACTTCTGTCACTTCTTTCTCCTTGTGAATGAAACTGTTTTCAGGTTTTGACAAATTGGGTCCATGCACTTTTAGTGCCTGATCAAGGTTTTAGATGTTATATATACGTGCAGTCATGTCGTTACTCAAGTCAGAAGCACTAGCTATGAAAGAAAAGAGATGAAAATTAAGACTGGACCATGTAGTATTTGCAATAATCTTTTCAGTCTGTGGTTTAGCCTGAAAAATCTGGATATCTGTGGTTCATGATCAGTTTAAACTGCGAGCCATACTATTAAAAACTGTAAGCTTTATTTGAGTAAACATAGTTTCAAAGAAATGTTGCTCAGATTGACCATAGTCCATACTACATGTACATCTATCAGCCAAGGAATTAATTCCTATTTGCATATCTTTCTTATGTACAAATATATAGTTTCTTCATTTTGGATGCACCATATACTTCAGTGAGAAAATTTTGATGAAGGATGGCAAAGAGTGGATGCAATGTACGTACTGTTTTTTTAAGAGAGTCGAGAGATTTAGAGAATCGGTTCACTCTGTGTAACCGAATTCAGTTTCTAGAATAATCGCCATTTTCAACTGATCCACTTAATCTTTACAATCCTATATCAGGCATATATCAGGACATTCAAATGGTATAATAACTTATCTCTTTATTATATGGCAGCTCCGTGAGGGGTCAACCATTCAGATTGCAGCAGCCAGAGTCATCTTGTTCAGCGAGCAAACGTTTTCATCTTGACCGCTCAAGATTTTCCAAATTCCTTCACAACTCTTCCTACATTTTGAAAGAAACTATAACTACAACTTGTCACATGAAGGCAAATACTAATTTAAAGTATCTTTCTAATTTCCGTTTATCGGCTAAAATTCAACTTTATAGATCATAATTTAAAAAAGCTTCCGACTCTCGCAAGTTCGATGAAAATGACTGCAGCAAAAACGAATGAATTGAACGTTCGAAGCTGGATAAATAACTATATACATGTAGCTGTCAAATTAAATACACAAAAGCTGAAATGGCTGTACATGCAGACTTCCATAAACACAAAGAAAACTTCAGCTAAAATCGCGGTACAAAGAAATTATTCCGACAACACCGTGAACACGCGTAAGCTAGCACACAATGACACAGTTTCATCAAAGAAATCAGATTTTTTATTACATATGGGTTGAGAAAATCAGCATTCACATTTTGTAACGGGCGTATAAGACGAGAGTATTTACTAGTTAGTACTTACAAGTTTGTTCGTATTCTTCTACAGCTCATTTTGTCAAGTTTTTCAGTGATTTCAACGTGCCTGTTTTCAACTTTTAAATCTTCCACAAATATGCACATGTTTGTCTCCAGATTATGCCATTCGGGTTCTTGGTAAAGTTGTAATTGAAACTCAGTGCATCTAAAGTGAAGTACAGGTCTGTTTTCATCCATAAAAAGCATTTTTGACGTCGAAAAAAACTGTTGTGAACACCACGAGGTTCGACTTCATGTAAAACTCGTCGGGTCTAGGTCCAATTTTAGCTTAAATTTCTATTCGCTCTTCAGTTTACCGCGAAGTGGGTTCCTGGCGGGCGCGTCAAAAGTGGGTTTTTAGCACTATTTTCGCCATATCGACCAAACGTTTCCAAATTCCTTCACAATTAGATCCTTCGTAAACAAATAGCGATACTAACCCATACATTTTAAAAGAAACCAAACAACTTGCAGCAAAAGTTCGCTCGATGAAGGCACGATCCAAGGCTCGTCAAGGCACGATGCCGGGCTCGATGCAGGCACGATACCAGGCTCGATGAAGGCACGATCCAAAATCATTCAAGGCTCGATCTAAGCTCCATGAAGGCACGATAGATGCACGAGGAAAGGAATGCAGGCTCGATATTCGAGCATCGTGCATCAGCCATCGTGCATCGAGCATTTCAGGAAAGCTCGATGCACGATGTATAACGCACGATGTACGAAGTGATGTTTTTGTTACGCGAGTGATCACCAACACCGTGCGCGAGGCCATCCGTTTCTGTCAATCGTTTCCGCAAGCTTTGGACCTATGTTAGTAAAATGGTCATTGAAGACTTCTACCAATTTCTCGGTGAAGGTAATGGTTGTCTCTGACAATTTTATCTCATTTGCAGAATTTTGTTTCCGCTTTCGTCCTAGAATGTCATTTATTGTTTTCCAGGCACGTTTTGGATCTTGGTTTTGATTTTCGATCTGCGTAGTATAATATTCTGCTTTGGCATTGCACAGAGCAATATTTGCGTCGTTTCAAGAAGACTTATATGACTTCCAGTCTCATTCTCATTATTTGTTTTGACTGCTTTGCGCTTAAGCGAATCTCTTTTGAATAGCTTTCTTTTAATTTCTTTAGATACCCATGGAGACTGCCTTTTTTCTTTACTCTCTTTGATCTAATGAGAGCATGTCTGTCAAGTACTTGAACAAACAATGCCTTCCAACACCCCCACATTTCATCCACATTTTGCTTACTATCTAACTGTTCCCATTGTAAAATATATAGCTCATTAAGAAAGCTTTGAACATTAAAGTTTTTAAAATTTCTGACCTCAATTGGTCCATTTGGCTTCCCTTTCGGTATCGAATTTATTTTCCGGAATGCGTAAATTTGGCTATGGTCGCTAATTCCCGGATGTATAACATCAGAACAAAATATTTTGTTGTGTGAAGACGTAATACAGACATCTAATAATGAACAAGTAGACTCGGTAACGCGAGTTGGACTTTTGACCAATTGGGTCAGTTGGTATAATTCCAGAAATGCCTGCAACTTTTTGGTAGCCAACAGAGAAGGTTCAAGTATGTTACAGTTTAAATCTCCTAATAGGTAAATTTCTTTGTCTTCATTGTCAACTAACTCAAACAACCTTTCATTTTTTTAAATACCTCAACAGGGGCATTTGGTGGTCTATAAACACACGAAATGATGAAAGGTTGGCTGTTTGCTTGTTTAATTTCAAGACAAACAGCCTCTAGATCCGTAGGGACCAAATCAAGTCGAGTTTGGTAATTGACTAAGCTCCTAACATAAATACAGACTCCACCACCATTTCTTGCTCGATCTGCACGTATTATGTCATAGCCCGCTACACTGACGAGTCCATCAGAAATGGTAGAGTCAAGGCGGGTCTCATTCAATGCCAAAACATCAAGTTTTTCGTTTTTGCAGTAATAAGTGAATTTCATCAAGATGTTTTGGCAAACTGACAACATTAAGCAAAGCTATTTTAAAACCTCTTTGCTTAGGAATGTGTGACCAAACTTCATTAACTTTCCTCCTTGGCTTTGTATCAACTCAATTTAAAATGTTAGCAAAATGTTTCTGTAACAAAGCACTGCCTTCATGATTGAGATGTAAACCCCTGGGATTCAGGTGTGAGCGAGTAATGTTATTATTAGCTAGAAATGGCCAATTATTTAGGCTACAGTTTCATTTTAGAATTCTGTTGTTTCGTTTACCTTTCTTTCAAGTTCTTGCGTTCCATCGCACCTGGTGGTAGTATCGTCGTGTACCGTTGAGATCCGTGGGGAATCACACCTCGCGCGCTCGGTGGGTTGTCGTACCGCTATTATAGTATATATTATACTATAATAGAATATTTTATGAACATGCTAATAAAGTTGATATAAATCTGGTAAAAGAAACGACTCAAATCAGCGAATTCTCTCGTGGTCTAATGGTTAGGGTTTGGGTTGGTGGTGGGTAAGCCATTGCATTGATTCTTAACCGGCCCGGGTTCGAATCCCGGTTCAGGCGGTAATTTTTTTTATAGTGATGAAAACATATAATCGTTCTAAAATTTCTAAGTGTCGATTCCGATGTTCGTATAAAATTTCTGAGTCTCAAATTATTCATAGAGAACGTGGGTAACAAAGGGAATTTTATGACGCAGTTGGTTAAACGGTACACGACGATACTACCCACCTGGTGACTATCGAGGAGATTATAACCTTCGTGCTTGGAGATTGCCGTTCAACCTGATGCGACAGATTTGAAATACCATCAGCAATGGTTTGTGGATCGGAGTTTCGGACATCATTGGTCCCAATGTGTAGCACCAGCTTGTCAGGATGTTTTCGAATTATGGGCTTTAGAAAATCGCTCATATCCTCAACGTTTGCACCAGCGAACGACTTGATCGAGACCTGCTGCTGTGCGTTCGATAATTCCCACCTTTCACAAACTTAATGATAGAATCCCCAGCGACAACAATCGAAGCCTAATTGTTGGCTTACGCTGATCCTGACTCGAATGCTCTGACGATTTAGGCGTGCGAGGAGCCTCGTTGGAGTTGTTGCCGGTTTTAGCCTTGTTCTTTTTGTTCCGCTTCTTAGCTGTTTTACTAGTTACTTCCGTAAATTGTTCATCTTTATCCTCCAAATTATTTGAGCTACTTGATACAGACAAAGGACAACCTCCGTTCGGCTCAGTTACTTGAGGCGATTCTTGTTGCCTTGTACTTCTCTCGTTTCTCATTTCTTGATTGGTGTTTTGGATCTTTCGCTAGAAATGTTAGCGCCAGTCTCAGCGAGTCTCGTTCTTCCTCCACGTCATGCAATTTGGACTTTAAGCTCAGGTTTTCCATTCGTAGAGTCTCGATTTCGCTTGGATTTTACAATCGCCGTTTTGGTTTCGGAGTTCTTTAACATTACTCCACAATTTTGATAGTTATCTCCTTATTTCGACAATAGCTTCGTGGCAAAGTGTACATTCTCCCATTTCATCGTCATTCGCGGCTCGCCGCTCATGTCAGGCTGCAACGTTTCGTCGGTAGATAAATCGATAAGATGGCGGGAAATTTGAAGTGCTTCTTCTGGCGCCTTTTCACTATCGTTTACGATAGACAGTAGAGGAGAACCAAGAACAGCTTGCAGTTCAGACTTTAAAGCTTTAGTATCAGAACCTTGTATCTGAAGCGTTTTCGTGGATTTGTATAGTGTTAGAGTAACGGATTTGGTCTTGATCGAGTCCGATCGGGCGCCATTATTTGAAACTGACAAAGGCTCCGGGAAATTCAAAACCTTGACACAGAAATCTTTAAGGCTGTTCAAATCACTAGACCAGGTGAACATTTCCTTCTTCTTGTCAAATCTTAGATATATTCGAAGTGGAATCCATTTCTTGCTCCATTTCTTGTTGATTTACTGAAGGGCGCTCATCAACACATCCAGCCGCCATCGTGGTCGTGCAAGCTCCCTAATGTTGTTTGTTATGATTGAGAGCTTTGGTTATGGAGCTTAGTTCTAAATAAACTTTTTTTGGGAACTGTGTAGTATTTTGCTTTCAGATTTAGAGAATTGTTCGCTCGCCTGGTCGCAGATGTTTTCTGACTTGAAGCCATGAGCAGAAGTGGCATCGGCGACTTGCAAAGAAGCGAGTTTCTTCTCGACTTACAACTCAAAAAGTAGTATAGCCGGAGTCAAAATGATACCACCTTGTATTTTTTTTATCGACAAACATTCGATGACACCCTCCCTCGTTCGTGGTCGGGGTCATCGAATGTTTGTCGATAAAAAAAATACAAGGTGGTATCATTTTGACTACCGACGATACTACTAGGGGTTTCTAACAACTCACAGGCCTATCATAAGGTATATATCACACGACGACTGATATTAAGATTTTAACAACTCATACTCCTTTTTTTTTGTATATTTTTTTTGTGCCGTGATTTCTACTCATCCTCCGATTCTACCACATTTAGATCTTTCTCACCGATTGCGAGGGCCGCCAACTCCTTATCGAGCTCGTTGTCCGCCACATTTGGATCTTTCTCCGATTCCATCACATTTGGATCTGCGAGGTTCGCCAACTCCTTAGATCGTTTCTTATCGAGGCTCTTCTCATCGCGAATGATGCGGCGCTGTAGTGCTACACACGTCGTACAAAGTCCGTAACTCGTACGACAACCACAGCCACACTTCGAACATGGGACGAATAAGGCGACCCCTTTTCGTATCTGAAAGTTATGTTGAGCGCAGTACTCTGATGTCTTAGAACGCTTCCTTACACATTTCGTTTCCTTACCACGCATCAACCAACTACAAGTTATCATCTCAGCCATCATGTGATATATACCTCATACTAGCTTATCTCTAATTGCTGTTTGAATGTGATAATAAGTTGGGTCAATAAAACAACTTCAACGTGCTGCGTACACAAATAGTTTTTATTGTATATTAAATTACCAAACCGGTCCTTGTCGTTCCGCTTTTTTACATAATTTATACTGAATTACCAAACCGGTCCTTGACGTTCCGCTTTTTTACATAATTTATACTGAATTACCAAACCGGTCCTTGTCGTTCCGCTTTTTTACATAATTTATACTGAATTACCAAACCGGTCCTTGTCGTTCCGCTTTTTTACATAATTCATACTGAATTACCAAACCGGTCCTTGTCGGACCGCATTTTTACATAATTACTTCCAAAGCGTCTTGTATCAGCCGTTTACGATTTAAACATCGAAATTCATCTCTAGAAAATTTCAAAACACACTATTACTCATGTAAAGAGGACAAGGAACACGATAGAAACATTTTTAAAATGATTCACCGACTCAGAACAAAGATATTCGACTCCGCCGTACATCCTACATTTGCGACACATTTTTCTGGTTACCTTCGAGGGCCTTAGGAATTAGTCTATGTTAGTCTCTGTTTTCACGTCTTCTTCGATTCCTGCGAAGTCCATTTGACGCTTGGTGTTTAAGCTTTCTTCCAGCGTTCGTCTCACCTCTTCGAAGGGCGTTGGTTGGTCTTTTCCTCTTTGTCAGTCGGTCGATCGCGAGTTCTTGTCCAATTAGTTCCGGGTAAGTCTCAGCAATACTTGAAATGAATTCTTCTCCGGTACATTTAGCCTTTCCCGTGTCTATGAACTCCCCCACTTGATCAAGAACGCCATTTAAGTCTCTAACGAACGCGAGAAACCTTCCGTGCTCCATAGGTAAACGACAATGCCGATATATAGTGATGAGTCATGCCTCGTGTTGAAACTGATCTCTATTGTGTCATCAATACCACCTGCGTGCCGACAGAAATTTACATACGAACCAGATGTCGGAATTAATTTATACGAATTCGATCTCTGATCGAAGTTCTTCTACATTTTGTGACCCTCTTACTTTCTTATTTCTTTGTCGTATTTCAAGTTTAAGCAATTCATATTTCGATTTTTCGCCAATAACGCTTCCGAATTCGGCTTCTGAAATATTACCATCGTCTAGTGCTTTCGAAACTTTGACTTCCACGGAATTCGCCTTTGCTTTTGCCAACATAACGGTCTTTTCATGCTTTGAGACGCGAACACCAAGTTTCTTACTGGTGATAGCCATCAAAGACGAAATGACAGCACAAAGGAATCCCACGGATCCTAGAGGAATACCCACAGGTATCCCAATTCCCGTAAATGTTGAACCTAACGCCGTAGCAGATAATGCACCACTCAAGAAGCTACCTGTGGCCACAGCAACCCCGTGTACAATACCACGCGCTCGGGCATATTTTTTAGTGCTTTGCCTGTTGTTCGAGTTCGGCAAGCGTATCGCATACTTTCTGCAGTCTAAAGCTCGATCCATTATCGCTAAGTTCCTTTATAGCTCCTGATGGATAGATATCTGGTGCTGTTGGAAACGGTTGAATTGAATCGCCGTCCATCGCATATTATACATATGACTTACTCAATCTTCAATACGTATCGTATAGGTCGACCACGGAAGTCTACCACGTTGCCTTTCTTATCGTGAATTGTCAGACGAAGGCTGTTTCGTGTTGTACCTAGAGCTCGGACAGGTAGTGGGGGCGTTATAGAATACGTATTTACATCAAACCAGCTGCCTCGTACTTTAAAGCTAGTCAGTACATTCGATCGCTTTCCTTCTAGTAGAGAGAAACTGGAATCCACCGCGTTGCAGAATACGTACATTGTGTTGATATCTTTGATCACCAGGTCATGGTCTCCAACTTTTAGCGATACGTTTCCCCTCACATCTTCATTTCCTTCGATACCCAATAGTTCGCAGAGATTTTTACTGAACTTGATTGGTTTCTGAACCTTTAAGGATCCAATCCCTCTTACTGCCTCTATTTATAAAGCTTACGACTTTATTCAATACAGCTTCATTGAAGAAGGGCTTGAGTGTACGTATATTATGAGACCCCGGATAGATTTTGTATGGGAACCCTAAACCTCCGGTATCCCACTCAAACGTAGCCTCCGTTTCTAGGTTCCACCAACTGTTCTCAAAAGTGACATCAACTAGCGAAATATTATCGATAAGAATGGGTCGATCGAAGTAGACAGTATGGTCAGCCGATGTGGTGGTGACATATAAGAGAAACATTTTATATATTGAAGTTATAACTATGTCTACGTATAGCTTCAATATGTCTCATAAAGTTAATTTCGAAGGTGATTGGGGTGACTATATCGCACCTCGCAATGCAAAGGCTTTCGAGATCTTTAAGGAAAAATATCCTCACGCGGACTTCGAGAAGTTCTCAGCTAGGACAACGGCATCCGACATACATGATGAGTCAACATACGAGACTAAGATCATGTTTTACTATGGGGGGCAACATTGGTATATTACCGGTCTCACACCAGTGGATATTCGAAAACGCATCGATAACGCATTGTGGGGTGTGCATGGAGGTTTTCCATCTACGTTTACACTAGACAAGAGTGCGAAATATCCCGTTCAAGCAGTTCCTTTTACCGAACCGGCACAAGATATAGATCTCACCAATCTATGGATATACGTTACGCCCACTAAAAAGTTTGAAGCAGGCGTTCAGAATATATTCAAGGAGACCGTCGTAAAGCATACGACAGCAAAGGAGTCCCACCATTGGTTATCAGATCCAGATTTTAAATATTGGCCTCAACAGTTAAATTTCACAACGTGGTGTGCAACTTCTGGATGTGGAGTGTCGTTGTTCGACCCCGCTTTCAAAACATATCCACCCGTTGTTCAAGGGTTCCTACGATTTCATACGTATTTCACAATACGAAGAATTCTACATGAACTTGGAGCTCCTCTACCCGGTGACTCTGCTTTCAAGCAAACTGATAACCTCTATAGCAAAGCAGCACTAGAGAAATTATGCATCGAGTTTGGTTTATCTCGAACACCAGACCTTCGATGGCACGGAGGTAGGAATAACGGACTTGGCGATGTATTCCTTTTGTACGATGATGGTTTCAAAAACGTCCACGTAATCAGAGGTTACGACAAAGAAGCAGATAATTGGCCAAATCACAATAATTTATTTGCAGACCAAGGAGGTAAGGAGGAAATGGGAAATCTAGTATCCTTTATTCGGAACGATGAACACGGAGGAAAACAATACAATTGGTTTGCACCACCAATCGGAAAAGGTTTGACAGATGCTGGATTGGGTAGGTTGAATAGATCTGTCGAGGCTTTTGGATATTGCATGCTTGGTGCACAAGCAGATCTGAATGAATCCATCGTAGATAGCCATAACGTCAAAGAAAAGTTTAAGAGCTTGGTTGAAGGCGCTATTAAGGTAAACGACTTAAAGTTAAGTTATGATAACTATCTTACCGCTATAACAACGACGCATAAGAGGCTTGATCTAGCAATAGCTGTAGGTGTGCGATTACTGCCAAGCAATCTGGCGTACTACCTCGGTAAGAAGGATGGTTATAAAAATCCAATCCCGAAAGCAACGAAATAAATGGTGTTAGGTACGAACGATATCAATACGGAAGTCAAAGAAACATACCGTCCACCTCCCATGGAAGGAACACCTGATAAGAAACTAGTACCACACAAGAAACGAGTACCACACACTTACGTACCAAAGCCCATCCCACAACATGAGATCAATCTTGCAGTGACATCTATTGCCGCAGCTGGAATCGCATGGACGTTGTTTCGTTAACGTCGTTTGTATTGCTCTATTACGAACACTACCACTGCTACGATTAACAACCAAATATTATT
Source organism: Actinernus sp. WN-2022 (assembly GCA_030867875.1). NCBI lineage: Eukaryota > Metazoa > Cnidaria > Anthozoa > Actiniaria > Actinernidae > Actinernus > Actinernus sp. WN-2022. The sequence continues at coordinate 287,099 of JAOWCC010000237.1, forward strand.
TGCTAAGACTCCAACAACATCACCAGCCATACTAAATATGAAACTCGCAATTGGTCCAATCATCGTAGGTAGAATCTCCCCCAGCTTTTTTCCTACTGCTTTTAGCGCTTTGGCAGCGGCTTTGGCGGCATCTTTAACAGCATTAGGCAAACTCGGTAGCACTGGAACAGCCTTAGTCAATGCGGTAACTATTGCACCAACTATGGCGCCCGTTACGGCCAGCACGCTAACTATACCAACCCCATACTTCTTGAAAATAGCTTTTATGCGATCCCTAAGTGGCATACGTTCTGTTATGGCTTCTTCTATTTGTCCTAGGACTACTTGTTCCTTCCGATCGGTTTTTATTTTATTACTGGCATCTTCTTTCTGAGATTCAGTAGATGTAGGGTCTTTGAGTATTTCTTCGTTTCGCTCGATCCTCTCATTCAATTGGTCTTCAGCTTTTGCGACTTCTTCTACCGCTTCTTCTAATGTAGGTCCTAGAACTCTTTTGAGACCTTCTCCCACCGCTTCTTCTAATGTAGGTCCTAGAACTCTTTTGAGACCTTCTCCCATCCTCTCATATAACCCACCCTTCTTAGTGATCAAAGGGATAGGTTTATTTTTACTTCCATACTCGTGGATAGCGACTCTACCATCGGACATGGTTGTTATCTCAAGCCTGCCCCTAACTCCCACATCATGATATTTTTCCCAAACAGCCTCAAATAGCATTTGTTTCTTATCATCTGATAGGCCTTGCCTGAAGACTATTCCTCGGTTCTTAAAGTTAGGAGCTTTCTCAGCTTTCAGTTTTTCCAGGCTTCTTTGATATCTAGAAACGTTCGAGCCTTCCGAGCCAACTATCGAATCATTCATAGAAAATGAGGTTTCCTGATTCTTTGGTCGAGCACCTTCTTTCTTATAGTCGCGCCTGGTTTCCATTTGGATCACTTCGCCTGGCGCAGTAGTTTTGTCGGATCGAAGTATTGCACCCACCTCCTCCTTATCGTTAGCATCATCATCCTTATAGTTTTCACCTCTTTCGGCTCCACCAGATCTTTCCTCAACTTTATTGCCCTCAACTTCCATGTTGAACATAACTATATATCTATGTATATTCAACATGATAGCATCGAAGTTAGTTCCTGCAAAAGCGCGAAGAGAACCTCGAGCACTCAAGGCTCCACGAACTCTATATAGAAAAACTTTCACCCCATCATCTGCCAACCCTGGAGAGACGCTCTATGTGGAAGTACCAACGCTAGGAGAAAACATCGTGTTGGTACCTGGTAGCTTAGCACTATTGGGTGACATCGTATTGTCTGGTGGACATGCCAATAATCGCGTTGTTTCCAATGTTGGGCGTTGCTTGGTTATACATCGAGTTTGTAAAATGGGAACTGAAATAGTAGAAGACATCGCTAGGTCAGATCTACTACAGACATATTCCGATATATACCTATCTACTCAAGAAAGAGAATCTAGAACGCAACAAGGTATCCAATCAGAGAACACAAACAAGTTACGATCGAAAGCCGGCGATGCAGGTACTTCGGATGCTGGAGAAAACACTCTACTAGCCGCATATGGTTCTAAATATAGAATTCCGTTAGACGTTGATATTCTGACACAACATGGCGTTCTATATCCTCACGCCCTAGAAGACACTATATCGGTTGAGTTGATTCTAGCGCCTGCCATCGAGATAATAGTTGGATCGGATACCACGAAGATAGGTACATACAAGCTTACCAACATACAGTTAGAATATGAAGAAATCAAGAATGAAACTCTAGCTAAGGACGCACTTGACGCATATGAAAGAGGTACTGCTTTCCTATACAACCATGCTGTCTATTTCAAGACAGTAACTATCGCCAAGGCAACGGATACTTTGATATCTCAGAACATCAATGTTCCACGACGATCCTTTGCTGGGCTACTTCTACTATTTATAGATCCACCTACCACTGGTACGCGAGATATTGAAGCATTCTCAAATCCTGGTATTTCTAAGATAGAGGTAGATGTCAATGGAGTCCCAAATAGATTATTTCCAGGAGGTATGCTACCACCAGATTTCTGGGAGGCTGCAAAGGGATGGTTTGCTACATCCACTACTTCTATGACTCCTACCAAATTTCACAACAATAGATTTGCTATCCTAGTTGATTGTCGCACGGCAAAATATTCCACTGTTCACGGTAATGGTATGGCACAAACAGGTGGCGGGAAAGACATTAATATTCGTATACATAGATCCGCAAAAGGTAGTGGAAACGTAATCATGCACATCTACGTTCTTGCTGATGCACAACTCACGATATTGAACGGACAACTGCAGAGTATAACATACCAATGGATTCCTTGGTAGAACACATACCGTTCAACGCACTCATAGTAGGTCCAACAAACTGCGGAAAGACTGCATTTCTCGTAGAGCAACTTCGTGGACCATTTCGCGGTAAGTTCGACTACGTCGTATTAATATGTCCTACGCATGCGCACAACAAAACCTATCGTGGATTTGCCAATCAAGATCCACACTTCTATGTTATGTCGCCACCACAGGATGCTATCAATACAGCACTAGAGGTTTGTGCAACCTTTTGGTCTGGAACCAATACACTATTGATTCTAGATGATTGTGCCGCCTCAAAAGATGTAAAACGAAGAACTGACAAGTTAGTAGATCTAGCATTCTCTGCTCGACATATAGGACTATCTATTTGGGTGCTATCCCAACAATTAACGAGTATATGCAAACCTTTCCGCGAGAACGTAGCGGTAGTAGTTGCCTTTCATACCGCATCTATTATAGATGGTAAAAAGATATTTGAAGACTACGGAGGATCGCAAGAATGTAATGAGTTACGAGTAGTACTTCGGTCCCACAAGTTTGCTCGCATATGTTTTTGTTTGCGACATCCTTTCGCAGTCATGTTAGAGCTACCCGCACCTATAACGTATCATAATGAGCGAGAAAGAAATACTTGAGATGATAGGCGAGGATGTAACAGGTCCGCCACCAAAAATAGATAACGATGCAACGGACAACCGGGAAGCACTTGCCATTTTGGCTGCAACTGGTACAACGAAAGAATACCTAGGAAAGAACCTATCTCTAGGAGACGTTTCTAGACTACCCGAAAAAGAAGTAGATAAGTTATATAGAAGATACCAGGCCGTTCTAGCTCAGCAAATAACGGGGAATCTAACCGATGGTATTATGCGTTTAGCTACCCGACTAGTTGCATACCTAATACCTATAGATTCTCAAGAAGCACTGATGCTAGACCTACAATGAGACCGCATAATCCGCAATGAGATCGGTGCTGCGACTGGCCTGTTATCACTTAAAGCAGGTCGCTTCGTAGCATTAGCTAGCGTCTTATTCCACGTATCTGGTCACATAGTCATTCCTAGTAGCTCCGTTACCACACCTATTGAACCTTCTCATCTCATATATCTACTATATCGAAGCAAGATGGAGGAACAGACGGATCTTGTTACTGCAGATCCTCCGAAGACTGCACCTGAGAAAAAAGAAAAGAATCCAAAACGCGTTGCTGCTGGAAAAGCATTTGCGGCAAGCGTCAAACTTAGCAAAGAGGCTCTAAAGCGGGAGTTGGAACGTGAACGCGAATCATGTAAAGAAACCAACGTTACTAGATCACTACTAGATGTGTCTACTAATACTACTCTAACGGCCATTGGTGTAGGTGCTGCATTGGTGGGCGTATACTACCAATATAAAAGATACAGAAGTGACGCAAGTACGATACGACCCGCAAGTCCAGTAGAGACTAGGAAGGCGACACTACCAGATATGGAGTAGCATTTAAAGATTGGAATCATAAGTAGTATAACAATGGTAGAGAAGAAATTAATGAAAACGGTCACCGACGCCGCAATAATTACTGGATTAGCTGCAGGTATTGGATGGATCGCAAAAAAAGGTGGTAAAGGAACCAATGCTCAACGATCCTTCCGTTTCTATCTTGAATAACGTGAAGTGGATAGCGGTATTGGCGGGTAGCCTAACAGTGAAACAATATCTCGAGGATCAAAAGTATTTACCACCTATTTTGTGAGTGCTCATGGCAACGTTGGCGGGAATTGGAATGGCGATCTTCGGAGCTGTCTTAAATGCGACGGCATTCACTGGTGGCGGCGTACTCGCTAGGATGCTTTCTGGAAAGGACGATAGGGCTGCTATAGAACGAGAAAGACACGACAGGGCACAAAGGAAGAAACGGCTGCCATGGTTGCTTACAATAAACAACGTCAAAGACTATACGATCATGCGCAAGAACAGGAAGGTCTGGAACGTAGTGCACACGATTCCCAAAACGACACTAACCGTGCTTTCGTACGATCCGACAAACTACGCAAGCAACTACAACATCTCAAAGAAATGAGAGAACCTCGTTTATCAGACTACTATCAACCATCAAGTTCGCAGAGGACTGGTGAGTTGGTCTACGTTGGAGGTGGAATGCTAGCCGCTGGATATGCCGTTAGTCGTTTGATATGATTATGCTTTTTAAAAACGAGCTTTTTTACGCTTGGTGAGATTTTTTACATTAGGTGAGATTACTGGTAATTACTAGGAAATTACTGGCAAGATTACTGGCAATTACTGGCAATTACTGACAATTACTGGTAAGATTACTGGCAATTACTGGCAATTACTGGCAATTACTGGTAAGATTATTGGTAATTACCGGCAATTACTGGCAAGTTACTAGATCGCTTACTAGGTGCGCCTAAGTTAGTTTTTACTTACATTTTGAAGCTACGCACATATATAAATATCAGAGGTGAAAATGGAAATCGTCAACTTACATTTTGAAGCTACGCACATATATAAATATCAGAGGTGAAAATGGAAATCGTCAACGTGAGGATTAAAGGAAGTGTAGGCTCTGTCACCACTAACACCTTAATAGCCTTAACATCTCCTATTTCGTATTGTACCGATTCGCTTATGCTCGAATTAGATCCAAAAGGAAAGTTAGCAGACGTCAAATTCGATACCGACTACAGAATCTACATAATGAATCTAGAATTGCAAATGAGTAAGACGGAAGAATTCTCAAGCATTCACAATGTGGTGCTTTGCTCAGATAAGCCACTAACCGAGCATATGGTTCTCTTCCCCGAAGTGTACGAAGGGAGCAGCGTAGGTTTGATAATAGGGCGAGGATAAGAACTCGTCGTTAATGTACTAAACAAAATTGGTTTCCTAATTCCATTTAAAGATATATATACGTATAGATATCAGAGGTCCTCGTCGTTAATGTACTAAAAAAAAAAATTGGTTTCCTAATACCATTTAAAGATATATATACGTATAGATATCAGAGGTCCTATTCCGTGATATTAGCAAATTCAAATCCCTCGGTATTCTACCCATTCGTACTATTGAGACTATGGACAACGGTAATACTAGTTCAGAGGATTCGTATGTTAGCCTCGTTTTCAACGCAGGCGACGTGATTGAAGCATTCGAAAGGGCCAAAGAAAATGGTCAATCTCATGGGTCCGTCATATCTTTCGATTGGGCTCACCCCAGGAACGGACCAAACGGATGCAAATACGTTTCCGTATACTTCGACGTTGGAGATGGACCTCTTCCAGCGGTTTTTCGGTTTGAAGGCGAAAGGCACGTAGGGCAGATAGATCCATACGACGAAGAAGATGTAGTTAGGATAAACGCTGCATCCAATAGCAACAATAAGGTCAAGAAACGCAATCACCATCCTTGCTTACAATTCCAAAAGTGGAATGACGTCGTACGTACGGAGGACGATGGAATCACGATTAAGAAACGCGATGATGGAGAATTGGATCTCCCTTCCGACGATAAGCTAAGTCCTACTTTCAAACTGGTTGAATACCTAGATTGGGCTTTCGATTGCGAAGTAAGTAAACTTATCGAAGATAAGAAGATCTGCATACGCAATCTACGTAAACGCAGTCTACCCGAAAAGGATGCCATCATCGTCACTAATACTAAGATAACTCCAATGATTCAACGATCCATTTCTACGAATTCTACTGTTAATGCTGGATGTCGATTGCCCAATCCTATGATGAGGATGCGAATGAAATGCGATTATAAGACAGGAATATCCAATGGTCAATTCTTCGATAGGAGTAAGGAATACTCTTTGGAAGGTCGCACTATGTACGAATCCCTTGTCGACAAGAATTCTAACATCGTTAACATCAATAATATAAGTAGACTTATTCGACCAGGTTCTATACACGACGGCATTTGCGATGCTAGAAGCGTTTGTGCGAGTGGTATGGGACTTTCATACCTATTGGACGTCGACATCGACATAGTCCGACAACCACCAAAGAAGAACAGGCCCACTCAACGCGACGTTTATGCCCACAATACTAAGCCTAGCGCCAGTGTAGATGCGGTTGCAGAAGACGAGTGAACTAATGTATGTAGGAAATGTCGCTAGTAAGTCGTTATAGATCTACTAAAAAAAAAAAAAAAAAAAAAAAAAAAATTATACAAAAAAAATAAAATAAAAATAAATAAATAGAAAATACAAAAAGGAATAAGAACTGGTTGGATGAGTTCTTATTCTTTTTTCGTCTCATGTTGAAGGCTAGAATACATAGATATGGATGGATGCTAAACTTGCGAATATCTTCTATGGTCCTGAAGGATACTGGAAAGGCTACTCTGCAATTGGTAAACTATCGGCAGCATTGAAGGTATCAGAAGACTTAGCCAAGAGTTGGTTGGAGAAACAAGCTATATGGCAAATATACTTAAAACCACCACGACATATTCCACGACCTCATTGGACCATATCGAAACCAAATGAGGTCCATCAAGCTGATTTGATATTTCTACCTCATGATCGACCTGGACGTGGAAGGAAACTATACAAGTATGCTTTGGTGGTAATCGACGTAGCTTCTAGATATAAAGAGGCTGAACCTTTAGCATCGAAAGATAGTGGTGAAGTTTCTGCTGCCTTTGAACGAATCTACAAGCGTAGTCCACTAGAATGGCCAAAGTTATTGCAGGTAGATCCTGGTAGAGAATTCATGGGTCGTATGTCTGAAACCTTAGAACTACGTGGTACGAAAATTCAACGAGGTGAAGCTGGTAATCATAGGTCACAAAGTTTTGTCGAACGAGCAAATAGAACATTAGCTGAGAGATTGTTTGGATATCAATATGCACAAGAGATGGTTACTTACTTCGGAAGGATCAGATGCGCGCAGTAGAGAATGGGTATTGCGGCTTCCAGAAGTTATCAAAGCCATGAATAATGAAGTTACTCGACTTACTGGTAAAGAGCCTTCGAATTCTGTAGAAGCGCAACGAGTCAACATCAAAACTCCTACATATTCGCGCACTGTTGGATTGAAAGAAAAGCGCCTGCCATTCGATGTTCTAGTTCGATATCTCAACGCACCAGGAGAATTGGAAGGGGGCGAAAGACGTAGAGCCACTGATCCTGTGTGGAGCTTGAAGACATACGATATTTCGCGAAGTGTAGTATCTTCGGGAGAGCCTGTGCTGTACTATTTGGAAAAAGATGCACCAAAGCGAGGATTCGTGCGCGAAGAGCTACAAGTCGTACCTAAGGATACTGAACTGCCACCAAAAGGAATTATGTTCGTATCCAGACGCTAGACAGCGTACTCTATAGGCTCGGTGTGGATACCATCGGGCAGAACGTATCTTTTGTCGTAGTAAGCTGAGAGCCCAAGTTTCTGCTGTGCATAAGTTGCCATACCTTCTGGCATTAGACGGAAGCCTCGGTTTTCCGCCATGTCAATACTACCCTGGAGTGCTGCTTCGAATCGAGCCCACGAAACGTCGTTGTGACGCCTAGACATACCTTTGGTGGAATATTTCCTGCTGCCGCCCACATCGACATAATAGGCTTTCGAGCATAGGGCAATGGCGCGCTGTCCTTCGAATTCAAGTTTGAAGAGACCTGGTGTACGACTGCTCCACTTATCCCAAGCTAGCCACTCTTTTCTGTGGGCTGCGAAATCCTCGCGTAGATTAGGTCGTACAACTTCGTCGATGCTGTTTCCAGAGATGGCAATGTACGCGCTGTCCGTATCCATCTGTATGTATTCGAAATCCTTGCGATCGATGTACTTATCAAGGAAGTCGTAGTAGAACTCGAGCATGCGAAGTTTGGCAAGCTGATATACCGCGATGCCTACTTGGAAAGGGCGTTTGATTCGGATCTGGTTCTTTCGACTCTCGAGTTCGTATGCCTCACCAACCTCTTCCAGATCTTCGAACCAAACACTACGCAACGCTTTGTCCACGACCTTCTCGTCTTTGGTATAGGCAACATTAATTTGTCGCTCCAAAGCCTCAATCAATTTCCCATAGGCGCTATTTCCAAGTAGCTTGAACACATCTGCCAGCAAAGCTTTACTTTTGTCTACATCTCCTGTCCTTCGCGCTTCAGTGACTTGGTCCACGAACCATTCGAAGATTTCTTCGGGTACGTAGTCTATCGTGCGGTAGACAGCAGTGATCTCCGCTCTATGGTCTAGATACCAAAGTAGAAGGGGAGCATAGAGTAGCAACCTCTTTCCAGAGAGACTCCCAACTAGCTTCTTTTCCTCGCCGCGCTTTCTACCCGTCTTCTCAAGGTAGACCAACATTTGTGGAGAAATTGCTTCCTTGGGGATTTTCTTGTTGTAGAAGAAGGGAGGCATCTCCTCAAATTCCTTCCACAATTCTTTTGGTATCTCGATGTCTCCCTCCGCATATCCAAACCACGCATCGTTTCGTAGACGTTCGACAAGACCTTCGACGTCTAGACCTGGCTCATCATAGTGAACGACCTTTTCTTTTCCACAAGGCATTTCTAGGGCCATAGTAGAAAGATATAGGGCATTGGCATCGTATCCAAGAATCTTGCGACAAATTTTAGTTCCTCCCTGATGACTGCGAATCCTAGTCACTCCCGCTTCGTGGCGTCTGGTGAACACTATACTTGGTCCTCCTACGACAGCACTTTTCAGCATATGATAGGCTTCCTCGCATGGAGCACACAACTCGGCTCCACGTTCTACGCTACCTCGAAGAAGAAACTGTAGTGAGACTCCTGGAATGGATACCGCATCCTTTAGCATGTCTACGCCCTTATCGTGGTAGAAATTACGCATCTTCTCGAGCTCCTCTACAAAGGGAACTACATCCAAGTTGTTGTAGTATCGTAGCCAGTCTGCAAAGATCTTCATTCCTTTATCGCGGAAGGTGCGTTTACAATCATCGAACTCTTCCCTAGATAGTAGGTATCCTCCTTTTAGCTTCGATCCCCACTCTGGATAGTCTGGCAGTCCGATGTGGTCCAGCTTGTCGGGAGAATCAAACCACTCATATGGGAAGAAGCTTTTCTGCAGATCACATCCATATGCAGTGATCCAACGCGCGTAGGAAGTTCCAGGTCCAAGATAGTTCATGACATCGAGGAAACGAAATTCGGGAGTCAAGAGAAACATAGTGGAGTTGGCCTTCTTTGCAACCCGGACCTTCTTGCAGGTACCAGCAATAGTTTCTACGAAATAGTTTCTGATCAAATTCAAATCATATCGACCGGAGTTGAATCCTAGTACAGGAACTTGGTTGGTCCATTCGTCGATCTTCATTTGTTGTTCTTTCGATAGGGTGTCGAAAGAGAATTCGGGTGTCCTGGGATAGAACTGTTCTGCAACGGCTTCTCGGATTATCTTCGCTCTTTGTTGGAGTTCTTCGACAAAGGCAGCTATGAGTTCATTTGGATCGACTCGACAGAGGCAAGTTGGTGTGCGGTTGTATGTGTCGGCAATTGATACTGATATGGGAACGTGTACGTTTTCGATGGTCAGGCGGTCCGTTGGTTGTCGCCCCTTCGTTGTGTCGAGATAGGCTTCGAAGTCGTATACTATAGCGTGTGGGTAAGCAGTTTGTATTGGAGTTGGAACCAGCTCGTTTGTCCTCTTTGTGGAGCAGCCCCAAGCCTCCACTACTGCATAGCCGGCCTTTCGAAGCTTTGCTGTTCTTTTGAAGCTTTTACGGTATAGAGCTCTATCTCGAGGGAAGCATTTTGGGCAGCCGTGGTAGTAACATCCATGGAATTGGAAGATGGTTTTGGAAAGAGGTTCGTAGCCATCAACAGCTGCTCCTTCGATCCAGTGCTCTCCATCATGTCCACAAGCCGCGTGATGGATGTGCTTCTGGAGTCTTTCAGATTCGCGTTTCAACCAGCGTAGAGCGGCTTTGCTAGCTTTGTTAGAGTCGCTCTATGGCCAGAATGCTTTTTCATATGCTGACTGAGGTACTGTGATTGCTTTTCCAGGACAAACGATCTTTGTTTCACCGCGACTACAATGATCTGCATGTCGTTGAAGGTTGACGGCCCGTGTGAACCGTTGCTTAAAGTCATTACATACGTAGATGTGCCCTAGCTTGCTAACGTTCTTGATGTAGAAGGCGTGCCCGTTGTATATCCCAATCGTCATCGTACGCTTGTAGTGGGCTGCCTGTCGCGTCAGGTGCCAAGCGCCATCCTCCGTAGGTTCGTACACCCGAATGCCAATCCCGAAGTGTAACTGAACTTTACCCAGCTGGTCTAAAGAAGTTTTGGGGACATCTGATGTAGGCGCTACAAGGTGATAGAAATCCTGGGCGTGCTCTCGAGCTGCGATGGAACACCTGTCTGCTCGTGCCCCTTTATATATAGCAAGGCAGCGCCACAGGCATAGGTTGTCACCGTATTGGTCGAGGGAAACCATTCCTTTTTTCTGGCGAAGCCATGGCTGGCGATCGAGCACGACTTTGACATCTACGTGGATCCAACGCACGAATGCCCACTGAGTATTTGGACGATCGATGTTGTCGGGGTTCAAACGAGCTGTCTCCTTATCGGCAACCCACTCCTCTGCATCACCTAGGACATTCACCCATGGAGAGCCTGGGACTGTCTTGGAGAAGAGCATCACACGCCCGTCGTTAACTTTGCGAATGCGATAGGAGTAACCATAACGTAGATAGAAGCTCGTTTCTACATTTGCAGTCAACTTTACTATGATCCTAGGCATTAAATCGCCTGCCACACCTTGGAAGAAGCGCCATCGGATAGTGCGCCTACCTTTCTCCTCTCCCTCAAGCATACCATCTCTCTCATTGAGAATAGTGGCTGCCTCTCGAGCTAGACTCCGTTCCAATGGCTCACTACGAGGTGTTTGTTGGAATCGCCGGCTAGCTCGTCGCATATGAGGCAAACGACTTAGAGGGTTTGCTATAGCCCGTTCTTCGACAGCTTTTGCCCTTAGGCTTACCGTAACCTCCTCATCCAACTGTTTGGTTTCACGCGAGCGTTAGGCACGTTTGTGTGGATTTTCAGGATCGCCTCGAAGGGCTGGGAACCTACCCGTTCGGTCAGCTCGTTCGATTCTATTCTCCCATTCGAGAGTGCGGGCCTCAGCTATTGCCTGAACGAGCCTGGCTTTGTTGAGCCTCGAGATACCTCGCAGCCCAAATTGCTTTGCTTGTCTGCGTGCTTCTTCGAGGGTCACCATTTTTCTTTGGTAATGTATATATATATATATATCTCAATCTCAGTCGTCGTGTGATATATACCTTATGATAGCGTATCTCTAATAGAAGTGTGAGTTGTTAAAATCTTAATATCAGTCGTCGTGTGATATACATGTATACCTTATGATAGGCCTGTGAGTTGTTAGAAACCCCTAGTAGTATCGTCGGTAGTCAAAATGATACCACCTTGTATTTTGTATCGGCAAACATTCGATGACCCCGACCACGAACGAGGGAGGGTGTCATCGAATGTTTGTCGATAAAAAAAATACAAGGTGGTATCATTTTGACTCCGGCTATACTACTCAAAATGTTGTCTGCAGATAAAATAATTGAGAGATCACGGAGGTTCAATAGCTGTGAAAAAGGTTTGGGAACCTATTCGAAAATCTTGCTTTCACTTGCGTTCGTATTTGGGGGGGGGGGGGGGGGGGGGTTGAAACCAGGGGTTAACCACTTTCAGTTATTAACAGCGATAAAGAAAAACAAAATAGTACGAAACACCGAAAAACACCATTACTCTTCTGCAACTTCGCATGCAGGTGACAAACATATCTCAGTCAAAGCTTTCCAATCTACTTTATTTACAAAAAAAAGTTGAAATTATTGAAGCACGCATCAGATTTTCACTTTTTCAAAAGCTATTCAAATTGCATTCAAGGTCAGCCATGTGTTTTTGCTGTTTAACGTTAACCTCGATCGCACGAGTAAAAAACAAAAGGGTCACCAGCAGTTTACAACTTCAACTATGACTGAAGTGGTAAATTTCGCCACGAAATCCGCGCGTATTTTTCTTAGCTAGTATGACGTATAGTTCGGCCGTTACTTTTCGAACGGTACTATGTTTTAGCAGTTTTCTAATATCGAGAATTTAATAGAGCAATCTTAAAAACATCCATAATTCATGACGAAGTTGTTTTTCTTACAGATCTCGTAAACTTCCTGACTAGCGTTGCTTTATTTGTAAGAGAATCAAATCTCCTGTTTTTATATAAATCAAAAGCGCTTTAATGGAACGAGAATCCTTCAATGTAATTTTGAATTATAGTATTTATTTAACAAAAGTTTCCCGCATAATTAAACCCTAAGCGTGAGTAAAAACTTACACCTCTTTGCCCTATTGTGTTGTGCCGACAAGCTTTAGTCATTAATTAAGCCCTTAAAGGCGCAGTGTCACGGTAATGCGCATGTCACAGTCTCGAGACATTGAATTGACAGCTGTATTGTGTAACATCCAATGAGAATCAATCAAAATAAATTGCTGGAAACGCCACACTGTTCTGGTGATAGCCATGATTCACAGATTGTAGTTTTGCACAGTATATGGCGAGATTTACAAGGATTTATTCTTCCTCCATCCAAGGTAAACAGCATTGAGTAAAGAATGGTATCTATATTTCGTTACTTGCTTGTATTTTGTGCTGTTTCCAGTCGTAAACAGTTCGAATTTGACCAAAGTGAAACAAGCTGCTCGCGTCCGTAGATATATATTTCTTCGTTATGCACTTTTGACATGAAATAATTCTCCAAATGGCACCATTGTTTTATTTCTACATGACTAATAACACAGTTCTCTGCTGTAAAAAAATAGAGCATTCTATGGAAGATTTCTTGTCTTAAAGTTTGGAAATGTAACACATGCATTTGACGCTAGAAAGTTCAGTACTCGCGGAAGTACGAGTGGCTGTTTACTAGTTAACACTATCGGCTGTTATGGACTGGAAACTTACTTTCACAGCTTAATATTGATGTCGATTAGTCTGAAGGATATCTTGTTCTAGATGCTATGGGCCTTTTGGCATTAGGATTTTTTTTAAACGGGAGTTTTCGTACAGTATTTCAAGCTATGCTGTAGCGTGAGTTCAGTAGTCACAAATGTCCGTGAAACTAATAGCGCGTTCATTATTATCGGTTTGCTCTATGGGTTCTCATGTAGTCAATAATTATTTCTGGAGCTTCATATGTATGTTGATTGGTCACAAGGATTTCTTCTTTCAGTTTTCCCCGTTAGATTGGACAGATTTCGTACAGTTTAGCGACCGTGTGTCGAAAGTAGAAATATTCGCTTGTCACGAAAGTGCGTAAACTGACGAGTGGTTTCATAGCAGTTCGATGTTTGACTCTCATGTAGTCGATAATAACTTCTATAGCTTGATATGTATGTCGATTGCTCGCAAGGCTATCGTGTTTGAGTTCATGTGGTTGTTTTGCTAGCAAAGAAAGGTTATATCTAACGTTTCGTACAGTCGTTGCACTCCGGTCGGTTCATATAATTTCAGCCTCGTTTCTAAGCCGTAGATATATATTTCTTCGTATCGCTGTTGAAAACTGCCATATCATTTATAATACGACTTGAAAAGTTGGCATGTGTTTCGTGAACTCTACTGGACATCCAAACCCTCTTCGCTTCTGGTTGGAATGCCAAAAAGCGTCCAATTTCTTGCGTTTTTCGGCTGCTGTATTCAGAGTACTCAGGGTCCGTTTTCCCCACCGGTAAGCATCACTATGCTCTTTTGTTTTAGTTGAGTTGCAGTCTGCAATGACTAATTTTGAATAAACAAATAACTAAAACTTATTTAAGCACATCATACATTTCTATAAATGACCAAAGGAGGCAAGGATGAGTTCAAAAAGAACACTGATAGAAGTCGATTTAAAAATTGATATTTCACCGCTCTGAGAACTTCGTTCCGGGCCGGAACGTAATTCAAAAATCATCAGATTTTCATACATGCGCAGTACCATGACACTGCGACTTTAAGTCGAGTATTGTGTGCGAGGGTTTTGAAGGCGGAGAAGTAGGGGGAGCTTTCTGGTCTTTGAAACGCATTACCATGGTATATATTCAAGGTTTTCAAAATTCCCTTTTAAAATCTTCATTTGCTACCAGAAATATTTATCAGATATTTCTAAAAATTCACAGGAAGAACGTTTAAGCATTATAGAATCATTTCCCGATGATACCTAAGCGATTTATTAAACAGAAAATGGAAAAAGTGAGTTTTAAGCCAATCATAGTATTTTCTCCAGTCATACCGTAAATCACGGACAAATTTGCTACCAGAGAAATTTAACCGTTTTTTGTTACTGATAGCGTAAATTGTTGATTAACATCTCTTCTTCAAAAGCCCGACGATACCTAAGCGATATAACGCAACTATATGTTCCATAAGAAGCCTGAAGTGGCCCTACCGAAGCGTTTTTAGGCAATTCCTTTGTAATTTTGAATTGGGCGCTTTTTGGCTTAAAAATATAACGGATGTGTCGCTCCATTATATTGTGCGCGATGACATTTTCTCATTCATTAGAAATAACTTTTAAAAGAAACGGCTTTCCAAATGAAAAATACATTTGTAACTTCAAACTGGCTTGTGAACATGCAATGTAAGCGCTGGTTTGAGTGTCTGCCGTTGTTCAACATTTATCCTTGAATATTTCGCGAAACAACTGCAATGGAGGTTTCCTGTGTAGATGAGAGGAATGATGAGGAGATTGTTGGACTGACAGAGCATCTTGGAAGATAATTTTGAAGTAAAGATTGCTAATTTTTAATGCTGCAGAGAATGAGTTTGAAAATTGAGGTGACGACGAGTCGGCGGTTTGAGTCGGATTGTGAAAGGAAGCCATGATGAAGTTTTTTTTTTCGCGATCTAGAGTAGTTTTCCAAGCAGCTTAACTCGAAAACAAAGTGTAACATTTTCCTCTACTATAAATTTGCAAGCTATACAACAACTTCTGTAGAGATAAATATAAGATGGCGAGATCGCTATAAATATTACATGTAACTCTTGTTTTCTCTTTTTAAGGGCGATCAAATGTCTTTTCGTCTTTTTGAGTCCACCATACAATTGTGACCATTCTGTCATTTTAGGTAAACTTAGTATCTCTGTACACAAGCCTAAAGCATTCTCTAGGGAAATTTGTAACTTTAGTAATGTTAATGCTGATGTTTTGAATTCTGCGCTAATTGCTAGTTTGAACAACGAACGCAGTTTTTCTAACAATTATGATATTGACTCAATCTATTCCGAGTGGCATAACAGGTTAAGGGATGTTCTTGGGAGCCACATTCCTCATAAAAAGGTTGTTATTAGGCCACGTGATATAAACCATGGTTGAATTCGGTTGTTCGAAAGGCGTTACAAAAGCGTGATAGGCTTTTGAAAATTCACAATAATTTGAAGCATCAATCTACTTGGGAGAAGTATAGAATTCGAAGGGATTACACAACTGCTGCAGTTATTCGCAGAGCTAAGTCAACTTTCTACAAAAAAGTGAACCAATCGTTATCCGATCCTAATCTCTGTTCTAAGAAGTGGTGGTCGATAGCAAAGCATTTGTCTAGGGCCAACACGGCTTCAATTCCGACGATCACTGAGAACTGTGTTCCTATGAGTGATTCCGAGGAGAAAGCAAATGTATTCAATGACTATTTTGCAGCTCAAATGTGTTATCTATTGTCGTCACCTCTGAAAGCGAAATTAGGGATTTAATCGACTCTCTGGAACCCGCTAAAGCTTGCGGTTATGATGAAATCGGTAACAGAATGATTAAAATGTGTTCCAGGGGCATTGTTCAGTCATTCACCAGAATCATTAACTGATCATTTTCGTTTGGCCAATTTCCGCGTCAGTGGAAACTCGCGAATGTACTACCACTGTTCAAAAAAGACAATCGCGAGTTAAAATCTAATTATCGTCCAGTCTCCTTGTTGGCATGTTTATTGAAGCTTCGTGAAAAAAAAAAGTATTTATTCGTCTTTACAACTTTCTTATTGACATTGGTTTTCTTCATGATTTTCAGTCTGGTTATCGTCCTGGTCATGACTCTACCATTAGTCAGTTGATTTATATTTGTCATCAAATATATAAAGCTTTGGGAAAAGGTCTAGAGGCTAGAATGGTCTTTTTGGACGTCAGCAAGGCTTTTGGCTTGGCTTTATAAATTAGAATCCATCGATGTTCGTGACCCATTATTAAGCTGGATTAAGTCTTATTAGTCTGATAGACAACAGCGCGTTGTTATTGAGGGTTAGTGCTCTGACTGGACAAGGATCAAAGCTGGTGTTCCACAGGTCCGTTTTAGGCCCTCTTTTGTTTTTAATTTACATCAATGATATTACGCGTAATATATCCTGACAATCGTTTTTATATGCTGACGACACTTCTTTCCTTGATATAGTAAGTTATCATTTAGGTAATCATAAGTTAAACTCTGATCTTGACAAAATTTCTTCTTGGTCGTCTAAGTGGCTAGTGACCATGAACGCTTCCAAGTCTAGGTCTATTGCTTTTTTTCTTCAAAGCGCGTTAAACAAATTCATCCCCCTTGTATCATGGACGGGGAAGTTATTAAAGAGGTTAATAGCCATACGCATTTGGGTCTTACTTTCACTTCTGACCTTTCTTGGAGCAAGCACATTTCAGTTATCCATTCAAAAGCATTTAAGAAATTTAATATTCTCAAATCTATCAAATTCAAACTAAACATGGCAACTTTGGACATTTTGTACAAATGCCTTGTTAGATCTAACCTGGAATATGCCGACGTAATTTGGGACAGTTGCACTGAATTGGATTGTCAGTTGTTAGAAGATATTCAATACGAAGCAGCAAAAATAGACACAGGCGCAATGAAAGGAACCAGTCGTTAAAGGCTTTTGCAAGAACCCTGAGCTCTAGATGGTATCAACATAAATTTGTTTTATTTTACAAAATAGTAAATGGTTTAACTCCTTCTTTTCTACATGGGCTTTAGTGTGTACACAATCTCGGTATCCTCTGAGGTCTGGTAATGATGGTAATGAGAACAAATTGATTTGCAAATTCTTTTTTTCCTTCTACTATGAAATGTTGGAACAATCCTGATACAGTCTTGAGAACACTTGGTAGTCTCTTTGACTTCAAACATAAACATAATTCTCTTTTTAATCATAAATATAACAAACTGTATGATGTTTCTTTTACAAGGTATGCGTCTATACTTCATTCATGTCTAAGGCTAGGTGCTCACAGTTTAAACGATTATTTATACCGTATTAACTGTTCTAATTCTTCTTTGTGTCATTGTGGTTCTGGGATTGAAACAACAAAACATTTCTTTTTAGTCTGTCCCAACCATGCTGCTCTGAGAGTTTCGCTCTTTGCCTCGGCTGCTCGCCTTTTGGGTAATATTTGGGTTAAAGCTACTCACTCTCAAAAGTATGTTCTACTTATTTATGGGTTTAGTGATACTTCAGTGAATTTTATAACTAAATCTCAGTTTTTTTTGT
Organism: Actinernus sp. WN-2022; assembly: GCA_030867875.1. Lineage (NCBI taxonomy): Eukaryota > Metazoa > Cnidaria > Anthozoa > Actiniaria > Actinernidae > Actinernus > Actinernus sp. WN-2022. The sequence goes on from JAOWCC010000237.1 coordinate 304,948, forward strand.
AGAGTTCAAAGTTTCATTATTGACACTGGGATATTCACTGCTTCAACCTATTTTTTTGTTATGTAAACGCTTCCTTTTTCTATATTGTAGGTCATTCTCAAATTCCTATGTAAACCCCCTTGATGAGCGCACAATTTTGCTGCTCTTGGGGTAAACATAGCCAGAAAACATGTTTAAATAAAAAACAAAATGTCAACAAAATGAGAACGATCGTTCGAATAGCAACTTTTGGCAAATCATACTTTCACTTATCTAAATCAGTTTTCCAACTGTTCCATCCTGGACTTAACTCTAAATCGGCAAAATATGTCATAAGGTCCCTTTTTGCGAGAAGCTAGGTCTATCGTACGACCTCCTTATAAGGAAGCACAATATAGGCCGCCATATAAAGAGGGTTTTCACTCAATCCCCAGAGATTCAAATAACAAAGGGCGTGGCGGCCATGTTGGTGTACATAACAAAAGAAGAAAACGAAGAATCTATTGTTAAAGGTACACCAACATGGCGGCTATGACGTCAAGTAAAAACGCTCTATACGAGGAGAAGGGTCAATAACGTATGTGAGGGAGGTCGCTGATGTACGCACAGAAGACTCGTCCCAGCTTTCGATTGACCGGGAGTTTCCAAAATGGCAGAGAAAGGCGGCCATGAATCTTTTCGAGTCTCACTCGTGTATCCGCCATTTTGAAACTTTCAGCCTCACAAGCTAGGTATAGACTTTTTCTCTTTTATCAAAACTTCACATGCCTAACACTAAACCCTAACCCGTACTACAAACCTAACCCTAACCAGTCAGTAAACAAGTTACCAGATAAACAGCGAGGTCTCACCCACCTAGAGCTAGAGCTCACAGGTAAACAACGAGTTGTCACTGGCCTAAGGCCAGGATTCATAGGAAAATGACGAGTTTAGACCAAAATATAAAGAAAAAATACAAAATTGAGAAAAAATACCGTTATGGGGTTCGAATCCGAGCCCTCACAATATAAACCAAGTGTGAGAACCACTAAGCTAAGCGACCTTCAGTGCTCTGTTTGTGACTAATTTGACAAACAGCATGCGCATCTTCTGTGCGTACGTCGGTTATCTCCCTCGTGTACATCAGTGACCCTGTACACGTACATCCTTATAAGGAAGTCGTACGACAGATACTCTTGTTTTTTGCTTCGCGTGGCCCATATTGTTTATAATGTAATTTTCAGCGAATCAAGTTCTAAAACCAAACATTGTTTGTGTCCGTCACTCTATCGATGTTGGTTTCAGCGAGAGTTATCCACGATTGCGTTTACTTGTCTTCGTTGTTGGCTCAAATAAAACCAATGACGAAATACTTCAGTTCGTGATTGGCTCATTGCGTTTTACTTTGCGCCCGTGATTGTTTCTGTATTTCCTTTAGTTTTGGTTTCACGACACTTATCTATCGTTATCATTGTCATTAATGTCATTAATTATCATTAATCTTCATCATAACTATTACCTGTATTACTAATATTGAGTTTTATTATTTCACAGAGTCAATTTCGGCTGCCATCAAAACGCGAGCTCTTTCTCAGTGACGTCACCAAATGGTTGTCAGACGAATTGTTTACGGACCAGCGACTGGCGGGAACCAACCCGAAGATGATACAGCAAGTGACTCTATCCAAAACAAGTAAGAAAACAAGGGTATTATTTTGGGTCATTAAAAAGCAATCAATTGGCAATCAGGGCTGATGCTTAAGAAAAAATATTAATGGTAGATGATATTGAAATGTCTTTAATAACTTTATAAGCTCAACGATGAGACTTTGTCTCTTTTTTATCGTCGACATAAGTGGAAAATTGCAGACCATTACCGTGCTATAGATGTGGGGTGTATTAGTTTCTCATATACGGCTACTGCGCCGACGCGTCAGACTTCTTATAAATTAAAATGAGTTTTATTGACCAAAAATACATTAATATTTTCAGAATTTGCTGTAATCCTTGACGTATTCCAAAGTGTCGCAAGAACGAGACATGATCAGGCTGAAAAACGCTACTACACATATTACAACCATCTGGCTGTCAGAGCTATTGTTGTTTTATCAATTATTAGTGCGGTCGTAGACTAGAATGAGACATATATGTGAAATGTCAAGATATACGACACTGTACATTGAAATAGTGACGTGACACGTCAGATGAGATAACAGATTATGATATTAAGAGGTCGTCGGTTGAACCTTCATACGGTCTGAGTACAGGCTGCGCGCAGCCTCTGATTTGCTGTAATTCTTGCTTTCTAAAGAGGAACATATGATATACATGTATTCAAATAGCGACGATAACTGAACGATCTTACTGACGAACTGATCTGCCCAAGCAGGTCTAATGCAAAAGTCCAAACAACGTCTCGAAACACAAAATAGGGGCAGATTTATGGAGGCAGATTAATATAAGGGGTCAAACTCACTAGCTATTAAAGGCTCTTTGGGTGTTATGTGGAAAATTAACTTAAGTTAAATATGTCGTTAATAACATGTTGACATATTTAGCAAATGGTTAAATATGTTAAAAAAGTTATCATAAGCTATTTTCTTGTTCAACATGTTGTCTGTTGGACTTCCATACGGTCCGAGCTGTGTGCAGCCTTAGTCTCATCTTCAAAGTTTTCTTTCAACGTCGATCAAATTGTATATTGAAAAACAATTAGAAGATGTTTTTCCCGTTTTCCTGCATATTCGTTCAGGAAACATTGAACATCGTCTATTTGTTAGAGAACGTTTAAGACAGACAGAAGCTTATTCAGACATAGTACGTTGTTTACAGCGAAGGACGGCTTACCACGATCTATTCTTAATTCTCATCTTATATTATTCGCTCATCAGGAGGCCTGTACTGGAAGAAATTACAAGCAAATCTTAATCCTAAATTCAACTGGAAAAAAGCTGTTCGAAAAGTTCTTGGACGAGTAATGCGACGAAAGAGTTTAAATTGGGTGAGTCAGAATTGCCTTTTTCTTTACTGTAGCTGGGCGAAATATCTTAAAGGCGAACTGTTAGCTCTACAAAACAATCTGAAAACCCTTAGTTATAATTCAATTTACTGTGTTCTACGTCGGAGAACATTAAATATGAAAACCTTCCTCACGACGTCCGCTAAATACAGACGACTCAAGTCTTGTGATTTGTGACGTCAGATAGGGGAAATAAACTAGTTATTGCCGTGGGGCCCCCGGCATTGTAAAACTGGACTAACGCTCCTAATTACGGACGATTGTGGTTTCTTTTTGCTGTAGGTGTCATGATTATTCCTAGGTATGTGTGACGTACGATATGGGGACATTTGTACTGAATTGACTCTTCTCATATGGCGGCTATGTTGGGTCCAAGGAGGATAAAATCTTTTTTTTGGTAGTCTAAACTCGTTCTAAACTGCTTAATTATACGCTGAATTTGTAAAACCTAATGTTTTAGTCACCATCACAAGCTAGAATCGTTTTTATGAACTTCAAAACTTATTTTCTTAATATCTTATTTTCTGATCTTATTTTCTGATCATCAAAGGGAAATGAAATAGCAGAACGTATTACTCGGACCGCGTAAGTGGCGCCCAGTCTTAAAATCGCTTCTGTGCCTTTTTCTTCGTCGACATCGCAAGTGGTAAATTGTATATAACAGCCATTACTGTGCTATTGATGTGGGATAAGCGAATTTTATGTGTGTGTGTTCCATCCATCTGATTGGTCGAATAATGTCCGCCCTTCAGCGATTTGATTGGTCAAACAAACTCAAAGGTTTCGATCCACTTTGAATTCAAGCTTTAGCTGCGTTTCTTATCTCTCTTCTCAAGCTTAACAATCCGCTTTAGACTGTAAATATAATTATTTTTCTCTGCCATTTGGCTAGGCACTGAATATGATCTGGATGTTTGTGAAGTACTTCAGTTCTCGATAAAACATCTCTAACATCACAAAAACCAACAGAAAAGCTGTTTTCACCTGAGAGAAATTATTGCAGAGATTTCAATCGGTACTATCGCGTCCCGCCGGTGCGCATTGAAATGGCTTACCTGTCATTCACTTTTACATCGCCAGAAATTTCAGACGCTCGTGATGTGTTACATCAAGAGACCATCACCTAAGAGAATCTATCCCTCATGCTAGGCGCCTCTCTCTCCATGATAGTCTGCGCCGATTTATTTTTAGCTTGCATAAATTAGTTTAAATTAATTTGTGCCACTCTATCCGATTGGTTGTGGGTGTCACGTGTCCGAATGGACCGGCGGGCGGCGAGAGCAGAAGAATGCATTCAGTGTTTTACTCAGTAACCAAAGCATTCACAATTTTCTACTTTCACGACAGTTACTCTACAGATTCATATTGATTACGGTGTTGCAAAAGCATGTCCGATTATTTACGATATTATTGGTTCTATTTCTAATTTCTTTAGCGAATTATAAGCGTCTGTTTACGATAATTCGAAACTCAGTCAGTCAGTGTTTCAGATTAACTGGATTTATAATTTCGCAAAATTGTGGTCAAAAGTCGATGCGTGCTTGCTTGCTATAAACTGAACGTTTCTAAAATTATTAGCATGAAATAGAGCAAATAATCCGGTCAGTTCCCTAGGTATGTTATCTAGCTATACATGAATATGAACTACAGGGAAAGAGAATTAAGAAGGTAAGCGAAGTTCCAATAACAACGATACGGGATTGTTAATTTATTCTAATTTTCGGAAGACTTTCCATGCTCGCTCCGGCTACAAACTGAACGGAATACGGCTTCATTTCCTTTGATAGTTTCACGAAATTCAGGTCACTTCAGTTTCTTTTCACGGCTTCCAGGTCACATCCGAATTTCTTACGGGTCTGGCTTAATACAGCCTACAGTTTCCCAGTCAAATCCAAACGGCAATATTTTTAACGGGTTTTCAAATTACACTCGAGCTCCGTAGCTTATATTAAATTCAAAGTTGATTTTCTCGAGTCTTCAAGTAAGATCAGGTCAGTTCCGTCCCATACCCGTCCGGGTAGTAAGTTTAGTGAGCAACACATAATTCAGAGCCAGTTTTGAAGCTTCGCATCCATCGCCCCTCTTTCTTTGTTGAAATCAAGGTTGAATTCATGAGATGGATCGATGAAAATCCGTGAGGAGCTGGAACCGAATCTTAAAATAGCATCGTGACGTCCACTGAGTCAAAAAAAGATTGGCGCACACTATCATAGGGTACGGAGAACAGTTATCTTAGGTGATCGTCGCTTGATTACATCAATTGCTCATTGGTATCAAGTTCGAACTGCTTCTAAATTTTACGGGTAGGGACCAACGCGTATGAAACCGCCATCTTTACACGCGGTAAATATTTAGAAATAGGCTGCATGAATTCAACATTCAATATCATCTACGAAGTTCCAAATCGCATGAAAATGGCGGCAGAAGCCAGCTTGTTTCTCAATTCTTCGAACCAAACACAGTAAGCATAAAACATGTTCCTGAAAGACCCGAGGGAGTATGCGATAACATTCTAGGAAACGTTATTTATCATCTATCGGCTCGTACTTCATTATATGTTAAATTATATTGCCTTGTATAGCACATATGACCTGTCTACCATCATCTGCCAAAAGAACTCAATGTCCGAAATTTCTGGCGATAACGGAGGCGTTGACATATTTGACACTTATGATATTTCTCAGTGGTTCGATTCGGTAGAGTTGTTCGACCATGAATATTTCAAGCTCGCGTAAATGTAAAATACTGTATTTTCACTTCTTGGGAAGAAAGATAACCGGCTTTTATGACCGTCTGTAAATAAGGCTAACGCGAGTAGAATAGAAAATACGGACCTTAATGTATTATTTATCAAACGCCGTGGTAATGTTTCTTCCCATGCAGTGTTTCGATTCAGCGTCTGGGAGTGAGTCCAGCGACGAAGTTCGATCGAACAATAATAAATGATAATAATGGATTAATCAGTGGCATATCCACGAGGTGGCTCTTCATCCACTGATGGGCCTACGATTTAACGACCTTATCCGAGAAGACGTGAAGGGCTAACCATATGCAGCTCGAGAACGACAGTTTCACAAAGGTTTCTACTCAGTTATTTTAAGACCCTGAGTGTTAGTCCGGCCGGGGTTTGAACCCGCGACCTCCCGCACGACAGACCGGCGCTTATAACCACTAACCGGAAGGCGGTTCATCGATTGGCTATTGAAGAATTTTCCTCTGAAGGTTTGACTCTTCAAGTAAGGATATTATTATATTATAATATTATTATGCTACATCATGGATTTGGATGGAATGATTAACGAAAACGGTTTATGCATTTTTGGGTAACAGTTGGTATATTCAATTTCTTCCACATAAACCTATCTATCTTTATTGTGCCGCTTCAACTTTTATTATATTCTCTGGATTACGATACGATACTATGACGTCATCTACATAACCACCACCCTCTCACGTAAATCAAACGTTCCTTGCTAAGATACCCGCCTAGCTACAATAGAGCTCAGTCACAACATTTCCGTACATGCTCGAGTATCACTGTAGGTTCATGTCGATCATATAAAAGAACATCTTTGTAATGTCGTTTTGTGATTAATATTGTTAAATTTTTGGGTGTCCCCTAAACAGTAAAATATCTCTCCAAATTCAATCATTGTTAGTACTTTCAAGGTAATGTAGAACTCTTAGGAAAGCAGTTAACTCCAGTATCTTCAGCTAAAGACTTAGGCGTGATTATTGACACCAATCTAACTTATGATGCCCATGTCACAAAACTTGTCTCATCATGTATGGCGAGTTTGTGTCAAATCAACAGAGTAAAACACTTGTTCAATTCCGAAACTCTAAATACGATTGTTAATGCCCTTGTTCTAAGCAAACTATGTTATTGTTCATCGGTTTGGGCTAATACCCCCGATAAGAACTTGAAGAAACTGCAACTCGTGCAGAATTTCTCAGCCAGAATAATACGTGGCGCACGCAAATTTGACCATATCACACCTATATTGCGCCACCTTCAATGGCTACCTGATAAATAAACTGTTAATTTCAGAGACGCTTTATTGACCTTTAAATGCTTAAATGGGCTTTCCCCATCCTACTTATCGGATAAGTTTTGCAAGAGATCCAGTATACACCAGCGCAATACTCAAAATTGCGGTGACCTTAACATTCCTAAATGTAACTCAGCATCCGGTCAGAGGTCCTTTAGTTACAGAGGTATTAAGATCTGGAATGCCTTAGATAGCACACTAAAAGCGTCAACTTCAGTTCCTCAATTAAAGAGAGCTCTAAGTTACTAGCTTCTTATTACGACTGAATTCAATGTAATTTCAATTAGTCTTTAATCTTAGATATGATAGTTTTTACGCAATTTTATCGATACATGTAAGTATTTTAACAAATTTATAGTTTCTCCTAGTTTAACTTATTTTAATTTATTTGAAAAGCCCATCTGGGGACTTATATTAAAGATATGTATGTATGTATGTAATCAAATAAACACGGTTTTGTTTCTATATGTGTGCAAATTTATTTACTGACGCCTGTAAGGGACACTACTTACCTGTATAAGCACAGGAGGCTATTCATGGACCTTGATAGTATACAGCGAAGAGCCAATAAGTAATTTAGGTATCTTGTATCATTGTTTAATATTCAGGCGGTGAAAAAAGGATACCTGTTTGCTCTTCGATACGCCCTATGCGACGACATGGTCCAAATGTCCGACATAATAGATAAAGACCCCAATCGCACCATGTGGCCCTTCTTGTCTCCGATCGCACTGTTTGCCTCGGTTCCTGGAAGAAGGAGATACCAACAGTCGAGGTTGTTACCAGTTGCTATCCAGATGGACTACAGTAGTGGTGAGCATTGGACCGCATATGATTAGCTTACATTGTATATCTGTGGAGGGGAGGGGAGGGAATTATCACAAAATTTGATGGGCGGGGATCCCGTCGCATTTTAGGGATTCATATTGACTCTCTAGTATTATCGGAGTTTATTCAAGAAGGAACTACGTACGCTTGAAATGAAGTCCAAATGAGTTTACAGACCCGTGGAATTAAGAAGTAAAGTTTGGAATATTTGGGTGTCGAGCATGTGTTCTCTCTCACTGGCTCGCTCGCTCGCTCCAGGCACTTGTCATTGAAAGAAGCCAAAACTATAACTGTAGAAAATCTGGATAAACATAAAAGTAATAATTGTAATCATTTAAATAAACTGAATTAAAATATTATAGAATACAATTCGTAATCTTAGGTTCTGCTGTATACACCCCAAGCGATGGCGGGGTATGGACACTCGCCAAACTGAACGTTCAACTCACCGACTCGGGTTACAGTCAAATGGTGGATCACCTAAGTCAAACTCACTTCGTGGCTGAGGCTGTCTGTGTCAGCATGGAGAGGCATCTCTCTCACCGCCATCCCCTGTATGCCATGCTACAGTATCACTGTCGAGGAGTTATTACTACCAACGTATTCGGAGCACCAAAGCTGATTCTACCGAATCATTACATGCACTCGTTGTTTGCTTACGGCTGGAAAGGTGCCCTGAAGCTTATCAATGGTGCCTCTCAGCAAACTAGATGGGACGAATTAGACCTGTACAGTGATATCTTGGTAAGTTTAGTTTAGCGTTAAACAATCCCCAGAACTTCAAATAACAAAGACACGGTTGCCATATTTGGTTGATGTAACAAAAGAAGCTTTTAACGAAGAATCTTATGTTTACATATATACGTCAACCATGTGGCGGCGATAACGTCACAGGAGGCGAACAACCTGTTTATCACCGTGTGTTTGTTATTCAGATCTACTTAGTGCTAAACCGTGCAACTAAGGGTATATCGGAATTTAGCCATATAAGTGAAACCATGTCTGACCATAATAGTTTTGTTCCTGTTTATAAAAAAACAACATTTGTAACACAAGAGTTGAAATGGCTTCAGTTTATGATTTTGTTTGTTAGATCTATATAACTGTCTCGTATTCATTTCACGTTATTCTGTAATGCTGAAAATACGTTAAACTTGCAATGTCAAGGTGAGTATCAACTACAATGTATATGTTGTAGTTAAAAAAATATTTCAGGTTAAATTTGTCCAAACTAGTTTACTTTTGTCCAAACTAGTTAATTTTTTTCAACCTTGTTTATTTTTGTCCAAAGTAGTTAATTTTTCAACCTAGTTTATTTTTGTCCAAAGTAGGTTATTTATGTTCAACCTAGTTTATTTTTGTCCAAACTAGGTTATTTTTTCAACCTAGGTTATTTTGTATCCAACCTAGGTTATTTTTCCCAAACAGTAATTTTTAGGTTTTTTTTAAATTTAGGGTAGCATTATATTTAAATGTTGTTTAGTGACTTAGCCTTAAAAAACATAACAAAATTAGAGACTAGCTCTATGCACCCTAAATTAGTAAGTACCAGTTGTTGACGGCTAGGATGTTTTTAAATCTAGGGAAAGGGTTTGTATTAGTTCAGAGGACCATTAAAGAGGCATTATATTTATCTGTTGTTTAGTGACTTAGCCGTAAAAAAAACTAGTGACTAACTCTAAACACCCTAAATTAGTGACCAGCTCTGAAGACCCTAAATAAGTGAGCACCCGTTGTGGACGGTTAGGGTATTTTTAAACGTAGGGGTAGGGTTTGTAGTGGTTGAGGACCATTAAAGAAGTATTATATTTATCTGTTGTTTAATAGTGACTTATTCCTAAAGAAAAACAAAATTACTGACGAGGGTGTTTTTAAATGTAGGGGTAGGGTTTGTATTAGTTCACAGGACTAATAAATAAGTATTATTCATCTGTTGTTTATGGACTTAGCCCTAAAAAATAGTGCCTATATAGCTCTAAACACCCTAAATTAGTGAGCACCCATTGAACAAAATAACTAGGTTGAATTACCAAAATAAACTAGGATTAAAAAATATACTAGTTTATTTTGGTTCAACCTAGGTTATTTTTGTCCAAACTAGTTATTTTGATTCAACCTAGGTTATTTTTTCAACCTATTTTTGTTTTCAACCAGGTTATTTTTTAACCTCGTTTATTTTGATTCAACCTAGTGTATTACTTATTATGGGTTCAATCATAGTAGAATTCCTCTTCCGTTATCAATTATTGTTTACCTGTGATGTCTTAAGTCACAAATTAGCGCTGTAAACTACATGTAATTTACAAACTGTTTCTTTATTGTCAGGAGTTAGAAATGCGTACTTCCATTTTTTTCTACTCACAGCGTGTTATTCTATTTGGAAAGCTGAGTCTAACGATTACGAGGTTTAGTCCAAGATCATCTGAACTCGTTACTTTAACATACTGTTTAGCTCTTTCCAGTCAATGTTAGCGTTGATTCGCTTTTATATTATTTAGCTGAGTGATTACTCTGTAAAAGTCGGTTCGGTTCACAGTTTGTTTCGATGTACGAGTGGAGCCGTAAAGTAAACCTGATCATCTATAAACAATATATGTTTCTGAATTCAGCTTTCTTACTTCCCTTGAGTTTTCATAAAAGAACGCAGAGTCAACACAAACTTCGTCTGTATTTTCGTCTGTGTTATCGTCCGTGTTATATTTTTCAAAGTCCGATTTTGTTAGCAGTGCACATGCGTGAATACATAATTTACATAAGACCTGCCGTCGTAATTATATTAGTGATTTAAATTACTACCACGTCATCGAATGTTTCTGTGGTGAAGTGGTAAAGTTCTGGTCTTGCAAGCCGATGGTTCAGGTTTCGAGTGTTGTCTGGGATGAAACAAAGTAAGTAATAATGCTGTGTAATATTAATTAATGTAATGGTGGTAAGGGAGGGTAGATGGAAGATAGTGGGACAAAGAAAAGGGAAGGGAGGTGAGATAGAATACGAAAACCTGCTCAATTCTTTTTAGAATGTGCCCCCCCCCCCCCCCAAAGAAAGGATCCCTCATTTACGCGTCAGTATAAACCTAAAGTTACATATACCGCTATTTCAAAAAAACGTTGTCTGGGAGAGGGAATATGGCATTAGGTAATAGGGCATTCCCAGACCGAAATTAATTATGGTTACGAATTTAAAAAGCTTACGATTTTTTTATCCATTTTTAGCATAGCCTGTGTACAGCCGTTCGACATTTTAGTCATTTTAATAACTATAGTCGGCGAAAAGAAAGCTTTTACGGAATGCCAGTTAGTTATTTACACGTGCATCGGTGTCTGGATGAAGTATTGTTCGAACCTTTTTTCATTACCTGTCAGGCCACACTCAGCTAATTTAGAATTAACGATATGAGGACGTTAGTGTGAACGTTCAAACGTTTGGGTGCTTCTTGGTGTAGCAGATGCATTGTTTGATTCATTGTTTCTGGGCTTAGGGTTCTTTGTATTCCAGGGTATTGTTTTGCTTTAGAAGACAATGGTTTTCTTTGTTTTACGTCATGTGGTGATCTGTAACACCAAGAAACCCCTAAATGTTTTGTATGCGGTTTTTTGGACCTTTTTTAAAGTAACAGTCCGTGCAAGAGGTGGGCACAATTCTATTGTTCATCTGCAATTTACTTTCCCCACATTTTGTTTCTGTTTTTCATACTGACAACTCATCAACCCTTATGTCAAGGAAGGCTTTTCCTGAACTGAGTGGATTCTCGTAGAGCGGTTGGATAGTTACGTACTTTATTACTGGTCTCAACGCCACACGTGCTAAAGCAGTTAATTATATGCAGTATTGGTTCCCTACGATTTGTAATATTTGAATCTGTTTAAGCTTACTTCCGTCTAAAAAGCCACTTTAAATTTAGCTAGAATGGCAGAGTCCTGTCATTTCTGTTAGAGATATAACCCTCCATCTCAACTCTTCGGTGTATGGCGCTGGAATTGTAAATTTATCGAACGAAGCAGCTTAGAAATTTTCTGAAGTATCGCCTAATGAAAATGTAGTCCATAATTCATTGCAGGCTGGGAATACCCTTATGCCCTATTTCCTAATTCCCTATTGCCTTCTCTTAGACAGCGTTAATTGAAATAGCTGTATACAAATTACAGCGAGACGAAAAAGGTCGTCGCAGTACACGAGCTGTAAATGATATTTATCAAATGGATGTTTAACATTAATGTAATGCTGGCATTGCGTAAATATGTTTGTAGCTAGCGTATACGCTAAATTCCAGTTCTATCTGTGATCCCGATTTTGATCATGCAGCTTTGTGGTTGTTTCAGGTTCTGTTAGAAATTCAGAATATACAGCGGCAACTGTACTACTTAGTGTATATGGTGATGTACCTATTTTTCATATTCAGAAACGAGGTGTTGGAAGTCGTCGCCGCCTTCCTTACTATCCTTACAGAGACGATGGGAAAAAGATCTTTATAGCAATCGAGAAGTGTGTGGAGGATTACGTTGATGTGTGAGTAGGTGTAGATACGTTCAATATATATATTATATTCTTCAACGTGACTTTCGATACCTGAAGCAATAAAAGCACAGCATTTCAATGAAGAGAAAAAGCTCAACGCTGACATCATTTAAAATGATGTTAAATAGAGATAGTTAAGGATTAGTTTACTACAGTACGAAACTTGTAATCCCGCCTCTTTCAATAAGTTAATGTCTGCTTTAACGCACCCTAGTGTTTTCTAGTTTTGCCATTTATTTATATATTTATTTTGTTGTTGTTGAAAAATTGTTAATTTACACGTACGTTATGTAACATTGTACTGACCCTCCGATTAACAATCCTCTTATAGCGGGGCAATCGCATTGGAAGACAGATAGTAACGGTCCCGAATTTTGACTTTGTCAGTCTCACCGGACTATCACAAGTTAATGAGCCGTTAAAAACGTTTACCTTTGAGTATACTTTCTATCGTTTTCTACTATCATGTGTAGTACAAGGGAAACGGCATGGACAGACAAATACATGTATTGATCTGTAGCGTTTCTCCCAAATAAAATACTATTCAACTATTCACTTGATGTAGAATCGATATTACTGATAACATATTTCACCATATATACATGTACGCTTAAAAGAATCTTGCAAAAGCGTACAACACTCCCCATCTCCTTTGTAAGAATAGGATTGAAAGTGAATTCATTTATCTTCAGTTATTACTCTGGTGATGACGACGTATCTGACGACACAGAGTTGCAGCAATTTGTCATGGAAATATCAGAAAAGGGAAATGGAAAGGTACTCATCTCGCGTAATGTTAAATTATTTCCATAACTTGTAAATAATAATCGTTTTCAACTCGTGGATATGTGAAGGATAGGGATGAGTTATGGTATTAGGGGAATTGTGTCACGCGCTCACAAACCCGCTGGATCATTCACCTTTAACACGGCCTGGAGCCTGGTAACAAGGTAACCTGGTAACTTTGCCACTAACACTATCGCCCGTCACAATGTATAAATCACTTACGAGAGTACTCTACTCCTAAATACATCCTACAAAAATAAATTAAGCAAAATAATAAAATAAGTGATCTGAATTAGAATAGATAATCGCATTGCATATTTTCAAAGTTTACAAAATTGACAGCGTCGCGTAATCGCAACAGTAAAACACAGTGTTTTATATGAAATTCTAACTTGATTACTATCCTATTTGCTCTTACAGTTAGGTTTAAAGTAGGCTTGGTTTCAGCCGTTGGGGTGTCGTTTCTCCAAAGCCTCCTCCCACTAACGGCTGGGCGCGCGGTCAACACACCGTGTCCGTGACGTCACCTGATTAAAATTCAATATTATTCTATTTGCGTCTTTTGACAAGAAAAGCCGTTTAAAACCTTTCACGATTGTAGCGTAGGCTCTAAACTTTCAAAACACACTGGAACTCTAAACTAAAACTCCAAGTGTGAAATGAATTCTCAAGAACAAACGGCATTTAAAATTATTGAGAAACTAGGCTGTATTATTTGTTACTCTGTAATATTAGTGGCTAGTGCCGCTTACGGGGATAAAGTTCAGATATTTTCTCGGAACTATTCTGAGCTAGAGTCGAATGTTCCCGCTCAGTATTTGTGCATTTGTTGGGTATGTTTTGGAGACCTTGAAAAATTCACAAACTTAGTACATAGGACTTAAAGAATTGTAAAACTCGTTTGATGCAGCGATTTTCAAGTGAATTTTGATCGCAGAGTTATGAAATTAAACGCGTAAACGTTGCCTGAGTCAGACGTGATTTCCTCTCTTATAACTCTTTTAATTTGGAGTCGTCCGTCTTTTCTTCTCCGATAAAGGCAGCACTAATTTTCTTTGAAGTAAGAATGGCTACCTGGTCTTGCATAGGCAAAGAAATGACTAACATATGGGTTTCGCGACCTTCGAGCTTGGTACAAGTGACGGTTTCCCAAGTGAATTTCCAAACCCGGTGCGTACTGACACAGTGTCTTCACTCAAAACTAACTCTCTTACTGCTTCCTTGTGTGAATCCTTGAATTATTCGAAAGCAAACTTTTCCAAAACAAATTTAAACGCATTTTGGAACAGCAACCCAAAGCTTCTGGTCCGGCTTTGAAAAGTTCACAATATAAATTATACAAAACATTCAGCGACAGGATTTTAGTGGCAAGTTTTTGATTGGCTAAAAACCGACAATGTCTCAACTCGCGCCCCAGCCGTGAGTGGGGAGAGGATCGCGGGCTCACCGAAACCCCCACGGCTGGAAACCGAGCCTAGGTTTAAAGCGGAAAAGAGGAACTTCTGAACTTAGTTTGTCAGGCTAACAAACTCGAACTGTCGAAACATCAATTAACTTTGCAGTGAGAACATTGACGACAATTAAACTAAATACCACATTATTCACTTAAAGATCCTTTAGAAAGTTGTAAAATAACACTTAACAGATTAGTTGACTCACCTATAAACATTTTGCTGTCATCAAATGCTTTTTGTAGCAGAAGTACACCCGAGCTAAAGGCAGACTGAAAATTATCGACGAACTTTGACCAGCGAGCCTGTTGCTAGGCAACTTATCGACCAATCAAAAGGTATAAATTTGGCCCGAATTAAGTAAAAAGGTTATCCTTGCTTAGCCAATCAGTTTAAAAATGAATTATCTCCATATTATAATAAGGAAAACTGATTGCGATACATATCTGAAACATTTTATCAACGCTAACAGGGTGCTAAATTTCGGTACCACTGCACCAGTCAATTCCAAGAAGGCCCACCCCTCCCCCTCTCCCCCCGCGGGTCGATCCCCGGGCATTGGACATATTTGAAAAACAAATTTCAAATTCTCCATAGTAGGGACAAGCAAGGTTTTGAAATGCGCCGTGGTGGAGCCAAAGAAACAAGGCAAATGCCCCACATACATATAACTTCACCGAGTATGAGTATTTTGAATCAGCCAGAGTGAAATGAATACGAATCGGGCTTGACTTTATAAAATAGTTCAAACAAGCAGTTCAAAACTGGCATTAACCGGGAAAATGGCCTTTCAATACACCCACGAGCTTTTCTAGCCGGCTTGCTGGACAAGCCAGTCAGTCACGATGTTCTCGCTATTGCCAATAAACACGCTTCCATTGACAATTAATGTTTGCTGCAAGTACGTAGTTTATAACTAGGGAAACCAAGATCGAGGTTTGTTTCTTTGCAATATATAATTATTTTCGGTGGTGTAATATAAACCTTGGACACGTTTGTTGTCGATCAATACGGACGGGAAGATCAATGTTCAGTTTCGCGTTTGTGACTTGGCATTTCGTGCCTATGCTCGGGACGCCGTCAAATCGCGGCAAAAAAGGCAAAATTGACTTCCGTTTGCTGTCCATGATTTTATGAATGTATTTTGCTGATGCTGTCTAATGTCCCACCCGTGACCGATGAGCCAATATAACGTTTCAAATATCCCATATACTCGACTCCCACGAATACTTGTGTAAAATATTGTGTTCCCGGTTCTTTAAAACCTCGATTAACGCTAACTTACAAATGCTTGACCCAGGGTTAAATTGTAATCGATGACTAGGTACTGTTGCTCAAAACACGATTAGCGTTCAATCAATCAGTCAATTTGATTTTGCCATTAACTTCTTACTAACCGAGCGCGAAGGTCGTACTGGGGAATCTCGGCCCGAGGTCGTGACAGTACGGACCGTACATACGGTGCCGACATTCCCAAGTACGGTCCCGAGCAACTAAGGTTAGTAAGTAGTGTCTTATATGGCTTTTATTTTCATGCAGTCAAGAACCTCCTGAAATACTTCCAGTAATTTCGTTTAAAGTTGACTTCTAGCGCGAGCGCACACATATATATCTCCCGCCTTTTCGGGAGAGCAAACTTGCAGAGAATGCAATGACGAAGTGCTAGCACGAGGTTAGAGAATTTTAATGAAAGGAATGAAAATTAGTATGTAACGTTAACAAGAAAATAACAATCTCAACCTCTCTGTTGATCCGAAATGGAATCGAACGGGAAAATCGATGGTCTCTTCATGTAGGCAACACATGAATTGCTATCAAAATACAATAGAATTAACACAATACAAAACAATCGAACGAAATGCACAATACAATAGAACACAATACACACTACAATTTGGTAGTAATTCATATCTGCATACAGAACCGGAAAATCAGTACTAAAGATCGGCGAAAAACAGTTTATCGAAGAAAAGTTAACTGAAAGCTGTTATCGAAAGTTTGTTCATGTATGAAGTCAATCATCTTCGTCACTCTCGATCACAAATCGACGTTTGTTTCCTCCTTGAACCATTTTAACATCTCCATGAAATATCTGGAATATAAAGTCCTTGATACAGCCAATATTAGCACCTGAAAAGACTGCATTGGCGGAGGACAACCTTGGATCGGTCGTGAAATAATTAACGGTCGTTCGTGCAGATCTGATGAGTTCAGTTGAGCTGACTGTGGCTGCTAACTGCGGTAGGCTATAGGCTAGCGATAGACGAATGTCCAGAATGGCTTCGACTGAGGGTTAATGACATTCTCTTTTGATGTACCGAACTAGCCGACTTGTAAGCCTGGAGGCTATCTGTGTTTTTGTGGCCACTAAGTTGAACCACAAAGTTCTCGGGAATATCTGCATCGAGCAGCCTGGAAATGCAAGTTTTCCTTACAGAGAGGTTAGTGCCCCTTTTCCTTCTCGCTAAAGGCCAGCATTTTTTCCAGCTGTGGATAAAATCTTTCCAGTTTCATTTTTAACTCGTGGATGCGCGCAAGCGCAGAACACGAGTTATTAGGGGTAGTGCTCCGAACTAATTTATTCATCGTTTTATGGTGCGTACTTCGTTTTTTCTGTGTACATCGGGACTCTCCGATGGCGTTTTGGTATACACTTTGTGGTAGTATTCCGTTCCATATATAGTCTCCCTGCATAATCATTACAGTATTATGCAGGGAGACTATATGGAACGGGACACTACCATGAAGTATATACCGGCATTTTGCTTAGCTCAGCTGAACAGAATGGCGTGATTGTAGATAGAGATGACCAGTTTATAAGTAAAGTGTTTTAAAGTCAATCATGAGTATTCCTGAATTCGAAGTTCTGTGTTCGGAATTCTCGAATGAGAAAATGAACTGAACTGAACATAATATATTCACATAGGTTCCATCCTAAAAAAACATGTGTTTTCTTTGATCGATCTTCCAGCCAGTTGACCTCCGGGTCATGTATACTGTTTATATTTGATAAAACGTTTGCAAGTTACATTTGGCTAGCGTTAGATTCCAGAAAAACTCAATTCTGCGCCGATGTGGCCGGACAAATACTCGTTTTAACCTCTTCGATATGTGATTTCAAAGTTCAGCTGGGCATTTTAATTTAAAGATCAATTTCATTTTTATACAACATTATGATCCAGACTACACTAACTAATAACTTTGTCACCCAATCCTTGTTCATATTCGAAGTTCCAGAACTACTTAGACTGCATACGTCAACACAATTTGCTATCAAGCGAAGGGTCTAGACGTAATCAAGCTATTAATACGTTGTTTATTCCACACACAATAGTAATTTGACTCGTGGATGCACGCATGTGCAGAACGAGTTATTGGGTTTAGGTGGATAATAGATAATTTATTCGTCGTTTTTTTCTGTGAATCGACGACTCGCCGTTGACTTTCCGAATGACCGTCCAGGTTTCGAAATGATTTGGTCATGCTGGAGAAGACGTATTGACGGTGCCCATCTAAAGCCAGACACTTCAAACCTGGACAGACATGGTAGTGGGTCCCTATCGATCACTTAACTAGTGATGACGTAACGATGACGTCATCGGTCACGTGATTTTAAGTACATGCCCATAGCTCCCACATTTCTAATGTCAGACAGTTCAAACATGGACAGACATGGTAGTGGGTTCCCACAAATCACTTAGTGGTGAATCACTTAGTGGTGATGACGTAATGATGGCGTCATATGTCTCGTGATTTGAAGTACATGCCCATGTCTCCCTCATTTCTAATGCCAGCTCCCTCAAACCTGGACAGGCATGGTATTGGGTTCCAACAAACAAGTCACTTAGTGGTGACGGCGTAACGATTACGTCATCGGTGACGTGTTTTAAGTATATGCCCATATCTCCCTCATTTCTAATGCCAGCTGGCTCAAACCTAGACAGACATGGTAGTGGGTTGCTATCAATCAGTTAGTGGCGATGACGTAACGATGGCGTCATCGGTCACGTGATTTTAAGTACATGCCTATATCTCCCTCATTTCTAATGCCAGCTGGCTCAAACCTAGAGAGACATGGAATGGGTTGCTATCAATCAGTTAGTGGCGATTACGTAACGATGACGTAATCGATTACGTTATTTTAAGTACATACCAATATTACCAAGGGGTCACTTCATGTACCAGACTGTCGTTCGCGCTACGCCTACCTTTGTGTCTAACGGCTAAATGAAATGCTTTCAGTCTCTGTCTCGGTGGCATAGATATTTTGCTGGAAGGCTCGCCTGTGCCCTTGTTCCTGACCAGTTCGGGTATTCGTTCCTCGTTCAGGCCGTCAAACAAGCATTCCTCGACCGTCGATTGAATCCTATTGAAGCTGTACCGTCTCCCCAGCGTAGCTTTTGGCTTACGTCCCTTTGCTCTGAAACCAAAATGGAGGGACAAAAACCACCAGCATGTTCTTTGGAGTGCCACAGGATTTCTCCGGTCTCAAAAAGAGCAACTTCTTCTTTGTTGTCCACTGCTTGTGCAGCTTGTGGCTTCTCACCTTTACCGTGAGTGTGGACGAGTAACTTGCGCTTGGCAGCGAACACTTTCCTTTCAAAATGCTTGTCCTTTACAATGTTCACCACAGACTTTTTCTCACTGAGATATCTGTGGATGCTTCGCTGGAAACCGGAGATGGTGCTAGGCTCGTATTCTTCCCCGTTCTTTTTGCGGATATTCATGAAGAACTTACATAGAAGGTAGTAAATCTCCGATGCAGGTAGGCTACTTCCTGATTATATTGGCACTTTTCTGGTTATTTAAGAAGTCCTCTATTTCTTCCTGACACTCGCTATTAACAACTGAAATGTCACCCTCATCGAAGTCACCACTGTGGACAGTTTCCTCTACTTCGTGAGGATATTAAAACTCGCTGGGAGAGTGCTCATATTCCTCCTGTTCGTCCATGTTGGCAGACCGGCCTTCTCTATTGAAAGCTGTATTATTATGGCGGTTTGGTTCTCTCATTTTATCACCTAGGAGGTTAGATTTTAGTTTTGAATTTTTCGGATTTAGATCAAAATACGCGGGTTGTAACCGTTATCATGGTTACGACCCCCGATAATGGCTCTGGAAAGCTTCTTGAAACAAATCCTATTCCATCGGTTTCCCAGGGGCATACCAGTGGATGTTTTATAGGAGAAAATGTTACGTATTTATTAGATTTTGTGTTCAGTCATATATTTCCGAATTTTCACCTGCCAGGGGAAGTATTTAACGTACATTTAAAGCAAATTGCTTTGACTGAAGACTCGAGTACGCGGTACACACGCGGTTCATGCAAGATTACAAATCTCCCAGTTTCTCTCTTAGTCTTATAGTATTGGTTTTCGCTCAATGTACATGGACAACGCTGAGAGAATTAAAGTAAGTGAAATGTTGTGTTGATATCTGCATGAGCGGCTGTAAAGTGGAAACCTATTTTATAAATGTCTCTTTGCTGATGAATGAACTATTCAAGTGCCGCTGGGAGCGCGGAAAACTGATTGATCGATATTTTTTTACCCAGCATATCCCATGTACGATTAACGGAAGTCAAGGGGCTTTTAAAATGACACAAACCGGCTGAAATTCAGGCTAACAAACAATAACATTTATACAGATTCGATTTTTCAAATTTGATTTCAAATTTGCATATTGGCGAGTCAAAATTTGGCTGTGGAGATCTAGCGAACGCATGGACCTTGAACACAAAAAGAATGTGGCAAACAGTACTTCAACACTTCAAACCAGCATTTTGGCAGGGACAACCTTCTATTCTAGCTCCTTTCTTTCGACTACACGTGTTCTTGCATGCACAAGCCTAGAAAGGAAAGAACTCTAAATGTATAACGCTATCGTATAATTGATTAATTTCCTTGCCACACGATCTGCATCGCTGGAACTTGGTCCAGAAGTTGGTTCGCTAGATCGAGCATGAGTTCGATTGCTAGCATCACGTCGAGGAATTTTGACGGGAGAACCGTAGTAATTCCGCTCATTCTATCGTATTTCTTCAAGTATTAAAGCAACCGATCTCCCTGCCGATCTCGGCCATTCAGTTGAACCCGTAAACTCTATTTATAAACAGCCCGATATCACATTTTCTGATTGGCAGCTGTCCGATTTCAAGTAGTTTCCCGTATGAAAACAATAACAGTGACTCGCAATGCAACGCAATGCATATTGGTTGAATGAGCTCCTTTAAAGTGCCCCTACGATCAAATTTTGACATATCAATGTTTTTGCATATTCATAAAGTAGAGTTCATATATTATTACCAGTTCAAATTGTTTTTCGATACAACGACAGGAAGTCTTATTTTTTTAGCTCCGAATATTGAATCTACACGTCCGCCATTACTGGAAGCCGTGCCCTTTGTTTAGCTTTAAACAAAGGTTTATTCACCGGAAATGATGTCATACACTTAACGCTCGCCTGCAGAACACAACGCCTGGAGGCATATTTCTACTAAAAACGTCTTCACGTACATAAGAAGAAAGTTATATTTATCTTTGCGAGGTTGGCTACTTTTTTATGCACGCTATTTCGCGCCACGAGGTTGTCGTGTTAAGTGTATGACATCACTTCCGGTGAATAAACCTTTGTTTAAAGCTGAACAAAGGGCACGGCTTCCAGCAATGGCGGACAGGATTTTACCGGTAAACTCTCCTAAAATTTGTGGTTTAAGATGCCCATTTGGGAATATTTTTTACTATTTTGGATATTTCTAATACTGATTGACTTATAGACACTGAAAAAGTGGCAAATCGAAATGGTAAATTTTCGTCGTAGTGGCACTTTAAGTATAAACCAACTAGTGGACTATTACAAATCCTGCATTCTGATTGGCTACCCTACTATAGGCCTATTTTTGATAGTAGTAAAACTTTATTTATACACGCTTGCCCCGTCAAGATTCGCTGATTTCCACAAGGGGCGTGTGGTTAGAAATAATATAAAGACTAAATAATTACTAATTAAAAATGATTGATCAATGCTAATTCTAAATATAAGAATTCTAAGACTAATACTAATTTTAATGCTGTTACAATTTACAATATAAAAGTATATAAGAAACGTAGTGAACTAATAGTAATGAAATTAATCAGGTTAAGTTACAGAAGGTGTGAGCGTCAATTCCATTTTTAAATATTGATAGAGAATGACAATTCAGTTCGTAAATCTTCTGGTAAAGAATTCCATACCTTCACTCCATTGTAACAAAAGCGTTTCTTAAGAGCGGCCGTCTGTAAATATCGCCTAAAGTGTTTAGGATGAAAAAAAATGAAATTCCTCAAACTTTCTCAGAATAATGGCCTGGGTGAGTAAATATAAATATAACTTTTAGTTGAATCTGATTTTTATTTTCGCCAAACGGCGACAAAATCGGTTTTACGGCTCTTAGACCGGTTTTTAGGAGATCGATACCACACATCGTTAACGGCTCGCCTAAAAATGAAAATAGAAATTTATAGCAATACTGTGCAACTAAATACAAAGAAAAGATAATGATTTCTCTTTTCATGGGTTGTTTATTACAAATTAAATATTTTATCAATGTTTCATTATTGTGTTAATTTTAGACATTTTTGGTACGCAAAATAATGACCAATGTTTCTTGTTCAAATACATGCAATAACATTTTTGGGCAATTAAAACTACGAATTTTCAGGGCACCAAACGCAAGTGGCACTGACGTAAGAATACTCTCTTTTCTCACAGCGTTCGAATGCACACAATCTAAGATGAACAGAGGAAACAAATATTATATCAACTTCTATCAGGTTAAATTTAACACTAAAGAAGCCTGAGTATTTTCAGATAGATTATATATCGGTTTCTACCAATTATGTACAAAATCAGTGGCTTTTAGCGGTATTTTTGCGATGACATATCGTTGAATCTTTACTCATGCCGGAGCGCCGACAACTTTTAATTGATAGACTTCTAAGTCAATCCGAATGATCTACAGTTGAACTATTCACTGTTAGGAATGTTAAAAGTAATTATTATGGCTTAATATGTACCTTTCATGTCGTTTCGTAGAGAATTGGCACCTGAATTGGTAGCTTTATAAACAGGTCTGCCGTAGTTCAACTGTCAACAGCTGAGATTGCGTTACACACAGGAAGCCCGCTTTTTCGGAACAAATGAACAACGTGTTTACGTAGCTAGAAATCTATAACTGTGGATTTCTGATTTACATCAGTTCCGATCCGGGGAACTAGTTATATTCGATATAGGATCTCAGTGTAACTGGATTTGGCTTTTATTTTTGTCTTTGTCTTTGAGTTTCAAACTGTATATTGGACGGCAATCGACTTGTGCGGCGTCGGCCAGGTGTGCGGAAAGTAGCTATAAGACTGTCAGAACTCTTTTTCCAAAATGTCGAAGAAAAGAGTGCCGGAAGTCACAAGTATCTACCTCTCATTATCTGAGTACGAGGTCCGTACCATACGTTATGGAGTATGAAATGAAAAAGTCTAAAAATATATAACCCTACCCGCAATAAGTATGAAATATTTTGCCCTTCCCCCTACAGCCAACCCTTTTTTTACGACCCTCTATTTTGGGGGGTTTGAAAATGTATGACACTCCCCATGCTAAATTATATCCCATATGCCCGTTTCTCCGATCGCAGCGACCGCTGAAAAAAAGTACTTGTCAATCGTAGCGATTATATCTTGCTATCAAATGGAACTGAACCGAACTATCGGGTACAATCTATCGGCCAAATGCTACACGTATACCGGGGGGGGGGGGGGGGGGGGGGAGGGGCAGATTTGGAATTGATAGATACATTAACTTCTCTTGTTTGGTCAACCTACATGGCCATGGCTGCAACACCATTAATCATAAAATTACGCTTCTGATAGGCAAGCGAAAGTAAACTAACGGAAACCGAACCATAAATAACGCGGTTGCATTCACGTTTTTTTCACTCGGTGGCCATATTGGATCCAATGCGAGGTTTTGCTTGGCTAAACTTGTTCTAATATCCCTCAGTGCGAGGTTATAGCGTTACTAAAAACAAAACTGATTTTCTCGCTTTCGATCCAAGATGGCCACTGGGTGAAAATATTGAATATACGTAATTCCCGAGAGATTATTATGCGGCCGGCGTCAGCTTCGGAACCTGACCAGGTGTGCGGAAAGTAGCTATAAAACTTTTTTTTCCAAAATTTTGAGAAAAAAAGTCTAACGGTTGCTACATTTTTGCTTCAGAACCGTACTTGGGTTGCGAATTATAATAATCGGTCGGGCTCGCCAACTGGTCATACCAAAAGAGTCAAGAGACATAACATAAGTACTCCCGTCTCCCCCCTAAGGGAGATAAGGTTACGTGAAGCTTTGATTTCAATTGGCGACCAAACTCAAACACAAAAAATAAATCCAGTGATACTGAGATCCTACATAAAATATAACTAGTTTCCCGGATCGGAACGTAAACCAAAAGTCCATATATAGTTATATTACGCGTTCATATTTTCTGATAAAGCGGGCTTCCTGTGTGTAACGCAATCTCAGCTGTTGACAGTTGAACTACGGCAGTCTTGCATTTGACAACCTCCAGTAGCTAGTTATACTACCGATTCTCTACAAAACCACATGAAAGGTACATATTAAGCCATTACAATTACTTTTTAACATTCTTAACAGTGAATAGTTCAACTGTAGATCATTCAGATTGACTTAGAAGTCTCATAAAGGTAGTCTATCAATTGAAAGTTGTCAGCGCTCCGGCATGAGTAAAGATTCAACAATATGTCATCGCAAAAATACCGCTAAAAGCCACTGATTTTGTACATAATTGGTAGAAACCGATATATAATCTATCTGAAAGTACTCAGGCTTCTTTAGTGTTAAATTTAACCTGATAGAAGTTGATATAATATTTGTTTCCTCTGTTCATCTTAGATTGTGTGCATTCGAACGCTGTGAGAAAAGAGAGTATTCTTACGTCAGTGCCACTTGCGTTTGGTGCCCTGAAAATTCGTAGTTTTAATTGCCCAAAAATGTTATTGCATGTATTTGAACAAGAAACATTGCTCTTTCGCTAGGTTATACTCTAATATAGCCAGGTCATGTATCATTGGAGATTTTGGCTTCTCAATTTGGTCATTATTTTGCGTACCAAAAATGTCTAAAATTAACACAATAATGAAACATTGATAAAATATTTAATTTGTAATAAACAACCCATGAAAAGAGAAATCATTATCTTTTCTTTGTATTTAGTTGCACAGTATTGCTATAAATTTCTATTTTCATTTTTAGGCGAGCCGTTAACGATGTGTGGTATCGATCTCCTAAAAACCGGTCTAAGAGCCGTAAAACCGATTTTGTCGCCGTTTGGCGAAAATAAAAATCAGATTCAACTAAAAGTTATATTTATATGCCTCACTCATCCAGGCCATTATTCTGAGAAAGTTTGAGGAATTTCATTTTTTCTCATCCTAAACACTTTAGGCGATATTTACAGACGGCCGCTCTTAAGTTGTTCAGTTCTTGGTAGAGGTAACTGTAGTGATGTAGAGGAATCCCTCAGGTTATAGTCTGTAATATCTTTTTTACTTAAAAAGAGATCTGCAAGACAGCTCGGAGCCAGTCCGTTCAGGACTTTATATATTTGCTTGGCTTTTGACCGAGCTCGCTGAGTTTCAAGATTATCCCAACCTAAGGCACCTAGTGCAGACCTATTTTGGAGCTTTTGCAATCTATTTGAAAGACCTTGGCCGAGGGTATCCCATACCTCACTACAGTAACTCAAATGAGGCTTTACCAAGGCATTATAAATTGAGACAATAGTTTCTTTGTCCACAAATTCACGGACCATTTTCATGGCTCCTATTCCCGAAGAGACTTTCTTGGCAACATTATCAATATGCTTATTCCAAGATAAATACTCTTCAATCTCAACACCAAGAACCTTGCTATGATGAACCTGCTTAAGGTGGCTCGCCTGGATATTCCAGGGACGCACCATATCCACTTTGAACGGCTGCTACTCCACTGTCAGAGCACGGTTGGGCTAGCCACTTCACCCATTTACTAGAAATAGAATAAACTTTCCAAAAATGTTGGTTTGTTTGACATCGGTGTTACCATAGCAACACAGCGTTGACGTCATGTGTTTTACATATCAGCAATTTTCTCGAAATCTAGACCTAAACTTTTAAAACAACCTAGTGTCCCTTGTAGTCTAAATGTAGGCCTTCAAGACTGCAAAGTTTAAAAAAATTATATGAGAGCGTTTTCGAAAAAAAATGGGTTGAATATTTTCATTAAAAAAAATAACAGTTCGCCTTACTTCCTGTTTAGTCGTCGAGAACTGTGTTTGCCGGACCGATTCAAACGCTGTTTTAGCATATTTCATACCTGTGGCATAGGACTACTTCCCATGAAAATTCCATTCCATTTGCTTTATTCGATTTCGGTTTATGGAATAATAAGTAATGTCATAAATATGCTCATTTTACTCAAAATAGTAACGTATTTGCTAAAGAAGCTGTAATTCGAAAACTAGTCGATAAATATATTTTTTAATCCATTCACCTGAAATTCAACATGTACTACCCTTGTCCTGTAAATTTCAAGAGCATTAAATCATTTTAAGGGCGCGAAATAAAAACATAAACATAGGGAACTTTTACATTCATCCACGCAAGCTTCATTGCTGTATCATTTTGTTTATAGCTTGTGTCTTTCCGAAATTTCCCTTTTGTCTAGATTCTACATACTTGTGTGCTTTTGAACTAACAAGTTTACCATGCACGCATGCTACGCTTCGCTACCGCCGGAACGCTCGTGCAAATTCTGTTCTTAGGATAATGACATGCAAATTAGTTAAACCATGAAACTTGGCAGTGCGGGATGATAATGTTGAATAAGTGTGTTTTTAGTAATCAGATCGGGAAAAAGTGCCCATGACGTCTAGACCACATTTTCTAAATATAAATTAAAAACGAGATTTTGTATTAGTGATATTATAAAACCTTTTGTAAATAAATATTATAAGTTATATTATAACAGCGTTACAACTGGCAGCGTGACTATTGTACTAAAAACAGAATTTGCACGAGCGTTCCGGCATTAGCGAAGTGTAGCAAGCGTGCATGGTAAATTTGTTAGTTCAAAAGCACACAAGTATGTAGAATCTAGACAAAAGAGAAATTTCGGAAAGACACAAGCTATAAACAAAATGATACAGCAATGAAGCTTGCGTGGATGAATGTAAAAGTTCCCTATGTTTTTGTTTTAATTTCGCGCCCTTAAAATGATTCAATGCTCTTGAAACTTACAGGGCAAGGGTAGTACATGTTGAATTTCAGGTGAAAAGATTTAAAAAAATATTTATCGACTAGTTTTCGAATTACAGCTTCCTTTGCAAATACATTACTATTCTGAGTAAAATGCGCATATTTATGACATTACTTATGATTCCATAAACCGAAATCGAATAAAGCAAAAGGAATGAAATTTTCATGGGAAGTAGTCCTATGCCACAGGTATGAAATATGCTAAAAACATCGCTTGAATCGGTCCGGAAAATACAGTTCTCGACGACTAAACAGGAAGTAAGGCGAATTGTTAATTATTTTAACGAAAATATTCAACCCACTTTTTCTCGAAAACGCTCTCATACAATTTTTTAAAACTTTGCAGTCTTGAAGGGCTACACTTAGACTACAAGGAACATTAGGTCGTTTTAAAAGTTTAGGTCTAGATTTCAAGAAAATTGATGATATGTAAAATACATTACGTCAACGCTGTGTTGCTATGGTAACACCGATGTCAAACAAACCAACATTTTTGGAATGTTTATTCTATTTCTAGTAAATGGGTGAAGTGGCTTGCCCGACCAAGCTCTGACAGTGGAGTATCAGCCGTTCAAAGTGGGTATGGTGGGTCCCTGGAAAATCCAGGCGAGCCACCTTAAGGTAGTTTTGGTCGATTTTGATACACGGCTGAGAAGCAGCGGTTCTAAGCTTGTGGGGTGAGCCGATTAAGAGAAATTCGGTTTTTGCAACATTGAGCCTTAGTTATAGCCCATAGTAGAGAAAAACCTCACGCATTTTCACAAATAATATTGTTTTCCAACTTCAATTTGATTCTTTTCTACTGTCCGACTAATTAGTTTATACAAAGACAATTAGACCTCTCGCCCTCATAGGCTACGAGTTAAATAGCCCATTCGTCTGCGCCTCATGGGCTATTGACTCGTAGCCTATTCGGGCTGTGGGTCTAATTGTTAAATATAATGGGGGGGGGGGGGGGTGGGGGAGGGTAGTCCAGTGTAGCTTCTATTTCTAAAAGGTAGTTTTTTAGTTTACGCTGGAAAGTTTTGAGGGAATTTATCATTTCTGAGTCGAGAATCCCACAAGGATGTACCGCTGTGCTGCAGGGTAAGTATTCTTGTTGTGGTTCGTGATTCTGCGACATGAAACTGGTATTGTGATTGTTAAAGTTGATGTTAAAGTTATCCATGGCATCTATTGGTTGCTTTGAGCCGTTTGATTTGCCTACGACCCCTTCCATGTAATCAATAAATAAGTTGAGGTTAACGTTCGGTGGCCTATAAATCATTCCTGCTATTATCTTATAACCATCATTATCTAATTCACAATAAATAGACTTGCATATGTTGTCATCATTGAATTCAAGGTGTTTTACCTCAGAAAGTTTGTTATTTATGTACATAGCATCCCCACGCACCCCCCTGGCGATCAATTCTATTACAAGTCAGTATTTTATAATTTTCAATTGCATAAAGACTGAGATATATCAGCAGTAGGTTGAAGCCAAGTTTCAGTAACTCCAAATAAAGAGAGAGGGAGTTTAAGACTTTGTAAATATTGAGTCATTTCGTCAAAATTAGTTAGGCTATGAGCATTAAAATGAATCAGTGATAATGAATTATGTTTATAGGCGTATTCATAGAAAAATATATTCAAGTACGATAGTGTTAACCTACGGTTAAACAGTGCGTTAAATTTGACCCACGTACAGCACTTTTGAACCCGGTTAAGAAATTTGATGTAGGAGGACTCTGAACCGGGTTATTTCAACCGTAGATTTGTACAACCGGACCCTGATAGACTCACATGTAGATTTCAATGACAGACACGTACGGAGAAGACAACACTCGATAAGCTGCGGATTGAGGAAAGTATCGACTGTATCCACGAGTTATCCATTGGATGGCTGTTTCAAAGTGATACCAGTAAATTATAATTTTTGTTTCGTTTTGAGGATATTTTCCCGGTTTTACTGGAAAGTACCAACTCAAAAATCCTGTTTTCCAAACAACCACTTATATCTTATCATTTGAGCCCGGCATAGTATGTAATAGTTGAGAATCTATTTCATCAATGGAGGACATCGTAACATGACAATTAGTACGTCGTAATATTTATGGTACATGTACAGTTACTTTATAAATGGTGCCGAAAATCTGTAACTAATAATGTTTGCAATCTCAATCATATTTTAAGATTCGTGGTTTTCCAAGTTCCGTGGAGTCGATACGTGATTTGCGCTCCATCATTAGCCGTTTCGTTTGGCTCGTGTCTGCACAACATGCTGCTGTGAACTACGCTCTCGCTGATTATAGTACCTACGTCCCAAACGCACCGACCAAATTATACAACGACACAAAATCACCACCAGGGACATTCACTGTACTCAACCTACCTCAAAGGAGCACATCGGAAGTAAGTTTTCTTATTTATGAGGCGGAAGGTTGATACAGGGGGACAGGGAGGAGGGTGGTTGGGGAGCATGGGACGTACGTATCACCATACTGGAGGATATGGTAATCAGTACAAAACTGATGTATAATGAAAGGGGGATTAAATGATAAAACCAAAAGTTTACCTTATCGTTCTTTTTCTCATTATTGATATTAAACCCTGCATTCACGTGGTCAGTACTCGATATTGTTGTATTTCTGAAATAGATTTATACGGTCCGACTCATGGTCGTGCTATTATATATAAAGCGACCATTTGGGAAAGACAGAGACGTACAGCCGATGGATTCCCACGCTGGAACAGATGAAGGCGAGGAACAGGATAAGGCTGGAATATTACGTAAGTTCAGAAATTCCCGCGCCGGTTACCTTGGAGTATCGTGTATTACAAGTGTTGACAAGCGATATCTCAAACACTGTAGAAATCCAAATGAGAATCACGGAGTTAGAGGACGCCTTTTCCCGTTTTGAACGAGTTCACCTCGAATATGATAACTCCCTACCAGATACCCATGGGCGGAAAGCTGCCGATGAATATTTTGCAGAGCAATTTCAGAGAAAACACGACTTCCAAGTTACACTGAACAAGTGGATGGTAGAGGCTCGTTCTGAGGTACACGATTCAGAGATTAATCCAGGCGATTCAGCGAGTAATGTTGTCTGCAGAAGCAGCTCTTCGAGTTTACACTTCAAAAGAGCGAAGGCAAAGCAGGCAGTGGTCAGGCTGAAGCTATAACAGTTGAAGCGTAAACAGGATCTCCTGAAACAAGAGGAAGAAATGACGCGGAAGCGGGAATTAGTTGAGCTACAGGATGAAATAGAGCAGGCGGATCTTGAAGCGGACATTTATGCAAAAGAAGAACGGTTCTGACCACCAAGCTAAACCGATGGACTTAGTAGATCCAAAGAAGGAAGAGTTTGCGTCTGCTCGTCACGTGACCAACTCAAATGTAAATCCGAAAGCGGAAGTTTGGGTCGGTGCGGAGAAGAGACTGGGGATAGTGAGACGATGCTAGCCTTGGAGAGGATGGCCGTGACTATTAAGCAGGGATTCACATTGCCTAGGCCTGGACTGCATTATTTTGACGGAAATCCGTTGGAGTACAGGACCTTTACGAGGTTGTTTGAAAACAATATTGAAACCAAGGCGTCAAGTGAAAATGAAAAGTTGACTTACCTACTGCAATATTGTACCGGAGAGGCAAAGAAGGCTATCAAGATTTGCGTCATAATGGACCCTACCAAGGCATATCAGGTAACCAGAAAAATACTACAGGAACGATTCGGCCATCCATACACCAATCGTGGCCGAACATGTCAAGAAAGTGACAGAGGGCCCTGAGTTAAAGTCTTCAAATCGTTCTGGTGTTCTAACACTCGCAGACGAGCTCAGGGAGTGTGAAAATACGTTAGAGTCGATCGGATATTTAGATGAAATCAACAGCGCTAATAATCTAAGGAAAATCGTGGAAAGGCTCCCCTTCCATTTGCGGTCTAAATGGTTAGATAAGGCTGATAACATTCAGAGTCCGGCGGAAGGCCGCGGATACGCCACATCTCAGAGTTCGTCATGGATCGATATTCAAGGGACCACGGACACACGCCGTAAGTACAATTCAGGATTTAACAGGAATCTCACACAAGATAGAAACACGAACAAGAGATGCCCGTCATGCAATGGAAACCACGCTGAAAGGGCAAGCGTACGACGTGCGTCTCAAAATAGTCGGGAAGGCGAGACTCTGTGACAATTGCTTTGAAACAGGACATTTGGCGAAGGGATGCATGGAAAAGAGGGCTTGTGACGTTGAGGGTTGTAGAAGAAAGCATCATCCAATACTTCACCAACCAAACCTAGCTGGTACCAGTAACAGAACTCCGAGAGATCGTGCGGACGTTGGTACTCAAGTAAATGAAGGCGATGATGGTCAGTGCTGTGCAACCACGAGCGGAAGACAAAATATTTGCTTAAGAATAGTTCCTGTGAGAGTGCAAGGACAAGACCGATCCAAGACGGTAACGAGATATGCCCTTCTCGATAATGGTTCTGACGTGTCGCTGTGTGATGGGAAGTTAGCTAAAGAGTTAGGCCGGAGTCGAAGGTGTTCAAAGGGATTATCTACTCACGACACAGGAGAAATGGGATAGTCCAAGAAAGGGGTGGAAATCTGCCTAGAGGTTGAGTCTCTGGATGGAAACGAAAAGATTGACGTCAAGAAAGTCTGGACCGCAAACCAGTTGCATATTTCAACTCGAAGTATATTCCCACTCGCCATGATGCCAAAATTTGGTCCCACCTCCGAGACGTCGAACTGCCAGTTATTCAAGAGAACAACGCGAGATTGCTGATTGGAAGTAACGTCGCTGTACCCTTCTGGGTTCTCGATGAAAGGCGGGGAAACAAGGGAGAACCGTATGCCATTAAATCACCGCTTTGTTGGACTCTGATGGGACCAACAGACAGAGTGGAGCGCAAGGAAGAAAGTTTCAATGTGAATTTCATACGCATCAGTGGCGCCCACAAAGATGGCAATGACAAGTTGATGCAGCAAGTTGAAAGGTTTTGGAACATGGACTATCTTGGCTTGGTTTCCAAGTCTAAAATGTCGATGTCAATATAAGACAAGAAGGGGTATGCAACTATGAAAGATACAGTGAAGAAAGTAGGAGAGCATTACCAAGTGGCACTACCGTGGAAAAGCCAGACACTGGACCTTCCGAATAATGCTTCTGAAGAAGAGATTTCTTCGCGATGACGAGCTGTTCGAGAAATACAGGTCTCCAATCAGCGATTACATCAGCAAGGGCTACGCGGAGCGAGTGCCAGAAAGTGAGCTCGATGGAAAAGGAAGATTGTGGCATTTACCGCACCACACGGTTTTTCATCCGAATAAGCCTGGGAAAACAAGAGTGGTTTTCGATTGTGCGGCAAAGCACAGAGCCACATCTCTGAACGATGAGTTGCTACACGGGCCTGACCTAACAAATAGTGTAGTTGGTGTGCTTACTAGATTCTGTGAGGAACCGGTTGCTTTAGTAGCAGACATCGAAGCCATGTTCCACCAGGTGAAAGTCGAGCCCGAAGATTGCGATGTGCTGAGGTTTCTTTGATGGCCGCAGAACGAATTATCTCAGGATCCTGTAGAGTTCAGGATGGAGGTTCACCTTTTCGGAGCTACGTTCTCGCCAAGCTGCACGAAATTCTGTTTAAGAAGAACCGGACCAAAGTAATCGAGTCTACCCCTGAAGTCTGTCCTCGCCTTAGACCTCAGAAAGGACAAGCTTCCTGTTAAGAAGACACTTGGTGTCCACTGGGACATGGAGTCAGATGAATTCAGTTTCAACGTCGCAGTCAAGGACAAGGCGGCCGCTCGAAGAGGAGTATTGACTATAACAAGATCTGTTTACGATCCTCTTGGATTCCTGGCAAAAAAGTATGTTACAAGATATATGCAGGCTGAAGCTCAGTTGGGATGATCCAATCGGAGAAAGTGAAATGAGAAGATGGAAGGAATGGTTGTCCAACCTACCGAAGTTTTCACAGATCAAGGCAGAGAGATTTATGACTTTAAAGACATCATGAACATCCAATGGCATCATTTTGCTGATGCGTCGCAGACAACGTCCGGAGCAGTATCCTACATAAGACTGGTGGATATTAACGGCAGTATCCACTGTGCGTTCCTTTTTGTTAAGTCACGCCTGGCCCATATTAAGCCCATGACTATTCCGTGGTTGGAACTATCAGCAGCCGTGCTAGCTGTGCAACTGGATGAAGTACTTCGTGAATAACTCGACCTGACTATCAACGAGGCAGTATTTTGGAAGGATTCCACATCTACCCTGAAATACATTCAAAACGAAACTAAGCGATTACATAATAATAATATAATAATAATAATAATAGAGCATTTATATAGCGCCAAGCTCCACTAATTGTCCGTAGCGCTTTACAAGTTAATAACTAGATATGGCTAAAAATGACTAAAAAATATTTACAGTTCGCTAAAATAATTTAAAAAGAAGTAATAATAAGAATAACTATAAGTTAAAAGCTTCTTGAAATAGATGTGTTTTGAGTCTAGACTTAAACAAACTAACTGAAGCCGATTCCCTGATATTAGTCGGTAGCTTATTCCAAAGTCTGGGTCCGGCGACTGAATACGCTCTATCTCCATACGTCTTTAGGTTGGCAGTG
Source organism: Actinernus sp. WN-2022 (assembly GCA_030867875.1). Taxonomy (NCBI): domain Eukaryota; kingdom Metazoa; phylum Cnidaria; class Anthozoa; order Actiniaria; family Actinernidae; genus Actinernus; species Actinernus sp. WN-2022. Next base: position 338,534 of record JAOWCC010000237.1, read on the forward strand.
GGTTCATTGAGTAATTTCTTCGAAAATGATCTTAGACAGCGTGAAGAGGTCTTATAACTAATCAATTCCCTGATGTAATGTGGTGCGAGTCCATTCAAAGCTTTATAAGTCAATAACAGTACTTTAAAAACAATTCTAAAATGTACAGGGAGCCAATGTAACTTGACTAGTATGGGTTTGATATGATCATGCTTTCTAGATGAAGTAATGATGCGGGCAGCCGAATTCTGAACGTGCTGTAGCCTATCAACAAGATAGTTAGGGAGACCATGAAGCAAAGCATTGCAATTATCTAGCCTAGAGGATACAAAGGCATGCACCATTATTTCAGCAGTCTCCTGGGTCAAGTATTTCCTTATCTTAGCTAAGTTACTAATATAAAAATATGAGCATTTACAGATCTTTTTGACATGCTCCTTAAGATCAAAACATTGGTCGAATATAACTCCTAAATTACGAGCTTTTTCACTTGGCTTAACCTCCTCCTCACCAACTTGAATAAAATTAATATAGGGGCGTGGACGGTTCTTTGAGCTAATACATACGAGTTCAGACTTATCCTGGTTTAATTTTAGTTTGTTACGTAGCATCCAGTTGCCGATGTCTCTTAGGCATAGCTCCATAGCCACTCTTGCAGAACCTAGATCATCCTGGCAGCTAGTTTTGAATGACAAGTACAATTGTGTGTCATCTGCATATAAATGAAAAGGTATACCATGGTTTCTAGCTATATCGCCAAGAGGACTTGTGTAGAGGGAATATATAAGGGGTCCCAGCACTGAGCCTTGTGGAACGCCATATGGCAGATCTCTCACGGAAGATACACTGCCATTGACAGCAACAAATTGTTTACGTGATTCTAGATATAACTTGAACCATTTGAGGGCTGTACCTCTCACTCCAAATCGACTGTCCAACCTTGACAACAAGATTCCATGGTCCACAGTATCGAAAGCCGCTGACAAGTCAAGCAAAATTAGAAGAACAGATCGATTATTATCGATGGCAGTCAAAATATCATTCTGCACTCTTACAAGTGCAGTCTCCGTGCTGTGATAGCGTTTATAGGCAGACTGGAACACTTCGAGCAACTCGCATTTGTTATTAGTTAGGTGATCAATCATTTGTGAAGCCACAGCCTTCTCAGTGACTTTAGAGATGAGGTATAGATTTGACACAGGACGAAAATTCGAAAATTTCTCAAAGTCGGCACCAATTTTCTTTAGTAGTGGATTCAGCATAGCTGTCTTGAATCTCTGAGGTATATGGCCAGACTGGAGAGACAGATTGACGATACAGGTTATAACTGGCACAAGTAGATGCCTGCATTGCTTAAATACAGAAGATGGAATCGGATCCAGTGCGCATGACTTCGAGCACAGGCCATCCACATATCCAGATACTTCATTTTCGTGAACAGCATTAAATTCGGTGAGTAGATCCATTGGAGACATGTCGCCTTCAATATCCAACGAAACTGTACGGTAGAAGTCTCTGTTATTACCTTGAATGTTGTTAAGTTCACTGCGAATCTTCAAGATTTTATTCGTAAAGAAATCAGCAAATGAGTCTGCGAGACTGCAGTAATCAGGAACAGATGGATAGCGTTGGACAGACTTTGCATTTAAGAGTTTCTCCACAGTCTTAAAGAGTAACTTCGTGTCTGATGAATTCTCCCTTATGACAGCTGAATAATATTCAGTCTTAGCCGATACAATCATGTTGTTAACAAGACTGTTCTGATAAACATACCGTACTCTATCTGCAGGATGTTTGGAGGAACGCCATTTCCGTTCCAGTTTCCGTCTGATATTCTTCTGCTCATTGATGTCAATAGAGTACCAAGGTGCACTTGGACGAAGTACAACCACTCGTGACTTCTCAGGAGCATGAACATCGAGCGTAGATATCAACACATCATGATACTGTTCCACCAACTTGTCGAGATCAGAAGAACCGTCCAATACAAAGGAGCTACTGATGACGTCATTAAATTCAGAGTAGTCAATGGATCGTAAGTTCCGATAGCGAATGGTCTTTCTCTTCTGCTGCGGCTTACTCAATGCAAGATGCATGGATACAGCAAAATGATCGGATATCAAAGGATCTGCGACTAAAACGTCCTTTACAATATTACTTTGATCTGGAGTAATTAGAAGATCCAGTGTATGTCCGCTAGCATGTGTAGGCTCTGTTACCCATTGTTTCAAATTAAATGAATCCAATAAATCCAAGAAGCGACTACCATGAACATTATCGTTTTCGACATGTAAATTGATATCACCAGCAATCAGCAAATACCCTGGAGATGAAGAAATCCTCTCGAACAGGACAGAAAACTCTCGGTAGAAGGTCGTCAGCAGTGATGAAGGCGGGCGATACATAATTATCATCCTAACGGTCTTCGAGTTCTTAAGACGAATATCCATGAATTCAAAAGATTCAAAATCGCTATCCCATTCGCCATTATTACACTTAATATCCAAATTGTCTTTAAATAGAACCCCGACGCCACCGCCTCTGGACTCACGAGGAACATGAAGGAAGTCGTAGCCAGACGGACATAAATCCCCGATTTCAATATTATCGATATTTCCACTTCTAAGCCAAGTCTCCGTAATTGCGAGAATATCGATATCTTGATCTACGACAAAATCCTTCAGTTGACTTGTTTTATTTCTTACCGATCTGGTGTTCAGGAGACAGAATTTGATGCTCTTGACTGACTCAGTGGATGCCTGGTTAAAAGGAATAATATCCACTGGCACCCGGTTGCAAAACGACGTTGCGTGACGTGACACATTAGTGATCCGAGTGGAAATTCGGGGATAAATCTTGTTCTTCTGGGATTGTTCTTGTATAAGCCGTCTTCCAGCACGTTTACCTCTAAACCTGAGAATATCCAGACCCTTTAAATCGCGTAGAAGAGATGGTGTCATGCAGGCAGTATTAAAGTGCCTCAAAGAAATCAGTTTGTCACGCGAGTAGCATAATTGCGATCGAGACGAAAACGAAACGGCATTTGTAAGCAAATTCCGCTCAGTTAGTACGCCAGTTCCTTCGTAAGTAGCAGGTCCTGGGTTGCTTTGTACATCCATGTGAATAGTCAAATCAATATTGAGTAACTTTCCAGGTAACTGTAGACAAGTTGAGCCACGTTTACTTGACTTCAGGAGAGCATACGCAAATCGAGTATAGGTCATAGGCCGAGCTGAAACGTGAACAACTCTTAACCGGCTAAACCAGACGACAGGGAAAGAACTTGCATTCCTTCGGGTATCAAGTCGAAGCACTGAGTCGTTAGTAGCTATTAGAGAAGATTTCGAACACCGTGCAGCAGCCGGAGTAGCTACTAGAACCAAAAGTGCGAAGAGCTGTAAACGAGCAGCCATGATGGCGCTAATTACATGCATGAAGTGATACATACGTACATACGTTTGTACATACGTTTGTTGCATACATGCTTGCTCAACACAGTCCCAATAGAAGTACATAATGTCGGAACTCAAACCTGCAGACGATGCTAGTTGAGGTCTGATGATAGACCAAATGATGAAGAACAACCGCTGGCTAAATGGTCCTGAATTCCTCTTACGAGAGGAGAATTATTAGCCCAAGGAACTCTGCATTGCTCAAGCGAACAAAGACAATCCAGAAGTAAAGAATGACAACCAAGCTTACAACACAACCCGGCAGTTACGAGACACGTCTTGGATCTGATGATGAAGCTTTACAGCTCTTGGAACAAACTGAAGAAGGGCGTTGCATGGCTGTTGAGATTCAAGGAAGTTCTAATGCAGAAATACTGGTCGCGTAAGACAGATGGAGACGTTACAAGCAGGCTACCATTAGCTGGTGATCTAACAGTACGTGAGATGCAATTCACCGAGACAGAAATAATCAAGTACGTTCAAAGGCAATCTTTTCCTGAAGTATTTGCTGCACTCAAAGAGTCTGGTTTAAAGACTTCAAGAAACCAACGGCGTGCAGTCAAGAATTCAATATCGCCTATCTACAAGCTAAATCCAACATTAGTCGTGGATGGATTGTTGATGATCGGAGGAAGACTAGCGAATACCCCTATTGATTACAAGCCGAGGTACCAGATGTTGCTGCCTTACCATCACCACATGACAGACATAATAATTAGACAGTTCCATGAGTCATCGGGCCATCAAGGTCAAGAGTACGTCTTATCTATCCTGAGACAAAGGTACTGGGTGGTAAAGAGACGATCTGCTGTGCGTCGAGTCATCAGCGACTGCTTCCCTCATCGAAAGCGAAGTGCAGTTCGAATAGAGCAATTCATGGCGCAATTTCCACAGGAAAGACTGACCCTAGATGAACCACATGTTTCCTCGGTGTTTCCTAGATGGCCCAATGTACGTCCGACAAGGTCGAAGTCGCGTGAAACTGCATGGATGTCTATTCACCTGCTTGACAACACGCGCAGTGCACAACGAGATAGAGAACTCACTCGACACAGATGCGTTCATCAACGCATTCCGAAGGTTTGTCAATCGACGAGGACACCCCATGAACGTACGCAGCGACAATGGTACCAACCTACGTGGAGGAGAGCATGAAATACGAGAAGCGCTCAAAGGGTGGAACCAACAGAAGATCAACGACTACTCACTTCAAATAAATATATCTTGGATGTTCAACCCGCCAACGGCGTCACATATGGGAGGTATTTGGGAGCGGAAGATATTAAGAAGCCTACTAGAAGAACGACTTGTTACTGACGAGATGCTGAGTACACTGATGACAGAGGTCGAAGCCTTGCTGAATAGCAGACCCCTTACCAGGAATAGTAGTGATCCTCGCGATCTAGAACCGCTCACCACCGGGATTGTTCATGAGCAACGACCAATACTGCAAACGTCGCTGGAGGCAAGTCCAATATTTGGAAGACGTATTTTTGAAGAGATGCTTTGTAAGTCGTAACTTTGCTGTCGGTGACTTGGCCTTAGTGGTAGACGAAAACGTACATCGTGGGTAGTGGCCATTAGGAAGGATAATGGAAATTCATCAACGAAAGGACGAACTTGTTAGATCCGTCAAGGTTTTGACTAGATCCAACATTCTCACTAGACCCATCACCAGCTAGAGAATGACTGGCTATAATGTGAAACTATAGGGGTTAATGGAACATTAGTCTCTTCGTCTCCTGATTTTAGCAGCCCTTCACCTCTCAAAACCTTGCATTTTATTGGACCCCATTTGGACTGCACTGACAAAGAATTCCATTGTTTTAGGGTTAGGATTTGTATTGTTTCAGGGTTAGGCATTGTTTTGATAGCTAGTACTATTCCACGTTCCGAGGAGGTGAAGGCCGCCCCCCTGATTTGAGAGTAATGAACACATTGCTAGAAGGTTAATTGGAGATATGTAACGACCAGGAATGTTTATTCCTTATTTAAAGCAACCAGTTACGTCATTGTTTGGTGAACCTTAATTATGTATATATTTATTGTTCGTTTTGTGTAGGCCGTTATGTAATCGTTTATTTAGCTACCGTAATTATGCAATTTCTTTGATTTATTCGTAGTTCGCCAGGTATTAAATACATGTTGTAAAATGTTAATAATTTTAGTGCCATAACTGCGAGTGGTAGAGTTGTACTTGTGCGAATGTAACAGTGACAGAGTTTGTAAGTTTTACAATATTTAGTAAATTATTTGATTTATTGGCTCGCCCAGTACTAAGCACTAGTTTTATTGTTTGTATTCATAGTGTATCGGAAAAGAGTAAAAGGCCGTATTCGAACTTGATGGGTAGTGGTTGCTACATCAACTGTTTTCTAACCATTAGCTCACTTTGAAAATATCAGAAAGGCGCAAACATTGTTCACAAACGTGGCACGCACGCCACAAGATAAGGTTTTATGTTTGGGTTAAAAATGTTTTATTATCGATGTGATGGATTATAATAATACAATTATCCTGTTCGAACTTGAGGAATATTGCCTGATTTTAGCCAACTCTAGCCTTCGACCCTCCTCGGCTAAGTATATGGTGATATTCCGCGCAATCTTGTAGGATAACAAGAGAGGATGAGGTAAGAGAACATACGTCTCCCCGTGACCCATGATAATTATTTGAAATATATTTTTAGTTTCACAACACGTGAGTTTTTTTAATCTCGTTCTGATAGGCCAACTCGTTAGTTACCCATTGTTTATATCCCTGGGTACTCATGGCATCGTTATAAACCACTCCTTAGCACAATAGCGCCACTTAATGCCAATCAGGTGTCTTTCTTAAAACAATCAGGCTGTGTCCTGTTAATCTAGAAATAAATTTCAATTAATTATCACTGAAACAGACCCATGTATGGTGAATTCATACTCTTACCTCATTCTGGCTTGAACCCAAAATGGATTCCCAGATATTTAGTAGTCTGGGATAGATAATTTAATCAACAACATTCATTACTACTACAATTATTGATCGGAAATGAACTTCGTATACGAGCAAAATTAAAGGTAACATTCTTCACGAATTGTGGCCTGCACTCTTCTTCAGACTCCTGCTACGCGGTCGAGAAAAATTAACCCAGTCCCCCGTAACCTTGGTCGGGATCGAGAGCATCGCTGCCGGATGAGGATATTCTCTTTGATATGTCTCCAGAAGGTTAACGTGTTTATAAGTCGAAGCGACAATTCGTTGTTTGGGTGCAGTAGAATGTTGTAAATGTTTTGCAACCATTTTTGGGCGTAATATTCCTTTAAAATATATTGTATAATTACGTAATCTTAGGAACATTATACTAATTAGTTGAACATGAATTGGTGCATAACATCGAATTTGTTTTTTTTAGTTGTCGTTCAGGCGTCAGACGGCAATTGATGCATGAATTGCAATCTTACAGAAATATATTTTAATAGATGGAGCTGACAAAAAACTATTGAACTAAAATTAGATCATTACTTAAAAACGTCATTGAAATTTGATCCCTCGGTAAATGAAAATGGGAGAGGTTAATATGTGTTTTACCTTTACATTTAGGTTTAATATGTGTCGCGAGTCATCGTGTTTTCAAATGTTACCTTAATTATAACTTATCAATAATTATAACTGGCTAACGAGTCTATATTTTTACCTGGTGCAACAAATAGTAATGATATTTTCATTCCATTTTCAGATTCAAGACAATTTTATGATGAGTCTGGCCTCCTTCAGGTACGATCGCTTGTTTGACTATGGCCCACTCCTGGAAGACCCTATAGCACGGCAGGTTTTGCATTATCATTACTACCAACTTAATGATGTTGTGGAACCGCTGTTGGACAAGAGAAACAGGCAGCGATACAAACTCAGACAGCTGACTTACCCGTACTTCCTGCCAAGATGGTTGCCGAACGGAATTCAAACTTAGGAAGAACGATTAACTTCCACTGGCTTCCACTTCACCATAATAAGTTAATATAGACATGGGTAAATATTGATGAACTCTATTGTACTTCACGTCAAGCCTAGTGTAACCGGATTTTTAAGGACAAAATAAAACAAGGTTAAACAATACTTTCATAGTCTACATGTACATGTTTTAGTTACGGTACGGATACACGCTGCAGCATTGCACGGGCAACATTATAGCAACATTGTATTTCACGTCAAGTTTAATGTAACTGGGTTTTTAAGGATACAATAAATCATGGTTAAACAATGCCCTCGTCGTCTACATGTTTTAGTTAAGGTACACGCTGCATAATTGCACGAGAAACATTAACAGCAACATTTATATTATTTTTGACATATATTGACGTTGCAAAAGTAAGATCGAGTTCTACTTCTAAAACCTGCGCGCCACAAATTTCACATTACAGTGGACCCCACTTTACAGACACCTCATTATTAACGGACAGTGTCCGCATTTTTGTGACCCGACTGGTACAAAGTTAAATTTAAATTTAAATAAGTTAAATACGGACACTTTAATCAATTACACATCTTGTGTTAAATGCCACATTCATGAGCATTTTGGAGATATAAACCTCTGTAAACCATAGACGCAACACTCAAATCAAGAAATATTCTACCATTCAACTATTCACTTGAAGTAGAATCGATATTAATTTCACTATACATATACGCTTAAAAGAATCTTGGAAAAGCATACAACACTCCCCATCTCCTTTGTAAGAGTGTAACTATGAGAAGCACTTTAACAAACTCGTCGAATGGACTGCATGCAGGCAAATGGAGTTAAAACTTTTCAAGTACCATCATCTTTCTATTATATTTTAGTAACAATTATGTACCGGCTTTTTACGTTCTCGGGAGTATTAAAACAGAGCACTATATGACGCCGATAAACCGGCTTTTCACGTCTCAAGACGAGCTTGTCAAACTCTAGTTGTGAAATCAACGTTACTCTGCAGTGTTAAGTGTTAAGCTTCTGGACATTTGACAGATTTGAAGGTCCTTATCATAATCTGCCCCTTTCTTAGGCCACAAAATAGGTACTATTTGCAGAATTCGCGGACGTGCTGCTTATTCATATACAATATGATTCTGGTAATTGTAGAAACTATATAATTGTTTTGCAGTAAACATATGCCTCACGTTTGATGCATTGCTGTTCTGAGTAAATCGTCGGGTAGAACGCGAAACCCCATATCGTAAGGGCTCCGTTTTAGCATCTGTAAGAATTGGATTAGCTAGTAAGATTAGTTTTCCGGACTAGCCGTTAACTAATCCTGCCGTTTTATTTAGGCAATGTAGCGGCCGTGTTCTGATGAACTTAATACAACTAAGAATAACAGAGATTGTATCGTTACGGACTTGTGGTTATGACCTATGTCATGGAATGGCTCATTCTCATGTTACCACTTACCGTTCGAAAACATTCCCGCATATTTCACACGGCGTTGTATTTTAATCTCTCTTAATCTCTTACGGCGTTGTATTTTAATCTCTCACGGCGTTGTATTTTAATCTCTCTCAGTCTCTGTCGAACTGCAGATTTCCTCACGTGAAAAGATATGACATGAAACGGACATTTTCTTTTAAATTGTTGATTTAACACATACTTTATAGTGCTAGCGCATTTCTGTCTGAAATGTCTGACTAGGTTAATTGTTTTGTTATCTTGACATCGTCAATCAGACAGACTGCATGGAGATTGGATTCGATGCCGGCGCTGCCCGGCGCTCACACAACAGAACTCGGTCGTGTTGCCGGACTTTTACTGGAGTGTACCCACGGGCAGTATATCTGCCTCTTGTTCGGTTCATTGCTGTTCTGATTGTAGTAACAAGTGGTGTAGAGGGTTTTAAAACCAGTGTTTAAGTTCTTAGTAGCTGAGAGCTAACGACCCAATCTGAATGGAGATGACAATTCCCGCCAATTTATTATTGTCTTGTATGAAACTCGCTGTCAATTATCATAATCAAGCAAACTATGGGCAAGGTAAGTGACTACAACGGTAAACGTTCCCACGTTAATGCTTGCTTTATATATATTATTTGAGTGAGTGGCGGCATTTCTTTTTTTTTTTCTGGTGCATGATAGCGTGTTCATTTTACAAGCTTGCATGTTTGGAATTGCAATTATGATTAGGGCTTTCAGCGCAGAGATGTTGATAGTTACTATTATATACGCACATACGATGAATACTCTTCTTAAAGGGGCCGTCTCACCCACAGTGCTTAGCATGCTTTTGTTATTGTTTATATCCGGGACTTTGACCCCTTGTTCACGGCGGGAACTTCACGAACTAAGCGTATTCTTTATGTTGGTGACATGATAATTTTGATTTGAACATGGATGACCTTGATGAAACTAATAGTACCTTACAAGTTGAATGTGAAGTCAACAAAGTGCACTAATTCTACCTTATTTTGATTACTGTAGTTCTGTGTGGGCCAATATTGGTAAGGGTTTATCAGATAAACTTCAACAGCTTCAGAATAGGGCTGCTAGAATCATCACCTCTGATTACGAGATTCGATCCAGTGATCTATTGAATGAACTAGGTTGGGATAGGTTAGAACACAGGAGGATAAAGCAATTGGCTACAATCATGTTTAAAATTTATAATGATCTTTCTCCTCCATATCTGGAACAGATTTTTACTAATATTTCAAGTGTTCACTCGTATAATCTTAGAAACTCTGTATCAAATTGGCATATTCCCAGACCTAGAACTGAGGCTGCAAAGTCCATGCAGCCTGCATTATAGGGGATCTATCCTATGGAATAAAATCCCCATTGAGATAAGAGGTAAATCAAATTTAAATAATTTTAAAAGTATGCTACATAATAAGGTTATTTTTAATACATTAGTTAAATAAACTAGTAAAGTTATACTTAGCTTATTGTACATCTAAAATTAAGATTTTAAGAGTAGGTTTAGTCTCTGTTCATCAATTAGTTATATTTAGTATTGTTTCAATTACATGGTTATATAATTATAGTTTTAAACACGGCTCCCAGGAAGATCATTTTATGTATATGATGCGACTTCGTGTATAAATAAAGATTATGTATGTATGTATGTATGTATGTTATACAGCAGTATTTGGCTGTACTATAACATTTACCGCTCACCCGTCGTCGCTGCTATAAACAGAGAACACACTCTCCGGATAATACTAATAATTATGAAAGCGAAAGGTTTCTCTGGGGTTTCTCTCCTCGGTTTTATTTTTACTTGCAGACAGAGAGAGAGATATCTGCTAGCAGGCAATCTCGTTGGTGGCAGTAGCAGAGAACCAGTTCAAGAGAGAACAGTGAACGAATTACAGCTCGTTTCAATGGGAAATTATTATCACGGCGGCTCTGCCTCTGTTGTCAAATTTAGTGTGAGTATAAACTTTGATCGATCCCGGTGAATCCGAAAATCTCGGCGAAATCACTGTGTGAAAGCCCTTCGAAACCAGAGAGAGACCTGTTTCCACAAGTTAAATGCCGAGGCCCTCAAAATGATTTTAGAAAATTGCTCAATTCTTTTCGGGTCGACCAAGCGGAGTTTTGTTGCCTATAACATTTTGTTGACTATAATATTTACCGCTCACCCGTCGCTTCCGAACCCTGCCATCAGTACTATAAACAGAGAATACTAATAATTATGAAAAGAGAGGTTTCTCCCCTCGGTTTTATTTTTCCCTGCAGAGAGAGAGAGAGAGAGAGATCATGCATCTGCTAGCAGTCAATCTCGTTGCTGGTGCCAGAGAACCAGTTAAAGATAGAACAGTGAACGAATAACAGCTCGCTTGAATAGGAAATTATTATCATGCAGTCTCGGCGGCTTTGCTTGTCAAATTTCGTGCGAGTATAAACTTGAAATGATCTTTTACCCATGCCAGTGAATCCGAAAATCTCGGCAAAATCACTGTCTAAAAGCCCGAATTCCGCACTTCGAAACCAGAGAGAGACCCGTTTCCACAGTTAAACGCCAAAGCCCTGAAAATGATTTTACGAAACTGTTCTTCAAGTGGAGTTTTGTTGCAAATTGTGTCACGTATAAAGCCAGCCACGGTGTTCAAAAACCCAAATCGGCTCAAAGATAGTAGATACTCGAACTAAGCACTAATATATCTTTACATCTAAAGATTAATGGTCAGAATAGCTTCTCCATGTTGTAGGTGGAAATCGTGGACACAAACGGACAATTGTTTCCTTTCGCCGAGGACGAACGAGACTGGCACCATCAGAGAACTACCGGCCACCTGAAATAAAACTAAAATTGCATGACCAAATAATTTAAAACACTTAAATAAGAGGCTCAATAGGAAGAGCAATAAAAAAACGTTCAACCTAGTATGATTTTGTTGACGATAGCTGGAAGGATGGCAGAGATGTAGAAAAGATTAAAACCCCTACCATAATACTCTGGATTTCGATGGCATCGAAAATGGCCGCTATGCTATGTGAGCGCGCTAAGCACTGTGGGTGAGACGACCCCTTAGGAGAGAGTAAGTTGCGATCTGAGCACAGGCAGCCCAGACTCGACATATATTTCCCACTTTTTGGGTTCAATCAATCAATCAATAACCTTTATTTTAACACGATAATTATTAAAGCTTACAGCTTGTGGGGTCGTGTATAACTAAATATATATACAATGATTATAAGATTATAATAATATAAAAACATCTAACGGACGAATTAAACAACTACTGTCTAAATTTATTTACAATAATTAAAAGAAATAATGCTTTAAAGTTAAAATATGAATTATGTATATAAATATTCCCCTAGTCTAAATTTAGTAGTCTGCATTGAATTAGTGGAGAAGTTAAAATCTTTAAAAGTATCCATCTTTACTACTTTGTTTGATAGTGCCTTGGTGCATGAAGTAACAATGCTAGTGTTCTTTGATATTAATGCGTTCCACAATGTTGAGCCTCTATAGGCAATGGAGTGTTTCATGTAACGTGTATTGAAACGTGGCGTAATAAGTTGGTCAATAGCACGGAAAGAATATTTTGGTTGGCGCTTTTCAATTATGCCTGACATAACTGTAGGTAACCTATTTAGGTAGGCTTTGTGAATTAATTTAACAATAGCTAACTTATAGTTATCGAATAGCGTTGACCATTTAGCGTGATTTAGTACGTCTTTAGAAGGCATATCCCTTGGTAAGTTGAATATTATTCGTGCAGCCCTACAGTGTAATCTTTCAAGAGAGTTAAAATTATCTATACAATTACACCTTCCCCAGGCTACTAGCCCGTACGTAACGGATGGCAGAATAACTTTACAATAAAACGATTGGAGAATGTCTGTTGATAAAAATCTTGATCCCTTCAAAAGATCTAACTTCCCTGCAAAGTTCTTTTTGAGTTGGAGCGTGTGAGCTGTCCAGCTAAGTTTGTTATCTATAGTCATCCCTAGTAGGCGCGTCTGTGAAACCCACTTAATGACCGAGCTTCCTACGTACACAGGAGCCATAGGGCCCATACAGCTACTTCTACTTAACAACATGGCTTCACATTTCTTAGGGTGTGGTGTAAGGGTATTTTTAATACACCATTCATAGAGTTCCTTTAACGCGAGGTTAAGTTCTTCAATGACCTCGTCCGCTGATTTACCGGAACAAAATATTGTAGTGTCGTCAGCGTACATGTAGACAGACCCCGATTTCACTGATGTTGGAAGGTCATTTGTATAGAGAACAAATAGTGTTGGGCCTAATACTGATCCCTGGGGTATACCAAATGTAACTGGAAGCTTCGCCGATTCTGTTCCGTTAACGTTTGTGTATTGGTTCCTGTCTTTCAAATAGTTCTTCAGCCACGCAAACAGGGGACCGTTGATGCCAAAATTGTCCTTAAGTTTAGTTTCTAGAATTGGGTGAGACACGCAATTGTACTATGTTTCATTAGCGATCTCGGAAGAGTTTATATAATTGCTCCTTGTGAATTCTCTTTTCCGATCCCTACTAAATAAATCTTCAATGATAAAAGATTGATACTTATTGAAGTTGTGTGAGTGGTTTTGGGGTGATTTGGGGACTTCTAAAGCAGTTTATTAGGCCTCGAAGTTTTGACGGTTGGCCGCGTGTCTACCTCAAAGACACAAATATACACAAATATACACAAGGTATGCAGCTTTCAGGCGCTTTTCATCGATGTGACCTCACTCGCCGCCGAAATTCGACAAGAAATTCAAATCGATTTCGCCTCTGCTTTCGGCACACAAATCCAGAGATGTGTAAGCACTTCTCATCCACGTTTCAGGCGAAACGACGTGAAAACGGCCTGGAAAATAAATTCCGAATTCAAAATATTTCTCTCGGTATACGATCTGCAGATTGATCGGTCCACAAATCAGGGGTAGACATCGCAGGCGGTGCTTTCAAGATGCGTGGCATGGCAACTGAAACTTTTTGAAAATATCCCTCCCCACTAAGGAGAATTGTTATGCACTTCCGTTCTGCTTGAAGTACATGACAACTCTTCTTAATGGGAGGGGTATTTTCAAAAAGTTTCAGTTGCCATGCCACGCATCTTGAAAGCACCGCCTGCGATGTCTACCCCTGATTTGTGGACCGATCAATCTGCAGATCGTATACCGTGAGAAATATTTTGAAATTCGGAATTTATTTTCCAAGCATACTCCACATACTCCACATAAGTACTGAGCGGGAATCAGAATAGTTCAGAGATAACATCCGAACTTTATCCCCGTAAATTTGAAATGTCGGCTTCGTCTTGAGCGGCACTAATACTGTTAAAGAGTAACACATAATGCAACCTGGTTTCTCAATGATTTTAAATGGCGTTTGTTCTTGAGAATTTATTTCACACTTGGAGTTTTAGTTTAAAGAGTCCCAATGTGTTTTGAAAGTTTACGCGAAATCGAACCACCGTGAAAGAAAACACGCAAATAAATGAATAAAATTGAATTTTAATCAGATGACGTCACGGACACGGTGTGTTGACCGCGCGCCCAGCCGTTAGTGGGGGGAGGCTTTGGAGAAACGACACCCCAACGGCTGAAACCGAGCCTAGTACATCAGTCGATAAATTGCCGTTCCTCACTTGTATCCATGCTGCTAATAAATAAGTACAGACTAATATAATATTCTCCTCAGCGAGCAAATAAAGTTACTGCTGCTACTGATTTTCTATTGCTGTATGTTGTTGCTTGACTTATATTCCTCGCCTCGTGTATTTGATCAAGAAGCGAACTGTTTGTGTTCTTCTAATCTCATGCATAAAAATGCATAAAATATATTAAGTGTTCATGCATTCAGTTTTAAAATCCTAGAACGCGCTGAATAATAACGTCCTGCATCAAGTTCTCTTGCCAGTTCTTCCTTTGTGGATGTTTGATTAATGATTCAACCCTGAATCGATTTTAGTTAGAGGCTTTCTTAAACTAGACAGAGTTTTGACGGTTGTGTGAGTTATTAGGCGCTCGTCACAGTCAGTGAACACAAAAATCAAAACAAAAACACAGGTTTCACGCAAAGTAACACCCGGGGATAACAGGATTTTCTTGTCTCCTACAACCGACGGCCTCGGTGTTTAAGTGTTTGTCAGACAATCATTCGATATACTGATTCCGCGCAAATTTCCGCGACTTCTTATCGAGAAGGCATGTTGGCGGAGTTTGTTGTTATTATAAAGTACATGAAAATCCACTGAGATAAATGTAGTATCTAATGAGTTTCTCGGATGATAGCCCTTAATACAAAACACCAACATCTGGGCTTACATTGTATTTCCATCTCAAACTGATTTAAAACTAAACAGCTCTCGAGCTGCCCTTCATGAAGACGAGTTTGGCGAGCATATAAATAATTGAAGTATATAATTCGCATTCATTTTTGAAACCTGCCCTAACTGATAGCCGCATATATGTTGGCTCAATCCCGGTGAAGAAAAATATTTTTGATTTGTGGACGATCCCTTAGCAGATCAAGATGAAATACTATTCCAATTGCCCTATATCATTATGACGTCAAATCAAAACAATTTATTGTTTAAACGCTAAGGATCACGGTCGTGGGAGGGGGACTAAACAGCAACAACACAAAGGCAATATCTATCAAATGCATTTTGTGGAACGTAGAATAGCGGTAACAGCCACCAAATACGGTAAATATTATGGGATAAACATTGATACAGCTGATATCTGGAAACCAGACAATTCGAAGTTCAATTTTCCTCAGCAGAGCAGATTTAGTTCAAAATTATATTGTTCATGTCGATTCTGTCCCCTTCATAAACAAGCCGTGACGTCATAATGATATAGGTCAATTAAGGGCAATGAGATGTGTTATTTGATGTTCTTCTTTCTTCTTAAATTAACTAATGTTATTCACTTTTTCAAAACTTAATGGAGGCTATAAAACTATGGGATACCCGTTCACTCCACGTTAGATCATATAATCACTGCCACAGCGGTCCGCAGTCACGCTTGCAGTTATTTTCACGGCTTAATTGGGGTATTTTTCGTTCTCAAATGTTTGAATTCATCGACTTCAGACCGAGGACCGCGGTGGCAGTTAATTTTAGGTAAGATGTCTTTAAAAGTGGCCGAGTATTCTATAGTTGATAAATCTATTCAATTTATTAACTGGAATACTTGATAACGGAAGGAAAAGTTACTGGGTGTCTAGAAAACGAAGACCAAAGACCTAGAAAACGAAGACCCTTGAATTTAACTAAGTTTGCCGTTCAGTACAGGGAAAAAAACTCGGCTGTGCAGTCCGTTAACCCAGTTAAACATGTAGTGTGCTGAATGGTCCAAAAATTATACAGGAAGGAGAAAAAAAACATTGTCAATCATCTCTCAAAACTGAAACAGTATGCACTTTCTAACACATTGAACACAATGGCGGTGGACCAGAAGTTATTTTTCTCCGCTTGCGACTTCATTCTCGCGCGCCAGTTCTAGGCTGTCGCGGTTCGCCGCTCGGTAGCCATTCGGTGTGTTGGCGGGGAAAATAACCTCTGTGTGCTGCAGCTTCTGTTCATAATCTTTGCGGTCTCCTGCTTTTCCTTGAAGTTTCCAGTGACAAAAACCAACACATTCAAAACCTGCAAAGCACTAAGCGATGATTGATCATGTAATGTTATGTTAACTTCATTACTGTCTATTGACAGTGCACGCCATCTCTCCGTTGGCGTAAACGAGAGAATTTTCCATGCAAACGTCCCGTAAAACTCCTGTCGGCCCTACAACAACTGAACATGCATCTTGTAGAAACGACCACTTTTGAGAGATGATTGACAATGTTTTTTTTCTCCTTCCTGTATAATTTTTGGACCATTCACCACATAACATGTTTAACTGGGTTAACGGACTGCCGGGATTCGTTTCCTGTACTGAACGCCAAACTTAGTTAAATTCTAGGTCTTCGTTTTCTAGGTCTTCTTTTTCTAGGTCTTCGTTTTCTAGGTTTTCGTTAAATTCTAGGTCTTCGTTTTCTAGGTCTTCGTTTTCTAGGTCTTCCTTTGCTAGGTCTTCGTTAGTTCTAGGTCTTCGTTTTCTAGGTGTTTGGTCTTCGTTTTCTAGGTCTTTGGTCTTCGTTTTCTAGGTCTTTGGTCTTCGTTTTCTAGGTCTTCGTTTTCTAGACACCCGAAAGTTACTCGCCTCAAACATTTCAGCAGTGATGCCAGTGACCTTCTGGCCGAGAACACAACCTAGCATTGATTCTGCCGCCCGCACGGCCTTAAATTTTGAAGTATAACATTTTCAAATCTAGTGATTATTATCTAACTAATTCATTGGCGTTACGGGTGTACCAAGTGAACCTATACTTCACAAATTCTTAGATTTGTAGATTGCTAGCAGCTTTTTCTGTGTTTAAGTTTTTCCTGGCAGTTGCACTAAAATGAGTTCTGAGAATCGATTCACAGAAGTGACCACGTGCCCGAAAGCTGGCAGGCAGTACATGATCATGAGCGAGAAATGTATGCCATACATGTCTATTTAAATTACATAAGCCCCCTCGATGAGCTTTAGCTCTTGGAGCAAATGTAACGAATATATATTGTTTAAAAAAAAATAAAAAAAAATAAAAATTACTGGTATAATTTTCTACCTTTGGAAAGCTTGTCCTCTGCCTTGTTGAATATACGTTTTACACAGTCTTGTAATGCATCAAACTTATGGGACTGTTCTGATTGTTCGGCTTATACTCAGTCATTTTGGGTGGAATCGAATGTGTGTTGTCCATCCAGTAATGACTCCTTTATCATGTGAAATAGTGTTGTCTGTTTCAGTACGTTTGGCATCACCGATATAAACATCTATATAAACATCTGTGGTTCTTGTTCTCTTTCTTCGTGTTCTTGGATCAATAATGAAAGGAAATTGCGTGTTCTTGTTCTCTGCATGTCCATCGCGTTTTCTGGAATTCATAGGTAGCTAACACAAGCACTGCACTGTGTACATGTGAAAATATCTTACAATAGAAATTGAATATCCCGCAACTTGACGTGTCAAGATAAGTGTCAACCTTAACCAATCGGATCACGGACTGCTCTTATGACTCTCAAAATTTGAATACCTTCAGTAGCACAAACCGAATTTATAATTATTAACCGTCATTTCGGCGTGGGATATGTGGATATAAAAGCATATGGCGCTCGTGTTCCTCATGATGATAGGAATGCCTAGGGTTACACGCATGTCGAAGGTAAGAATTCGTAGCTTTTGTTCTATTACATTGAAAAACACAGCATTTGTGCAAATTACTAATAAGAAAGCGCGTGTATGATTTAGATCAAGATTACTTTCACTTCCCGCGACGAGTGATCCCAAAGCAAAATCAAATCAAAGTCACAACACATTTGGAGCACCGATACTCTACTATCAGTATTAAGAACGGTACAACTACGACAGTATGATTAAAATAGCAGTCAATCAAGGCCTATTGAACTGAAGAAGTTCGAAATTTATTTAATTTAATCTTAGTGCCGAATATTTGCCTGCTAACCTCTTGTATTTACCGACTTTGGCTAAACTACAACTTTAACACTCGGGCTTCAAAGTTCAAAGTAGTGCAGTGACTTTAGCATTTAATTATATATCGGCATATCATTTACTATGTAAGCGTAGGTTAGGCATAGGTCGCACGCAAGACATAAGTTATAGGATATTCCAAATCGCGTAAATCCGCCATTGACAAATCCAGGAACTGTTAATAAGCATGCCACAAAGAAATTTCATTCAAATTTTGACATATCTTTTTTGTTGTTATTGAGGAAGGAAATCTTGAAAAAATCTTTGCAATTTGCTTGAGATGACAAACTCTTTTAATCAAAATTCTATAAATCGAATGTTGCGATACAAATCATAGTTAAACCCAAACACCCAAACTCCCTGCTACAATTTCGTAGTTAAGTTATATTACAACTTCCAGCTTATTTTGCCACGCTATGATAAAAAAAGTCGAACTCTAGATGCTGCGATATTTATCTTCTCCGCCAATGCCGATCAGTACTAGTTTTTTTAAAGGAACTACAGTATAATTAATGATATTATTAAAAGTGTGAACCTTGGATTTACACGCAGGCTATCTACAATTTTGGACGCTTAATAAAAGGTTCCTACTAAAAATATTTCGGTTGAAAAATTGAGTGACGCTAATAACTTATTTTGAAAAGATTCTATTGAGTATTAATTCGCAGACTACAACAATTACCTATTAAGAAGTTTAATGTGTGTAAATTGATCGACTCCGTTTTGCAAACCAAATGCCTCGCTTCACGCAAACATGTATTCAACAACGCTAGGTTTTAGTCGTGAAATTAAAGTAGATGAGATTTGAAGGTCATTTCTGACAAAATTCGATTCTTCCTCAGTATAAAGCTAAGAAACGTCTAAACAATCACTTAAAACAGGTTTTGTAAGGGGCATTTTCTAATCAAAACAGCATCTCTTTTATTTTGCGATATTGGTATTAGTTTCGCTTGCCTCAAACAGCCCGATACTATTTTTTTAAATAATAATAATAACACATTTATATAGCGCCATATACACTAACTGCCCTATGGCGCTTTACAATTCCTATATAAAACTTAATACTAAAATGTTATAACACATTACTAAGAAATCTAGAACCATATAATTAAAAATAAGTTTTCTTAAAAAGGTATGTCTTTAAGCGAGATTTAAAAACAGAAACCGAGTCACTTAGCCTTATTTCTAAAGGAAGATTGTTCCAAAGTTTTGAGGCGGCCACCGAGAACATCCTATCGCCATAACTCTTTAAGCTCGATTTTGGTACTATAAGAAAGTGCTGACTACATGACCTAAGATTCCTTCTCGGAGAGTAAATATGAAGAAGATCACTAATGTAGACTTATAGGAATAGATACTGGTACCAACCATGATGGCGGATGGTCAAGCGCTTGGAGCAGAAGAAAATGTCCTCTCCCACAAAGCTAATGTCAGGGAGTCTTTTCCTGAGCTGAGGGGATTCTCGTAGAGCTGTGCCGACAACCAAGGTTGGATCTAAACGTACTTTATTACTGGTCTCAATGACTGGCAACTTACAAGAGTATTCGTTCTGTATTTATGTCATTTACAAACAATGGTCCCTGTGGAAGGCAGATGTCCTTGACCAGAATAGTTCTCAGCTATAATGGTGTGTGTGATAGACAGATATCCTTGACCAGAATAGTTCTCAAGCAATACAGCTGTCTTTACATGAACTCCTATTGTAGGTAGGGTCGTGCGCCTGATCAAAGCAAAGAAAACTGTTCCAGACGATCGACAACGTAAATAAGATATGTCAAAGGTGAAACTAGAAATCAAATATCATAGTTTGAGCGTAAAACATTATATGAGTCTTTAGATATGTTCCATAGAAATCCAACTTGAAGTTGGTAACTAATTTGCATTGACGGAAAGTTCAATGGAGTTGGTACCTGGCAAAGTACGGAACTGTAATTAGAAATACTCAAATCGTATTGGCTTGTTGTCGGGATCGCTTGGTACCGATAGCTTAAGATATAATCAAACATTAAAATAGGTTATTGGAAAATGAATTATATTCAATGTTATAAATGGATCGAAGGCTCATGACCAAACGAGTTTAAAAAAAGAACGATTTAATTAAAGTAACTCAACTTTGGATGCGTCGAGCGTGGGCTAAACTAGAACTTGTTAATTTATTATATGTTTCTCCTAGAGTAGGATTTTGTCTAAAATCGTAAGATCCTTTTTCTTAACATGCGTCCTTCCTCAGCCTCGTGCACCTCGAGCTCTTTTTTTTTCAATATTATATGTAACTCATAAGCGGATAAATCCATTTAGCTGTTGCGAAATAGTTAAATGTTGGACAATTACGTTATTTTTTGTTGTTATTGATTAGAGATTAAATACTTATCATAAATGTGAATAATATAATAGCTAAAATGGTTTTTTTTGATAGCACAAGCAAGTGTAAGGTTAAAGTAGTAAAAGTAGAAATAAATACCTTTTTACGTTCTTGCGTGATCCCAAATTTCGTAGAAAATAATGGTTGAATAATAATATATAATTGAATAAATGGTTAATAGTAAATAGTGTTAAATATTGAAATAGTAATACTGAATAATACTTATAGATAATCGGTTTGTTTGAAATATCAGTTCATGGAGAATTTAAAACCTCAGTCCTTGTAACTCGTAATCTTCGTTTCTTTTCGGTTTAGTGGGATGATTAATAACTGAATGTTCAGTGTTCACTCAAACGTTTGCAGGTGCATCATCGTCCAAAGTGGTGTTGCAATCAATACAGAGTTCGTGCAATGGTTGGACATTTTCTGGTTGAATTGTAGAAAGTTTTTACTTCTAACACCAATCGTCAGGCAGCTTGTGTCAGTAGAGTAGCATGCGGAGGAAATCAATATAATGGTGTTGATCACTACGTAGTTGTCACTGTGGTTAGGTTTCAAAGTCACGTCATCTGAGGTCGAGAGCCATGGTACATACTTGACTGAGTGGCGTGTAAATATCTGCATGTTGACGGTAAGGTAATTGGGACATTGCGCAAGTCCTATTTCCATCTGTGCCGTAGTCAGGTTGCATGGTATAGGTATATTATATATAGTTAGTGGTGTCAGAGTCAATGTTCCATTGCGTAGTTTAAGCGTTTTGCGTTTGGTTGACAAATAATAGCGATTACCATGATGAAGTAGTGGTTCTAGTTGTGCACATGTAGTTGGCTTGTGGTTGAGTGAGAAATCAATCTTGGATCCATGGGACCAAGGTAAACCAAGCCACTCAATGTTTTTGACTAGTTTTAGTACATTAGTTGTACAGACAAGTGTGCCATGTTAAGAATAACACTTAGTTAGAGCGTCAGCTTTGACAATCGTTTAAGTACTCTGTTGTGCAAATTAATTCCTATTCAGAAGTTTAAGTAGCATAACTAAAATATTCAGATTGATTTGTCAACCAGCGCGATGTTCATATTCTGTCACTGGATTTATAAGTAACGGGTACACGTTTGTATTGTTTTTATTTGGCGGATAATGCGGAGAGTAAAAAATCTAGGTAAATCAATGTAGCCAATTAATTCCTTATCTTGAAAACGAGAAACTTGATTAACGGTATTTTGAATTTCAAAAGACGTAAGATTGACGAAAACACTTTGTTTGTTTAAAAAGAGACTTTAGCAAACATTTCTAAATCTGAATTGTAAAGACATTGTTCATCTTTTGGCAAAACGATTATTTATTTATGTTTAATGTGGTACTTTAAATTCTCGTGTTATCAGAAAGCTGATTAACATAAGTGGTTATTTAACACTGTATTGATGAGTTTGGTATCTTAAAAAAATATTAGCGGTCTAGGATTGCGAGCTAGCACTAATATGGATGGATAATACACAGTCGAGTTGCCTGTGCTAATCTAAATGATCATTAGTATAAATGCAAGTGAGGCGTGAAAGGATTAATTAATAAAAGTGACAAGAGCATTGTTATTACAGGATTACCTGTAAAGAAAAGAAATGGCTAAGTTGTTTAATTAAGTAATCTCTGTATCAGCAGAGTTAAATTGGTGCTCTATGTAGAAGATTGACTTAGGGCGAGGTGACAAAATTAAAGTTTCCGACGCGTGGTCAGTACATTGTTTACCTGGCTAGGATTAATTGTATTGTACGCCTTAGCGGGTGGTATATCAAGAGTGTGGTTCTTTAAATCAATTATCGCCTGATAATGTTCTAAAAAATCTTTTCCGAGAATGACATCGTATAAAACTTTCTCAGCTACATAGACTAAGAAAGGATATACTCTGTTATCAATAGTGAATGGAACTAAAATGTGTCCTAAAACAGGAATATCTTGTCCACTTACCGACCGGAGCATATTTAAAGTTGAAATTTCCGGTGGGTGTTTACTTAGTTCGGGAATTTGCTGCCATGTCTCTTTACCAATCACTGTAACAGCTGCGCCTGTATCTACCAAGAAAGTTAATTGAAAATCACCTATCGAACCTGATATTCTAAGATTGCTTGTTGTATTCTGAAAACCTATTGTACTTATGTGTCCCTTCGTATCTGTAATCTGGGGCTCTTGATCACCCGTATTATTTGTAAATTCATGTCCCTGAATAATATCATCATCATGAGTAATGTTACTGAACTCTGAAATTTCACTAATGTAATTGGCCTTAAAATCTATCACTTCTTGTGGACTATCTGTAGTCATAAAATCCATATATTCATATTCAATGTAATTGGCCTCAAAATCTTTATCTTGTGGTAACTTATTCATATTTTGTTGGTTCGGGACTTCTACGGTTTCTGATTCCGTAACTATTGCTGGATCGTTATCATCTACGACAGCTAAACGTGGTTTCTGGATATTCGCTTCTTGAGCGCACTTATTTGTCATCGTATTGCTATTGAGAGTCGTATCTATATCACTTTCACTGCTACTTGCATGAGGTTGCTTTGAATTTTCAACAATCTTTGTGTTTCGTGAACAAAAGGCGTCGAACAGGGTAACTGCAAATCGTTTTAATCTATTTGGCCATGATATTCTTTCTACTTTGGCTGGTGTTATATTCTTATTGTCCTTTTTGTTTTCAGTGTGCAAATTCTGGTTTGTAAAGTTCATTGTCTTCGAATGTGTGGCACGAATGACAGGTGCTTCTGGTTCTGTACTTAAAATATTGATTGTGGGAACTGTATGGTCGCTTATGTTTACTTTTACGTGGCTAAAATTATCTGGTATTGACAAAAAATTATGTTCTATGGTTGTCGTACTGTGACAGGCGAATGGTTCTATTTTGGAATGAATTTGAATTTCATTTGTGGCTGCAATTTCCTTCTAAGATATGCTATCAGTAGTCGGTGAATTATGGGTGGCTTGTGAAATTGCTTCAGTTGACTCGTGTTGGTTACTGCTTTGTGGTAAAATTACTTGTTCTAGCTGAACTACAGAGTGGCCATTAGTGGAAATTGGTTGTTCGTCGTGTGAATGGTTCTCTTGGTGATAATGTAATGATATTTTGTTCAAACTATGGATTGGTTCTTCTTCATGTTGGCTTGAATTTATGGGTTGAAAATGTTCTAGATCGTAATGATCCTGATCACTGTCCGGGAAAACAGTGTCACTGAGCGAAAAATGTATTTGATCTGAGGCAAAATCTTTGTTTAAGAAATGACCGGAATATTCAATTCAGTACTTTCGCGGCAAACCGGAGCACTTCTTTGTAAAGTGTTAATCCCATTTGAGTGATTGTTATCGATAATCTCTACATTAGTATTCACAGCTGGTTTCCTATTCATTTGAATTTCGTGTGCTTTGGTAAAGTGTTTCGTTGTTTGATTTTGGTTCTCTCTCTCTTCTGAGTTTGTTGGTCCGAATAAAGTGTTCACATTAAACGTATTTGGGGTTTCCGTAGCCTCCCGACGCTCGAAAACCCGTTTTAGTTTAAAGGTTGATTTTGCCGTTGTGAGGAACGGACTTGAAAACCGGTTTTGATTACCGTTTTATTGGTTTTGAGGAATGCGCGGATCATTAAAACGGCGAGAGGACCTACAATTGCGATAGTGGTGTCCAACTTTCTTACAGTTGAAGCAAATTATCTGTCCATCGGTTGAACGTGTAGTTCTACCGAAATCTCTCCTATCGTTAAAATATGGCCTGTTTCTAGGACGAAAATTGTAATCATGTTCGCGATTACTGGAAATACGCCTTAGTTCCTCGCGGATGATTTGGCGTATGTTAGAAGTGACGCGAAAGTTGTCTTGTTGAAAATTACAAAAGTTAGGGGTAAAGGTTGGCTTAAGGGGCGGATAGGACTGTGGCGGGGCTTCGTAAACTGCTACTGAACCTACTGAATGTGGAAGTAATTGTTCGGTCTTAAGTCTTTGGATAAAACCCTCTTGTAATGCCAGAATATCAGCCTTAGTTACTGCTGGCGTGGTTTGGGCCACTATGGTTGCTTTAAGTTTAGCGGCGTTCTCAGCTTCGTCTAAAGTTTTAGGTTGTTGTAGAATCACATAATGTTTTATCTCAGGCTGTAGCCCTTGAATGAAATAATGAATTCGTTCGCTCACTGGAATGCCTAGGCGCTGGCATCGCTTCTTAATATCTGATGTGTAATCATTTAGAGATTCGAGTTTGCCTTGCTTGCGATCGGCAAGTTCTTGTCTTAGAACCCAATTTGTTGCGGGTGAGGTAAATTGCTTGAGGAAGATTGCTGTAAGTTCTTCAAAGGAAGCAATGTTGTCTTTTTCTAAAGAACTGTACCAAATTTGCGCGTTTCCAACTAAGGACAAAGGAAATCCCTTAAATACTTTATCTGGCTTCCAGCGGTAGAAATCGGCATACAGACTGAACTGTTCTAAGAAAGTTAGGGGGTCTTGTCCATCTCCTTTAAAAATCGGGGCCCTAGCGAGTTCTGGATTGCCATTAGAAAACGTGTGATTTTCCAACAAAGAATCCTGCATTGCGGCAATTTGGGCGTTTTGGCTTAGTGTTTCTTTAGATAAGCTATCTACCATACCGGCAAAAGATTTATCAATCAGTTCGCTCAATTGAGTACTAAAGGTTTTGAAATCTTCCGTGGAAGCCATGGTCTGAATAGGTGTGCTAGATTGATTACAGTGTGGTGGGGAGGTTATGGTTAAAGGTGAAGGTGAAGGTGCAGTTAAATTTGGGCTTAAATCTACCGTTTGGCCTAATTGTTTGGATGTTGGTGTGGTCTTCGCTGAACAATGAGTACACGTTTTGTGAGGTTTGCTGCTAGGAATACTAGCGGTTTTCGTTTTTCCACTACGTAAAAACAGTTTGAATTTCAAGATAACCATTTAGAGAAAATGTAAAATACGCTTATGAGAATGACAGACAAAGAACAACAAAAACAGCCTTTAACAGCAAAAAGTAGGAGCAGGGAATCTAGGATAAATAACCAACTATTGTAGCGACGTTATAGTTATTGGAAAACAAATAAATGGTTCTTAGTTAAGCTGACGGCCAGTAGTCAGAACTCTAAGGCACACAGAAAAAGAAAATAGAGAGCGGTTGGCTACCTGGTTGTTGAAGAGTAGAGTTGAGTCAGTTGTCAGTCTTTCGTTGGGATCGAAACCACGGATTCTCTCACCAGTTGTCAGGGAGTCTTTTCCTGAGCTGAGGGGATTCTCGTAGAGCTCTGACGACAACTAAGGTTGGATCTAAACGTACTTTATTACCGGTCTCAATGACTGGCAACTTACAAGAGTATTCGTTCTGTATTTATGTCATTTACAAACAATGGTCCCTGTGGTAGGCAGATGTCCTTGACCAGAATAGTTCTCAGCTATAATGGTCTATGTGGTAGACAGATGTCCTTGACCAGAATAGTTCTCAAGCAATACAGCTGTCTTTACATGAACTCCTATTGTAGGTAGGGTCGTGCGCCTGATCAAAGCAAAACTGACCTTGAAAGAAAACTGTTCCAGACGATCGACAACGTAAATAAGATATGTCAAAGGTGAAACTAGAAATCGAATATCATAGTTTGAGCGTAAAACATTATATGAATCTTTAGATATGTTCCATAGAAATCCAACTTGAAGTTGGTAACTAATTTGCATTGACGGAAAGTTCAATGGATTTGGTACCTGACAAAGTACGGAACTGTATATACACTGGAAAAATCTACCCTCTTACATAGTCTGTAGATTTCGTGTAAATGTATTTTTACAGACTATGTAAATTAGACTTACATAATATCTACATACTATGTAAATTTATTTACATACTCTTTACATACTGTGTAAATTGGTTCACGTTAACCAAGTCATGTAGATATCATGTAAAAAGATGGAGTATATACAGCGAGCATGCGAAGTTTGCATACCATGTAGAAATCGTGTAGATATGATTTTAGGAGTTCCGGCTAAACAATGTAGAAACCTTGTAAATATGTGAATAGGAGGTCCGGCTAAACCATGTAGAAATATTGTAAATGTACTTCTAGGAACCCGGCTAAACCATGTAGAAATCTTGTAGATGTGCTTATAGGAGGCCCTGAAAACCATGTAGAAATCTTGTAGATGTGCTTATAGGAGGCCCGGCAAACCATGTAGAAATCTTGTAGATGTGCTTATAGGAGGCCCTGCAAACCATGTAGAAATCTTGTAGATGTGCTTATAGGAGGCCCGGCAAACCATGTAGAAATCTTGTAGATGTGCTTATAGGGGGCCCTCCACTGTAAATTTGAAAAGTGCTGTTTTGACCCCAAAAGTCAAATCAGCCCCAAAGGAGCCGTTTTGGAAAATGAGGCCAAATCAGCCCTAATAACAACTAATTTGTCCCCACGAGTGTCCAATTTGGCTCCAATAATTTCCAATTCGGCCCTTCCTAACAATTCGGCTCTATAAAGAGTCAAATGCACTTGGGCTGATTGGGCCAACTATTCCTTGGAGTTAACTAATATAAAAGCTCATTGAAACCACATAGGAATGAGGTCTAGTGTCATGAGTTGATTCAGGAGACCATTACCATGCACTGGTTGATCCTATGCCGTAGACCCGGGGGGAGGGGTACTGAGAATATTTTTGGGTAGGGATGTGTCGCGAGACTGACCTCAAAACCCTGACCCTATCCCAGACCTAAAAATGCCGTTTACCATATCCTATCCCAGACTTGAAGCAAAAAATATATACCCTATTCCAGACTTGGAAGCAAAAACTATATACCCTATCCCAGATACCGAAGTTTTAAATTAAAATTACACTACGAAAGCCGTTGTTTTGTTTTAATATGGTATTTTAAGCTGTAGTGTGGTCGAAAGAGCACCAAGCATGGCGTCAACGACAAATGTATCAAAATCCATACCCTTTCCCAAATCAAAACCGTAAAAAGGATACCCTATCCCAGACCTCGGCAGCTCAAAAACCATACCCTATCCCGCGGCACATACCCGTATAGGCCATATGGCGGTTACATTAACCCGTAAGCTTTAAGTGTGACCATATAACACCAGTTTCGTTCAATTTACACTGGCTTCCGGTAGAAGGACGAATTATATTTAAGATATTATTGACTACACTTGGCTCGGGTGGCGCAGTGGTTAAGCGCTTAGCTTCGCCTCTCACCTCTGTGGCCCAGGTTCGATTCCCGGACGCGGCGCCATATGTGAGTTGAGTTTGTTGGTATATCTCGCCCTTGCTCCGAGGGTTTTTCTCCGGGTTCTCCGGTTTTCCTCCCTCCGCAAAGACCAACACGCTAAATTCCAATTCGATCTGTGGATTAGCCGGGACCTGGCTTTGATCAGCCCCCATGGTTGTTTCAGGTCTCGTTAGAAATTCAGAGTTTTTTGTACTTGTAAGGCTCTACACGGAACGGCACCGTCATAACCGCCGACTTAATTACTGCCTATGTTCCTAAGCGTAATCTTTGATCGTCGTCCAGGAACCGATTTGTAGTCCCACAATACAACTTGCGCTCCTATGGCTATAGAGCATTTTTTTGTGCTGCGTCTACTCTGTGGAATTCTCTGCCACAGGATATAAGAGTCTGTGACTGACTTATGAGCTTCAAGAAGCATCTCAATACCTATTTGTTCAAGAAGGCATTTTATTAACTCCAGTTGGTTAGATTTTATACATATCTTTGTTTACTTCATACCATGTAAAACGCAGATTGTTATTACCATTTTACCTATAGTTAGGCTAGCTTAGTTTTTAGTTTCTCATTTCTATAATGTTTTTAATTAGTTAGCTGTAGTTGTAGGTAAATTTTTATTGTTGATATAGTTATTTATTCAATATTGTTGTGAGCGCCATTTTATTATTGCGCGCAGCCTTACGTATTTGTTAAGCGCTATTGGGCACTTATTCTCTGTGGAAACAACGCTATATAAATAAAAGATTATTATTATTATAGGCCATATTAGGGAGTATTCCTCCCTCCCCCTCTCTCCTCCCCTCCCAAAACCACTCACAAAACTTCATTAAGTATCAATCTTTTATTATTGAAGATTTATTTCGTAGGAATCAGAAAGAGAATTCACAAGGAGCAACTATGTAAACTCTTCCGAGATCGCTTGTGAAACATACCACAGGTAACCCAAAAAAGCGGGAAATAGATGCCGAGTCTGGGCTGCCTGTGGTACAACTTGAAAATGCCTAGCTGCGCCCCTGAAAATAGTATTATGATCTAGTCGGCAGTGCAACCGTGTCTCCTGATACACGAGTAGAGACTGGTAACTACAGTACTGTAAATCGGTCAGCGGCAACGGACGCATGCTCATGAGTACATCAGGTTCGAAGTTCAAGTTCAACGGTTCCATTTTCTGAACGGTATTTTCCTACATTTGGCTACAACTTCAATGGATTTACAGAAGGTTAGCTAGTTTAAGAGTTTTGGAACCAAGCAAAGAAATCACCAAGACGTCGTTTGGACCCTAAATGGCTATTTATGGACTGGTAGGCTTGGAGGAAAACGAAAAACTAACAGTTCGAAGATGACGGTAAGTTGGCCAGTTATTGAGTTATACTTGGCCTTTATACACAGTTTTATTTGTAACTTTTAAGGTAATGACTAATGCTAGTAATGGTCCAAAGACCAAAGTAATTCCTAATTTACCTACAAGTAGATATGTTGATCGGTAGGTCCCTTAATAATACTTACAAAACGTAAATATAATGAGTATTTCATGGATGAACTAACTATGCAATTTGCTCACTCTCTCGCCTTTATAAATCTGCGACCGAGCAGAGTCACATTACAACTTAAATACACATCGGCGACTCGAATTAACCATCTAGTTACAATTTTAGGTCACTGCGTTGTGTTTGAGTATATTTCTAAGTTAACAAGGTCGTTTCTAAACGAGTAAATAATGAAAAGAATAACACAAAACCATAGACTAATCAAAGTATGCAAATGCCCCACCATATCCCCGGGGAGGGGGAGGGAAGGGAATGGGCATTGCTGTTATTGACTGACGCATTAGAATTTGGACTTTTGTTTTAATTTCCTAATTAACAAAATAACATGTACTTTCTTTATTCGAATTTCTTTGATAGTGGGTATTTCCAATGGGCACACAAACAACTTGAAAATCAAAAACAATTTTGTTATTTCCCAAAATAATGTAAATTAAGTAACTACACCACTGCTAACGGTAATTATTGTACTCTTCCTTTTTCAGCATGTACATATATGACAGAAAAGCAAAGAGAACAGGACTGGCAGGCATACATGTACGTGTACAGTATGCAACAAGTTTGCTGGTTGGCTGAGTACACATGGGAGAAGACCAACAGATAAGACTTATAAAAACATAAACTAGGCTATTTTAGGATAATTACTAATCTTTAAAAATATACCTGCCCTGCTATATGAAAGGAATACTTATAATTATTATGCTTACAACATTTTCTGGAATATTAATGCCAGGTATCTGTATGAGCAGGGTGATTTTGAATAAATGCTAGGGACATTTATTTGAGACCCTGCTTTTTATTCAAGACCTGGCCTGGAACAGCCTGAATTTCAGCCATCTCCTCTGGTTCGTTCCTCCCGAGAGAGACGTCTGAATTCATTCAACGATAACTCTGTCCAGTGACGTCACTACCAGAAAACCTGGTAGTGATCTTTGATTGGTTCATATTTTATAATTTTGCATAATTATCATGAGTAACTCATCAGAGAAGACAGCAGAATTTATTGTTTCTGTTTTGGACTCGCGATGGTTGATCGTTGATGTATTGATGTGTCGCATAACTGGACAATGTTTACTGAAAATCTGATTAGCTGATGATTAAGGTACATTGTACATGTATTTTTCTTATTGGGGGCAAAATTGTGTCCTTTTGATTGCTTGATAAACACTTGCAAAACTTTGTTTATTGCTGGCCAAAGGCCTGGCACAAGTAATAACTAGTCAAGCAAGTTTCTTGAACAATAGAAATTGTGTCTTGTGTTCATGTTGTTTGATATTTGACATTAACCCGGTTTTCCCATGAGATAGAATGCACATTACAATTTATTCCACTATTTTGTCAAAAAGTTTGACCTCTGTTATTAACAAGTAATCACATGGGTCCTCATAAACTTAATGATTAATTTCACTTGTGTCTTCAAAGTTAATAAAATTGCTCTGATCGCTGCATGACTTGGGAAATTTTGTAAAGTTTAAAAACATGTGAAATTAGTCCTTCATTTTACTTGACCCCATGTGATGACCTATAAATATTAGAGAGAATCGAAGGAGTGCCCAATTTTTTTATTCCTGTTTCCCTGAGCCAGTGAAGATTTCAGAGGCTCAACAACAAAAAATGTCTAATAAACACTCTGTCAATATTATTATGGCTAAATTTTAGATAAAAGCATGGGCATTTGTTTAAGAAAATGCAGAATTACTTGAATCACTGCAGAGGTTACATGACTAAAATGCATTGCAGTACATGTTCAATGTAAGTTGTATTTTCTCAAATACAAGCCCTGGCATTTCATGAAATTTTGCTCTGTGGACCAGGTTGGTCAAAGGGTGGATAGCTTAGGGATTTATCCACCCTTTGAACAACCGGGCTCTGGTCTACAGAGCCAAATTTTATAAGTAAATATCAGGGCTTGTATTTAAGAAAATACAACTTACATTGTACATGTACCAGTTGCAATGCATTTTAGTCAGGTAACATTTGTAATTCAAGTAATTCTGCATTTTCTCAAACAAATGCCCATGCTTTACTTAAAATTTAGCCGTAATAATATTGACCCAGTATTTATTAGACATTAATCTTTTTTGTCGTTGAGAGCCTCATTTCTGAAATCCTCACTGGCTCAGGGAATTAGGAATGAAAAAAGGGCACTCCTCTCTAATATTTATAGGTAATAGAATGGGGCTGAGTAAAATGAAGGATAAATTTCACACATTTTAAAATTTACAAAATTTCCTAAGTCATGCAGCAAAGCAATGTTATCAATTTTGAAGACACAAGTGAAATTAATCCTTATGTTTACGAGAACCCATGCGATTACTTGTTAATAACAGAGGACAAGCAGTTTTGACAATATAGTGGGGGAAATTGTAATGTGCATTCTACCCACCTTTTATCCACCCTTTGAACAACTGAACCCTAGCATGTATTTGAACCTGCCCCAGTATTTTTAAACATGAACACTTTTTTGTATTTGCTTGACAACTTTATTTTTGTAGTCCTTTTGAAACCAGAAACATTCTTTCCTCTGTCTATAATTATATAGAAAGTAATAAAACTGGTATACCCTGGTTCATGTACATGTACATGGTATATTGACAAGATGTTTAGTTAACATTAATTATAAGGCTGGGTTTTCAATAAGCATTGTGGTCTCAAATAAATGCTGGGCCCTGTACGTTTTCGGTATCTCTATACATTTTTTTAGTAGATTGCATTATCCAGATATAATAACACTTGAAACATTTCTTGATCAGTGTGGTGCCCTAGAAAGTGTAAAACTTGCATGGTCATAGCCTGGGAAACCAGCCGACTCTTATCGCTCGATCCCACTCGTGAAAGAGATGTCTGGGCAGCGAGGCAGAAAATTCCATTCTGATGACATAGCAGATAGCCGTTTCACGATGCATAAATTAGTTACAATTCTCAGAAGCTGATGCGAACAACAGAGAGTTCTTTTCAAAGAATATAACTACCAAGGCTGTTCGTTTGCTTGGCAGTCGATCACTGTCATGAACAACCATGAAATTCAAGCCTATTTAGCATGTGTCGGTAGCTAGTTTGCTTCGTTCTTTCAGTGGATCGGTCAAGCGAATTTGTCCTACGACTGTCAAAACATAATAGTTGTTTATAATTTTAAAACCTACACAATACAGCAGGCCACTTTTCTAACCAGCTCTTTTGCCAGGTCAGTAGCCAAAGAGGCTACTGAATGCAGTTATTTTCAAGGTATACTACAGAGGCTGCCCATTTGCTTGGGTGAATGGCCATCACGTTCGAGATTCATAGTGCACTTTAATACATGTAATGTTTATTCATAGCAGAGATTCACTGCCTAGCAAAACATCCGGCTTGAAGAGTGGCCCTGAACGATTTATCCAGCAACAACTACTCGTCCAGTGTTCTGTGATAGCTCAGTGTGTGTAGGTTTATATGAAATTATAAACAACTACTACAGTACCAGTTTTTGATCACTTTACTCAGTGTAAATGTTTTCACAGTACAACATTTCGCTTTACTAGCAGCTGAAAGAACTATGCAAAGGAGCCACCAACAGCACCGACACACACTAAATATGCTTGAATTCCATGGTGGTTCATGACTGTAATCCACTGTCAAGCAAACGAGCAGCCTCAGTAGTTATATTCCTTGAAAAGAACTCTGTTGTTCGCATCGGCTTCTGAGAATTGCAACTAATTTATGCATTGTGAAACGGCTATCTGCTATGTCATCAGTATGGAATTTTCTGCCTCACTGCCCAGATGTCTATTTCGCGAGTGGGGGAGCGATAGAGTCGGCTGTTTCCCAGGCTAGCATTGTCAGTAAGGTGTTTGTAATATGGCATTTTTCATAAAGTAAATGTTTTTTGAAGCACTGATATAAAATCATAAAACTCATTGATGTTGGCATTGGCCTAGCCTGCGAAAGGAGCTGCATCTTTGTGCTCGCTATGAAACAGATTCCCCCAAAGAAATGTCTGCAGGGCGAGCAACAAAATTCCATATTGATGATGTATTTTTGCCCTGAATCTGGTCAAAAATATAGAAGACAAAAGGATTGATGATTGGCCAATCGTGCATAAATTATTTTTTGAACAAGCTTCGAGTGCAACCCTTACCAACATGCCTGATATGGGCCATATATGGCCCTTGTATGGGTTTTGTATGGGCCCATTCAAGTTCCATATATGGGTATGTGATGGGTTGTGCATGGGATTTGTATGGGCCATATGATTCCCATATATGGGTTACATGCTGTCTAAATGGCAATATTTTCAAACCCATATATGGTCCATATCTGGTCCATATATTGCCCATATAAAAGTATATGGGAAAAGTATGGATTTGTCTAAAATCCAGATGGTTCCCATATATGGCCATATGGTTTTCATATATGGGGAGTATATGGGTAAGATTAATTATTTCTAATATTTAGGGATGGGTAATACATGGGTTGTGAATGGGAATACTATGGGTAGCATATGGGATAAGCGTGGGAGTGATATGGTGAATATATGGGAGAAGCCATTGTCCCAGACTTATTCCATATAAAAACCACACACTTGCCATACTTTTCCCATACAGAATCCATAGGTTTCCCATATAAATGCCATATGAAACCTATACCATTTACATAGTATACCCATACCATTCCCATTATATTCGCATTCCTTGCAAATTTACCCATATCATTACCATATCTTACCCATACCTTTGCCACGATACCCATGCCTTTACCATACACCACCCATGCCTTTACCATACACCACCCATGTCATTACCATACACAACCCATGTCATTACCATATATCCTCCATACAATACCCATGTCATTACCATACAGTTCCCATGTCATTACCATACAGTACCCATGTCATTACCATACAGTTCCCATGTCATTACCATACAGTTCCCATGTCATTACCATACAGTTCCCATGTCATTACCATACAGTTCCCATGTCATTACCATACAGTTCCCATGTCATTACCATACAGTTCCCATGTCATTACCATACAGTTCCCATGTCATTACCATACAGTTCCCATGTCATTACCATACAGTTCCCATGTCATTACCGTACAGTTCCCATGTCATTACCATACAGTTCCCATGTCATTACCATACAGTTCCCATGTCATTACCATACAGTTCCCATGTCATTACCATACAGTTCCCATGTCATTACCATACAGTTCCCATGTCATTACCATACAGTTCCCATGTCATTACCATACAGTTCCCATGTCATTACCATACAGTTCCCATGTCATAACCATACATTCTCCATACAATACCCATGTCCTTACCATACATTCTCCATACAATACCCATGTTATTACCATACACCTGCCATACAAAATCCATGTCATGATACAGTAACATACAAAAATGTACCCATGATATCCATAAATTTTGTTTTGATTCACACCCCCAGTATACTCTAGCAGCTGTGGAATGTACCTAATTCTTTGCTATGCAAGTACATGCAGTAGCTATGTCTTAATTCATATAAATATTAGAACTCTCAACCATAATTCAATTAACAATGTCTTTATTTTCATTGATGCCATGGTATAAACACATACATGTAGATGTCTAACCTGTATTACACAGAAGAAAATTATTATAAATTTATAGGAGTGCATCAAACTACTATATTTAAAGTTTGTGACATACATGTACAGTACGTTTTATATTTTCAACATCAAATATACAAAGTACTGTTGTTCTAAACACCGTTACAATCTTGTACCAAGCATTATTTTCGTTGGTATTTAATACACAAGTTGCATGTGTCATTTTTCGTGATTATAAGCATGCAGGCAGTTACTTTAAAATGTGTTTAATTCATGAATTAAGCCGCTTGTACGAGATAATAAGTTATTATGACTTATTAAATAAATGTTGAATGCTTAATAAAAATATTGATTTGAAGAAGATCTAACATGTCTATACATCGAATCTACTGTATGTTCGAAATAACCATATACATGTAGCTTTATTATGCTTAAATTAACAGACTTGATGATCTTACATGCTTTCTATAAGTGTGATAATGTAGTTGACTCAGGGCTAATTCCCTCACTAACTTCATATACATGTATCTGCAGCCATTATAGTTCACCAGGAAATTCTCTCCAATTCTGATTGGATATTGATCAAATGATGCATGGGCAGGCACTATTATACAAATAGAGTCTGTCCATCAAGGAACCTTTATACATGAACAATTAAGTAGTGTGTCTGTCGAGGAACTATCGGCTGAGAGCGGAAAACGATTTTGTGATGAACAATAACGACAAACAGACTGGGTTTGTCTTGGAACTATCGGCTGATAGTTTCCCTTGGAAATTTGATGTTCTTAAAACTAGCATATAAGCCCTCGAACTTTGTCCTCTCGCTTAAATCTGTTTTAAGAACATCAAATTTCCACAGGCAACTATCAGCCGATAGTTCCTCGACGGACACACTCTATTTGTATAATAGTGTCCACTGAGAGCGGAAGACAATTTTGTGATGAACAATAACGACAAATAGTGCCTCATAGCTTAATTAATATAAAAAATACACATGCAAGGCTTTGATCAGGTCTTAACTCACTAATTCAATTTGACTATTAAATTGAAGATCACCTTTGTGTAGTTTTATTTGGTTATGACTTCTTATAAACTAAAATGGTTAGTGCTTCCAGTAAACTTTCTCGACCTGAAAAAAAATGAAAATCTAAAAGTTATGTTTAATTATCTACCTTTAGGAGGTTTTAATGCTACTGAAATATGGCAACATGAGGGAAATGAAGAATGGTGCAGTAAACAATAATATTACTGCATGGTCCTTAGTAACAACCATGCAGCAGTAATGTTTACCAGTTTACTGGCTCCTAATATAATGTAAACCCTGAGCACTGCTACATAGTTAGTACAACTAAGTATACTTGAATTTAATAACTTAGGGACTTCAAAACAAGCCAGCAGCTGCTAGAGCTCTGGCAGCTGCTTCAAGCACATGGAGTTCTAACTTTTATTTAATACACATACCATGTATATGCTGTCCTTTTTAACAGAGAAGTTTCAGACTTACAGCCAAATGAATCTGAACACTGGCAGTGTAACCTAGCACCCCTAATTTCGGGCTTAAGTCAGTGCGGGCAGAAGAACTCAGACCTCGCATGGTAACTAGTTAGAAAGTAGCAAGGGAGGAAACTAAATTCAAGTGACAGTACAATTGAGTACGAAATAACCAGGAAATGAAAACAGAACCAAAAATTCACATTCATCTCGCTCATACAGCTGCCGGCAGGAATAGCTTAAATTATACAAGGGGGCAATTCCACAGTATTTTGCATGTCATGGAGGGGAAAATCACAAGTTAGATTGAAAGGTGCCTAACAAATTAGATACTTGAATTTAAACAAACTTTTGAACCATGATCATGTTTTATCCATTTTCAATAGATCTTTAGGTGTGATGAATTTCAATATGTTTTGTAAAATATCCAGGGATATATTATTTTTAATGTTAGCTGTCACGGATGGGACAGAGAAGTCACAAAAAGTACAATGCCAAAACTAATCCCAAATTCCTGTGAATATATAAAAGCTATAACTTTAAACACAAGTTTTATTAAACATTTAGTTCATCAACTAACAAAAGACATCAAATAATCAAATGTTTAATTTCTCTAACTTCTCCAGCTAGGAGGTAAGTCAAAAGGACCAGCATCACAGAGGGGAAAGTTTTGTCCCATAACAATGCCATACCAATTTTGTCTTATTTAATCCCACTGGAATATTAATTTAACTTATATAACATTATGTAATTATCCTCGGAACATAAACAAGGCTGTAAATGTCAATCTATATATGATACTAGTTACACTTACATGGAGCACATGGCAAAGGTTGCCCACAATGCATTGCTGCTATAAGCATGCTCAAATGAACTTTTGCCTACAATGCATTACTGTGTATGTACTGTATCGTGTGGCGATCATCAAGCCATCACGTGACTTTAGTTTCCTCCCTTAATTCTCATATTAGAAACTACAATGATGTAGTCAGGGGATTAGGCCGCTAGCCCGTGAGGGATCTGAGTCCGAGTTCCTCTGCCCGTGCAGAGTCTAAGCCTGAGATTAGGGTGTTTGGAGATTCATTCGGCCAGAAGACTGAAGCTTCTCAAGCTATGTTAAAAAGGCCAGCATATAAATGGTACATGTATGTGTATTAAGTTAGAACTCCCTGTGCTTCGAGGTACAACATTAGGTAAATTTCTCTTTATCAACAACAACAACGATTTATTGTACCCACAATAAGGAAAATATAATTATTACAATCATAAATTTAAATATTTAAAGGGCACTGGGTTCCCGAAATAACCAGAAAAGCTAAAAATGCCAGGAATCCAGTTACATGCAGTAATTTATCAATAGACAAATTAATAAACTTTCCTCATTTAATTTTATTTTGGATGCCTAGTACTTTCCTATGTTGACATCTTACTCAAAAACATTTTGAAAGCCACATGTACATGTACATGTACATATACACATACATGTATATATATGTAGCTGCCTGCACCCTAGTGAGAGAACTAGGATTTACTGATTGGAACTGGAAATTAAGGGGGGCTGCTAAATATGTTGCTCTCTGGCCCGACCTTTATACTCAGTCAATGGCCCCAAGGAGTCAATGTTTTTTTATCACATGACCACTTTCCAATTACAAAACAACAAGCAAAAAATCTAGCAGGGGTTGGGCTCACATCAAATATGTAAAGCCCCCATCACATGACTTTTGTAAATCAGGTTTTGAAAGGAAATCATGCAGGGACCCTTAGCTTACAGCCTGGTCATAATTATGATAATACCATGATCGCCTCGGATTCCTTTGTTTGTTCACGCACATTTAATCTCTAAATTCCCCGGCTCATTACAAATGCAAGGGAAATTTAGAAATATATGCATTGTCTTCAACAGGGAAATTTCTAAATTTCCCTGCAAGAATTTCCCTGCAAGAACAATGCATATTTCCCTGCAAGAACAATGCATATTTCTATTTTTTTCCTTGCATCGTAAAGAGGGAAAACTAGAAGACAATGCAGGCTGGACATGAGGGTGAAAAGCATCAACTCTTGCTCCCCCTCTAGCACGACTAGCCCTGTGCTCCCGGGTGAAAAAATTGAACCCAAACTGACCTGGCTTCATCATAACTTTCAACGTAATCCATGTGGGATCACGTATTTCAATCTGCACATTCTTCTCTTATTTCTCAAACCCGCTTCTTCCATGTGGGATACTTAAAACCATATACGCATGACCTTTAAATATTTAGTCAAGCACATACTGTAATTACATTGTGTTTTACTGCTATTCTTCTCAAAAACAACACACTTGTCTCCAGGTTAAGTCAAGGTCATTCAATCGAGCATTAAAACATTTTCGAAAGCAACTCAACTGCAACGTCTTTAGTTTAGGCATTGAAAACTAAACTTCTCAGAGATTTGTTCTGTTCCTCAGCGATCAGAGTATTACAAAGTTATACCATGACAATTCGGGAAATTAGTGTCAGATTAAATTTCCCCTCAAGCCTCAGGAGAGTTTGTAAAAGTCCCTTGGCCGAAGTGGCCTTGGGACTTCAACAAACTCTCCCTTGGCTTGCAGGGAAATTTAATCACTAATTTCCCTCTTGTCATGGTATTACTTATAATAAACCTAGCTACAATGTACAATGTATTTTAAATTATAAAGTCATGCAAGTGTAACCAGAACCACATACATGTACATGTACGTCTCTATTATTTTTATTACTAAATTGATGCCCGACTTCTAAACCTTTATTTGGGCTACCGGTAAATGCAGAATACCCTGCCACTGCAGGTTCATTAATAATGCATGTTCTCAAACCTCATACAAACCTTCTAAAAACTTCCCAAAAAAAATCAAAAATCTAACCCCAAAATCATTCATGAATAGAATGAGTCTAAACACACCTGAGCTAGCTATAATGGAGAAATTTTGCATAGTTTAGAAGGGGTGCCAGGGTATTCTGCAGTCAACTAGGAGACCATATACAATGTATATGTACTTTCCTTACCATTGAAAACTTGAACGAGCTGCATGTGACCAGACTTTGGCCTGATGAGTGATGTAATATTTGACTTGATCATGAACTCAAGGCACTTTTAGTTGACCACAGCCACAGGACTGACAGCTCTATCTAGAAGCTCTGTTTATTTATACAATACAAAAGCTTTTGGTGAGCAACTAAAGGCCTGGGAATAATAATAATAATAATAATAATAATGCAGCTTTCTTAATATTTATAACTATTTAAGCAGCTTCGATATTTTAAAACGCATGCACTGATGGGAGTGATGCAGTCGGAGCCATGCAGTCACTCGAGGAGCATTTTGACAGTCCCATTTTCTGATCTAAAGAATCGTTCGTAAATTAAGATTAAGATTACAAAACGGCTATTTCTTCGCCAGAATGAGAAGAATTAGCGAACACAATGAAAGCTTTGTGAGATTGTACACGACATGAACTAGACACGTTGCAGTATGAATGCTTACCTTCGGCTTCGGCCTTCCCAGCTTCACAGCGGTTCTTCGCCGATTTATCCACAAATTAGTTTATGTCTCTCAGTAGCAGCAGTTACTCTAGTCTTTCTAGCAATAGAATCTAGTTATAAATGCTGATTTAAAGGTATGAAGGATGATGTTGGTCTTCTCGCCTCTGTTCACATCCACACGAACTGTGAAACCGACAATAATTTCGAAATACAAGTTTCAGCCAATCAGGAATGAAGTCACTATCCGGGACTTCAAATATCGATCAATTGTTCTAGCACAGGAAGCCCAAGCTCTTAGTCTGACAGTAGGGTTTAAAATGCACCCAACATACAGACGCAGCCAAGAGACAGATAGACGTCAGGTAAGTTTTATTCATTTTATTACAGTGTGTTTATCGAAAAGCTAGATTTAAAAATTCCCATACAAACTTATAAAATAGCCATAAACAGTGCTTGGGCTACCTGTGATTCGGATGGCGAGGCTATTATTTATCTAATTTAAATAATACCAAACGAGTATGTGAGCGCATGGGAACATGAGTGTTTTTTTAATATTTTATTGATATTTTAATGATACATTGGTATATTTGTCCCTGTGTCTCCTCCCCCCCCCCCCCCTGAGAGTTGCTCTAGAACATGCATCTCACGCACTCTAGCCAAATTTGAACCTGAGAATTGACAATCGTGAGTTACGTCAATTTTTTGTGACCCTCCTCATCCTCGACCTCATTTTACCGAGTTGTGCCGGAAGGCATTTCAATTAGCCGCAATACACGACGGTGTTCCCTCGTAGCTTTGGGTCCCTGTAGCTGGCCTCCCATGCAGGCGGATGAAGGCACCGCAAGTTCCCTTGGAAAATTAAGTCCGGTTATACCGGCGCCTCGATATCCGCTTGGTATCAAACGAAAGTATAAACGCACAAGTCGGTATATCATGCGCCGTGGTCTAGAGAATTTTTCTTCGCTGTTTTGACTTGTTTCAAGATATTAAAATGTTTCAAACATATAATATACCAAACAAAGCGATTTTCAATTTGCTACGCAGTGGTTAGCATATCAGTCCGTGATCTAAGTTTGTGTTGAACAAATTTTGCGCTTACGCTGGTCGGATGGGCTTACGCATTAAATATATTTCCCATGTGCCTTAGTGAGCTCTTAAAGCATAGTCCATGCAGTCTTATTAAATAAATCTAAACAATGAAAGTGATACGCATATTCCTGTTAATTTGACTTATTTTTGCCCATACAAATTCCATCTACTGCCCATATCCTTGCCATATCATGGGGATCGTGTCAGCTATTATCGCTCTGCCCATATAATTCCCATACATATGGGTTTAATATAGGATCATGCAGTCATACGACTGAATGAAACATTTGTCCATGCATACCCCATATGTTTTCCACGTGTATCCCAGATGCTGGAAAAGGTATGGGTTCATGTCTGTGTGGTCTCTGTGTATCTTCATTCTGCCCATCCAAATCCCATATACTGCCCATATCTTTGCCATATCATGGGGGTCGTATGGGTTGTTACAGTCTCTGCCCATATCATTCCCATGTATATGGGTTTCATATGGGATCTACGCGAATAAAGAACCATTTTAGCCCATGCATCCCCCATATACTTCCCATGTATTTACCAGATGATGGGAATAGTATGGGCATCTACCTATGTGTGCCATGTTTCGCCCATACAAATTCCACCTTGTACCCATATCTGTGCCACATCATGGGAACCGTATGGGTTGTTACAGTCTCTGCCCATATCATTCCCATGTATATGGGTTTCATATGGGATCTACGCGAATAAAGAACCATTTTAGCCCATGCATCCCCCATATACTTCCCATGTATTTACCAGATGATGGGAATAGTATGGGCCTCTACCTGTGTGTGCCATGTTTCGCCCATACAAATTCCACTTTGTACCCATATCTGTGCCATATCATGGGAACCGTATGGCTATTATCCTGTCTGCCCATACAATTCCCATACATATGGGTTTCATATGGGATCTGTTTCCCATATGCTTTCCATATATGGGTTTCATATGGGATGTGCTGCCCATGTATTTTCCATATGATATCATTTTAAACCCTTACTTTTCCCATATATGGTTTCTGAATGGTAGGTAAACCCATATTTATCCCATGTAACAAAAACTCAAACCCATATAGTTCCCATACCAGACCCATGTACATCCCATGTGATACCCATATGAATCCCATATGTTTGGTTTGGTAAGGGAAATTGCAAAGCAAGTGTAGGGAAAGATTGTCTTTGGATGTCTTTAAACATTGTGTCAAAGAGTTGTACAGGCCCTGCTTTTAGCTTTGAATCCCTCACCAACAGTCAGGTCAATTCCTTATGCAACTGTTGTGATGTATTTGTGTTTACCAATGAGACTTGAATGAAAGTCTCCTTCAGTTTGTTGTCCAGTACCACAGAAAGTTTGAAGCATATCTTGACTCTTGTGTATGTACAAACGCAAATGATTAGTCAAACACATTAATCTTAAACTTCAGATGGATACCGTTATGGCCATGATACAAACTAGGGTGTAGCAAGA
This sequence comes from Actinernus sp. WN-2022, assembly GCA_030867875.1. NCBI lineage: Eukaryota > Metazoa > Cnidaria > Anthozoa > Actiniaria > Actinernidae > Actinernus > Actinernus sp. WN-2022. The sequence goes on from JAOWCC010000237.1 coordinate 381,241, forward strand.
ATAATTGATTGGTATAGCAGGCGATTGAATCTGCTGTAATGAACTGATACAGCTCTTCTCAAAAAGCAAAGTGAAGTTAGCCTTGAATTGTGTGGCGGTACAGCAAACTGAATGAGTACAAGTTACATGTACATTCAAATCTCATCGGTAAGCTCAAATACATCTTTACCATCGCAACAAGAGTCCCATAAGGAATTGAGCTGACTGTTGGTGAAGGATTTAAAGCCAAAAGCATGGCCCAGCTCTTCAACACTGTTTAAAAACATCCAAAGACAATATTTCCCTACGCTCGCTTTGCACTCAAAGTTTGTTGGGAAAAAATATACACAGAAAACAAAAGGATCTGTGATTGACCAATCAAATTTTGACGAGATTCAGGTCAAACACCAGTATGGAATTTTGTTGCTCGTTCTGCAGGCGTTTCTTTGGGGAAACGGTTTTGGATTGAGCACAAAGATGCAGCTGCTTTTGCAGGCTAGCTTTGGGATTGAAAGAGCTGGTCAGACTTTAGTGTCTGCCACCTCACTTATGAATGCTATCTATATATATTAAGTGCTTTACCCGTTGAAGCTGATATATATATATATATAGTATACTCATGCATGTACATGTTTCAGGGTCCATTTCCAGAAAGCATGCAGATTAGCACTAATCCTGTGTTAATTCTGGAAAGAGACTATTAAAATGTTGTTGCCATGGTAATTTACCTTGGATTCGTGCTAATCACGTTTAAGGGGACTGAACTGAGAGCATGTACATGTATCTTTGTATATAATTGTGTATGTTAGAAATGCTTGCACAAGTTGTCAATAGCGTTTGATTGTGCCATTTTTGTTATGTTATATAGCTATAGTAAGTCAACTCTGCATTGCTTTAATAGTTGACTTGAGGTTACATTACTTGTCTTATCTCATATATTTAGCTCGTACGCGTGTATTTTATGACATGAAAAGTTTTATGCACTAAAATGTAAACTGCAGGCATGGAAATATTTGATTAAATGTGAATTTACAATCTAGAAATTCTGTTTGCTTATTATTGTAATGAGTTAAATTAGAAGAAATATTTATTTATCCTGGGAAATATAGTGAAATCTTTTCTGGGTTCCAAATTACAAAGAAAGATCAAAACAGCCCTTCTTTGAGCTAAAACAGTATTATTTTGAATGTTTAGTAAAGATGATTAACACAATTGCAATTGTTAGAAAGACTTGCTTTTATAATTTATTAAGTAATGATGTTAGTGAGATGATTGCAGAAAATCTGATAATTTACAAAATATCTACAAACATCTCCAGAGAAATTTACAAGCTATCTACAAACTTTTATCAAAAAACTTACAATATTTCTACAAACATCACTCCAGAACTCTACAAGATTTCTACAAACATTTCCCCAGAAATCTACATGATATCTACAAACATTTCCCCAGAAATCTACAAGATTTCTACAAACATTTCACCAGAAATCTACAAGATTTCTACAAACATTTCTCCAGAAATCTACAAGATTTCTACAAACATTTTCCCAGAAATCTACAAGATATCTACAAACATTTCACCAGAAATCTACAAGATTTCTACAAACATTGCCCCAGAAATCTACAAGATTTCTACAGACATTGCCCCAGAAATCTACAAGATTTCTACAAACATTTCTCCAGAAATCTACAAGATTTCTACAAACATTTCCCCAGAAATCTACAAGATATCTACAAACATTTCTCCAGAAATCTACAAGATTTCTACAGACATTTCCCAGAAATTTACAAGATATCTACAGACATTTAACCAGGAATCTACAAGATATCTACAAACATTGCCCCAGACATCTACAAGATATCTACAAACATTTCCACAGTATCTACAAGATATCTACAGAGATTCATATTTGACCATACCGAATCACTATAAATTTATAAGAAGATTTACAAGAAATCTACAAAGTCTTTCTGAAATTACATACTATGTAAAAGTGCAATTTCCATGTAAATTCGATTTACAGTATTTCTACATACATTTTACAGGATTTTTACATAGTGTGTAAATGGTAGATTTTTCCAGTGGTAATTAGAAATACTCAAATCTTATTGGCTTGTTGTCGGGATCGCTTGGTACCGATAGCTTAAGATATAATCAAACTTAGTTCCTTGTAATTAAAATAGGTTATTGGAAAATGAGTTCTATTCAATGTTATCAATGAATCGGAAGGCTCATGACCAAACAAGTTTAACAAAAGAACTATTTAATTAAAGTAACTCAACTTTGGATGCGTCGAGCGTGGGCTAAACTAGAACTTGTTAATTTATTATATGTTTCTCCTAGAGTAGGATTTTGTCTAAAATCGTAAGATCCTTTTTCTTAACACTAACACCAACCAACATGTACAGATAAAAGACCTGAATGTGAAGGGACATAAAGAAGAACTTAAGCGACTGGGACTTCAAATACAAGGAAATAAATCGGAGTTGACTGAGCGACTACTTCAAGCTCATGAAAATACCGACCAGACACATGAATGGTACTAAGAAAGGAGAAAGGCCAACGACATCCAAACAAACACTAGAGGAAAGAAAAAAAGGAAATGACGGTAAAGGGGTATCTACAGAAGAAGTCTGCATAACTGACTCCAGAGAAGAAACTAACAGTGAAATCGACACGTCGCCATGCTTAAACAATTCTAGTACTTCTACTTCTAGTCAAGAACATGCCGAAATCGTGTTAGAAATAACTAAGAAAATGACTCCAGTAGTAAACCGAAGTGAATGCAAGAGCCAGCCGGGATGCCACTACAGCTTTTTAGCAAAAGAACTAGCAGAATTAAGGCAAGAAGTCAAAAATATCAAAGAAAATTTCATCTCTCCCGCCAAAAGTCATTAAAGCGAAGAAAATTATTCAAATCCCACTAACCGCAACATGTAAATGACGATCAAACAACTGGAAGTGGAAAGGTCAACTTTGATTGCAACCATTGAAAATCTATTAACAAGAAAGCAAAATGAATCTGCTGACAAGGTATATAGCAGCTCCCAAGATACAAGTGATAGTTCGTGTAAATGTAATTCAAACAATCAGGCCTCAAAGGTAGAATCGACTGCTACAGCAGATTGTAAATCCGATCAAGCTCGTAACCAAAATCTGAGTTAGGCGCGATATCGACCCACTATCGAATATCGGATAATTATATCTCGATAATATCGGATATATGAATGATATATGTCTATTAGATATCTAATTAGATAAGCCCCCTTTACCTTTACTCAAGTGCTTGATATTCCATATTATCGGATATTATCACGTTAGATCTCTAATAGATGGACCCCCTTTACATTTACTCAAGTGCTTGATATTCGATACTATCCGATATTATCGGATATTATCACGTTAGATGTCTATTAGATATCTAATTAGATAGACCCCCTTACCTTTACTCAAGTGCTTGATATTCGATATTATCTGATATTATAGGTAAATTCATTGCCTGACGAGGTAATTCCATGTTAAATTTCACGCAAAAAACCGATATCGCACGAATCGCGAAGCGATGAGTGCGATATCGGTTTTTCAAGTGAAATTTAACGTGGAATTCCCGAGTCGGGCAATGAATTGTCTTTGAATCCCATTGCATCTAGTGATTTACGAAAATAAATAAAGAATAGTTGCTGAAATTCCCGCCACGCGCCAGGAACCCATTGCGCGGTAAACTAACGAGCGAATAGGAATCAAGCTAAAATTAGACTGAAACTCACACGATGTTCAACTAAAAGTGCAGTCGTTGCTCACAAAATTTAGTTTTCCGACATCAAAACTGGATTTTTATGCACGAAAACACCTGTATTTTATTTAGGTACACTTAATTTCGATCTAATCTTTACCAAGAAAGCGAAAGTGCATTAACTGGAGACAAAATTGTGAATGTTTGTGAAAGATTTAGAAAACCGTCGGCCTGTTGAAACCAGTTGTCGATAAGTTACTGACAAACGGAAGAGCTGCTGCACAAGTATACGGATAAACTTGTAAGTATTAAGCCAGTGTTCCTTACTTTATCAGCTCAATTTCTGTCTCACAAAAATAAGCCTGTTTTTAAACTGTTGAATGTTTAATACTTGTGTTCAGTCCACTCGTTTCCAAAATATTCCTTGTACCACGATTTTAGTACCGTTCTGTAGGCGTAGCCGTGCTTTTCGTCCTGTTTTTACTGTTTTCAGTCATTTAGCTTCTCTGTGTGAATATTACATGAATTAAATCAGCAAATCCACGAAGCCCCTGTCCAGCTTTTCCGTTCAAAATCGCACCTTTTTGCTACAGTTGGTTTTGGATTCCTCGGATTAGCTACTAGAGTCACTCTTGTTCAGTCGAGGGCCAAAACATATCATTTCTCGTGAAAAACGAAATAAAAGATATATAATTTTCACGTTCTTTGACTACTGTTAACTTTGTGAATATCCTGGTTTGTAATTTTAACATGATTTGTGTCTCTGTTCGCGATAATAAAAATAAACAAAATATTTACGCGCGGGCTTCCTGTACATCGTTCAATACAGCTTTTCAAACCGTTGAATTCCACAAAATATTAAACGCTTCGCTAGCGAATCAGCGCGCGATTTTGAGTCGTGCTATGGGATTCTATCCGATATTATCACGTTAGATGTCTATTAGATATAGACCTCCTTACCTTTACTCAAGTGCTCGATATTCGATATTATCCGATATTATCGGATATTATCACGTTAGATGTCTATTACATATCTAATTAGATAGACCCCCTTACCTTTACTCAAGTGCTTGATATTCGATATTATCTGATCCAGCTGTACGAAGAACTGCGCGCGCAAAGGATTATTGTTCAAAATGGTGCAGCCCTCGTCCCAGTCTCCTTTTTTGCTCTGACGAAGGGCTAGCGCTCGAAACGTCAGCTGCTACTCGCTTTCTACGGCGGTTAGCATACCTTAATCGACTTTAGTTGATTACATACCATTGTTTATCTTCCCCGCCGACGCAGACCAAAACTAGTTTTTACAGGAACTAGTTGCCTACCAGTCTCCAAAAGTCTGATTCTGCGCGGTATTTAAATTGTCGATCGTACGGTGAGACAAAAATCATGGAGATGTTGCGATGTTTTCATGGTTTTCTTTACTCCAAAACACTCACAATGACATGCCTTTAGTTTACTCTGGCATTTATGTATGCTTAAATGGATACAGTGCTGTGTTGGTTTGACATAAAGTTCAATAAAAGAATGAGATTGTCGAGCGTTGTTTCAGAGTAGGTCTGTTCATGTTTTGTTTTGCTTACCCTCTATTTTTATAAACGAAAACTGAAATCCAAGTACTTATTTGTCTTTTATAAGTATAATAGAACTCTTAAAAGAAAGTGAGGGTAAAAACAGATCTGTATTGTGATTATGTTGAACGTCCAGGGAACGCAGTCTGTATACCTAGCTTTAACGTGTGATACTAGCTAGGCTACAATAGCTACGACGGTGGGCAATTTATGTCCAGGGTCGGCTAAGTACAATTTACGAAACGCGAATTGAAATTTCCAGGGTCGCACAACGACGAAAATAGTAATAGATACGGTATTGTTTAGCAATGTTACAAAAATGGCGAAACTACAACAGGAGGTGGACTTCAACCAGATTATAAGAAGTCGGACACAGAACACAGCTTGTGTAATGAATATTTGAAAATTGATGAAGTGATTCCAAGAAACAATAAAAACAAAAATAAATATTAATTTCCCCCTCCCCCGTCCATAAACTGGAAAGATAAATTATGCGAGTCAGCAAAAGCCAACAAAGAAAAAAGTTCTCAATATTTTTATTACTATAAAAAAATCGACTTTATTACTGTCCAAAAAATTTTAACAGATGAAAACAGCTCAACAAGCCACTACTGATTTCTTACAAGGTCCATCTCATAACCGGAATTTATCAAGTCCCTCACAACAGCTGAGCTAATAAAAAGACACTTGTTGGATGCACTTGGTAGGTTTACTCGTTTGGTTTCCTGCAAATTATCTTTAAAATAACTGAAGTTTATACGCTTCCCTTGTATCAATTACATTGTCGGATGGATATGTCATTCAAGTGCTGGAATTGTCCAGTGAACTACACACATGACCGGAGCCTGAGAAAACACTACGAAAAATTTCCTGAACACCGTCCGACAAAACAAGAGGTAAGACAAAATTCACTCTCAACGCGACGGACACTTAGGTTATCATTATAATTATCCGTTATCTTTTCAGAAGACAACCTGTAATCGTGTGAATCAAAACAATCAATCTATACAAATATATCGCTTTTTAACTTACTACTGACAAAGCTTTCTTTGGCTGAGTGACTTATAAATAAATTGCAATTTTATTACAGTTTTCGTTGAAGTGCGACCCTGGAAGTTTCAAGTTACGCGCGCGTCTGGAGGCGTACTCTAGTCTCATGCAAAGCTTTCACCGCCTAGACTGGACTATATTTTGATTAACGGTCGGCTAAGTACAATTTACGAAACGCGAATTGAAATTTCCAGGGTCGCACAACGATGAAAATAGTAATAGATACGGTATTGTTTAGCAATGTTACAAAAATGGCGAAACTACAACAGGAGGTGGACTTCAACCAGATTATAAGAAGTCGGACACAGAACACAGCTTGTGTAATGAATATTTGAAAATTGATGAAGTGATTCCAAGAAACAATAAAAACAAAAATAAATATTAATTTCCCCCTCCCCCGTCCATAAACTGGAAAGATAAATTATGCGAGTCAGCAAAAGCCAACAAAGAAAAAAGTTCTCAATATTTTTATTACTATAAAAAAATCGACTTTATTACTGTCCAAAAAAATTTAACAGATGAAAACAGCTCAACAAGCCACTACTGATTTCTTACAAGGTCCATCTCATAACCGGAATTTATCAAGTCCCTCACAACAGCTGAGCTAATTTCTGTGCTTCCCTTCCTGGCTAAACATGTTACTGTGTTCAAATTTCTCAAAGAGAAAAGCAAGCAGCCTTCACGGTCAACTGGAGAAATTAACACATCTAATCTCTGGTTTGAATTTGAAACTCTAATTGAAAATGTGAAAACCTTTTACCCCGAAGTAGCTAGCCACATCCAAACAACTAGATGCATGCATAAAGTACATCCAAGACCACTAAATGAGCAGCAGCATTACCCTTGCGAACTGAAATCCCAGACTTTTTGGATATCCTAAGATTTCCTACAAAATCCTAGAAAATCCCAAAAAGTCCCATTGAGACGAATAGGTGTGAATTCGCACATTTGAAGTTGATCGCGGTATCCTAGAAAATCCTAGGAAATCGCAAGGTTTCTTTTGAAACCATATGCAGGCTTGGAAATCCTAGGAAGTTCTAGGTTTATCTGGTATTGCTTTTCTAGCTTTCTCAGTTCATGTCTTAGCTTGATCATTAATTAATGCTGTAAAAGTGACGTGTTGCGACATCGGCGCGGGAAAAATACAGACAAATGCAACTGCTCGCTCTCCAGAACAGCTACAGCCCTCAGACTTGCCCAATAAAATATTTTATCTAGTATCTCAAGTTTGCAATACATCTTTGTTTCAGAATTGGGATTTTACGGAAATTATTTGACATCGGAATCTGACTGTCTCTCAGGTCTTGCTATTAAACCCAACAAAATCGCGACCCTGGTCTATTTGGAAAATAATTCGAAGATGTTCGTTTAAGATATCAAACATAAGTTTTAACTAGGTACAGCTTCTAACCTTTCCCTTGGTAGCCGTGGATCTTACGTAGGTGGTCTTCCATTCTTTGTGGACGTGAGAGCTAAGAATCCTTGAAATGCAGTCAAGAGCGGCATACTTCTTTCCGTTTCCGATATCGGCAAACGGCGAAACATTCCCTTGACCTACATGTATGGCTAATTCCTTCATATTCCAACTCCTATACGAAAAACCATGGACTACACGACGGACCTACAGCTGCAAGGAGTTTGTTTCATACCTTCGGCTTTGTGCTGTAGCTCGTATAATATTCATGATTTTTGCCATCTCTCGTAGCTCGTGTAATTTCACCGCCATGTTCAATAACCACAGGCATCCCAATCTCCACTTTTGTATTTCGGGTTACCTGTGGTAATATCCTCGAGAAGAGCTCTGTGAATGTATTTTTCTCATAACATGTAACACATATCTTAAGGAATAAAAGAACAATACTGTATTTAGTTGATTGAGTTGTACTTTGACTTTGTATTTTTCTAATCGCCTATGAAATCGGGCTATGAAACCAAGCCGTAATGACCACAGGCAACCCGAAATATGAAAAGTAGATTTTGGGATGCCTGTGCTTATACAAAATGGCTGCGGAACAATGGCAAATCACGAGTATGTTATACGAGCTACAATGATGGCATAAATCCTGAATATGATATGAGCTACAACATAAAGAAGGTCTTAAATCACGCAATGGACTTTGACCAGTTCCAGGCCGGATTGTTTTCGTTGGCCAATCAGAACGCCTGAACATTGAAAGCCGTTTCTTCGCGCTTGAATTTGATCGAAGGGCTAGTTCGGCAGTGTTACGATCACTGCGATTGATTCACTCACTGGCTTGCTCCCTAGTTTTCAACAACAAACATGCCCTGAAGGCCGTTGTTCAATGGATTGAAGACCCGAAGATGATAACACCGAGATTAGCGTTAAGTGAGCGACAAAGAAATGGCAAATTATTGGGGACCGAAGCCTTGACATGAAACCTGAATCAGAATGGAGGGCGAAATCGTTTGATCGAAAACTTTCTCATGTACGGCTAGTTCGGCAGAGTGTTACGATCACTGCGATTCATTCACCCACTGGGTTGCTCCCTAAGTTTTCAACAACAAACAAAATTGCCCATGGGCCGTTGTTCAATGGATCGAAGGTAGTGACAGAGCGACAAAGAAATGGCAAAGTATATGGGGACCGAAGCCTTGATGAAACCATGGAGGGCGAAATCGTTTGTGTGATTACGAAGAGAGCTCCTAATAAGAATCCTATGATATATAAAGCATATAGTCTGTGGTAAGTGTAGCTGAAATACAATTGTCTTTCTGTGGTGATTTCATGTTTATATTGGCCGTAAAGTCGGATTCGTGGTAAACGTATTATTAAAACAACACATTTTTCTTGTCATGTTTCCCCATTTTACAGACAAGCCTGCCAAAGCGAAAGAGGCTTTCTATCAGCTAACTGCTGACGATTCAGGTACGTATAAAGCTATTATAGAATTGCAGATGAATATTGATTGTTGCCTCCTGAGTGAGTCACACTATACAATAATATTATCACTGTATAGCGATACTTACTGTTTGTAAACACTGACGTCATTTATATATTTGCATATATAAATGTGGTTGGCAAAAAAAAACGCGTGTTTGTATGACTTGTATGGGAACTAGCGATTTAGGTCTCACAAAATACATCTAAAGTCTCAATTCTGTTACCAAATCTTAATTCCTTTATAAGACTTATAAGTTAAGAGCATATAAGCTTCGATGAAAGGGCTTACTTGCATTTTGGAAGAACAAGAAAGTAATTTGGCGATGAATAAGCACCGACCTGTGATATTTTATAAGCATCTGACTGGGTTCACGCTTCGTTTCTGCCAACCACAGAAAGCAACAAATGTGGCGTGACTGGCCTGTGTGACGTCACAGTAAGTATCGCTATAATTATGACTCACTCAGGAGGCAACAATCAATATTCATCATGATCAGCTGCAGTCAATGGGCCATTCCATTTTTTCCCCAAAACCCCCCTATGGAAGACCACTGGAATCCATGGAGATGGATTGAAAATCCAATGGGGAGGGGGTTCACAATTCTGTGGATTCCAGTGGGAGACCAGGGATTGAAGGTGAATTTTCAATGGGGAGGGGAATGACAATCATTGAAAATCCAAGGAGGAGGTGGTATTTTTTCCAATTCCAATAGGTTGGGCGTGGTAGAAGTTAGAAAATCCCAAGGGAAGGGGGGGATTAGTCAAAATTGAGCTCCCCCATAGGGGGGTTTTTAAAAAAAAATGGAATATGGCCCAATATTCATCTTCAATATTATGATTAGTGATTTGTTTCGTTTATATGTGAATGCTGGGACGATTTCCAGCCCTCTTAAACCGGGCTCAGACTCGCCTCCATATACAGGCCCTTTAATAAACGGATTGAGTGGATTTTTCAAAGGAATTCAATTGGGAATCCATAATAGAGGCAGTATACAATGTATGTAATTCACTGACTATCATCGATTACTTTCGACAGTCAGAAAACTGCTCTAATGAAATGTGTCAGTGATATGTTTAAGCTTGGGCATTTTCCAATATTCAACATTCTGTTTCACAAACCCTTGTTCCACCCACCCCCACTCCTCTGGAATTCCCATTCCCCCTCCCCCCATACATTTGATCTCCTATTATAACAGACCCGTAGTGGGGTATGGAAATGTTATGGAATCACACATTCAGAGCACCAGTGCTGCTTCACAAATGGTAACATGATATTTTTTTAAGTAAGCTTAAGCTTTAATTGGCTCACAAATAGTTGGTCAAATCCTCAGAAACATTGAAGAACAAGCATGACAAACTGAATTCCTATAAACAGTTAAGCTTAGGGAGGTGAACATATTAGTTCTTAAAGTTATACTGTACAATGTACATCAGTTATTTGTTTTAACCAGCCAGGGTGGCACGGGGAGCCGGGGTTGTGCAGTGGTGAAGCACTTTGCCTGTCACTCTGGTTAGATTCCCGGACACGGTGCCATATGTTAGTTGAGTTAATGTTGGTACATTTTACATGTATCTCGCCCTTGCTCCGAGGTTTTTTTTCTGGTTTCTCCAGTTTTCCTCCATCTGCAAAAACCAACACACTAAATTTCAATTCGATCTGTGGATTAGCCGGGACCTGGCTTTGATCAGGCGGCATGGTTGTTTCAGGTGTTGTGAGAAATTCAGAGTTCAGAGTCCACTTGCTGGTAGTAATTTATATCTTACGGAAAAGGCTATAGCAGCTGCTGAAGCAAAAAGTGAGTACAATTCTAGGGGCACAACTTATATTTTCTCTTTAATGACTGCAACCAGCTAGGTTGCATTAATTAATTTTTGTAACCAAATACAAAATGCACCCCCCCCCCCCAACATTTAACATTAGAGTATTAAAATGCTCTACATCTAATTACTTTTGTAGCCCCTGAGGGGCTCATTTCAGAATTCGTCTTGGAAAGGGGGCCTTGCAGTTGATTTCACATAACTTTTGCCAATGGGTTCCATTATGATAGAACAATGATGGGCGTTTGACAGTTATCATAATAGAGAGGGAAGCTTATTCCCAAAAAGATATGATACCGTCAAAACCCTAACATTTTTCTACCAAGATGTGGTCACATTAATTAGGAGCCTCCCATTTCTTGTAAGCATGGAAATACAAATTCAAGTAACAATCTGGCATGTCATGTTTGCCTCTTAACATTTGATTTCCACTAAGGCTTATAAAACTAAGGCAAGGGAGGGGGGCTTATTCCAAAACTTTGTGGGTTTGGTTTTGTGAAGTAAATTTCTTAAAAGGGCTGTGTCACAGTAATAGACTTTACATTTGCGTTCCGGGCCGGAAACAGATATTTTCACTGATTTTGATATGAACTAATGAACCTCTCAGCCATGTGGGATGCTAAAAATCAAAGATGAGTAACAAACAGTGTATATAAACAGTCCCCAGGGAAAATATTGAAAATCCTTTCAATCAAGCTTTCAGGGAGGGGAGTGTAACTGTTTGTATCCAATTAACAGCCACCAACCGAGTGATTACTTGATACATGCGCAGTACCATGACATAGCCCCTTTAATATTTGTTCATTCTATTTCATACATATATGTACAATGTAGATGAGCCTGAAATTTCCCATCCCCCAAACAAAAAGGGAAGGAAACAGCTGCCAGTGCAAACATTTCTACAACTAACAAACTGAGTCATACACATGTACATGTAGCTGCTTTGCAAAATGTATCAAATGGATTAAACTCAAGATGCATACATGTGAATAAAAACATATAGTGAATGATCATACTGTAGATACATGTAATTCTTATTAAAAAACCTTGTAAGTGTACATGTACATGTAACTTGTTGATCTTTGTTATTACTTAATTAATTCACAGATGTCACTGAGCCTGACCTTCTCAGCCACAAAACAAAGAGGAAGGAAAACAGCTGCCAACACAATCACTTCTATAAGTAAGACTGTGTCATATACATGTACATGATTGCATTTTGCAACTAAATTATACCAAATACATGATAGTCAATTATTCACACTAAAGACCTGTGAGCTTAAAAATGTACTGTATTTCCTCAAATAAGTCCCCCCTCAAAAAGTGCCCATGGCCCTTTTAATCAAAATTTGAATACAGTCAAACCTCTATTAAGTGGTCATGCACCAATTTGTTGGCCAGAGGCTCCATAAAATAATAGGAAATCAAATGTATGGAGGAAAATGGCAATTCCAGAGGGGTGGGTAGTTGGGTCGTGAGGCAAATTCCCTCCGTGGTGGGAGTATGGATATTACAGTGTATCTGAAATCATACCAGTCCTGTGATAATATAATTATACTAATGTAGCCATCAGGGTTCCAAATACTGTTTATAAACACAGTAAAAAAAATTGTTTAAAAATACTTGCCTAGAGGCAAGTACAATCTGAAAAGCACTTGTCCAGAAGCTTGGACTCTTATTTGTATAATAACCAAGGTTCTCAGTAGATTTCTCTACAGCCAGTCAAAAGCAAATTGTAAGGTGAACCAGCTTTTTGTCATACATTGCTGCTAAATTTGGTCAACACAAACTTTGAACAGTACATTAAACAGGACATTATTGCAAACCATATTACTATCTTATTCAGGCTAAAAAGGACAAACATGAAGAGATGATCTATTTAAAATATTAAATGGGGAGATATTTGAGAAGCAAAAATGTATACATGTAGATTCTACTTATTTGAAAGGGCAAAACAGAAAAAATATATTTTACAATTAGTCGGTAACAAAACGAGCGGGGGACTGGAACCGAGTCAGTCAAACTAATTCAATTAATAACTAGTCAAAGTGAGCATTATTTTCCAAAAGAACAGATCAAACTTAGCTAGTCTGGAAAGTTTGGTGAACTTTTGCTCAATATAGACAATGCTAGAAGGCATCAAATATGTCAAATCTCTTATTTGTTAACCTTGTCCCTCCGAGGGACAAAAAAAAATTCAATTGCTTATAATTCAGACAAGATTCACTTGGATCGCGTCAAACTTGGCACACATGCTAATTTCAACATGCTCTATCATGTGATGAACTTCATTTTAGAATTAGAGTAATTCTGATAAACTCGGTTCCAGTCCCCTGCTCGTTTTGTTACCGGCCAATATAGACACATTTTTCTGTTTTTATTTTTAAGACAATTACTGTATACATGTATATTCATTAAACACAATTTTTTATGTGCTATGAAAATTATTTTAAAGAGACAATTACAATGTATGATATGAGATGATGTTAAAAACCCTGAAAATGTATTTCAAAGGAATATTAAAGTAATAATCTTGAAAAGTAAATGCACGTGTTTGTAATTTCCTCACTTAGAATTTACGGAAAGATTCAGATATAGTGTATATAATTGTCAATGCAAGGTTCTACGGAATCAGTTCGGAATGGTTGACCCTGATAGACTGTTGATGACAATTATATAGCGAATTTTGAATGTTTTATCAGAACTGCTCAAAAACCATGCTGGCCTATAAACATGCTTGAGCGTGGATTGGTCGTCACTAAAACCCTGAAAAATGCCCTGAAAAGCTGTTAATATAGCATGGGCAATCCTAGAACATTCTAGAAATTCCTAAGACATCCTAGAAATTCCTAAAAGTCTATTCCTAGATAGTCCCAGCATTTGCTACAAAACGGAAGGAAAATATAAACTGTAAATCCTAGGATTTCTCACAATATCCTAGAACCATGCATCGTAAATGCTTTGCCATGAATATTTTGAGAAATCCTAGAAAATCCTAGAACATCCAAGTGCCCAAATTTACCGTGAAAATTCACACCTCAAATCTTAGAAAATCCTAGGACAACCCTAAGCGGTTCTAGGATTTGAATCTTAAGATATCCAAGGATTATCCCAGAAGATCCTAAGATATCCAAGGCTTTTTTTCGCAAGGGAATCCTGCACGATGAAGCTAATCATTAAGAGGGTCACTAAGTTCATTGACGACTTACATATTCCACCAGGAGAAGCAGAAATGCTGCATACATTTACCTCTAAGGATTTAACAAAGTTTATCGTCGGGTCTGATGAGGGCCAGCTTTACCTAAAAAAAACAGTGCTGATGCCAGCAATTTACAATGAAAACAAAGATCTTTTTCTCAAGTTTTCAGTAGAAATGGTTAACAGTTATAACATTGGTCAACAGTCCTATTCCCAGACTCTACGTAGTCATCTTGGTAAAATCCTTCAAGCAGTTCTTGGAGTAAATGTTTTTGTACCAAGGGATGATATGACCAATGAACTGCAGAAATCGAAGAGAGATCTAAAGGAAACCCTAGAACTGAATTTCATAGAAAAAAGATGAGAAGGTGGCAGCCTATGTAAACATATCAAAGACCTTAACTTGGTTCTTATCCCAAGGTGGAGTAAATAATGCAATTCCTATCCCAAATGAGAAGCTGCTTGTCTATGTCTACACTGATGCGTTTCCATGGATGATATGGAGCAAATATTTTACGGGAGAAACAGCCATAAGAATGAAGCTTGTAGAGACAAATAATCTCATGTCAACAATAATAACAGTGTCAGTGGCTTGGCCCTGATGATTATTGGCATGTTAGCAGGTTTGGTACCACTGTCTTTAGTCAGCTTAAGGAGTTGAAGGAAATAAAGCACCCCATCTTGAACAAGAATATCGAAATCATTGTCAGACGACTTGCATGCTGATGAGGCCAGTCGGAGTACCAGTACTGAAGCATCTTCTCAGGCTTCAATGTATCCCATTACACAGGCCCCTGAGCACAAGACCCAGCTTGGTGATATGACAACTGTCTGTGCAGAACCCACCAGAACTGTTGAAAAAGCAGACGAAATGACAAATGACTTCAAAGGCTGGTTAGGAAATAAGAAAGACAACCCCCAGAATAGAAGGGAATTTGCAAAGACACATTGTGGATACACTGGGAAGAAGAATGTGACCGAAATTAACTTGACTAACTTTTACCCCGGGACAATGCACAAGTGTTTAAGGGCAACAGAGAATATTCTTAGACGGATAGGGGTTATAGCTGAAAGCTTTGGTGCTAATGAAAGGTGGTTTAATGAGGTACAGAAGGTAGCCAGAAAGGTAACAGACACATGGGATGTTAAGTTTGATCAAGTAGGTGTTTTGGCCTTTTACACACAGGCACCTCAACTACTTATTGAAGCTGGTTTCATAGGAGTCACACTTGCAGTGCTATCTCACTTTTGTATACATTTACATAGGCTCTTTCAAATAGTTCTACATACACCTCTGGAAACAACTCGTGCAATGTATGATGTTAATGCATGTGTCTTATTAGGGTACAACTTCGTTTTGATTTTTGGAACTGACTGTCTGTTACGGCAACAATTAAGCATCTGGTTGCTTACATGGGGTACTACATCCAGAAAGCACATGATGATGCTAATCAAGCTGGCTTGCCATTGTCATTGAGAAACTTTAGTGATGGGATAATGGAAACAAAGCATAAAGAGGGGAAGCAGGGCAACTACATCTATAGCGGTGGTAAGACAGGGGAGACAGGAAAAGTAGAGTACCAGAAGAGAGTTCTGGAACAGCAATTCTGCAATGAGTGGCTCAAAATTTCAAGCAATGAGGACAATTAAAGGACATCATCAGCCAGTAGAGCAAATAAAAAGCTTGGGGTTGAACCAAATTATCACAAGAAGAAACAGGAGGTAATTAATTGTAATTATTGTAGAACATTTTTTGTTGCAATCTCATATTTTTGTCATATTCCAAATTTCTGGTGCACTTATTTAGAGATTCTGCTAGCATATTCTATCAGCTAGTACTCTGTACCAGTAGATGCTTTTTTTTTATACTGCCAGAGCTACATGAAAAAAAACAGCAGCTCCAGTTTTCTTCAGTACATACAGTTTCACTTTTTATCGGTAAAAAATAGCATATTCTAGACCTGGCCTAGAAGAATCTCTGACATCCCTGCTGACATTTAACATCTACCAAAATTACATATGGAAATTAAATTAAAATACATTAAATAAGAATTATGCAGAGAATTTGAAGATATAGCAGTTTATATTTGAATAAAAAATGTTTAATTTATATTCTACAATTAGCATATACCATTTCAAGAAACAAAGATGGAATTAAGAGAGACAGGCAGTGAAAACCATGTGGAGGTCAGTATACAATGTATATAATTTTACTGTTCGTAAATATAATTTGCATATTTTAGTTGTATTTATACCTCGAATATCACTGGCTCTTACATAATTTTCAGGATAATGAAGAGCACATCAGTGACAAAAACCCAGTTCCACACCGAATACAGGCAGAGAATCAACACGAAATCGAGCCTCTGAAAGAATGTTTCTTACGTTCAGCACAGAAGGGCTACCCAACTAGCGATGGGCCAGTTTTTATTACAGATGAAAATGCCACCAAATACAGTGATCAATTAAAGAAAAATACACAGAGCTGTTTTAGTTTTAGTCTAGACAAGAAAGTCGACAACGATGTAAGTGTTAATGTGATCAAATGGCACAGGTATGATGAGCGCGTGACCAGAGAGATTTTCCAGACAAAATTTACAAGAAATCAAATGTACATCGAACACAAAAAAATAGGCAAAGAATTGATGCAGAAGTTGACAATAAATTTCTGTACTGTAATGGGATGTGAACTGAGTCAAGACAGCATTATATTGGATGTTTGTAAGCCACCCCTGTTGGAAGTAAAAGACGACAAATGGAAAACGGTACATGTCCCAGACTCACCTGATCAATCACGCTCTCTTCAATCCTTCCATGACCATGATCCGTGTCGAGTGCATGTGGTGGCTCAGCCAACTCCAGCTGGTAAATAAAATATTACAAGACTCAATTTGACTTCAAGAGTTCATTATCTGATAATCCAATCCTTCAAAGTGCTCTGACAAGCGGAATCCAGGAAAAATACAACTTCTACGTTCACGACCAGAACCCGCATGAATTATTCCCGGTCATCAAAAACCCAACTCTGGTAAGAGCAGCACAGCTTGCCGTTTCTACCTTTAACAGGCCAGACAGAGACGTCGAATGGACCATCAGGATGTTTAGCTCCTTACATTCAAGATTCTGTGCACTTCTGAAGGACAGAGTGAATGATTCAAATCCCGGTTCAAACTCGAAGGAAGATCTAGACTAGCCCACTCCACTCACTAGCAAACGAACTTCACGATCTTGCAGCATGCAGCAAACAGTCTAAATCGTTGCAGTTCAAAGCCGTTACTTGACATCACAAGTCAAATGAGTACTATCTTCATTTGCAATACCTAGGTAATTCTAAGTATTAATTTTATTTAAAAAAACTGTCCACTTAGACCTTTTAAGCGAGTCAGCGAGTCGAAGCTTCTTTGAATCGTTCGTTGAACCGCGCATGTTTTTGTATAAATGGAGCTGGGGCGAGGGCCGCTCGGCCCTACATCGAAACGCGCTGTGATTGGTCAGTTTCTGCTTGCTCCGTTCAGCTGGATATTATCCGATATTATCACGTTAGATGTCTATTAGATATCTAATTAGATAGACCCCCTTACCTTTACTCAAGTGCTTGATTCGATGGTATTTGTTTGATATTAGACTAGAAAAAATATCTGATATTATCCGATATTCGATAGTCAGTCGATATCGCGCCTAAATGCAAAATCTGAAAGGAAAGAAACCACCAAAGAAGACGAACTCGAAAAAAGAACACAAGAACAAACGTCCAAACAACACACAACAGCAATCACAGACCAAAGTACAAGCTGCCAATCGATATGGGATTCTTCAAGACCTCACACCAAAAAATAACTCTCAAACCATGGAGCCCGAAACTACAACCGTAATTATAGGAGACTCAATGAACAAGCGCGTACAAGGTTAGAGGGACCGAATTAGCCCCCTTTTTTAGGGTGTTATGCTAATTTTTAGGGTGTTATGCTAATTTTTAAGGCGCTATGCTAATTTTTAAGGCGCGCTCTCATTAATTCAATGACGTCACGGTTCTATTGTCTTAGACTCATGAATAAAGTGTGGTGGTATCTCATTAACGTGTGATGGTAGGTATGACGTCACGGTTCTATTGTCTTGGACTCATGAATAAAGTGTGGCGCTCTCGTGAATAAAATGTGGCGCTCTCATGAATAAAATGCGGCGCGCTCATAAATATTTATTGTTCCTTTGGATGAGGTCATCGATCTATTCGGGCATGTTTGGGTAAAGCCTATTGTTTGGAGGCATGTTTGGGCAAAGCCTATTGTTTGGAGCAGCTATAAAGCTAGAACCGATCGGCCCTGAAGCCATTCGAAGTTGGGTGAAAAAAGTAATAAATATCTCGCAATATCTAAACCCCTTTGTAGCGTAAATAGTAAGAACAAACTACTCGTGATAGGCTCTAAACTGTCTTTATTATTTTCCTTTACAGTTAATAACTCATAAGATAATTGTATACAAAATCCACTGTGACTCATAAGAGCAACTTTGCTATTGTTCTTAGGGATTAGCGATAACTGAAGAGCCTATTGTTTTGAGGAAAACTCTTGTGATGCAAATTCCTCTCTAAAACTTAACTATAATTAGCATAATCATCAAAACAAACTATGATTTTTTTCTTGTTGACAAATTAAATGCTGCTTACTGATTGCTTATATTAAAACGATGACAAGAGGAAGAATATTTAAAAAGACATTTATTAATAGAAATCGACTTAATAAAACTTATTTCTAAAAGGTACAAATGTTTTATTCATCGCGGAATCACTCTGTTCCGGAATAGGTTGTTTTTGGAATTGTTTATTCAACAAGAATTTTCGGTGGTGAATTGCAGCCTCGGTCGCTTCTTGCCATCCATAATCTTCCGTGTTCATCAAGTTTTGTTTTGTTTCCAAGATTTTTTGGAAATCAGGATCTTTTCTTTAGCTGTGAATCTATTTCATATCTTGGAACAACACTTCTCTTAGGTCTTTTCTATAGGTAGGAACCAACGCGTTACTGGCTTTGATTTCAGCAACTTCATGACTATCCCCATCGTGTTCATACTTTTGAACCAACGCTTCCCAATCTTCCTGGTGCCGTTATTTAGCTTCGTTACGAATTCTTTCCCAAACATCCTTTTCTCCGTCATAACTATCATCAGTGGAGTCCGTGCTCTCCCGAGAATAAGAGCTTTGATAAGAATCTTCAGTCATTTCATCATCTGAGTTGGAACGATTAGCAGCCATCGTTTATATCTTTACTCTTCAACGATCGGGAGTATAATGTCAGACCCTTAAAAGTTTCCAACTTTATAGAAAACAAATTGGCGTGGTCACTACGTTTAACAAATGTCGATTAGCTGATTTAGCTAAGGTCTCTCAGTTAGATCAACATTATAAGTAGGATTCCTAACCAACATATTTTCCATTATCAACAACTGGATTTACATTCCTCGACAAAAACGTTCTTTTTTGAAGTTTTGCTTCTTGTAAATATGGTTTTCGTTCTTGAGTTGATAACCTATGGACTTGTACCAAGTGGTTGGATAATTTAACAAGATACTTTGATCCACAATTAGGTACAGGGCAGTTTTTCAAAGTCCGATTTTCCATGTTCACTCGTTGAAAGTTAATATCAAATAGCACAACTCTACTTGATCGTCCCTTTTGTCGCCTTTCGTCCCGTTTGTCCACTTTCGTCCCTCTTTTTTTTTTCGTTTTGAAATAAAAAAAGAGGCATAAAAAAGCGAGACAAGCGGTACAAAAGGGACTACTGACAGGAGACGTGTTCACATTCGGATATAGGTATCTCCGTTTATCCCTTTCGTCCCTTTTGTCTCCTTTTGTCCCGCTAGTCCCGCTTATTTTTTGGTTTGAAATAAAAAACGAGGCATAAAAAAGAGGGACGAAAGGCGACAAACGGGACGAAAGGCGACAAAAGGGACGAAAGGGATAAACGGAGATACCTATATCCGAATGTGAACACGTCTCTTGTCAGTAGTCCCTTTCAAAACGAAAAAAAAAAAGAGGGACGAAAGGCGACAAACGGGACGAAAGGCGACAAAAGGGACGATCAAGTAGATTTGTTCTATTTCATATTAACTTTCAACGAGTGAACATGGAAAATCGGACTTTGAAAAACTGCCCTGTACCTAATTGTGGATCAAAGTATCTTGTTAAATTATCCAACCACTTGGTACAAGTCCATAGGTTATCAACTCAAGAACGAAAACCATATTTACAAGAAGCAAAACTTCAAAAAAGAACGTTTTTGTCGAGGAATGTAAATCCAGTTGTTGATAATGGAAAATATGTTGGTTAGGAATCCTACTTATAATGTTGATCTAACTGAGAGACCTTAGCTAAATCAGCTAATCGACATTTGTTAAACGTAGTGACCACGCCAATTTGTTTTCTATAAAGTTGGAAACTTTTAAGGGTCTGACATTATACTCCCGATCCTTGAAGAGTAAAAATATAAACGATGGCTGCTAATCGTTCCAACTCAGATGATGAAATGACTGAAGATTCTTATCAAAGCTCTGATTCTCGGGAGAGCACGGACTCCACTGATGATAGTTATGACGGAGAAGAGGATGTTTGGGAAAGAATTCGTAACGAAGCTAAAGAACGGCACCAGGAAGATTGGGAAGCGTTGGTTCAAAAGTATGAACACGATGGGGATAGTCATGAAGTTGCTGAAATCAAAGCCAGTAACGCTTTGGTTCCTACCTATAGAAAAGACCTAAGAGAAGTGTTGTTCGAAGATATGAAATGGATTCACAGCTAAAGAAAAGATCCTGATTTCCAAAAAATCTTGGAAACAAAACAAAACTTGATTGATGAACACGGAAGATTATGGATGGCAAGAAGCGACCGAGGCTGCAATTCACCACCGAAAATTCTTGTTGAATAAACAATTCCAAAAACAACCTATTCCGGAACAGAGTGATTCCGCGATGAATAAAACATTTGTACCTTTTAGAAATAAGTTTTATTAAGTCGATTTCTATTAATAAATGTCTTTTTAAATATTCTTCCTCTTGTCATCGTTTTAATATAAGCAATCAGTAAGCAGCATTTAATTTGTCAACAAGAAAAAAATCATAGTTTGTTTTGATGATTATGCTAATTATAGTTAAGTTTTAGAGAGGAATTTGCATCACAAGAGTTTTCTCAAAACAATAGGCTCTTCAGTTATCGCTAGTCCCTAAGAACAATAGCAAAGTTGCTCTTATGAGTCACAGTGGATTTTGTATACAATTATCTTATGAGTTATTAACTGTAAAGGAAAATAATAAAGACAGTTTAGAGCCTATCACGAGTAGTTTGTTTTTACTATTTACGCTACAAAGGGGTTTAGATATTGCGAGATATGTTTTATTGAGTGTTGTTAGTTTCTAGACTAGATGTTTGTAGTCTAGAACGACATTTGAGACTAGACTACCTAGGTTACAAATTTCTAGACTAGACTAGAAAATGATAGCTGAAGCATAGTTTTTAGACTAGACTACCTTGGTCATTAATTTTTTCTCTCCTCGGTAAAAACACAACTGTCTGTAGCATTTGTCAACAAGAAAAAAAAATCAATGAAACATAAATCAGTGTAATCTTGTAACACGGTACATTATATCAACCCAAGAACTGAGAAATAAGAAAGTTATCAACTCCGCGAGGATAAGGAAAACGAACGGTTTTTAAAATTGGTGTTTTTGAGATTGAATAAACTTTGTTTAATTATCTGGTGGTTTGTTTATATTCGTATGGTAATTATAGTTCAGTTTTAGAGAATAATTTGCATCACAATAGGCTCTTCAGTTATCGTTAATCCCTAAGGACAATAGAAATATTTCTCACAGTGGATTTTGTATACAATTATCTTATGAGTTATTAACTGTAAAGGAAAATAATAAAGACAGTTTAGAGCCTATCACGAGTAGTTTGTTCTTACTATTTACGCTACAAAGGGGTTTAGATATTGCGAGATATTTATTACTTTTTTCACTCAACTTCGAATTGCTTCAGGGCCGATCGGTTCTAGCTTTATAGCTGCTCCAAACAATAGTCTTTGCCCAATCATGCCTCCAAACAATAGGCTTTGCCCAAACATGCCCGAATAGATCGATGACCTCATCCAAAGGAAAAATAGATATTCATGAGCGCGCCGCATTTCATTCATGAGAGCGCCACACTTTATTCATGAGAGCGCCACATTTTATTCACGAGAGCGCCACACTTTATTCATGAGTCCAAGACAATAGAACCGTGACGTCATACCTACCACCACACGTTAATGAGATACCACCACACTTTATTCATGAGTCTAAGACAATAGAACCGTGACGTCATTGAATTAATGAGAGCGCGCCTTAAAAATTAGCATAGCGCCTTATAAATTAGCATAACACCCTAAAAATTAGCATAACACCCTAAAAAAGGGGGCTAATTCGGTCCCTCTCATACTACTGTTGTTAAATCATTCCCAGGAGCCGTAACTGCAGACATGCATCATTATCTGAAGCCAACGTAACGCTAAGCAGGAAACTCCAACAAGTAATCCTACACATGGGAACTAACGATTTGAGTAAATCAAGTCCAGACCAAGTGGCTAACAGCATTGTAGACCTGGCTAGAATGATCGAAAGCGAATCTGACTCAGAAGTTATACTATCTGAAATTATAACAAGGTCAGACAAAATAACAGAAGATAAAATTACGGCAGTAAATAAACTTCTAAACAGGTTCTCGAACCAGAATGGCTGGACACTAATACGGCATAGTAATATTACGAAGGACTGTCTTAATGAAGGTGCATTACACCTCAACGATTAAGGAGTGTCTATCTTGGTAAGCAATTTAATTAAATTCCTGTCTGATTGATACTTTATTCGTAATTCCAGAGAACCGCTCCTGGCCCCATACGCACAGGTTCATTCAACAACCAGTTCATTACAATGTCCCGGTTTAATTGCCAATTTCAAATGATACAAATGAAATTAACTCAAATCTAAATCTTGGTCTTCCAAAGACCAGAGGTTTTAAATTGGCTGCCATTAATATAACCAGTCTCCCAAAATATGTTGACCACCTTAGAGCCTATATGCTCACTGAGCCTGTTGATATTCTTGCTATTAACGAAACGCGTCTAGAGAGCAGCATCAACAGCAACGAAATGGGTATACCCGGATATGTGCTTGAAAGAAATGACCGAAATAGAAATGGAGGAGGAGTGGCACTATATATCAGAAATGTTATCAACTACGATCATGATTTTTTGTTTTTGTGTTCGTGCGGGTATTCGCACCCAGACATCAAACAGGAGTCTAATGCGCAGCGCGAGGGGGGAAGGGCAAGAGAATGGTTTTTGTTTTATTGTTTGTTGAATGTAGGTATTTGCACAAAACATCAAAAAGGAGTTTAATGCACAACCCGAGGGGTGACGGGCCAGGTGACGGGACGATGGGAAGGAAAGGGACTGAAACCTTGGTTTATGTGTTAGTGCAGGTATTCGCACCATAAAACAGGAAAGGTGAGGAAATAGGGATAACAGAAGGAGGTGGAGGCGATAAAATTGTCATAGTTGTTGTTTTTGTGTTTAAGTGCGGGTATTAGTAACGGACATCAAACAGGAAGTGTGAGGGAATAGCGATGAGAGAGGGTGGAATTGTAACAGTTGTTGTTTTGGTGTAAGTGCGGATATTCGTGCCCGGACATCGTATAGGAAGGGGGAGGGAAAAGATATGAGAGGGGGGGGGGTGGTTAGGTAGGGTAAAATTGTTGAAGAAACCAGGGTGAAAGGAGGCCATGGGTTGGAAGAGATTAAGGGACAAACGGATTGAAAAAATGCAAGAAATGATTCAGGTGAAAGAAATAAAATGTTTTTTTTTTTTATATAAAGAAAAGGGGCCGGAAGGACTGGATATCCTGTGGTGGGGTGAACACTGGGTACACTATGTGAATTATGAATAAAATAATTGGTGGAGAAATAGTGCAGAAAGAGCCTAGACTACAGGAAAATAAACAAGAAATGGGTAATTGAAGGAGAAGAAACGTGGTGACAGTGAGCCCGGAGGAAAATAGATAAACGTGTAGGTCTAAACCATGCTAAATACCAAGAGCACGAAACCGGCGACTAATCGGATAAGCAAACCAGCGTTGGCAGATAAAACATAGATCCCCTCTTGGCGAAATACAGCAAACAACGAAACACAGGATAAGAAAGTTCAAAATTTGATCCCTTTAGCGGGTGTAAAGAATATTGTAACTGACAGATGTGTTATTAATGAGAAGCCATCAATAAACCACACACAACCATGAAAACACGCAGGACAATAGGACGAAACGTGTATACGAGCCGGCCGTAAGATCCTTCCCATATAAGGGAGGAAGTATGTTTGCTATGAACCGGTCAAGGGGTAGTTTGGCTTGGTACGAGATAAATTGAAAGTGCTTTGTGTTATGGTTTTACTGAAGACGGTTATAAATGGAAAAAAATAAAGGGCCCATATAGGAATATAATGAATGAAGCGATGTGAATGAACAAAGGTATATGTGTAGTTGAACACAAAAGTGAAAATATATCCGTAGTACAACAAAAGGGGAGAATAAATCAATGATGGGTAGCCTGTGTGAGAATGATAGCCTAAGCCTGGGGAGAGGAGGGGCGTTGATGGTATGGGGAGGAATATGGACCCTGTAACATTAAGAAATGCAGGATATAGGGGGCGGGCCCGTTTAGAAATTTTCGCAATAGGTGAGGTTGTACTTATGTGGGAGAATATATAAGAGAACATTTTGGAAGAAAACGGTCGTATTAATACGTAGAAAGGAGTGGGGAGGGCGAACTATGTGTAGTTAATACGGGAGTGGTAAAATGATGAAGGTAGCTAGTGGTGGATAACAATAAGACTGCGCTGGGAAGGGGGCATGAATATAATAAATAGATACATAAATAACGGAGATACCAATAAACATAACGGTATAAGAAAACTAAGGGGATGGGGACCCTAGTGAGCTCATAGGGGATAGAGCAAGTCCAATGTTGTTCCACCAAATCCTGTATAGCAATCTCTTCAGGGGCGGGATGCTATACAGAAAACACAGTAGCTTGGAGGGGAATATTTTCATGATTTGGGCACATAATGAACCCTCTCTCTTAACTTTCCTTAACCACATCAACTCCTCCCATCCCACCATCAAATTCACACATGAGTACTCACAACACAAGATTAACTTCCTTGACACTTCCATACTAGTGACTCCCCACCGAAGCCTCAAATCAACTTTATACATCAAACCAACTGACAGCACACTCCTCCTGCACTAATTACCTCCCACCACCCCTTGTCCTGCAAGACAGGCACTATTTATAGCCAAGCACTGCGGTACCGACGCCTCATCACAGACGACAATGACCTACACACCCAGCTCAACCGACTACGACGTACACTCCTTGCAAGGGGATACCCTAATGCATTGATCACCCACTCCTTTGACAAAGCCACACATTTCTCCCAATTGCAACTACTCCAACCCAAGCCCACAAAAGAGAGAAACACTTCCCATCCGCGGTGCGCACCACTCCCTTTCATCATCCCTTATAACCGTAACACACTGTCTGTCCCTAAGATACTACACTCTCATTGGCCAATTATCTCCTCAAACCACAACCTCTCCCAACTATTCCCCACACCCCCTGTAACAGCTTATCAACGACACAAGAACATGAAGGACCTAATAGTACACACCAACTTTACTTCCAACAACACCGAGCCCCAATAGCCCTCACCCACTTACATCCACAATACACTTTACCACACACAATTTCACCACACCACCACCGGGTCTACTCACCCTTTCAACACGAATAATTATGGCTAGCTACCACTCACGGGCCTCCTGGGAAACATCCTCCAACCAACCAGCAGATAACAGACCATGCTCCCCTCAAGACCACATTTATGCCCCTTGGCAGGGCCCCCCCAGAACTGGGCGCCCCTCAATCTCCACTGGACGGCAGCAACTACTATCCAGACCTCACCCACCCAACACACCACAACCCGCCAACCTCAGCTTCTGCATGACCACTTCGCAACCACCCTGATATTAGCCCCCAGCACCACTTACCTCCACCGATGATACAGTTCCCAGCTGGATACACACTACAACATCATGTTTCCAAAGACCACAACAACAACGAAGACGATACCCACACCAGAACACAGCAGCAATCCAACAACCCTCGCATCAACCGTGATACCAGCTTACTCCGCTCCACCACCAATTCCACACTTGGCCCCATACCAGTTTCCACCTCCATCGATAACACAAGTTCCCTGGCCTAGGAGGTACACATACCACAACAACATCTCTTCACACCACTGCTAAGTTGCACAGACCATTGGCTATGTATATCTACTGGACTAAAATAAACCGCAATCCTACACTTGGCCCACACATAGTAATCCTACTACTCTCGAAAAAGGAAAACACTTAATTCCCCTTAGAAAAACTACAACAGACCAGAAGCCAACCACACCCACTGAAATACAATATCCACATATAGGGATACAGATTCTCAAACCACAATGTATATGAACATACAAATTATACCACAGAATTTATGACCGATTGCAACTAAGATCTTTATAGCCACCATACTGTATGTACGCCATAAGCACATCTCCCATTATATAGTCACACAGCCCCTGGCTACCACCACTACCACTATTTTATCTAGGTCTACTACTATATCAATTTCATCTACATACCAATAATTCACAACCACCGGATATGATCTCACCTCTTGCTGCCAGTCACAAGTTACTGTACACCAAGCAACATTTATCATTTCACCTACAATAGTTCATTCAGACCACAAGGCCATCTTAGTACCATCAATACTTAGCAAATTATAATTCACCTCACACTACATGTTACCAATAAAGCTACCTGAATTTAGTACACCATTAAATGTTAATTTTCCTTATTATGATTCCAATTCTGAGTCCACACTGCACACACACCTTGCACTATCACAAACCTCCATCCACTACACTACCACACTTCATTTAGCCACCCTGGATTTTACAAAACCACCACCCCTTACTTCCGATCATTTTTATTACCATGCATGCTACACTCACTGTGAATACTCAGCATTAACCCAAATGTGCCACTGTGCCATAATTATACCCACTCTTCAACACATTTTCCCTTTTACTCAGGCTTCAGGGTTTTATATACCCACCTCCATAACATTTATAAATTTCTGGGCCCTACACCAATAAATACACACCATAATACCTTAGTACCCCCCTATATGTACCTTGTCTTCAGCTCCTATATGAAATCGGAACATACCCTCACCTTCATTTAGCATTCCCACACACACACTGTCATCCGAAACCTCCACTGCCGCACATGCCATGTACCGAACTCCTAAGCCCTCAGCTGAAGACACACGTACATGTACACAAACATTCGCACTATACACCAATAAACCACACGACACACTCATACTCATAGGAGAACATTTCCCAACACATTACCACTAAGCCATACTCATCTTTTCATCCCGTCCTCTCTCCTACGAGTGTTCCACTGTAAACCCTTCGCCTTTCTCCACTACCCAGCCCGTTTTCATATCTCCTCGTACCTCTTCCTTTCAATTTACAAAATGGCCGTCGCCCTTCAGACCGGTTCCAGGTCCCCACGATCCACCACAGGCTACCCGTGTAGCGTTCAATCGGACAACCTGGTTTTTATCGTATCAAGCTAAACCGGCTTTACCGGCTAAATATCATACATACTTCTTCCCTTATACGGGAAGAAGCCGTCTCGGGATCACGTTTCGTCCTATTTCCTACGTGTTCGAATAATTGTGTGTGGTTTATCGATAGCTTCTCATAATTTACACATCTGTCAGCAACAATTTTCTTTGCACTGGCAAGGGTGTCTGTTTGGTGATCTTTCTGGTCTTATATTTCATGGGTCTATTGTATTTTACACAGATAGGATCGTGGTTATATCCGTCAACGCTTGTCTGCCTTTCCGATTTGCCGCCGGTGTAGCGCTCTCGGTATTTATCATGGTTCAACTCGATACGCACAACGATAACTGCCGGATCCGCCACACCCTTACAATATAACATCCAATCACATACTAACATGTGCTAGTTTTATTTGCCCTTACCACGAGTTTCCTTCCCTTTCTCTGCTACACGTTGACCCACAATGTATCGAGCTAAGGTCCGCAACTCAACAAGAAAACTGGCGAAATCACTGGGACTTTTCACCCCCTACCGGCCTCCAGGTAACCAAATTCATTATGTTTTTCTTCTTGTCTGTCCTGATCCAACACTTAGTTATCAGAACGAGCAGTCCAATATCCATCCTATCAAATGTCGGGCGAGAATGCTTGAGACCGGTCTACATCCATTTCGAAACACGTTAAACCCTGTAGCATTCCCCCTCTCCACGGCACTTTTTCCCTTCTTCACATCCCCCTTCCTCCCCTCCACAACTCCCCTCGGTTCTTCATACATATTCCCTCAGTTTCTCGGCTTCCCCTCCAAGCTACAGTGTTTTCTGTATAGCATCCCGCCCCTGAAGAGATTGCTATACAGGATTTGGTGGACCAACATTGGACTTGCTCTATCCCCTATGAGCTCACTAGGGTCCCCATCCCCTAAGTTTTCTTATTCCCTTATGTTTATTGGTATCTCTGTTATTTATGTATCTATTTATTATATTCATGCCCCCGTCCCATCGCAGTCTTATTGTTATCCACCGCTAGCTACCTTCATCATTTTACCACTCCCGTATTAACTACACATAGTTCGCCCTCCCCACTCCTTTCTACGTATTAATACGACCGTTTTCTTCCTAAATGTTCTCTTATATATTCTCCCACATAAGTACAACCTCACCTATTGCGAAAATTTATAAACCGGCCCGCCCCCTATATCTTGCATTTCTTAATGTTACAGGGTCCACATTCCTCCCCATACCATCAACGCCCCACTTCTCCCCAGGCTTAGGCTATCATTCTCACACAGGCTACCCATCATTGATTTATTCTCACCTTTTGTTGTAATACGGATATATTTTCACTTTTGTGTTCAACTACACATATACCTTTGTTCATTCACATCGCTTCATTCATTATTTTCCAATATGGGCCCTTTATTTTTTCCATTTATAACCGTCTTCAGTAAAACCATAACACAAAGCACTTTCAATTTATCTCGTACCAAGCCAAACTACCCCTTGACCGGTTCATAGCAAACATACTTCCTCCCTTATATGGGAAGGATCTTACGGCCGGCTCGTATACACGTTTCGTCCTATTGTCCTGCGTGTTTTCATGGTTTATTGATGGCTTCTCATTAATAACACATCTGTCAGTTACAATATTCTTTACACCCGCTAAAGGGATCAAATTTTGAACTTTCTTATCTTGTGTTTCGTTTGTTTGCTGTATTTCGCCAAGAGGGGATCTAGGTTTTATCTGCCAACGCTGGTTTGCTTATCCGATTAGTCGCCGGTTTCGCGCTCTTGGTATTTAGCATGGTTTAGCCCTACACGTTTATCTACTTTCCTCCGGGCTCACTGTTACCACGTTTCTTCTCCTTCAATTACCCATTTCTTGTTTATTTTCCTGTAGTCTAGGCTCTTTCTGCACTATTTCTCCACCAATTATTTTATTCATAATTCACATAGTGTACCCAGTGTTCACCCCACCAGAGGATATCCAGTCCTTCCGGCTCCTTTTCTTTATATGAGAACAGGCAGGACGTGTATGAGCAGGACGTGTAACATGGCCGCTCCGCGAAATCTTTGAAAAATCCTTAAGCGTGGCCATTCTGGAGGGTAAAAACAATGGGAAGTAGAAGTAAGCCAACAAAAGAAGTTTTCTATACATGGTGGCACAATTCGGATACAGGAATCGTTAACTCATGGGACGATTGCGAAAAACAAATAACGGGAAAACCGGGCCGCGGCTGCAAGAAATACGACACTCTTGAAGAAGCAAAGGAAAAGCAAACGGAAAAGTCAAATGAAATAAGCCTAAAGGAAACGACTCAACGTAGAAGAAGCCAAAGCGACTCAAATCTGGCCGAATCCATGACTAGTGCGATAAACGAAGAGAAATGTCTGCTCGAGAATCTAGAGAAGAGTTTAGATGCTTTACAAACCTTTGAGAAAACACAATCCTCATTTAACGACGACCTGGAAAAATCACTTAGCGGCGAAATTATCAGAACAAATAACCTGAACGAGAAGATAGAAGATTTAGAGAAGAAATTGAAAATGAAGCTGAAAGAATTAATTATTCAATATGACAACAAACTAGAGGAAGCGAAGGAGAACCTGAGACAGGAATTTGCATCTGAAATGAAGTCATTTAAAAAAACAGTCAGTCAAATGCAGAATGAGCTCAAGGCAACTACAAAGAAATTGATGGCAATTATAACAAAAGTTGAAGAGTCCGAAAAAACTGCACGCCCAAATCCAGGGCATGTAATTGTAGACGCACAAGAGAGAAATGATACAAGATCCGAAACAAGTGTCTTCTCGTCTCCTTTAAATACCAGCAACCGTTATGAAGTCCTCAGCGATTGTCCAACGTCACGTGCCGAGACAGTGCAAACAACACCACGGAACGAGACTAATACCACTGAAGTCGATCCAAGTACCTCGAGGATGGAGTCGACCGTGCAAAGGGATAACAATAGAGCCTCTGACTCAAAAGGACCAATACTGATCATTGCTGATTCCATGATGAGAGGTGTAAGACAAACACTTCTGGCAAGAGATTGTTATGTGAACAAGCAAATACTCAGCGGCGGTGGAACAAAGGAAGCAATCAGCTATGTCAACCACATGGATGTCGACACCAACTACAAACAAGTAGTTATTCACTTAGGAACAAATGACGTCAATACTAAACACAAGGACACTATATTAAATGAGTTTGTACAGTTAACTACTATATTGAGAAGCAAATGGCCGAATTGCAAGATTATTCTATCGGGAATTATAGAGCATCGTACAGACAGAGAGAAGAACAGGATGATTAAAGTCATTAATGATGATTTGTGCGAAATGGCCCGAGAATTAGACAACATGGAATACCTGGATAACAGCAGATTAACAAGACGAGCAGACGGAGGAACCAACGAACAGGTGTTTTACGATGAGCTGCACCTCAACAACCAGACGGGAACCCGCATTCTAGCGGCAAATCTAAAGGAAGCGCTCGGTCTTCGTAATGCGACTCGGAACACAAGACCTACATACCAGAACCGAAGACCAGATGAAGACCATCAATACGAGACACGATATCAGTCCCGAAGAGCCGACGGTGGATCGCAACGATACCAGACCGGATACCAGACTAGAAGCCCAGGCGAGGATCAACAACATTATCGTGGTAAGCCATCTGAGTATCCACCTGCGGCGCCAGGTATGGTCTCAGTAAGCCAGTTAGTGAAATGGTTAAGCAATCTTGGACAAGTGAGTGACAATCTATATAATAGAAATACAATGTCTAACCAACAGTTTGGCCACCCTTCATATCATCGAAATTTCTAACATAATTAATGCCTGATAATATTAAGATTGGGGTTTGGAACATTCACGGACATAATAGTAGAGTGCTTGGAAACAAACTTAACCAGACGGACGTACTAGGTGTAATAAATAGCCATGATATATTTGGGTTGACAGAAACGCATGCCAGTGAAAATTCAGAACTCGATGTGAAAAATTATCAATGTTACTCCAAGTTTAGACCAAAATCAAGAACAAAATATCACGGCGGGTTATCAGTTTATATAAAAAAGTCGTTAAAAAACGCAGTATCTTATGTACCAACTAAGAACGACAACATTCTTTGGTGTAGACTAGACAAGAAACATTTCCAAACAAACAAAGACATATTTCTAGGGACAGTTTATTTTAGCCCGGAAAATATGGAAAACCAATCAAACGCAAACTACATCGACGAACTTGATCAAGATTTGATTAGTTTTTCTCAAAAGGGTTACGTAATATTACAAGGAGATTTTAATGCCAGGACTGGACAGTTACAGGATATAATTGACGACTCGAATATACACAATTTTTTTCAATTACCTGATGGGTATGTACATGAAAATGCCGTAACAACAAGGCAATCCCTTGATAAAAACAATATTGACAATAGGGGCAAACAACTCATCGACTCGTGTATCGCAAACGGCCTAAAAATTGCCAACGGTAGAATCATCGGGGATCGAAAAGGCTTGAAGACCTGTCACCAACCAAACGGCTCGAGTCTAGTTGACTACGTCATTTCAGATAACGAAACATTAAACTCATTTCAATATTTAAAAGTAGAAGATCTAAAACCTCATATTTCGGATCACTCACATATTACATATAGTATAGAGGTAAAGAAAGTACCACTTCCGGTTAACGACAAAAGTCAAAATAAGGGCAGGCGTCTGCTCTCAAAATTATTCTGGAACGATAATGTCTCCCATAAAGTTGTAGAATATTTAAATTTACCAGAAACATTAGCCGATATTGGTAACCTGAACCAGAGGCCGCTCAACGATAACACTGAAAATTTTGTTGAAGACTTTAATAAGCTGATACATAAAGTTCTTGACAATGCTGGGGCACTAAAAAATACTGACGTCGATAAAACAAAACGTGAAGAAAATAAATGGTTCGATAGTGAATGTAAAATACAAAAAAACAACTTAACTAATTTAGGTAAACTTAGGACTAGACATCCAAACAGGGAGGATATAAGAGAATTGCTAAATAGCAATAAGAAAATGTTTAGGAAACTACTAAAACGGAAAAAACGAAAGTTCTACGATAGTGAATTTGATAAACTATCAAAGCTAAGATCACACAACCCACGGCAGTTTTGGAAAGCACTAAGAAACTTAAACACCGACAACAATAGAGCAGATGATACCAAACATGTTGATCTAAGCAGCTTTCATGAATATTTCAAAGATCTTAACAAAGCCGAAAAAGACAACATTGGTGAAACACACGACACAAGTACGCATGCCGAAAACAATGAAGCCGGTCCACTTGACTTCGCATTTACGAAAGAAGAAGTGATAAATGGAATTAAAGCACTTAAAAGCGGCAAAACACCCGGAAGCGATTTTATTAACAACGAATTCCTGAAGGTCAGTTATAAACTACTATCGGAAACAATAACTACGTTATTTAATTCTATTCTAAACTCGAAAATATATCCTAAAATTTGGGCCTTTGGATACATAACTCCTATATATAAAAATGGCACGAAATCAGAGCCAGGAAACTACAGAGGAATTACAATCCTGTCCCACCTAGGAAAACTTTTTGCTCTGCTATTAAATACACGGCTAGTTAGCTACCTAGATTTTCACAATATCCTGCCTCAAGAACAAGCAGGTTTCAGGAAAACATTTAGAGGTACTGACAATCTTTTAGTATTAAAAGCGCTGATCGACAAATATATAAAGAACAAGCCAAAACCCAGGAATAATTTCTTGTACACTTGCTTCATCGATTTTAGCAAAGCCTTCGATAACATATCACGCGACAAATTATACACAAAGTTAAACAACATTGGTATAAACGGAAATTTTCTTGCCATTATTAAAGACATGTACAACAAAGACTCCGCGTGTGTTAAACTTGACGGACACATCTCGGAGGAATTTGCGTGCCATAAAGGAGTCAAGCAAGGGTGCATGTTGTCACCTACCCTTTTCAATATATATTTAAGTGATCTAGCAAACATTCTTAACAAAGACAAAGACGCCCCCGAACTAAACAACAGAACCGTTAGTTGCTTACTATATGCAGACGATTTAGTAATTATCTCAAAGTCTCAGTTGGGATTACAAAACAATTTAAAATGCCTACTGGATTACGGCAAAGCCAACAGTCTCTACATCAACGAAAATAAAACAAAAGTAATAATATTTAACCCTAATGGTAGAAAACTAAATCGTTATTTATTCAACGTTGGGACAACACTGATTGAGAACGTAACTAAATATAAGTATTTAGGATTGACTTTAAGTGCCTCTGGATCATTTATTATAGCAAAACAAGAGCTAAAAAAGGTTGCACTAAAAGCTTTTTACTCACTCCGCAAGAACATGGGAATCTCATTTAGAAGAGACCTGTCACTTACCTTACATCTATTCGATACCCTAATAAAACCCATTCTCACATATGGCTCTGAAATTTGGGGTCTTGATACTGTTAAATATAATGAATCACGTGACCCAATAGAACAAGTTCACACAAAGTTCTGTAAACAAATCCTAGGCGTAAGCAAAAGAGCGGTGAACAAAGCTTGCCGTGCAGAATTAGGCCGTTTCCCCATCATTATTGAAGTAAAATCTAAGGCATTATCATTCTGGGCCCGCCTTCTAACATTAGACGAAAATAGAATCGCAAAGCAAGCCTACTTAGATATGCTAAGTCACACAAATTCGAAGAACTGGGCAATGCAAATTAAAGCTATATTATTTCAGAATGGCTTTGGCTATTGCTGGGAATCCCAACAAGATGCCGTTATTGATGAAAACGAGATCAAGCGGTTTTATAAATATACCAAACAAAGACTAGAGGATATTGAAACTCAAGACTGGAGATCAAGCATCTTCGATGATGAATCCAGATCAGTGGGAGGAAACAAATTAAGAACATTTCGTGAGTTCAAAACAGAATATAAACTCGAAGATTATTTATTGGAAGTTAAAAACATAGATCATCGCAGAGCACTAACTAAGTTAAGAATAAGCGACCATATTATACAAATTGAAAGAGGCCGTTATAACAGAGTTTATGTGAGTCCTGAATTGAGAATATGCCCACATTGTCAAATTATGGAAAATGAAGAACATTTTTTATCTAAATGTCAATTATATTCTGATCTGAGAAACTCTCTTTTTCAAGATATAAACAAAAAAATAACAAACTATAAAGATTTAATCGCACCAAAAAAACATAAGCCAGAAATAGCAAAATACATCTATGAATGTTTTAAAGTTAGGCAAACCATCCTTGTATAGAATATTGGAGAAGCATGCCTATGTACAGTCTGTTGCTTGGCACTCTAATAAAATATGTCTTGTCTTGTCTTGTCTATATAAAAAAAAAAACATTTTATTTCTTTCACCTGCATCATTGCTTGCATTTTTTCAATCCGTTTGTCCCTTAATCTCTTCCAACCCATGGCCTCCTTTCACCTTGGTTTCTTCAACAATTTTACCCTACCTAACCACCCCCCCCCCCCCCCCCCCCCCTCTCATATATTTTCCCTCCCCCTTCCTGTACGATGTCCGGGCACGAATACCCGCACTTACACCAAAACAACAACTGTTACAATTCCACCCTCTCTCATCGCTATTCCCTCACCCTTCCTGTTTGAATTAGGGTCAAGATCTAATACCCGCACTTAAACACAAAAACAACAACTATGACAATTTTATCGCCTCCACCTCCATCTGTCATCCCTATTCCCTCACCTTTCCTGTTTTATGGTGCAAATACCTGCACTAACACAAAAACCAAGGTTTCAGTCCCTTTCCTTCCCATCGTCCCGTCACCTGGCCCGTCACCCCTCAGGTTGTGCATTAAACTCCTTTTTGATGTTTTGTGCAAATACCTACATTCAACAAACAATAAAACAAAAACCATTCTCTTGCCCTTCCCCCCTCGCGCTGCGCATTAGACTCCTGTTTGATGTCTGGGTGCGAATACCCGCACTAACACAAAAACACAAGAACAAACGTCCAAACAACACACAACAGCAATCACAGAACAAAGTACAAGCTGCCAATCGATATGGGATTCTTCAAGACCTCACACAAGAAAATAACTCGCAAACCATGGAGCCCGAAACTACAACCGTAATTATAGGAGACTCAATGAACAAGCGCGTACAAGGTTTGAAGTTAGGGAGAAAAGTTGGCCACAGGGTCGTCGTTAAATCATTCCCAGGAGCCGTAACTGCAGACATGCATCATTATCTGAAGCCAACGTAACGCTAAGCAGGAAACTCCAACAAGTAATCCTACACATGGGAACTAACGATTTGAGTAAATCAAGTCCAGACCAAGTGGCTAACAGCATTGTAGACCTGGCTAGAATGATCGAAAGCGAATCTGACTCAGAAGTTATACTATCTGAAATTATAACAAGGTCAGACAAAATAACAGAAGATAAAATTACGGCAGTAAATAAACTTCTAAACAGGTTCTCGGACCAGAATGCCTGGACACTAATACGGCATAGTAATATTACGAAGGACTGTCTTAATGAAGGTGGATTACACCTCAACGATTAAGGAGTGTATATCTTGGTAGGCAATTTAATTAAATTCCTGTCTGATTGATACTTTATTCGTAATTCCAGAGAACCGCCACTGGCCCCATACGCACAGGTTCATTCAACAACCAGTTCATTACAATGTCCCGGTTTGCCAATTTCAAATGACACAAATGAAATTAACTCAAATCTAAATCTTGGTCTTCCAAAGACCAGAGGTTTTAAATTGGCTGCCATTAATATAACCAGTCTCCCAAAATATGTTGACCACCTTAGAGCCTATATGCTCACTGAGCCTGTTGATATTCTTGCTATTAACGAAACGCGTGTAGATAGCAGCATCAATAGCAACGAAATGGGTATACCCGGATATGTGCTTGAAAGAAATGACCGAAATAGAAATGGAGGAGGAGTGGCACTATATATCAGAAATGTTATCAACTACGATCATGACGACACTCTAGTTTTAAATGGGTTAAACCTTGAATGGCTTTGTATTAAAGTTAAAAAGCCAAGAGCCAAACCTTTCCTAGTGGCGACATGGTATAGACCTCCTAACTCACCAATAAATCTGATGGACACATTTGAATGTCTCCTAGAGAAGTTAGAATCACAACAAATTGAAATAAATATTCTAGGTGACTTAAATTGTGATGTTAGTGCCACCCCTCCCGACCACCATACATTACGACTACTCGAAATATGTAATGTTCTCCAATATCAGCAGCTTAATAAACAACTAACACGAGTGACAAAAGATACATCTACTACTATAGATCTCTTTCTGACCAATGAAGCCACAATTTTCACATTGCGGAACCTCAAATATAGGAATCAGTGATCATAACCTGAAATATGCCATACGAAAATTACCATCTTTGAAGTCTTGTCCTAAAATTGTTGAATCAAGAGAATATAGGAACTTTGATTGTAATAAATTTAGGGAAGATCCTATGCTTAATCCCATGGCAAAATATCGAAAATTATAATGACCCTGCATGATTCTGCCTGGCTTATATGGAAAGAAACCTTTCTCTCTGTCTGCAACTAACATGCTCCATTGAGACGCAAAAGGGTGCGAAACAAGCCAGCCCCTTGGTTAACACCTGAAATAAAATAATCTAATGTTTCAGAGGGATAGGTTAAAGAAGACAGCTGAAAGGCTCAATACAGATAAAAGCTGGCAGGATTACAAACACATAAAAAATAAAGTTAACTATAGTATTAAGTCTTCTAAATCAGAATATTATAGTTTGTACTTCAGAGAAAATACTAAGAACATAAAACAGATATGGAAAGGGATTAATAACTTGCTGGACAAAAACCTAAATACAACTTGTATTAAAAACATTACATATAACAATAAAAACCATACTACTTCGGAAGGAATCAGTAATGCACTTAACGCTCACTTTACAGAAGTAGGGCCTAAGCTAGCCTCTGAACTTCCCCCTTCTGTAAGGCAGTATTCCGACTATATAACTTCTACCGAACATTCGTTCACTATCGAAGAGACTTCAAACAATGAGGTTATTAAACTGTTAAAAGCCCTGCCATTAAATACAGCATGTGGTTTAGATGGCATTTCAACTAAGCTGTTAAAGGAGGCAGATACAATAATAGCCCCATCTCTTACTTTTATATTTAACCTCTCTATTTGCACTGGGATTTTCTCAAGTGATTGGAAAGTTGCAAAGGTAACACCAATCTATAAAGATGACAAGAAATGCATTCCCGATAACTATATACCTATCTCTGTTTTGCCTGCCGTCACTAAACTAATAGAAAGGATTATTTTTAATCAATTCTATAGCTATCTGACAGAGCATGGTTTACTTACAGATTCACAATCTGGCTTCAGACCCTTACATTCCACATTGACTGCTGTACTAGATGCCACCAATGATTGGTTTTTAAACATAGATAAGGGGCTCTTAAATGGAATTATCTTTTTGGACATAAAAAAGGCATTTGACACCATGGACCATAAAATCTTATCAGGGAAATTGAAACTATATGGTGTCTGCCAAGCAAGTCTAAACTGGTTTACTTCCTATCTTACAGAACGAACACAAAAAACGTTTGTGGATGGTGTACTGTCAGATAGCTGCAGTATTAAATGCGGAATACCACAGCGATCTATCCTTGGACCGCTACTTTTTATAATCTATATAAATGATCTTCCATCTTTTGATCTTTACTCTAAAGTTCGGATGTATGCAGATGATACTAGTCTAACTATTGCAAATATTGATGAGAAAATCCTAGAGCAACAAATGAACCATGACCTTCGTGAAATACATACATTGTTAAAAGCTAATAAACTCAGTCTAAATGTGGTCAAAACAAAATACATGATAATAGCTAGTCGACATAAAGTAAAACATCTTGAATATCCGTTTCAAATTGAAGTAGATCACCAACCCTTGAAAAGAGAAACGACATACAAATATCTTGGAGTTAAGATCGATCAATCTTTAACATGGAAGGATCAAGTAGACACAATTTCTAAGAAAGCTTCATGGGGTATAGGGGCGCTGAGACGAGTTAGGCATCTCGTACCTCACGAAACGCTAATTACAATGTATAATTCCCTTGTACTACCGTATTTCAATTACTGTAGTGCAGTATGGGGAAACTGGAAAAGGGATATCTGACATACTCCAAACTCTACAAAATAGAGCTGCCAGGGTGGTCACCTTTTCCAATTATGAAAACATACAGGCTGTGGAACGCTTTACTGCATACTTTGTTAACATGAGCATTCATGGACATGTGGCAATCAAACCAGACGCCACGAACAGCCTTAACCGGTTTGACAGTACACTCGCCAACCGTGACTTTCTCAATGTTAACCTTAGATAGCTGCAGTGTTCAACATAAACCATATATAATTAATGTGTATAAAATTCACTCCAGTTCCTGTAGACCATTCAGATTATTTCTCAAGTGAGATGATGCAAGGCTGCCTGCAGAATATTGATTATATTTCCATGACTGCTCATTTAATAA
Organism: Actinernus sp. WN-2022; assembly: GCA_030867875.1. Classification (NCBI taxonomy): domain Eukaryota; kingdom Metazoa; phylum Cnidaria; class Anthozoa; order Actiniaria; family Actinernidae; genus Actinernus; species Actinernus sp. WN-2022. The sequence goes on from JAOWCC010000237.1 coordinate 420,843, forward strand.
TCTCTGATTGATGTTGATGACTGCACTTCAGTGTAAAACATAAACCATTATATACATGTACATGTAATACACGTGTATAAATGGATAGTACACTATTCTCCAGTTCCTTGGTGCCACAAGAGCATTCTTCAGATGAGATCAAGGCTGGATGCTGAATATTGACTAAGTGTTCACTGTCATTGTAAAATAATTTCTGATCAATGTTGGTAGTTACAAATGTAGATTACACAGTTGCAATGAAGAGTGCTTTGTAGTTCTTTCATCTTGTGTTGATATCCAAGTTCATTAACTGAGTACAACTTGATATATCCATGTATTGTTATACTGTCGAATAATTCCTATTATGGTGGGGGGGGGGGGGTATTGTGTACCCTGGATACAATGTTAATCTGTTAATGATTGCAAACAACATCCATTTGTTCATAATATCATGCTCCATTAGTGGTTTGTATAACCAAGATGCAAACATGTACTGTATTTGGTGTTATTAAAGCAGCATCATAAATATTGCTCTCCAGGTACGGCATATGTCTACCTAGTTCTTGATATCTGTAGTTTTGGTAATTGCATAAAGAAATTTAAGCACAATTTAATACAGTGAGTATAAATATATACATATGTATATGCTGACATAATTTGTGTTTGATTGTTTCATCTCCACTTTGTTCTATAAATTTGCAACACATTATTTGTCTAAAGTTGTGGCTGTGATCAATCTTCGAGCTTCACAACTCGGCCGAAAATTTTGTTTTGCGACCACGAATTATCATGGTCTTGATCAGTAAGTACCATCGCCGAGCTGCACAACTCGATGGGATGTTTGTTTGGCGGCCATGGTTATGCATTTCAATGGCATAAAAGTCAAACAATTTACTTCACCATGAGGCATGAAGCTTATTATTTGGTTTACACTTCACAAACGAGAAATTATGACATATTTGCCATAATGATTGTCGTTGGCCACTTAATCTGCGAAACAGCTTTGTTTTCCGGCCTAACTACAGGCAATAAAACTCGCACACACTTCGAACAAGCTTTGATGAATGTCACCTAAGAGCTTTCTAAATATTATAGTGTTTGATTTGATCGAAATATGCTCAACTTACCTGATAGAAATCCCCAATCACCCGACTTCGTCGACCACGAAATATATTTGCTTGCGCGCCCGGATGTCACTTCCCAGAGCCCGCGATATTTTCGCCAGTGCGCACGCATCGTGCTCTAGCCGAGATAATTTATTCCGTTTGGTACAAATCTCGATTTGCGTCGCATGTAGCCCACAGGGAGTCCAACGATTAGGATGCGTTCTCCTTCGTCGAACGCAGTAACGGATGGACCTTTTGCAGGAATGCTACTACTACTACTAACTAGAAGTAATCATAGATTATCAAAGTGCGTTCGCCATATTTTTTGTAAGACAAAGGACTGTGGTAACACAAAAGGCTGAACAATTGCTGCAATGATGTGGACGGTATAAATAATCCTGATCAAAAATACTTGTTTTTAACTAATGTCTTGACTTATAAGTTAATATAGAAGGGGATGCATCTGGTATAAAACCGTAATTATCTTTGTGTAACATTGAATCATTGGATGCGATGCTTATGTGGCTATATGTATACATGTGGGTTTTATATGGTTATGGCATTCATTTGAGCATTCGTAGCACATTTTGCTGTTTTGTATAAAGTGTTAAACAATAATAATTGGAGTTAATGTAGAACACAAATCAACCCTATAGCTAGCTACGGCTATTCAGATGTGTATAAACTGCATTCCAGTTCCTAGCATTCACAATTACTAAATACACTGCAGTGTTGAACATAAAGTATATATATGTGTATAAACTACATCTCATGCAGTTCCTTCAGAGCATTCACATTATTTTTCAAGTTAGAACAAGGTTGACTGCAGAATATTGAGTGCCATTGTTATTTGCAGAATAATTTATGATCAATGTTGGTAGCCGGATCCTGGTTTTGATCAGCCTTCCCTTACCAAAACTGCAGATGTTTAACAGATATATGTCACAGATAACTGTCACATAACTGTCACATATATGTCAAATATATGTCACATATATGTCACATATCTGCAACATATATGCTACATAACTGTGACAGATATCGGAATTTGATAATTTTATGCAGTTATATGACATATATGTCACATATATGCAGACATATATGTCACATATATGCAGACATATATGTCACATATATGCAAACATATATGTCACATATATGCAGACATATATGTCACATATATGTTAGACATGTACATATATGTCACATACATGTATACATAGCTGTTGGGAATTGTTTAAAGTATTTAAAGTATGTCACATACAGTTACATGTAATTCATTCAGGTATATATAATTTTATTTTTATTTTCCTCATTCCAATACATAAAACTTTCATACAGTTTGAAGTTGCCTGCATGCACATAGTTTTAACATAACTTTGACACAGAGTACAAGCATGCATGCATACATGTATAAACACTATTATTTTATGGGCTAAAATAAATCAAATCTGCATGTATTTGGACATATAATATATACAGTACATGTATGTACATGTATACAGCTATGCGAGAAACATAAAATATGGTTTTATTACACAGTGTATAATTCTACCAAGAATGCACAAAATATGCACAAGAACATACCAAATATGACTGTATTTGGTTAGTTACGTAGAAATGGCTTCCCGTCACCATGGTAATTCCCATTTCTCGAGCACAAGGTTTTGGTTATTATTAAAAAAAACTTTAGTTTCATTGCAGAATTTATATAATAAACAACTTATTAGTCAGTCAAGCATCTAATACAATAATATTTTTACTTGTCATCCGTATTTATGCATGACTTAAAAAATACACAGCCGTATTAGATGCTTAGCCGACTAATAACCTATTGATTTGATATGTTAAGTCAAGGTTTAGCAAGTCAAAAGTCTGATAATAAAACAATTTTGCATAATAAAATATAACTATCAATCTGTATCCAATAAACATGCTTACACTACCATTTGCGAGCTACCATTAAGCGTGAACATTTTTCTGTGTTTGTTTATGTTTGAAAATTAGACATCTAACAGCGCAAACATTTTCAATTAACTTAATTTCAAACTTAAATGCATCTCTCCAAATTCTGAGCATCCAAAACTTGAACCAACATTTCTATGATTTAGCATGAAGCGTGAAGGCAATTTAAACCTGGCTGAAAAGTTTCCAAACCTGAATCCCATGCTGCTGAAAGTAAATGCAAGACATGTACATATGTCAAAGGTGGTCAACATTGCGGTTTGGGCCTCCAGCTGTCTAGTTTTGAAACAAACAAACACAGAAAAGGTTTCATGATTATGGATTGCTTGCAAACGGTAGTAAAACAATTTTAGGTACCAATATAAATAGAATTATCAATGCCTTTACTCTCAATATGAATCCTATAAAAAGTATATTATTTTAGCTGGCTATACCTACAGCCTTAAAATGGCCAAATTTTATCCTAAATTGTTGGTACAAAATAGTGGGTATTGGTTGGGGTTAGGTTTCAATATTTTCTTTGCTTTTTCAGGGTTGCCACCAGTCAGGAAAAAAAATCCCTGAGTTTTCATTGGCAATAGGACTGTTCAATATTCCCTCGTCCAAAACAAAAGTCATTGTCCAAACCTGTAGCCTACCCTCGCAGATGATTTGAGGGACTTTTCCCTGACCATGGCAACCCTGTTTTTTTTAAATACCCCTCCTTGCTCCACAGCAGTAATGTATTGCAGTATCTTTCTGACTTGTGACACTTTCGCATCTTCAAAATTGGACCAGACAAATACTGTAGATTGAGAAAATAAGCAATATTACTCTGTACTTCACTTACTTATAACCTTTTACATGTATGTTTTCAATGTAAAATACATCATCATTAATTATCATTTGTTTTATACATGAATTAATATTTTGTGTGAGGAATAAGCTCCATCAAATGCTCGAGAGGGTTTTGGTAATCAAATCATCGCCCAGAATGCCGCGACATACATCCGGGACATTTTTACGGGCAAGAGCGCTAAGTTCAAAAGCTATGCAACGAGTTTAACGCAAACAATAGAGTAAATGGCCTAGAACTCTTGAAGGGGGCGACGGATTCGCTTATTTTTGGAAAACAAAAGTTGATAGTAGGACAAAATCCACGGGTTTTTGTAGAAGAGATGTCAATTAAGAATTTGCGACTAAGAATAAATTCTTAGAGTGAATAAAAGCTTTATCGGTTTTGACTTCAAAATCGGTTATTTGTAATGTTTTTTTTAGTGGACCATGGACTTTGAGGTCGATTTTCTCATCAAAGAATGATGTTATTACACCAAAATCCACGGGAAAAGTTAGTTTGGTATCTTGGGAACTAGTAGCCGTTTTTTCGTTGAAATCTGACGGTTGTTAGTTCTATCGAAATCAACATTTCTAGAACACATTTTGCAAACAGAAATTCACTTGCTAAATTTGAATTTTAAATATTCCCGCGAGACCTCTGTTAACTTCTAAGCTCCTCCTCCATGAACAATAGCACACATACACCTAATTAAGCATTGAAATTGAGCTTGCAGACACAATGCAAGAAGGGAAGCGGCAGGCATTAGAAGTTTTGGTCGTAAACAATTTGGAAACAAAAGCATTACCAGACAAAGGGCCGGAAACCCTTAGAACTTTAGGTTGTAAACAAGAAAACAAGTGTGCCCCACGAGTTGTATCGTACGAGCCTTTGTAAGTCTTGAAATTATATGATTCAAAATAACAACGTAGGAAAATCCAAGCGCATCAAAATCAAATAAAGAAACGGATTTTTAAGGTCTTTAGCTGTACAACAACACGTTTCTGGTGTTTCTGTCTGCCCTAGAAGTCAAACTCTAAAAAAAAAGAAAAAGCCGTCTTCACTCCGCGGTAGCCAGTCGGTAGCGGCACTGTTTGGAGTTAAAACCAAAACGTTCAGTAAAGTGAACATGACAAACTCGGAGAACAGCGTGAAAAGCGATAGCGCATCAAAATCAAATGAAGAAACGGACTTATTTAAATCTTCATCTTTGAAATGAGACGTTTCTGGTGTTTCTGTCTGCGCTAGAAGTCAAACTCCTAAAAATGTAACGTCCTCCCGTCGTCACTCCGAACCGGCTAAGTGTGAAGCCAGAGCGGCAAAACGTTTGTAGGTAAACATGACAAACTTGGAGAACAGCGTGAAAAGCGAAAGCGCATCAAAATCAAATGAAGAAACGGACTTTTTTAAATCTTCAACTTTGAAATGAGACGTTCCTGGTGTTTCTGTCTGTGCCAGTAGTGAAACTCCTAGAAATGAAACCTCCCGTCTTCACTCCGAACCGGCTAAGAGCGGAACTGTAGAATTCAAGCTAACTCGGTAATTAAAAGTGAACACGACAACCTCGGTCAGAGAAGAACGTGAAAGGCGATAGCGGATTAAAACCAAATAATCTTTATCTTTAAAATAAGACGTTTCTCGTGTTTTTGTCTGCCATAGAAGCCAAACACTTCACTCCGAACTGGCTAAGAGCCGCACTTGTTTGAATTCAAACTAACACGGTAACTTCTTGGCCAAGGGTCCAGAACGATTTTCTAGTGGGGACTTCATATAACGGGTATGTGCTTCTCAAGGTTTGTGACATAGAAGTTTCATCTATCGATATAACAAGATTAGGATAATTTACTAATTGAGGTAAGGGATATTGACATCTCCTTAACGAGCGTAGGGATTTCATTAGTCCCACACCGGAGAGTGAACGACAGTGATTGACATGTGCTTAATGTGATGTGGGAGTATGGTATTCCCACACCGATTAGTTAGTAGCCAATCATAGTCGTGTTATTGAATAATAATTAGTATTACTCATAATTATGCAGACCTCAGTTAAACATCACAGCCGTAAGTACATGTCGCCGAAAACAATAGCATTCTGGGCGATGTGTTTTTTGACGCTCTTCTCGGTGTTTGATTTATTTATGGTTAAATGAATAATTACAGACCTGACTCTCATATATTATGAACATACAGTACACGTACAATAAAACTTCTAGTTCATACATGTAGTTCTGAACAGCCAATTACTGCTATTGTATTGATTATTGGTGAAATTAATTGATGATTTTCTGAGTTTAAGTTACATGTACTACCAATGTGAAAATGAAAGGCAGGATTCCGCCAATCCCACCTGGGATTATTGAATGTCCCACCTCACAAATTTCCACCCAGGTTTTCCTGGCATCCCACCCGGGATTCCACCATCCCACCCGGGATCCCGTCATCCCACCCAGGATTACATTTTATTACATTATTTTGTAACAATCCCAGCTGGGATCTCAGCATCCCAACTGGGTTTGCAAAATCCTGTAGTATGGCATAACACACACAAAAGTTTAAATCATTGGCCTGATTGCCAGTAGAAGCCAGTGACCAGTGGCTTAATTTCTGCCAGCTCTCAGGACATACTGTAGCTGCCTATTTTCCTTTCATTTTTGACATTCTACCCTATTATCATGACCTGTATGCATACATGGCCCCACACATGCTTGTCTTTCAAAACCATTTAACAAAAAATCATGTGACAGGGGCCGTACATGTCTGATGTGCATGAGCAGGCCAGAAAAAAGCTGTTCTGCCAATGCTCTATTTTATGTTTGTTGTTTTGCTGTTATTAAAACAAACTCAAGTCAGATCATACAATAAAAAACTTATTGACTAAGTTACGTTGTGCTGATCGAACAGAAAAATATTTGGCTCACTGTCATTTTGTACAGACCTTAATTAATTGCTGTGCTCAATCGATATGCCAAATATTTTTCTGCCCCGGCCCTTCCACTCAGTCAATAAGTACCTACATGTATTCTCCAGAAAATCTACCCTGCAAGCAGAGCTTTCTTCAACTCTCCACACACAAAAAAAAAAACAGAAAAGAATGCTGCAGCACTAATTTGTGTTGTTTTCATATTGGTCAAGCATGTGCCAATATTTTTTTGTGCCCAAGCTCACATTTGTCTGACATTGTTGCAATGGACTCAGGTTTGGTTACAGCTAGCCTGAAACTCAGGAGGGAATGTACAAATGTACACTGTATGTGCTACACTGTCGTTAATCGTGTTCCGCCATAATTTTACATAAAAGTGAAAATTCTTCATGCATCCCAATGGTCGCCCTTTATCTCAATTTCCATTGGCCAAGAAAAATGAGATGGTAAACATTGTACATTTCAGATTGTTCATTTCCTATTGTTAATGGCTCTTAGCTAATCAAAGGTGCCAAAGTTTCAAAGAACAGGCCTTATCACATCTTTAGAGTATTTAGCCAATCATCATTCTTTCCACTATAAAGCCTCATAAACATCCATGTTACCTGGAACACCATTAACGACAGTGTAGCACATACATCCCTTCCTGAGTTTTTAGAGATGGACAGCTGTACACAGGCTACATTAACAAAAAAAAGTTAAAAAAGGCTCTGTTCACAGGGAAGGGAAAATGCACATGTACATTGTAGCTGTCATTTACTGACCACCATGAATAGCCACCTCCAACGAGAAATTATTGGTACATGCAGAAAACCCCTGAAGAAAGGAACACTATCAGCTATAAAAGGCTACTAAAATTGTGGAAGGAAAATGCTAAACACACATGTACATAATATACCAGGAGATTAACATAATAATACCATAGAGGACAAATTAATCCCTAATTTCAATAAAAAGTTTGAGGTTGGCATGAAAAAATCCAGGTCAATCAGGTTAAGGCCAGATAAAAAAAAAACTTGTTTAGCGTCCCCGCCCGACCTGAGAAATGCCCCTGACCTCAAATTTTTTTTTAATAAAAAACTTTAGAAAGTGTAAATGCGCCCACGAACACCAATTCTTGTACCCAAACCCCTACGTGTACCACTTAAAATATGCGCCAGCACATTAAATATTTTAACATCAATGCCATTTTGTTTCTACAACACGAGGTCATGAACACGAGGTGAGTGAATAATGTCTAGTCAAGACAAAATAAACTTCACATAGAAAAAAAAAGCCTCACTACCTGGAAAAATAAAAATGGGTGGACGCTAAACAAGTTTTTTTATCTGGCCTAATTCCTGGAAAGAAAGGTATTTTGTTTGGTTAATTAAATAAGTAAGAAAGTTTTATTACTTTAATACTTACAAAATTTCTTTGCATTCTTGTACAGCACTTTGTCATGAATGTTTTACTTTTTGACTTATCACCATGGCTGTGAGTGTGATTGTTTTCAACTTCAGTTGAAAATTCACAATTTTGTCTCCAGTTTCTGTTTCCTGTTAAATTGAAAGATGTGAGTGAAATTAAGTGTATCTAAATACAATACTGATGCATTTATTTTCATGCATTTAATAACAGTAAAAAAAACATTTTTGATTAAAATGTGTTGGAAACCTGGCTGCAAACAGGACGTGGAACATGTATAGTCTAGATTAGTGCAAAATTTGCTACACAAATGTTTTCAAACGCCAATGGTTAAGTTCTTCATGAGAGGTTATATATATTCAATTCTCGTACATGTAAAATATGTTAGTACCCCAGCTGGGTACCTAAGCAGAGGTTATTAAACCTCTCGGCCGTCTCTTCATCTCTCTCAAGTAATTCTCCCAGCAAGTCCTCTGGAACCAGGCCCAGGCCCAGAGTAAAATGCATGCCAGGGGATTAAAGAAAATCGCTTCGTATACTTTCGCGATTCGTGTAAAATGATATAAAACCTGACCTCTACCAATCACTTCTTTAAAATAATCACTATTCAAGTTCAAACAGTCTACTGTCTACTGACAGATTGTGCAAGGGGGGTTGAACCCACCCGCCGACCCGGTGTTGAAGCCTTTGTAGTTTTAACTATAAAAAATACACTCTACCGTTTATACAAATCACAACCAAATCACATAAATTGAATGATCCCATCTTACCTCCTTTGTCTTCTAAGGCTTGCTTCACAGGCTTGCCTTTTCTTGAAGCCATATTATACAGATATTGTGAAGAGATCACACGTACTTCGTGCGCCATTTTACTTTACCAACGGTTTTCAAAATACGCACAATGCAATGCGAACTTTGCAAATCAATCCCATAGTGCACCAATACATCCCATAATGCAATGAAGCCTTTTTGGCAGCCATTTTGAAAACGAATTCGGGTTGGAGTGAAACAATGTTGGATATGGATTCCAAATGGAATTGAAAATGAAGGTAATCAAGGCTTGGAAACCGATCACTCAAGAATTTAACATTTTAGTGATGTATTTAAGATAATATGGCGGAGTACTGGACCGGATGTGGACACGAGTTTTCCTTGAAATTCAAGATCTAAACGGGGGCAATGGCACTTTTAAAGAAAATATTTGAGACATTCAAATTGTATACTTCAAGCTCTCTCATCTCCAACTTCACGACTAATACTATTGGAGTATTGCCTCAGAAAAATGAAATGTGATTGTGACATCAACATTTATGGTGCAGCTCTGCAGAGTGCAGGTACGGTTATTTGGGCTCTTTATTTTCACTTGTGAACCAGGTTCTTACATGGATCTCGAGTAAGAGGTTATATATATGAAGACACATCCAACATTGTAAACGTTAATCTTTTAAACAGGTTTATATTTAATTGAAGAAGGCAAGCTAGGCCATATTTAGATCGACTAGCCACAAAAACGTTTTTACATGAATGCGAGACTGTAGATCGAGCCACAGATCCACCCTAACTACAGACACTGAAATAAAAACTTAGGTTTGGTTGTACGTACATGTAAGCTAGCCAATGCATGGTTCTAATAATGAATATAGTTAGTATTAATTTGTGCACATAAATATACATATCATTTGAAATCATGTTATATTTCATTTGCTAATGCACCAATAATGTTAAGCCCGAAGGAGGAGGGGTGGAGATTTGACAGGCAGGGCTACCCTGAGGGTGGGGATTTTGACATGTTACCTGCCCAGGGTGGAGTTATTTATAGGAAACAAGGATAGGACTGAATTGCAGAATACCCCCTCCAGTGGTTCATTAATAATTCATTTCTCAACTTTTTAATACAAACCTACTAAATAATAAATAAAAAACGATGTTCGAACCAAAATCAGTCATAGAATGAATCAATACACCTGAACTAAAGTGGAGAATTTAGCGCAGTTTTCAAGCGATCTTTTGAGTGGAGGGGGTTTTCTGCAACTAAGCCTAAGGAAGACAGGGCCGATATTTGATATTTTTGACCAAACGTGTTGTCCCGAGGGTGGGGAATTTTTTTTTTTGGGGGGAGAAAATGTCAAATCCCCCCCCCCCCTCAGACTTAACATTGATAAGTGCATAAATATTATACACTGGTACTTCTTAATTAGCCAAGGCATACTACAGAATCCAACAATAATATTATTATTAGTTTTTGTTGAAGTGCGACCCTGGAAGTTTGAAGTAGACTCTTTGGAAAATTGCCTTTAGCCGACCAATCAGAATTTATGAGACTGTCAGACTGTTTGACTGATAGTCAGCTAAATATAAATAATACTATCCAAATGTGACTTGTAACTTCCAGGATCACACTTCAACAAAAACACTATTAACCCATACATGTAGTTCATTGCTCTTGTTTTTGGTTGAAGTATTTTTGTACGTTATATTTGTTAGTCCATCCCTTCACTTACATTAGAGCTACACGATGTATTTCATGCATTAGGATTTAATAGTCACACTAAACACTTAAATAATTTTTCAAGCCTCTCCACTTTATACATGTATAGGGAGTTTTGACAGTTTCACAATATTTGTTAACCCTAATGGGGAATGGCCTAGCCCGTTACACCAGACATTTTTTTTCCACTATCATAAATTCGAAGAAAAAGAAACGTCTGCTTACCAGAGCGCTTATTATTTAAGCCTCATTGTGTTATGAACCAATCAGATTTTACCTTCTATATCCTGGAAATTAAAGTCACGTCCTGTAGAGGTAATGTTACATTTAGAAGGTTCTGACAATGACATATTTGCCACTGACCAATCACTGGGGACTGTTCCCATGCTCGAGACAAGACCAATTTGTGCATTTCATGTTTCATATGTTTAGCCTCCCAAAGCTCAATGAATTTCAATTGAAAGCTACATGTATATATTTACAAACAGCAGAAATGAATTGATTCAAATTTTAGCTTTGGAGAATCTAAAAGCAGACTTAACTGATTTGGTAACATGATTGTTTTTATATATTCACATTATGACACCAACCAGGTGAAAGTTTGCAACTGTTGCATGGCACGCCAATTAATAAATAAAAGAAATATGCTGATGTCATGCTTACATACACATGTATTGCAAACTAATTACATGTAAGCTCAGATAAACAGACGTTTCTTTTAATTTTAATTTTACGAGAGTGAAAAAAACGTCTGGTGGAGCATGCTAGGATTGGCCATGCCAGCCAAGATATTGGTTCTACATCATTATTCCCAATACCATACCAACCACCCTTGTGAAACAGAACTTGAATTTTCTAGAATATTCTAGAAAAAGCTTAGAAATATTCTAGAATAAAGTTCCAGCTTTTTCTAGAATATTCTAGAATTGAATTCTAGAATATTCTAGAATATTCCAGTTTGTTAAAGTTTTTATGCAAATTAGGCAAGATTAAGCTGGAATTTCTGGAACAGCATGTTCAAGCTTTTCAAGATAATTCTAGCTTTTGGTTTAACATCATTCAAGCTTATTCAGGTTTTTTGGCATTTGATATTCCAGCTTTTTCAAGCAAATTCCAGCTTTTTCAAGCAAATTCCTGCTTTTGGCATTTGATATTCCAGCTTTTTCAAGCAAATTCCAGCTTTTGGCATGTGATATTCCAGCTTTTTCAAGCAAATTCCTGCTTTTGGCATGTGATATTCCAGCTTTTTCAAGCAAATTCCAGCTTTTGGCATTTGCTATTCCAGCTTTTTCAAGCAAATTCCAGCTTTTGGCATGTGATATTCCAGCTTTTTCAAGCAAATTCCAGCTTTTGGCATGTGATATTCCAGCTTTTTCAAGCAAATTCCAGCTTTTGTCAATGGCATTCCAGCTTTTTCAAGCTTTTAGCACATACTGAATTCCAGCTTTTTCGAGCTTATTCAAGCTTTTATATATACATGTTGCACTTAGGGACTACATTAATTCCAGCATTTTCACACTAATTCAAGCCACATGATGATATTAACCTGTATTATAAATACTTACTTAATTCATTGATGAATGAATTGAACCCTAACCCCATTTGGATGCTGTATGGCAAGCCATTTTCAAAAATGCAGAAAGGTAGACATGCATTCAATAATGGAGGCAAGGAAAACAGCATTTTCAAACAGGTAACGCAACTGATGTTGTACATTGCTAGCTATATTAATATACATGTAGAAAGCAGATTAATTACATGTCAATGTAGCATTAAATTGATGAGGCATACATATATGTAATAATATACTATAAACAGTAACTGCCACACAAACATAACATTGTGTGATACATGTAAGTATATATTAAGTATAAACAATACATGTACGCTGTATCTATAGATATTTTAAGCTTACGAGTTTAAATAATAAAATTAATTACTACATGCCGAACGTATGAAACAGCATATACACATGTAAGCTACATGTATATAATATATAGTATTGCATGGAGAAAAGATGAAAACGCAATATAACATTTCATAATAGCTCAATCTTGTTTATTTTTAAAAAGATCATTTAAAAGCAATATTTACAATGGGATTTGCTAACTTTCAATTGACAGTACAAATATACTACACAAGGAGCTATAGTTAGCAGAGATTGCAGAATACTCAGACACTAGACTTATATATAGCTAATTAATTTTCGAAGTGTCCCATTAAATGAACCCTGAATCCTTATACCATAAAATTATAATTATTGCCTCCCCTTCTTCTCTGGTTATATAGGCCAATCAATCTGGTGATACACCTCACAGCCACTGTTCGGGTAAAAAATCCCTGATTTTTTTAACGGGACCTGCAACTACCATAGGGGGTGATCAAAGCCAGGACTATGCTAAACCACTGATCAAATTGGAATTTACCGGATAACCCGAATAAAAACCCTTGGAGCAAGGGTGAATACCAACAAACTCAACTCACATGTAGTGCCCACGAACTAGAATTGCATCCGGGTCACAAAGGTGAATACCACTGCAACACCCTGGCTCCTCTGGTTGCATGTTATAATTAACAGTTAGACCCGCAGCCAGAATGGGCTACGAGTCAATAGCCCATGAGGCGCAGCCGAATGGGCTATTTAACTCGTAGCCCATGAGGGCGAGAGGCCTAATTGTTTTAGTATAAACTAACTAGTCGGACAGTAGAAAATAATAGAAAGAAACAAATTGAAGTTGAAAAAATGTTATTATTTCGTGAAAATGCGTGCGGTTTTTCTCTACCATGGGCTATCACAAATAGACCTATAGTAGCGTAGCCAATCAGAACGCAGGATTTGTAATAGTCCACTAGTTGGTTTATACTAATAATTATTAGATCACACTAGACTTACAAAATTGGGTTATGTTGAACACAAAATGGAACCATTTGTGGTCATGGCCTCTAAAATTAAATAAATCCTACAGTTGTAATGTAATCTTTGGATATAAATGGATCTACATGTATGCAGCAATCCTATAATGTTAAACTTAATCTTGTTCCAGGAACTCAGCCAACATTCTTGTAGAAGTATTCAGGACCAAACAAACCCTTGTAAAATCTCATCTGTTTTTTTAGCTCGAACCCCTTGCCTTCAAAAAACAATACCACTTTTAATGTCTTTAGTCACTTTCAAGTGAACTGAGGTCATTCTGCAATCAGGCCAACTAAATTAAGGTTTAATTTTCACTCAGCTGCACTAGTTATCCTATCCCTCCAGTTTTAGCTTTCTAGCCCATTCTCTGAAACCCTTTCTCTATATTGGTTTGCCCTACAAGAAAACAACAACATACACGATTAGTCACTTTTATACATGTACATACATACTGCCAAATAATTAGAAAACCTATTAAAAGCAAAGAGCCTTTAGCCATGGGGAAAGGGCGATCGATATACGTGTACAACGACTGGAAAATATTAAAACTGCCTGGCAGATCGACCGTAAAAAGCGGTCAAATAATACAACGGATTTCAATGTTTATATTAATACATTCGACGCACTTATTTGATACATACATGCTCTCACTTGTTTATCATGGTTTTGAGGTACTGAATCAAATAACTTGGTGCTCTTTCGTATTCCAAATACTTCAGACTTCGAGAGACTTCAGAAGTGGCTAAATTTGCGCGGTGCACGTTACACTGAAATCGGTTCTAACGTCGTAATCGACGTACTTTTCTGAGCGAAATTGACAATGCTGCACTTACCTTCGATTCTTGAGGAATCCTGAAGATTGTTATTAAAGAAATAAGAGTTTGATAATGCTAAAAACCATAGCAGTAGACAGAGAATTTGTAACAAACAGTCCAACTTCACGTGTAGAAGACGGTTGACGAGTAATATTATACGTACGTACTTTGAGTTTGAGCGCCAAATTAATTGAAAGCGTGCGTCCCGTGAATCGGATTGGTTACCGAACACGATACCTGGTATTCTCCGCGACGTGATTGGTTGAAAGTATATTATAATACCCGGATATTGTCAAAGGTTAATTCGTAGTTCGCATCTCCATAGTCTAACACGTCCCCACGATGGGAACTACTTCATGTAGCTGCACATAATGTCCCGACACATGTCTCGAAAGCATCTCCTTAGTAGCCGAAGTCCCTCCTTTACGCTCCTTAGCCCTCCTTTACGCTCCTTAGCCCTCCTTTACGCTCCTTAGCCCTCATTTACGCTCCTTAGCCCTCCTTTACGCTCCTTAGCCCTCCTTTGCGCTCCTTAGCCCTCCTTTGCGCTACTTAGCCCTCCTTTACGCTCCTTAGCTCTCCTCATCCCTCCTTAGCCCTCCTTTACGCTCCTTAGCCCTCCTTTACGCTCCTTAGCCATCCTTTACGCTCCTTAGCCATCCTTTACGCTCCTTAGTCCTCCTTTATGCTCCTTAGTTTTTTTACTATCCATATTTTATTATTATTTTCAGATAGTTATTGGAGAGCCTAGTTTTCTACATTGTACTATCATACATGCAGATAGTTTTCGGATAATCTGAAACCTAACTGCAAGAACACAAACCTGGCTAGTTTTTTACTATCCAAAATTTTTATCATTTTCGGATAGTTTTTAGATAGGCTAGTTTTCTACTACATTAAATGCAGATAGTTTTCGGATAGGTTTGTGTTGATAGTTTTTAGATAGCCTATCTATTAACTATCTTTGTAACATATACAGTGTAGTTATTAATTAGCCAAAAGTTAGTGAAAGTATAACTGTGAACTATCCGATAAACTGCTCAGATAGTAAAAATAATTATAGTAAATGTGTGCAATTATTTGTGACAACTTAAGCATGTGAATAGGAAATAGATACGACTGTTCATTTTTGTGAAAGTAATCAAGTTTTTCCAAGAATTACCAAAGCTGGAAAAAGCTGGAATTTCTAAATGTAATATCCATTCCAGGTTATTCGAGCTTTTCCATGAATTACCAAAGCTGGAAAAAGCTGGAATTTCTAGAATGTTAAATAGAACCTGTCAGATTCCAGATTATTCAAGCTTTTCCAAGATTACCAAAGCTGGAAAAAGCTGGAATTTCTAGAATGTAATATCCATTCCAGGTTATTCAAGCTTTTCCATGAATTACCAAAGCTGGAAAAAGCTGGAATTTCTAGAATGTTAAATAGAACCTGTCAGATTCCAGATTATTCAAGCTTTTCCAAGATTACCAAAGCTGGAAAAAGCTGGAATTTCTAGAATGTAATATCCATTCCAGGTTATTCAAGCTTTTTCCAGAAAAACAAAGCTGGAAAAAGCTGGAATGTCTAGAACATGAAAAAGCTTGAATTGCTTTGATGCTCATTTCTTGAACATTCTAGAATAATCCCAGAATATTCTAGAATATTCTAGCATTCAGACTAAAGCTTGAATCCTGTTTCACAAGGGCAGCCTGGTATCATTCGTTCAATATTTTTACAATTTTGCTTATTAGATCCCATCTTGGAATATCAAGTCCTGCTTTGTCTATTGATCCTTGCAAATTTTCACTGGGGTTTTCTTTCACCATTATTCCCGATATATTTCCATTTTCGATTCGTTTCTACCACTCCATGGCCAGATTCCCCTATTTCAGCTTTTGCCAACACCTGTTCCAGCTTCTTTCAATCTAATCCCTGAAAAATCCCATCAGCCCATTCCCTTGTCCACCACCCCTAAGGCTGTGCATTAGACTCTTGTTTGGGTGTGAATTAATACCGTCCCACACTTAACACACACAAAACAAATTTCCACTACCTGGCACTCCTTAAGCAGCACATTAGACTTTAGAATACCCAGCCACTAAAATCTGGGAGTCGTAACTACTGGTTACTTATACTGAAAGGTAAAAAGATAATACATGTATATATAGCCAGATAAAAGTCCTTATAGTATAAATCAAATTATTAATTATTTGTATTTTTTTTTACATTTGAAGGTTAAAAGTTGGGGCTTGGTTTGAATATTTCAGGGGAGTACAGAGCTGATGAGTATCTACTGAACTGGAATACGTACAGAACTCTTGGTTATCGAACTGGAGCACTACATGTAGCACAAAACTCTTACATGTATTTATTGAACTGGAACAATTATATTATACATATTGCACTAATTGAATATTAATGAGTTTTAGAATAATAATTGTTATAACTGCATGGGTTTGTAATAATAGGGTTCCACTATATATATTATGTATTGCATTTGTATTTGAGTTCATGAGTTTTTCAAGTTTGCATTTCAACTGTATTCTTTTTAATTTTAGTCAGGCAACTGCACTTTACCGATTGGAGAACACATTGTATGTGTAGTACATTTGTAGATCCATGGCTAGATCAAGCCTAATTAATATGATTCAAGTGCCTGATAAATGTAGGTCCAAAAGAGATCCAAAGTTTTCTATGTCTAATAGTTGTTCTCTCTTTAATCTTTAATAAGAATAAATACAAAAGACAACTAGAGTTATTCAAAGATATAACAATATAGATTAAACAAAAATATGTTGCATAATTATGTACATATTCTGGTTATTTCTGTGAGTGATGGGTGTACAATGTAGTTATAGTATGCATTTTAACTAATGGCTGTACTGTTTTTTTATCATCACTCTACAATGTACATGTACAGTTGTTTGACATATATCTGTCAAATAACTGTACCTTTTACATATATGTCACATATATGTACAGCTATTTGACATATAACTGTAGGATAACTGCACTTTTGCATATATGTCACATATATGTACAGTTATTTGACATACTGTATATCGATGAAAACCAACTGCTTGTCTTGCATATATGTCACATATATGTACAGTTGTTTAGCAGATATATGTAGCATCCACAGATATGTCACATATATGTCACATATCTGTAGTTTTGGTAAGGGAGTAGACATATACGTAGCGAAGAAGTTGTACCACCAGTTCGTATTCTCCTACTTTGAGTGACACATTATCCCCTTCTGGAGTACCCTTGATACTAAACAAATCGCAGAGATTCTTACTGAACAGGATTGGTTTCTTAATTTTTAGAATCCAAAACTTCCTATATTTGTAGTCTATGAATTCCAATAAACCAGCAGCATGCGCGGGTTCGAGGGCGGTCATCAAGCTGCTTATATTGTAAGCCCCCGGATTAAGTTCATGCGGAATCCGTATCTCACCTGGGGTATTCCAATTGAATGAAGCTTTCTTTGATAGGTTCCACCAACCGTTCTCAAAAGTGGCCTCGATTAGAGAAATATTATGGATGTAAATAGGTTCTTGAAGGTAGACCGTATGATCAGTCGAGGTAGTGGTGACATTTAAGATTACCATATTAAAGCCTGAAGTTTACTTCGATATGATATTAACATACTATGGTACTAACGTACGTTCTTTACTTCACGATATTAACATATGTCGTAACTTTAATACGTATCAATATCAAACAGATTAGTCAAGTGGATGAATCGAACGGATTGGTTGAAGAAGTTCCCATTTGCAGATCCTTCTCAGACAATAGCTTGGCCCGGCGCCAAGGATAAGAAACTAGCCGATAATATGCCTAATAAAGTTCAAACACGTTCCAAAATGGGTTCCGATATTCTAAAGTTCATATTTTCTATATAAATATTGAGCATATGACACTGGTTTTGCCGCCTTTCTTTGTGCCAAGGTTTTCTTTTAACCTTTTGAACAATATCAGCCACGCTAATATTTCACGTTAGGAAAATAAACAAATACTAGTCAAACTTATTCCAAACATTTTTTATTTCGGCATATTTCCTTATTACATTGTTATTTTTACCCTTGAAAATTATCGGCAGTGACCGACTTGAGTTGTTGATTTAAGTCCTATGGTAGTCCTGGCAAATTCTCTTTATATCGGTCCTAAAATAACATTGCCGCTTTACAGCATCTGATATATAAAGTTAACTTTCTGCATACTTGCTAAGTTCAGCAAATGCTGAACTCACGGCTATTACTATTTCTTGATTGTGTTCAGCAAATGCCGAACTCGCTACATTTGTAAGTTCAGCAAATGCCGAACTCACGGCTAAGCCATTTCTTGATTGTGTTCAGCAAATGCTGAACTCACGGCTAAACTATTTCTTGATTATGTTCAGCAAATGCTGAATTATCGGCTAAGCCATTTCTTGAATATGTTCAGCAAATGCTGAACTCGCTACATTTGTAAGTTCAGCAAATGCCGAACTCACGGCTAAGCCCATTTCTTGATTGTGTTCAGCAAATGCTGAACTCACGGCTAAACTCAGTATTTTTTGATTATGTTCAGCAAATGCTGAATTATCGGCTAAGCCATTTCTTGACTATGTTCAGCAAATGCTGAACTCGCTATATTTGTAAGTTCAGCAAATGCCGAACTCACGGCTAAACTATTTCTTGATTGTGTTCAGCAAATGCCGAACTCGCTACATTTGTAAGTTCAGCAAATGCCGAACTCACGGCTAAGCCATTTCTTGAATGTGTTCAGCAAATGCTGAACTCACGGCTAAACTATTTCTTGATTATGTTCAGCAAATGCTGAATTATCGGCTAAGCCATTTCTTGACAATGTTCAGCAAATGCTGAACTCGCTCCATTTGTAAATTCAGCAAATGCCGAACTCACGGCTAAACTACTTTCTTGATTGTGTTCAGCAAATGCCGAACTCGCTACATTTGTAAGTTCAGCAAATGCCGAACTCACGGCTAAGCCATTTCTTGATTGTGTTCAGCAAATGCCGAACTCCCTTCATTTGTAAGTTCAGCAAATGCCGAAATCACGGCTAAGCCATTTATTGATTGTGTTCAGCAAATGCCGAACGCGCTACATTTGTAAGTTCAGCAAATGCCGTAATCACGGCTAAGCCATTTCTTGATTGTGTTCAGCAAATGCTGACCTCACGGCCAAGCTATTTCTTGATTTCGCTACATTTGTAAGTTCAGCAAATGCTGAACTCACGGCTAACTGAGCTATCCCTTGATTGTGTTCAGCAAATGTCTTGATAATTTTTTTTGATTTGAGGTTTAGGACAAAAAAAGTTTTTTTTCTAGAACCTCCCCCCCTTTAAAACCAATTTTTTGGGGGCAAACTGAATGTAACTACTGGGCTTCCGTAGTACGTTAATCCTGAACCTTTTTCCGTGTCCATTTAATTAGGTTTGAAACCTGGTATGGCGCCCTAAGCCGTTTCAATTAACTGCGATGTTGCAGCAGCGTTGGACTTTTCAGCTAGATTTGCCTTCGCGCTACGCTAAACAGTCAGAGAAATGTTGGGTAAGGTTTTTGAGAGATCCAAGACAACAACTGTCTCTAGGTATGCCTGGTCTGAATTTCACAACGGTTGTTCTAACTGCATATCAAGTTGAAGAAGCTAATTTAGTTGACTGTTTATTGAAAAAAATATGCCGCTAAACATCTAGGTTTCAAACATAAACGAACGCAGAAAACTGAGGTTCATGCACGCTTATTAAACGGTAGCTCGATATTAAATACATGCTTACTGCCTCTAAATCTAATACTAGGGATTCAGTCACATGCTTTAAAACTGTCAATACTCCGTAAAATCAATCACTTTGACTATTTATATTCATTGTATTAAAAAAAAAGAAAAAAAAGTAAACTGATTGATATCAGTGAAATTCAAATCTCTTGCTTTAATTAATACTTGAAACTGGAAAATAAACCGCTTTAGTGTGCTTCTGTAGCATGATTCAACGTAAACAAGAAACGGCCGCGATAGTTCTTGTCAGCTGAAAAATAAAGCGTGTCCGAATAATTAACAACAAAAAGAAAAACAAAAAACAACCCTCCTCCACCTCCCCGCCTTCCCCCCCCCCCCAAAAAAAAAGCAAAACAAAAAAAAAACGTTTATTTTTTTGCTTCAATTCTGATAACGCGGAAATTAAATTTTGCTCCGGCCGGGTTAAGGGCGGTGAGCGACTGCAAATGAATGATCCGTATTATATTTACCCTTATGTTCATTTCAACCTCTAGCTAGTTCTACAATTCAGTGCTTAAAAAAAAGAGAATCCAGGTTAGTATACAATGAATGCCTTTGGTGTTCTTCTTTCAAATTTCAAAATATGTGTCGCACAGTGGTGCCGCCGGAAACTCCACCCCGCAGCAGGAAACTCTCGGATTAAGACATACAAAACAAATCGCGGCAAATATTTTGATGTTAAAAAAATCATATCTCACGTTCTACTCAACCTATTTCGTTGCTTTAAAAAGGAAAATTCTCAGCATTGTAAACAGACATTCAATTTGAATGCAATCTAAGTTCTTCAGTGACAAACGTTGGCCTATAAAAGATTACAGCTTATATCTGAGAAGCTTTTCCGGCCGATGTGAAATCACCCCAGCGAGAGAACAAACGGTTTCGAACAAACTGGCAACCCAGGATAGATCATGCAGCTGGATATTTTTTCTTTAAAAATGCGTCATAATGTAGACAGTACCGATAACCTAGAATGACATAATTTTATAAACCCAGAAATTGAGAGTTAACTTCAAGGATTATAATTTAGAAACCAATTCTCTTTTGTTTATCTTTATATCTACTTGATGCAGACCGTATAATCACTGGCTCTCATGGTTTCCTCAATGTCTACAATTATAGGATATTTTCTACCTGAAGAAAGGTGCTTCTTTACTTTGGTCTTCTTGCTCAGTCTTACCGGTAATTCATCAAACTCATGGGACTGCATGCTTTGCTATTCCAGTTACATCCATCAATCAATGCTTTGGTTGTTCATGGAGTGAAATTTGCCGACTTTAACAGTTCTGTTCAGTGTGGTTGGCGCTCACGTCTCAACACAGCAAACTTCACAATATCTCCCTGATACATGATTTTCCGAAAGTATTTGTAGGACTGGACATCCTCTGGACATCTGTAGCATTTAGGAGATCGGCTAGCTGATACGTACAGTCCCTTTGTGATCTGTTGCGGCATGCATCACGTCTTCGGGTCACATGCGCTCTGGCACTGGCTAAACTTAATATATAGCATGAACAGTGTAAATACCTCTTCCCATTCTGTTTTCTGACCACCCGATATAAAGTGGTGGCCCTGTTGGTGAAATTTATAAGAATATGGTGCCGCTTTGGTGAATACAACTTGAATTCACAGATTTTAATACTCGATGGCACCAGTCGGTCGACCAACACCTACATGAGAAAACCTTACAAAAGAATTGAATATCCCGCAATGCGCGAAGTGTCAACTTTAACCAATCAGATCCCAGACTTAGTGTTATTTCAGGCGAGCAAAATTTGAATACTGGCACAAACCGAATAACAATTAAACGTCACTTAAATTTCAGTTGGACGCTGGCATTTTAGTGAACTCTGCTCTTATATTCTTACAATCCTTATTCTACGAACCTTCAGGATTACCGCCGGCATATTGAAAGTAAGTATTCATAGCTTTTGCCCTATGAAAGCGTAAATTTCACAGCATTATTATTTATGTTTTAGGTTAGAGAAAGCGCGAAGTGCATAATTTACCGGATCACTGTACCACGTCGTGTGAGTTCGTTCGCATAATCTCGACCGGTTCCCGTCCCATTTACCAAAGAAAACCAAAGCTCCTTAATATATTAGATCAGTTCATAATTTAAAAGCATTCCATACAAAGTACGTTAATAGGTCATGGTTCTGAAAATAATAGACAATCAAGATATGAAAACATCTACTGGGTGTAACTACCAACTGGAAAGTTCAAAATCGAAATCTATTCAATGAATCGAATGTAAATTTGCCTCCTTTATAAGTAGCATGTACCACTACGCCGTTCAGTTTTCCAGGCTAGCTTATAAGCTACAATTCACTGACTTTATCCGTGCTAAAATAAAAAGTATTTGTTTTGAATCATGTATGAGTTGAATTATGCTATCCTAGCCAGCATTTAATTGGACTTCCAGTCACTTTATTTATCTGGTTATTTTTAGCCTTGACAGCTTTTAGCTAGCTGTGCCACATAGTGTAACAACGAATAAGTTGATTAGTTTTCAAAATATCTGTCAGTCTTAAATACCTATTTTCTCTTTTCAGAAAATTGTGGCTAATTGAGCAGAGAAGATGGAAAACAAAAGCAAGCTGTATGTGTAGATTTGGTCTTGCAATTGCCGAACATAATATATAAATAGGTTAGTTTGTAAGTTCAGCACTTGTTTAATTTAGTTAAGGTTATATCAGAAAGTGCCGAACATAATTAAGAAATAGTTAAGCCATTCCTAAGGGCTAAACAATAGAATACCCGTTCACTCCACGTAGGTCATAGAATCACCGTGCCACCGGTGTCACAGGACATTTGCACCCCTAAGAAATTTTAACTTCCCGGTGCAAATTTCCCGTAACAAATTTTGCACACAAAAAAAAAAGATTTAAGTGATTGTTCAGACGTTGATTAGCTTACCCAGGCATCAATCATAGCAGAACTGACATTAGAATATTATCTATACCTCGTTATTTTTTATGTGGATAATCATAATCAGGTTTCGCTTTCAAAATCAGCCAAGCATCAGGTAGGACTTTGGTTTGCACCGGGAGTGCAAATTTACAGGGGTGCAAATTTCCTGGGACACCGGGTCCGCCAGTCACGGTAGTTTCATGGCTTACATTGATAAGAATTCATAGACTTTGGGACTGTGGCCGCGGTCGCAGTTAATTTAATTTTAGGTACGATATTTTCAAACGGTGCCGGGTATTCTATGAGTTCTTTAATAGGGACTGAGCAACAGCTGCGAGTCCAGCATGCATTTACAAAACACATTCAAGAAATTGCTCAACCGAAAGTTCAGCATTTGCTGAACTTACAAATGTAGCGAGTTCGGCATTTGCTGAACACAATCAAGAAATAGTTTAGCCGTGAGTTCGGCATTTGCTGAACTTACAAATGTAGCGAGTTCAGCATTTGCTGAACATAATCAAGAAATAGCTTAGCCGTGAGTTCAGCATTTGCTGAACATAATCAAGAAATAGCTTAGGCGTGAGTTCGGCATTTGTTGAACTTACAAATGTAGCGAGTTCAGCATTTGCTGAACATAATCGAGAAATAGCTTGCCCGTGAGTTCAGCATATATTTGCTGAACTTACAAATGTAGCGAGTTCAGCATTTGCTGAACATAATCAAGAAATAGCTTAGCCGTGAGTTCAGCATTTGCTGAACATAATAAAGAAATAGTTTATCCGTAAGTTCAGCATTTGCTGAACTCATGGCTTAGCCGTGAGTTCGGCATTTGCTGAACTTACAAATGTAGCGAGTTCGGCATTTGCTGAACACAATCAAGAAATAGTTTAGCCGTGAGTTCGGCATTTGCTGAACTTACAAATGTAGCGAGTTCGGCATTTGCTGAACACAATCAAGAAATACTTTAGCCGTGAGTTCGGCATTTGCTGAACTTACAAATGTAGCGAGTTCGGCATTTGCTGAACACAATCAAGAAATAGTTTATCCGTGAAATGCTGAACTTACAAATGTATCGAGTTCAGCATTTGCTGAACATAAACAAGCAGTAACTGGTCAAGAGTCATTGAATTTTGCTGAACACTAAGAAGGAATAAAGTTAGCATATGCTTTAAAAATATACTTTGAAGTTGTACAGAAAATAGTTGTTTTGGACACAGCAAATGTGCCAAACAAAGTACTAGCATAGTTTCTTCAAAACATTGAAATGCTTAACTTGAAAACAGTAATGGTGAAAATAAAGGTTCTAATGCTATAAAAGTTACTTGCTGTTTTTGTGTTGTAGGTTAATTGAATAACATATGTCTATCATTTAACCAACGAATTCCTCTTTGTGCAAAATATACAAATAATTTCCATTTGCGAATTATCAACCCATCAATTAATTTCACGACTGCAATATGTTTTTGTGCTACCATAAGACAATACGTGGCAAAATAATAACCTTCAACAAAGGATTATTCCTGAAAATATTATTCTTAGGCAACGGAGCCCAGTACATAGTCATATCTTGCAGACATTTTGTGTTTGGAATATCGCAACCCATTTTGGAACGTGTTTTCATTTCGAAGTTGATTGGGGTGACTATATATATTGCACCTCGCAATGCAAAGGCTTTAGCGTCCTTTAAGAAAAAATATCCTCACGCGGACTTCGATAAGTTCTCAGCTAGGACAGCGGCATCCGACATACATGATGAGTCTACATACGAGACTAGAATCATGTTTTACGATGGTGTTCAGCATTGGAATATAAGTGGTCTCATACCAGTAGATGTCCGAAATCATCTACACGAAGCGTTACGCGTGACAACGCAAAAACATGTGACAGTTGTGGGTTTTCCACTTCCATTCAGAAGGACTGATTTTAAGTATCCAGTTCCAGCAGTTCCCTGGGCACACGTCGCTAAAGACATATACCCAATCATACAAACTCTAAGGATCTACGTAGCAAAAGATCGACTATTTACGTATGAGCCGCGACATATTTTTCAAGATCTGGGGCTCGATCTTAGTGATAAAATAAAAAATAAGGATCCGAGCTATGCCCTGCGAGACAGTATTGCTAATGCTAACGATAGAATAGGAAAAACGAATAAGTGGGGCGATGCTGAACCAATGAAACTTTGGCAGCAACAATTCTGCTTTGCCGTTTGGTGTGCTACGGCAGGCTGCGGTGTATCATTCGATGACCATCTTTCAGACGATGCAGCAATCATTGATAATGTTCGGAGTTTTTACCGCTTTCATGTATACTATACGATAAGGCGAATACTATTCGAATTAGGAGTTCCACTCCCCAGAGAAAGCATATTCAATAAGTTCAACAACGTTCCATGGAATTACGTCATGTATGACAAGATCAGAAGAGAGTTCGGTGCTTATGAAATCAACTTTGCCACACATCGAAATGATATGAACGAGAAGCACTGCAATTGGTTCGTTCCACAGAATGGGAAAGGATTGACAAAGGCCGGGATAGTCCGAATTAATGCATCAATAATGGTATATTTGTTTTGTGTCCTATCATCCCAGGCTTCAACCGGCTCACCAATCGTAGGATCGAAGTCCCCAGCCGCCCAAAATAAATTTGATATGATGTTTGAAAATGCCATCATAGAATCGGCTTCAGACACTCTAGCCCAATACCGAGAATCTATTAAGGATATTAGTTCTCGTCTAGATCTAGCAGTTGCGAAGGATTGTCTGTTAATGCCTAGCTATATGATTATCTTTAAGAGCGTTACGTATGTAAACAGCCTACGAACGGCAAATAAACCTGGTATCAGTTTAGGAATAAACGATGACATCAATCTTAACGAAAAATCTCCACCACCAGCCCCTATGGAAGGCTCGAAACCAAAGACACATAAACCTGCTACAGGCATCGGAGCCACGACTGATACGACAGGCAGCTACGCTGCCGCTAAACCACATGGTAGACAAAGTCGCGGCGCATCACCAACGAGTCACGAAACCAATTTGGCAATCGTGGGTATCGTGGCAGGCGTAGCCTCATGGATGATATTTCGTTAGCGTCGTTTCGACGATTTATATTGCTCTACTAGGAATATGACCACAGCTACAATGAGTAGCCAGGCATTCTTTGCAAGGAAGCCGAAAACTTCTCCAGCGGTACGGAATATGAAACTCGCAATAGCGCCTATCGCCGCAGGTAGCACGTTAGCCAACTTTTTTCCAAGATCCTTCAAAGCCTCACCAACTCCCTTAGTGATGGAAGTCAAGCCTTTTGTTAATATACTAACGACAGTACCAATTACGGCACCAGCGACAGCTAACACTCCAATCACCGTAAATCCATGTTTCTTGAAGATGGCTTTTATGCGGTCTCGTAACGACATACGATCTTTGATGGCTTCTATTTCTTCCTCGATCTCCTGTTTCTGATCCTCTAGTGCTGCTACTTTATTCTTTGCCACTTCATATTCTAGAGTTCCCTTAGTTAATGAATCCATCTTTTTTATTTCCTCGGCCTTTTGTTTATCTTTTTCGGTGGCCATATCCTCTTTCATACTAATCTCCTTTTCCGCAGTAGGTCCAAGAGCGTTTTTAAGCGTTTTCGGTAATACATTGGGAGTGTCTACGGCGTCCGACAGTAAGTATGATCCAGCATTTTTACGATTGAGTTTTATCACGACCCTATCATAGTCATCCAAACTAGCAGTGAACTTCGTTAGATCTGCTTTTGGAAACTTTATAGTTATTTGGTCCTGTGCATTTTCAGTCCGTCTTTCCAGTCTTTCAAATGGCGTTTCCGCAGTCTACTGCCTGCCGTAAACTGCGTTTCCGCATCATCACCTTGATTGACTAATTCTATATACTCAGCTGAACTGGTTCCCCAGTTACTACGATTTTTCCACAACCTATCGCGTATGCTTTCCGTCGTATTTTTGAATCTATGCTTAGCTCTATTCCACCAATCCATTTCTGCCTCACCATCATCAGGCCTAATCTCCGCCCATTCTTCGGCAGTAAGATCATTCACATCGGCTCTACCTTCTTCAGATATGGGATCGAAGTCTATCGTTTCTTCCATATTGAACACTGGATATGTGATATACTATTAGTATTGACAATATATTCAATAGTGGAACAAACATGATATCAACAAAGCTCCATCCTGACTATTCTCCTAGAGAAGGTAGATCTCTTAAAGCCAGTCGTGTGTTCCATCGTGTAACTTTCACTCCTTCATCGGCCAATCCAGGGGAAACTTTAATTGTTAATGTTCCTACGTTAGGCGAAAATAGACTTCTAGTACCTGGTAGTCTAGCCCTTAGTGCTAATATTATTCTATCCGGGGTTCTATCCGGGGGTCATGCCGACAACTATTTGGTGGCCAATGTTGGACGTTGCATAGTCTCAAAGCGAGTCGTATGGATGGGAACTACTAGATTAGAAGATTTTAGTCGACCCGATCTACTACAGGTATATAGCGATCTATACCTATCTGATGTAGAACGAGAGAATAGCGTAGAGCGGGGCATTCAATCTGCTAATGTGAACAAACTTCGTTCAAAGGCTAGCAACGCAGTTAAGTCTAATGCGGCTGATAATGCGACACTAGCGGCATATGGTAGCGTGTATAAGATACCTATTGATCATGAAGTTATCACAACCCATGGCGTCTTTTATCCACATGCGATTCGAGATAAGATGTCATTTCATTTGACACTGGCACCGGCCATAGATGTCATAGTCGGATCCGACAGTACGAAAGTAGGAACGTACAAACTATCGAACATTGAACTAGAATACGAAGTCATCGAAAGTCTCGATCTTGCGTCGCAGGCCAATAGTACCTACGCCAGCGGTAAGGCCTTTCTGTATAACCATTCTGAGTACTTCAAAACTGTCTCAATCAATCTAACCACCGATACACTCGTATCTGAAAGCATAAACGTACTTCGTCTCTCTCTCAATGGCATTCTTCTTCTATTTGTGGATCCTCATGTGGCAGGCACTAGAGATAGTGAGAAATTCGTAAATCCAGGAATCACCAAGGTCGAGGTACACGTTAATGGCATTCCCAATGCTCTATATTCTTTTGGGATGCTACCAAAGGATTTATGGAAGTCACCAAAGAATTGGTTTGTCCCGCGTTTCGGAGAAACAGCTACATCTATGACGCATAAGAAGTTCTTTGAGAACAAGTTTGCCGTACTCATCGATTGCCGCACTTCTCAAACCAGCGTAGTTCATGGAGATGGTCTGGCCCAACAAGATGCTGGAGCGACCATTCGCCTGAGGATTCATCGCGCGGGAGGCTCAGGTAATGTGAACATGCACATATTCGTGCTTTCTGATGCACAAGCAACTATTGAACAGGGAATGCTACAAAATGTTTATCACTAACGTATTCGTTGACGTATTCGTTGACGTATTCGTCGACATGGACACATTGACAGAACAAATTCCCTTTAACGCACTCATAATTGGCCCCACAAACTGCGGAAAGACTTAGTTCATAGTTGATCAATTGAGAGGTCCATTTCGTTTTGGTAAGGGTTGTTTCAGGTCCCGTTAGGAATTCAGTGTAGATTAATTGATTAGGGAACACAGCAATGAATTCAGTACTTTAAATATCCCTCACCTTGTACTGTGTTGATATTTCAGTTCCTTGGCATATTAAAGTATCGTTATAGATTAACTCTTTGCCTGAATATAGTGTTAATTTATATGACCAAGATGTACACAAGATACAGCGATAATGGGTATCTAGAAAATTCAGACCTAGATTTCTCTTCAACCAGGTCATCTTACTGTTTGTAGTTTTGGAATCTGTATGTATAGCGAAAATCAGAATCCAATACAGCGAGCAAGCTAACATAATTCACTCGGTTGTTACTGGATAGTTCAGCACAAATTATGGCCGAGTTGGTATTCAACTTCGCTAGTATCTTCAATGTGCATGCTTGACTTGGTATAGTTTGGACATCAGACTTTGTCGAATGCTACAGACTGTACAGAGGTAGCACATACTTTCCTCAGACTTTGATATATCGTACTTGCTAACTTTTTAAACTTTTTGCATTGGATTGGGAAAATAAGACACTTACACGATGTTCACATGGCGGCCAACCATCGTGTAGTTACCAGTACCCCGGCAGAGATAATTTATTCTAAAAGGTACAAACATGAATGACGAATCTCGATTTCTTTCGCTTGGGAAAGCACAGGTCGCCCACACATGACCACACGGAGTCCACTGCAAGATTAGGATACGTTCTCCTTCGTCGAACGCAACTAGAAGTAATCATAGATTATCAAATGCGTTCGACATATTTTTTTGGAGGAGAAAGGACTATGGTAACACAAAAGGCTGAAATACTTGTTTTTAATTAAGTTGAAAATTTTGATGCCTTGACTTATAACTTAATATACAAGGGGATACATCTGGGTATAGCACTGTAATTATCTTTGTGTAACATATGATGCTTATGTGGCTATATGTATATATGTGCGTTTTATGTGGTTATGGCATTCATTTGAGCATTTGTAGCACATTTTTCTGTGTGGTATACAGTGTAAAGCAAAAATTGGAGTTAGTATAGAACACAAATCAACCCTATAGCTAGCTATGTATAAAACTGCATTCCAGTTCCTAGCATTCACAATTACTTAAGTACACTAAGTGTAGAACATAAAGTATATAAGCATGTGTATAAACTACATCTCATGCAGTTCCTTCAGAGCATTCACATTATTTTTCAAGTGAGAACAAGGTTGTCTGCCATTGTTAGTTGTAGAATAATTTATGGTCAATGTTGATAGCCGGGTCCTGGCTTTGATCAGCCTTATTTCAGATCCGTTAGAAATTCAGTGTAGATTAATTGATTAGGGAACACATCAATGAACTCAGTACTTTAAATTTCCCTCACCTTGTACTGTGTTGATATTACAGTTCCTTGGCATATCAAAGTGTCGTTATAGATTAACTCTCTGCCTGAATGTAGTGTTAACTTGTATAACCAAGATGTGCACAGTGTCGCAACTCACGGCGATTACGGGTATCTAGAAAACTCAGACCTAGATTTCTCTTCAGCCAGGTCATCTTACTGTTTCTAGTTTTGGTGTCTGTATGTACAGCGAAAAGCAGAATCCAATACAACGAGCAAGCCAACATAATCACTCGGTTGTTACTGGATATTATGGCCGAGTTGATTTGACTTCAACGTGCAGACCGCGCCGACAAAACAGACCATGTTTGACTTGATATAGTTTGGACATCTTACTTTATCGAATGCTACAGAGATAGCACACACTTTCCTCAGGCTTTGATATATTGTACATACTTGCTAACTTTTTAAACATTATTGCATTGGATTGGGAAAATAAGACACTTACTAGACGTTCACATGGCGGTTTTAATTTGCTCCGAACATCGTGTAGTTACCAGTTCCCTTGCCGAGATAATTTATTTCAAAAAGTACAAACATGATGACATGATGACACGACTATCGATTTATTTCGCTGGGGGAAGCACAAGTAGCCCACACATGACCACAGGGAGTCAACTGCAAGATTAGTATGCGTTCGCCTTCGTCGAACGCAATTATCAAAGTGGGCTATTCCATAAAAAAATTGTACGCTCCCCCTATCGAGGATACACATTTTGACCAAAGCCACAAACCCCCTGAAGAAACTGGAAAATGTCAGGAGCAATGGACTCCTGAAAATGTGCTATACCCCTGAAGAAATCCACCAAAAATGGCCTGATTACGTTGACCCCCTAAACATTCCATGCTCTGATCGGGTTTAACCCCTGAAGAATTTAATATTTTTGGGGTGAAACCCTAATTAAAGAAGTCCATGAATTTTTTTTGGTAGAAAACTGAAGAAATCCAACTTCCTCGATAGAGGGGGTTATTGTTTTTAATGGCATAGCCCAATACACTGGTCAGGAGTGTGATCACCAAAATTAGTGTGATCAAGGCTGCCCACAGAATTCTGACCAATGTTAGTAGATTAATTGTGCCTGTAAGCTTATATGTCAACATATCATGCACACATGATCTTGGCCATTGTCGATTAGAGTACATGCACGTACACAGCAATAAAGTGTACTTTAAATTTCTCTCACCTTGTGTTGATATATTTAGAAGTTCCTTCACTTATCCAACTCCAAGTGTGATTACAGATCACTCTTAATATTCATTTGCATGAATACAATATTAATATGCATATTAATGGCAGGATGCACGCACTCACACAAGACAGTCTGTCGAATATTTTTCTTCACGTATGATTATATATAAAGTATCTTAATGTTTGTAGTTTTCGTATCTGTTCAGCGAAAAGCACATGAGCAAGCCAACGGAATATACGATCGCAGTTTCACTAATGATTTATTAACAGTATATCCACGGAGTAGCTCTTCACCTGTTAAATCTAAATTGTGTAATGAAATATAATACAATAATTACATTAAGTGATGTTACTACTAAACACTACTTATAAAACTACTCTAATAGAGGTTTTGCACCATCACGTGACTTCCTAGCAACTGTTGCTACGCCGCCTTATTGGATGGCAGGTAGAACCAAAATGGCGTACTGTTTGACTGAGCACACAACTTCTTCCTCCAAGTAACGAAGACTGTGTGATAGAATCTGGCCAAAATCAAGATACATGGAAAATATTGCAGATTTCTTTACACATATCGGCTTGTCTATACTGAGATTCAGATGCCTTTTAAGTGATCTTAGCAATGTTTTAAACTTTTATGAGCTGCACTCACTGACGGCTGAACTCTTTGGTCGAGTTCATGGTCAACAGTAACTGCAGACAGCTCCCCTCGCCTGATAGACGTATTGCATCTTTCTGAGGAATCAATAAAAAGGCTTTTTACTGATTACTTAGTTACTAAGTTTTAAGGTGATCTTCGAAAACATCCAAAAAGTTTTGCATGGTTTTAAGCATTGCCGCACCGGCTCACGAACTGTCTGAAATAAGACATGACTTCAATACATGTTCAATGCGGATAAATCTCGGGAACATCTGGCCTGTTGCATGCCACGCTTTTTGATATTTGGTATTTGCCGATAAACTGAAACTGACGAGGACACTTTTCTTTGATTCTGTCACTGGATTCTCGATTTGTTGTAATCAAGCAATATGCTAATTTTCAAGCAACACAAAACAATGGCGGGCGTCGGTGAGAATAACATGAGCACACGTTTCACCAAGAATAAAAGCCTTTCATTTTTGTCTAGGTTTTAGAGTTTTTCAACGAATTATAAAACAAAGTAGGCGATGAAATTAGCTTCACAGCAGAAGTTTGAACAACGTTTGCTTACTTAATAAGTTGTCTCGGCCGAGAACATTTACTAATGGTCCTAAATGAAAGACATGCTAAAGAGAACTTATTGTTTTAGTGACTATACATCGTTTACGATGACTCAGTACGTGTTTCCGATAGGATTAACTGATGCTTCACGTTCGGTTCATATGCATTGTTTCCATGTTTGCATTCTCTAAAAGCACCAGATAGTCACTGAACATCAACTCAGAACATTCTGAGCTATTCTAAAATAGTTCGGCAGAAGAGTAAACCAGTGGTAGTTAGCATAAACTTAAATTATAGGGAAACTTGGTTCAGAAACCATCGTGGTGAAAGCGTTTTTCAATATATTATTGAACTTTGCCCAAATTTAGGCCAGGGCGAATAAAGGTAGTCGATATTTCGTCACTCTAACTCCCGCGCTCAGGCAAACCGTACGCCAATTTGGTTCTGCCTGCCATCCAACATGGCGCCGTAGCAACAGTTGCTAGGAAGTCACGTGATGGTGCAAAACCTCTATTACGCTAATTGCTACAGAAAATAGGAAATTTAATTTGCTTATAATTAATAACTTAATAAACTAGATGGCAAACAAATCTTAATTCATATATTAAAGGCACTTGTACAAGATCAGTACTGTTATTAGCAAAACCTGTTTGTACATGCTATTTTCCACCTCCAATTGATTGTTGATCTTTCTCAAATAGCATTTAAAAAGATAGCTTGCCATCCAGCATCCATGGCAACGTCTTTCCCATTGATATCGCAAGCTCAATTCATTCGTTAAAGGGAACCTCGGCTGAAAAACAATGTTTGTTCTCGCACACTATTTTGGATAGTGGACGCCAGCCACTACGCAACCCTTGGTTTATTTCTCACACTTCAACTGTGTACATATTGTTATAGTATAACATTAACATCTAGGATCTAACGCAGATATGTTTATGCTAGCGCACGCTAAGACATGTATATTGTTTTCTGATAATAGGATCAACACTATGACGTCATAAAATCCAATATGGCGGCGTACAGGAAATTCAAATGAGTTTTACCATAAATGACATCTACTGTAGAATTTACTGGAGACAAACGCAGAAACAATCACTTGAGAGCAAACATTGTTTTTCAGCCGAGATTCACTTTAACGAAGTACTAAACCAGGACATGACTGTTTCCTGCAAACGGCCTATCGGCAAAAACACAATCTGGGTATACAAACATTAATAACAGACCTATGTTATCATACTGCAACTTTCTGCAAACTATTAAAATCTTGTTAAATATACCTTTGAACGCATCTAACAGACTAGTTCTATACCTGTAAACAATTTGAGACTTTGATTCTCAGTCATTCTTGAGTTGTGCTTATTAATAATGACAAAATATAGCCATTTTGAAGCGTTATCATGTTGCAACCCAAAAAATAGCTGAAGGGTTCAATAGATTTTAGTGTATAAAATGCAAAAGCTGGATGTTTTAAATCTCTGAAATGTAGAAAAGGTTTTGTCAATATTTAATGGATGTTAAACCAATATGTTCAAATAATTTGGACTTACTAACAAAGTAGAGCATCGTTATCAGTTTTCAATTTTTGTCGATACTTAGTCGATACTACCTAACAAAAAAACATATTTTGGAATATAATCTGATTTTATGTTTTTCTTTTTCATTTTTCAAAAGGTCATTACATGCTTAGTTTAAAAAATGCCACTTCGGCAAAATATTTGATGCTCTACTGTGTGAATTTTGCCATTGAAATACGATTTTATGGTGTCCGAAGATTTTTGTAGTGTCCGTAGATCATGCCTTGTATACCACATAATAAATAGTATAGAATTCATGTAACTGCCTGGTGAAACAACTAAGTATGCATAACTAATACAGCAATTATGTTGAAAAGTAACGAAAAAAGCTAAAGAGTTATATGCAAATTAAAGTGTGAAATGTAGTGTCCGTAGATTAGTGTAGTGTCCGTAGATCCAAAGTAAATTACACCAAATCATGATTTCGCATGGTCTGAAATACAGTTTTACAATAGCCATACCTTCAGGTTATTACAATAATTTAGATATGTTAGGTGTACCAAAGATACAAATTCTAATTTATGTGGTTATTTAGCTAAAATTGGTTTTCAGAATACTAGTATTCAGCATCACATGTTTAAAATACTGGTCATTCACTGGTATTGTGTAGCACAGGTAATAAATTAGAGAGGGTCAGGTGAAATATAACAGAAAAATGCCAAATATATCGAGTACCACATGAAAATGTACAATTTTACTTAAATGAGTAGTGTCCGTAGATATGTATGAATTAACCCTTTCGGGTCTGATCGTGCACGTGTGTTAGCTCAATTGGTGAAATCATGGGTGCTGACTCAACCCTCCCCCCTCAGTTCAAGTTTGGTTAGCCCTGATTCATTATGCACTGCTGACTTTTTAAGCCGAGGGCTCAAGCTTCCCTCACAACGCCATTCGGGAGAATTCTACGCGGCCTTCGCAGGTAGGTTAGACTTCTGCTGTACGGTTTCCAATGGATTGTGCTCTAATTTTGGAGAAATATACCACTGTCAGAGAGCTAGAGGACATCATTAAGTCTGAGGACGGCTGAAAAGTACTTGGTTTGCTTCTAGTAGGCTTTGTGAGGGGATTTCACAGGGTTTTTTCTGTTGTGTTTGTGCTTTGAGACGACACAGAAAAAAATATTCAATTAAATCCTTGAAATCCTGCAGTTGGCAGTCTTTTACCCCTGCTAAACCTATTAGGATGTGTTTTTGTCACTTTAAAGAAACGGCTTGAGAACCTACCGCAGTGCCAGACGGGGACCCATTGTGGATTGTGTGTCCATTGCCCAGCATGCAATTGGAGGTGGGTGTAGTAAAACGTGGTGGAGAGAAATACAGCGTTAAGAATAGCGTGGTTCATAGTCACTTGGTGTGGTTTATGCAAACAAACCTGGTGGTTGGAAAGATTAAAGAAGGTACTGTAATGACTGAGTGCTGATTTTGTGTTTGCTTTTGATTTCAAGTGCGAATGGGAAGGATGTTTTGAGCCGATTTTCAGCTCCTTAAAATTCGTGAAAATCGAAGAAACAAAAACGATCCCCAAAACAAATGAGCCTTTCTCCATAGTGAAAGAGTCAAGCGATCGCTGTTATAGCTCTGACTTTGAAACCGTCCATCCCTTCACATAATTACGCAGCATTGTCTTTCCAGCATGTCTAGATGTGATGCAATATTTGTTTCTCATATGGGTCCCATGGGACCCATATTTACAGGCTCGAACGCGAAAGAGTTAAACTATAACTACAGTTAAGGTATAAGACTGAGGAGTTACGACTTAAGTTAGATACAATTAGTTTATTGTGGTTTCAAGCATTCAGAAACCATAATTACTCTTGGTTGAGGTTCACGGTTCCTTTAATAACATAAAAATTGTAAACTCAAAGGTGATTTAGGAGGCTGAAGGGTAAGTTAAGATAAACCATTAAGAAATGTTTGTTTTAAATAAACCAACCAAGGCATTGTCTTTTCCCTATTTTTCTTGATGGTGTAACGTTTTGTTTTGAATAAACACTCAGTAGTATAGGGCGCATGGAATTAGCCCCCTTTTTAGGGTGTTATGCTAATTTTTAGGGTGTTATGGTAATTTTTGCGGCGCTATGCTAATTTTTAAGGCGCGCTCATTAATTCAATGACGTCACGGTTCTATTGTCTTAGACTCATGAATAAAATGCGGCGCGCTCATGAATAAAGTGTGGCGCTCTCATGAATAAAATGTGGCGCTCTCATGAATAAAATGCGGCGCTCTCATGAATAAAATGCGGCGCGCTCATGAATATCTATTGTTCCTTTGGATGAGGTCATCGATCTATTCGGGCATGTTTGGGCAAAGCCTATTGTTTGGAGGCATGTTTGGACAAAGCCTATTGTTTGGAGCAGCTATAAAGCTAGAACCGATCGGTCCTGAATCCATTCGAAGTTGAGCAGCAACAAGATGGAAGTGATCTACAAGCTAGGACCTCGAGGCTACCACGCCAGCGCTAACATTTTCCACGGCAAGATGAGAGTTCACATTCGAAAGTACATTCAAGGCCAAAACAAGAAATTTCCCACCAAGGAGGGAATTGCTTTGACAGTCGACGAGTGGTTGAACCTGAAAGACATTGTGAAAGAGATGGATGATCTTATTGAAACCATCACAGAAAACCCAGAAGACCCCGACTATGAAGCCTTTGATCGCAGGAATCCACGACAGACTGAAATATCCGATGAACCAGAAGAAGTTTTTCGGCCAACACTTCAGAGACAAAATGCTATCCTGAAGACCACAGCAGTAGAAGAGCAAGATACCTCCCCAATGACGACTGAACCGGGAGATGTTGAAGAACAGTCAGTACCCAATGTTACGTTTGGAGGAAAGCCGCCTTTGAGCCAACTCAAACAGTGCTCAGTATGCAAGAGAACTCTGTGTTACTATGGAACTATTTGTAATACCTGTAACGGCGCTTGGCAGTCAAGTCTCTTTTAGAAATGCTATGTAAAATAAAGCCATGATGTGATATTGAATTGTGTCTTTGTATTAATTAAGGTATTGTATTTATGTAAATATTTCTTAATAAGCACTAACAAATCCACTTTATACGAATCATTTCGACATGGCCTCGACTAAAGCAGTAGCTCGCTTTACCCTGCTGAGAAGTGTAGCAGCACAAACAGACTTTGGAAATGTAAATTGGTTTGAACTCATTGGAGATTATACTCAAATATCCCGATTAGAGATTGCTAAGAATGTACTTCCAGCAGTTGAAATTGAGGTGAACATCGGTCGTCTATTAACCTTTCTACGCTTTGCTAAAGAAATGGAGCTATCCGAGGAGGAATGGGGTGAATTGTTTCTACACATGCTCCAACATCATCCACATTTCTTAGAGATTCTATAAAAGAGAGAATCATTGACATTCTACATCACTTCTCACTTGACCGTCAAGCCAAGAACACAATGGGTTGTTTCCCTCCATCCTTACAAGTGGGACTAAAACGTGTTTTCAGACGAGTGCGTTGTATTTTGGCCTGCTGTGGAGGTAAAATTATTGTGCAAAATTCTGAATTTTGTGATGGACAAAGAACTGGAGAAGATATATTA
The DNA here is from genome assembly GCA_030867875.1 of Actinernus sp. WN-2022. NCBI lineage: Eukaryota > Metazoa > Cnidaria > Anthozoa > Actiniaria > Actinernidae > Actinernus > Actinernus sp. WN-2022. The sequence goes on from JAOWCC010000237.1 coordinate 458,430, forward strand.
CGATCCCGAGAACGAAGGCAGTTTTCGTGGTATCGATGCTGTTTACCGTGCTGCCAAAGAAAGAGGACTCAAGAAAATCACCCGTAAACAAGTGCAGGCCTGGTTGAGAAAGCAAGATGTGTACACTTTACACAAACCCGCGCGACGGCATTATGAGCGAAACAGAGTCATTGTATGCGGTCTCGACAACCAATTCCAAGCGGATCTTGTGGACTTGAGTTCTCTCAGTAAATATAACAACGGATACAAATATTTGCTTATGTGCATTGATGTCTTTAGCAAGGTCGCGTGGGCTGTTCCCCTGAAAACCAAGACTGGGAAAGAAATCATCGAGGCATTTCGCAAAATTTTCAAATCAGGAAGAAAACCTCTCAAGCTACAGACGGACAAAGGAACCGAGTTCCTGAACCGAGAATTCCAGAAGTTTTTAAGAGAAAACGATGTTGGATTTTTCACCACGCACGATGATAAAACAAAAGCATCTGTCGTAGAGCGGTTCAACAGAACATTCAAGACTCATATGTGGAAATATTTTACCTACAAAAACACTTTGAACTATATAGATGTGCTTCCAAAACGTCTAAAATCTTATAACAACGCCTTTCACCGAAGTATCGGGATGAAACCTAGCGAGGTCAATAAGGGAAACGAACAAACTGTCTGGTATAGATTATATGGATCCCCTGTAAAACTTGTACGCTATAAGTTTCAAGTTGGAGACCAAGTCCGAATGAGTAAAACTAAAAAGACCTTTGAAAAAGGCTATTTTCCAAACTGGACCGAAGAGATATTTACCATATCTGAAAGAATACCAAGACATCCACCTGTCTATCGTTTAAAGGACTATCATGGAGAACTTTTAGAAGGAACATTTTACGAAGCCGAGTTACAGAGAGTCGAAAAGCAAGATGATTTCTACCGGGTAGAAAAAGTCTTAAAAAGCGTCAATGGAAAGGCAGGATTGAATACCTTGTCCAGTGGAAGGGGTATCCCGAGAGTTTTAATTCTTGGGAAGATGAAGGGGGTATAAAATACTTGTAATTAGATAGCTGATCGTTTTAATAAATTAATAAAGAAAACCATTGTCTGTGTATAGGACTTATAAATTGACTCGCTTCCCGCCCCTCTCGTCATTTGTGTTTTACCACCATGGAGAACACACAGTTTTATTTGTGGCTGCCCTCTAACAGTAGTATGGATGTATTCCCCGCGAATACTTTAACAGAGTATCGAGTGCATCTCCCTAAATCGATTGAACTTTCTGGTGAGTGGGAGGTCGCTTTAACAGAAATCCAATACCCACATACCTGGAATAATGTTCAACAAAACTTTTGGAACCGTTTCTATTTGTATGACACCACTGTTCAGGTTCACGATCCGGCTATATGCATCGTTCCTCCTGGACATTACCCTTCTGTTGAAAAAGTCATCCAAGCCATCAACAACGAAATTCAGATGGCAGATCCTAAGTTCAGGACTGTGAGATTGACTTATGACAAGTTATTGCGCAAAGTCACCTTTCATACTTCCAACAACATCGGCATTATTTTCAATGAAATAGGAATTATGCTGGGATTCAAACAGGACACGAGGTACTTCAAAACCACAAAAGCTGAAAGAGAGGCAGATTTGGAACATAACTTTCACAACCTTTATGCATACTGTGATATCGTACAATCTCATTTGGTCGGCGATTCTCAAGTACCTTTGCTGCGAATCATCCCCGTCGAAGGAAAAGATGGAGAACGGATCAGTAAGACATTCTTGAGCCCTCAGTATTTACCAGTCAGCAGAAAACAATTCGAGAGCATTGAAGTGAATATAAAACGCGACACAGGTGAAAAAGCGCCATTTGAATCTGGGAGAGTGTTGGTGACACTGCATTTTAGACGAGCCTCTCCCTATTTTCATTGACGATGCCAAGCTCTGAGTAGTACAAAAATTATTATGTGCGACAAGCACAACAGAAAGGAGGAAATTTACCGGCTTTTCACGGTAGTCCAAGTCAACGCGGTTATGGCCTTGGGTCGATGCTCAAAGGCCTTTTTCGTTGGGCTATGCCACATATTACTACAGGAGTAAAAGCTGTCGGTCACCAGGTGTTGAAAGGGGGTCTTGGGGTAGCGCAAGACGTCATGAATGGAGAACACGTGAAAGACTCTCTAGCGAGAAGAGCTAAAGAAGTGGGGAGAGCTGTCATGAATGAAACTATTTCCCAGAAGGCAACGGGAGCACAATCTGGTAGAGGACGAAAACCTAGAAAACGGAAAGCACAGACAAAACAAGCCAGTTCACGTTCAACCAGCAAACAGACCACATCTCCAGCAAAGAAGGGAAAGATATCAAAACCCTTTATATTCTCATAAAGATGGTTCACCCTAGATCTGTAGAATGTAGTAAATCCGAGTTGGATTTATTTTTAGCGCCTAGTGTTCAAGCCATAGAGCGCGGACAATGGATTGAGTATTTTCCTGTATCCAATATTACCGATTCTGGCCCGATCGAATTCAATGTATCAGGTAGCGGGGAGGAATACACCGATTTGAGACAAGCATGGCAGTACCACAAAGTCAAAGTAACCAAAGCCAACGAAGATAATCTGGTAGATGATGATAAAGTTGGGCCCGTAAACCTATTTTTGCAAGCTCTGTTTAGTCAAATCGCTGTCAGTTTAAATGACAAGCTGATATCCTCCTCCACCAACACGAATGCTTACAGAGCATTCCTTAGTTCGCTATTGACCTACGGGTCTGATGCCAAGGACTCACAGCTGACTGCAGAACTGTTCTACAAAGACACTCCAGGAAAGATGGACAGCGTGGACCCTTTAGCCGTGGCAGCTCATAGGAATGAGGATTTGCATAGTCGCTATGACTTTATCAAAGGCAGTTCTACCCTTGAAATGATTGGGCCTTTGCACTCCGATCTATTTTTTCAAGACCGTTTACTGCTCAATGGAGTGACGATCCGCCTTAGACTGAATCGAAGTAAAAATGCCTTCTGCCTCGTATCCCCTACAGACGGTGCAGACTACAAGGTGGTTATTTTACAATCCATCTTGTATATTCGTAAAGTGAAAGTTTACAATGACACCTTTCTCGGTCACGCAGCAGCCCTACGGCACTCACCAGCCGTCTATCCTATTCGCCGAGTAGAATGCAAAGTGATGTCGATCCCCAGTGGTCAAATGTCCTTCTCTCCAGATGATATTTTTCTTGGCCAAACCCCTAAACGAATCGTCCTGGGTCTAGTAGAAAATACCGCCTTTAACGGAGCCTATAAAAAGAATCCGTTCCACTTTCAACATTTCAAAGCCACACAAGTCGGTGTCTACGTCAACGGATAATCTACTCCTATGAAAGCGCTACAGTTAAACTTTGACGAACAGCAATATCTGACGGGGTATATGAGTCTGTTCCTGGGAACGTGAACCCTGTTTCACAACCAAGGCAATCAGATTAGCCGACAAGATTATGCCAATGGTTATACATTGTATGCCTTCGACTTGAGTCCAGATCTCTCGACCGGACCACATATCTCACCTATAAAACAAGGCAATCTCCGACTTGGTCTTCAGTTTGGTGCACCTCTACCAAGTACAGCCAACTGTATTATCTACGCTGAATTTGATTCTTTGATCGAAATCGATGCTAACAGGAACATAAATTTTAATTGGACCAGCTAAATGAATACCAAACAAATCACCGCAGTATTACAAAAGGACCCCTACACAAGGAAATTAAAGCTTTCAAGGTGTTTATCCCTCAGACCGACTCCCAAGACATGTGAAACACTACCCAGCGGCCTTTGTGGCGAATGTGGATACGAGTGGTCAACCTGGATCGCATTGGGTTTCATTTTACTTTACCAAGGACAGAAAGCAGAGTTTTTGGACTCTTATGGACTGAAACCCCAAGACAACAAACAAACATTTCAAGATTTTTTAGAACAGAACTCTACACAATGGACCTATAACAATAAATGTTTGCAAAGCATCGACTCTAATGTATGCGGACACTATTGTTTATATTTCTTATTGAATCGTTCCCGAAATATTAGCATGTCAACCATTGTAAATCGTTTTAGTAAAAACACGAGAAGAAATGATATACTGGTGTATCGCTTTATAATCAAACATTTTGGTTTTGTAATTCATCGCTATCGTAAAAAGCTTGTAACCCACCAAGAATCCCTGTCAAAGCGTAGAAAATAACTGATTGTAAGAAAAGCAATAAAGTATTTGTGTGAAACCATGATTATGTCTTATTATATTTTGTGTTATGGTTAGACTAGATCACAGTTTCCAATAAGGAACAGTGCTCACATACACAAAGCAAAAAAATAAATAGACAAATGTTTGTTTTTAATATTTTTATTTATCACAAATCAACGTTTACATCATTTTAAAATGATAGCGGTTTACATTAAAAAAACTCTTATCAGAAAGGAAACGTTTGCAACTTTCAAGATCGAAAATTTAGCCATCGTACCGGGTGATTAGCTCTACGTTTAGTCCTTCTCATCGGTCCTGGGGTCTTGGTTGAGGAAGATTGTGGAGTTGGTAATATTCGACTGTGATCTTGATCCTCTGCTTTTTTCTTCTTATACTCTCTCAGCATACTTCGCCTCTTTTCATTTCTAATTAAATCTTCGGGGGCATTCATTTGTGCCAAACCACGGGCAAACACATGCATTCCGACCGGTTCAAACCCTTTTCGCTCGCGCAAAAAATCACCCACTGAATCACTAACATGGGAACCCGTCACGGGTTTATCATCGAAAATTAATTGGCCGCTAGAATTCCACCCCATGATTTTAGGGTTTGCCTTGATTTTTTCGATCAATAACTTTCCACGGGTTTTTAGTGTTTTTGGTAAACCACGAATAATGTCTTGCTCTATTTGTTCGTCCACTTCAGATTTTTTCTCGGTTGGCTCTTCGACAGTTTGTTCTTCATGTATTGGGTGAACTATGTTCACGGATAAATGTTCGTCTTTTCTTTGATGGTAATACGTGAGGTAGTTTTGAAGCGTTTGGGTGTACTGGCGAGTTTTTTCTTCATCTGACAATTCTTCGTTGTTGAGTATCTGTTCCATTTGTTGGTCCAACAGTGTTAGCGTGGTAGTCAGCGGTGCCGTTGTTATTTTTTGCCGCTGTTGGAATTTTTCCAGAGTCTGTTCTGGTACTAGAACCATTTTCTTGGTATGAAGCATTATAGAATACTTTCGAGTACTTTTAATACTGGAGGAAGTAGAATTCCAAGGAAATTTCCACCGTGCTGTACTAAAAGTTTTTTCTTACGCGACAAAGGAACTCCTTTCTGTGCCAAAGCTAGTAAAGGTTTCTTAAATTTTTCAAGCTTGTTCTTTTGCTGTGGAGTTATAGGGACTGTGGCTCACAGAACGTTGAGCACACACTCGCAAAGGCTGCGAATAAGTTGATCGTCGGCGACTTTAAGTAGGGCCTTGGTTTGATGGGGTTTACTGGTAGCCAATACTTTCAAGTGATGAAAGTTGTTTCTCACTCGACGACTCATGGTAGAATGAATGGTTAAAGTTTATACACTCCCTTTTATACCTTTTTGATATAGGCATACTGTCTTTCTTCCGGAAATATATTGGTCCGTAACCGGAAGTTATCGGGCGTTTGGGGTTTGAGATCACAGAACAGATACCCATGAGGTTTTGCGGTCGCATCATTGAAGGCCTCTTGCATATACTTCACATTTCCCGGGAACATTGTGTTTTCCTAAGTGATTCACTTGGCTACTGTCACGTGGAGATTTAAAAAGGATTAGATAATGACAGTTCAGACTGACGTCCCTCATTTCTTTGCCTTGATGAAAAATAGTTTGCAATATAAATATGCATGACAGGTTTCTGTGGTGACAACCTTTGGTAAATAAATTCGAAATTCTTTTATCACTGCTGACTTCACTCATCAAATCATCAATAACCACAAGGTTTCGAATGTCTGGATTCATCCTAGACTCTAAGTCACTTGGTATTCCCTCGATAAATGTTAATATATTCGGAATGGTCTGTTGCATTTCTTCATAAGCGGGTTGATCTAATCCATAACACCAAAGAATATTCTCGGGGGCGGCATCAATGGAATTTTCGCCGGCTTGCAAAAGACGTTTTACAAACTGAGTTTTTCCACAGCAGGTAGGACCCACAATCACCGCTCCAAAGGGGTGTTTCAGTCTTGGATCCATGTTAGAAAATGAAAAGTTTAGTGCTGTTTCACCCTATTTATACTATCTGGAATGAGCCATGAATTAGCTGATTGGCCATAAACTCGAACTACTTTAGGTTTTTGTAATTTTGCTTCTTGTAAATATTTCTTGCGTTTTTCGCTAGGTAAATGATAGACATCAGCTAAATGATTGGAAAGTTTCACTAAATATTTGGATCCACAATTTGGTACTGGACAATTCCTACAACTCCGTTTGGACATGTTAGCGTTTGCATGTTATGAACTCAAATGATTTTAAAACTAAAAAACTTGAAGTTTTATCGTAATTTGTCAGGACAAACAGGATGAAAGGGACAATACAACGAGACATGTTCTTTCACCAATAATTTATTTCACCAAGGTACTTACAGCTATTTACAAACTCCTGATGATACTTACAGGTATATACAATCTCAGGTACTTAAAATGATTAAATATCGAGGGGTACAGTGGTTATACCATCCTCGTGTACTTTTCTCTTGGGATAAAAATAAGAAAACCCATCCCTGACTTGTTGATACGTGTACATAGTGTTGTTCACAACACGAAAACCCTTATTGATACCCGAGCTACTTTCTTTAGTTAGCAACACGTTGAGATATTTATCTTTATCGATGGCATTACATCTCTTATTGATACCTTTACAACTGAACTTGTCAGAAGCGCCAAAACAATAGTAGGTCTTGCTATTTAATCCAATGATCCCGTCCCCGGACCATTCTTCCTTAAAGAGACCGGGTGTTCTCTTATCAAAGGCGTTGTGCTCGGGTGTATCAGTGCGAGGGAACCAGTTAGTTTTGTCTCGCTGAAATTCATCCCTGAGCTCTTGTTTCACTAAGCTTTCTACAGACTCTCTAGAAATGGCAATATAGGCAGAGTCGGTGTCCATCTCACAATATTGAAAATCACTTCTATCAAGATATTTATCTAAAAAATCAAAATAAAATTGTAACATGCGTAGTTTAGCGTACTGATAGACAAAAAAACCTATTTGCATCGGTAGATTTAACTTTATCTTTTTCTTGCACGATTGCACTTCGTATGTCTCTGGATCAATACTATCTATTTGTCTGAAAAAGGGGGTGTTGATGAGACGGGACGCTTTGGCCTCCTCGCAGTACTTCACGTCCCTGTGTCGCTCTTGATCGGTGATCGTCTTTCCGTAGCTGGAATTACCCACCTATACAAAACAAAAATAAAATGAGTCATCACATATTACAATTGTCAACCTGTTGAAAAATCAAATTAGTATCCCGCTGTTCGTATAATAGCATTAATATGTTAACTTTTGAGGTTGACTTACCAGTTTCATAGTATCCGCGATGATGGCTTTGTGAGGGTCGACATCCCCAACCCGTCTGGCATCTGAAAGAGCGTCAGCAAAGGGTTGGAAGCAGGGGGATGGGGCGTACTCCACGACTTGGTATATTTTGGTGACTTCGAGGCCATGTTCCAAGTACCATTTAACGAGGGGTGCGGCCAACAAGATCTTTTCACCAAAGTAGCTACCGATCAAGCTCCGACACGGGCGAGGCATAATCTTGTGTTCCTCAGCAAACCCTTTCATGAAGTCACCAATATCCGCGCGAGAAATCTAGGTGTTTTTAAAGATGGGACACATCTCGCTGAACTTGGGTTTGAGAGGATCCGGCACTCGGATATCACATTCGATGACCCCAAACAGAGACTCGTTCCTGGTGGCTGTTAGGATTTGTTCTTGATCCAATGTGTTTTTCTTGTCTAGGGGGCGATGAAACTTGGTGGCCAGGAAACGTTGCAATACCGAGTTGGTTCGCTTCATCTTTCTCCACTCGCACTCCCATAGCTCTACAAGGTGATACCCCTCTTCACGGATGTATTCAAAATTGGCGCGAGTTTCTTCTAGGAGCTCAGTCATGGGTTTGTTCCTCTTGTCGTTCATTACCTTTCCCCGGTTCAGATGGCAATCGTGACCGTGATACCAACAACCTGAAAAATAGAGTAAGATGAATAAATAAGTGAGTGAAATGAACGAATGAATGAGTGAATAAATGAGTGAATGAATGAATGAGTGAATAAATAAATGAATGAGTGAATACATAAATGAATGAGTGAAATGAATGAATAAATAAATGAGTGAACCGAATGATGTATAATTTTTTTTTTCCATGTCAAACATTATAGCCTACCTTGAAACTGAAAGACGGTTTGGGTTGTGCTATGGAATCCATCCACAGGAAGTCTTCTTTCACCGATACGCTTTTCCGTATCATTCATCTGGTGGCGGATGTGGATACCTCTCTGTTCCGTTTCCCATTCTAACCACTCTGTCGCCATCTTGGAAGAGCTTTCTTTCTTGAATTGTGTTTCCTCTCTTCTCCTCGTGAAGGAACCAGTCGGCATCTTCTGTGAAATCGCCCAGAGGTATAGTGCATTGGCATCATACCCCACAATCTTCTGACAGACTTTCGATTCTTTTCCTTGAGTCATCATTTCTTGTTCTCTGATCTTGGTTTTTTTTTTTTCGTGGTACCGATGGAAAATGATGGAGGGGCCGCCCACCATGTTCTTTTTAAACAGCGAGTAGAGATCTTTGTTCCTTTCATCGAAGAGAGAGAAGTGGAGGCCTGGTTGAAGGGTTTGGAAGAGATAGGTCAGTGTGACCCCAGGGATGGAGATGCCTTGTCTTAGCATGTCGATATTTCGTTGTTTCCAGAAGTCACACATCTTCTCTAGAGCGTCACAGAAGGGCTGGACATCGAGGTTATTGTACCAGATGAGAAATTATTTAAAGGTCTGCATGCTGTAGGTGGACCAAACTTCCTGACAGTACTGGTAGTCAGCTTCGGAGATGTTGGTGTTGGTGAGGGTAGAGTAGAAGGCTGTATGTGGAGGAAGAGAAGAGTGGGCCAACTTGTCTAGGGAGTCCATCCACTCGTAAGGGAAGAAACCTTTGGCTTGAGGGCAGTCGTAGGTTTTCAGAAACTTGGCGTAACTGAACCCAGGAGCGAGAAAGTTAGTGACATCCAAGACGCGTAAATGCTCTGTCTTCACACACATACAATTATTATTCCGTTTGATAGTAAATCGGACTTGCTCATTTTGGACCAGGACAGGGAAGTGGAATTCTTTAACGGCATTCAGGTCATACTTTCCCGAGTTGAAGCCTAGGACAGGTAACTCTTTCAAGTACTCTTCCAATCGATCCCTCAGTTTTTTGAGTGGCTTTACTTTCTTCTTTTTTTACTGTGGTTCATCATTGTCACTCTGCTCCTGATCTTCCTCTCGCTCTTGATTAAAGGCCCGGTAGAATGAGGGGTCTTGCTCCACCGCATCATCATCTAAAAAGGTCCGATCTTCCTCAGTCTCCGATTCGATATCTTCTTCTTCATCGTCGGTATTTATCAGATCTTCTCCCTCGTCATTGTCACTCTCTTCCACGGGGCTCTCTATGATGGGTGTTGGTTTGACGAGGTAGTCCACCATGTCTTTCACAAGATTTTTGGAGTCCCCATCCGACACAAAACACTTCGGTTGGTCGTACCTAGGGATGTTCGAACACACACTGACACTGAGCGGCACATGTTTGGCTTCCCAGGTCAGTTTGTTGGTGTCTTTAGGTTCGGGTTGGTGGTCGAACATACATTCGAAGTCGTAAGTGGCTCTGTAGGGGAAGTACTTCAACTGTTCTGGAACGAGACGAGTGGAGTGTCACGTTTCGACCGCGCTCCGATATTTTTTTCTCTAAATTTCTGTGTTTATATGTACTAAGTTACCTATTTGTGCTGAAAATAGTCCACCGTTAATTATTGTGATTTGTTATGGCTGAAATGAAGAAGTTGAAGGAAAATAATATAGCTCTTAGCAGTAAGGTCGAGGAGTTGACAAGAGACATGAACATGTGGCGAGAACGATTTGCTGCCGAAAAAACTCAAGAATCATCCGAGCAGCGCTCCTTGCAATTCATGAGTGATGAATATGATAGCCTACAATCAACACAAAGAGTGGCAAAGAAAGAGCTGCAAGAATTAAGTTCCAGGCTTGAGTCAGTTTCGTCCCAAGTTCGTCAACTAGAGGCGGCCATTTTGAATTTTGAAGTATACAGTTATGCTTACAATATCAAGATCTTAGGAGTGCCAGAATCCTCTGATGAAACTGCCTTTGAGACCACACATTCCTGTGTGAAGTTGTTTAACGCAATGGGAGTACGTATTTCGTTGTCAGACATCGACATAGCTCACAGAGTGAACCCGAGAGTTGCCCCACGGAACGAAGGTCAAAATGGCGTCAAGAAAGTAAAGCCGATTGTGTGCAAGTTTGTGCGGCGATTGGCTCGTGAAGCAGTGATGGGCGCTAGAGCTAGGGCCAGCACGGTGGATCCTACGGATCTTGGACTTGATGCTGATGACAATTGTGCGAATATTAAGATCTTCGAGCATCTGATTCCCCGTGTTCAGAACCTTCTCTATGAAGCTAATAAAGTAAAGTTCTCGCTTAAGTACAAGTATTGCTGGGCAAGGGGAAGTAAAGTCCACCTGAGAGAGACTGATGACTCCTCTATCATCACAATTACTACTACTGCTGACCTGCAGAAGCTCAGCACGTAATGGACTCAGCTCTGTCGAAGATAAGTAACAATGAAATCAACAATAATGGTTCACCCAGTTCTGATAGTGATCGCCTAGAATCTTTATATTTTGACCCTTTTTCTGACCATTATACAAAGAGAACGTTTGACATTGACCCTGATCAGCAATTTTACACTACTAATAATAGCAACTACTATATTCAAGATGAATTTAATGAATTATTATCAAAGCAACGCTCCTCCTTTTCCTTTCTGCATTTAAATATACGTAGCTTAAACCAGAATTTGAATCAGCTCACTGACTTCTTGAACTCTATCAATCATAATTTTTCTGTTATTGGTATTTCAGAAACTTGGTTAAAAAATGCCAAAGACACAACCAATATTGACGGATATGATTTTATTCATAAGTGTAGAGAAGAACCTTCAGGAGGAGGTGTTGGTGTCTTTGTAAATAGTGAACTTAAGCATCGATTAAGGGATGATCTGAGCCACTTTAATTCACAAGTTGTTGAATCATTGTTTATAGAGATAGAAAGGCCGAATCAAAAAAATATCATTATTGGAACTATTTATAGGCCCCCTAGGGGTAATGTTGTAGAATATCTTAATATTATGAATGAAATATTAGCAAAAGTATCCAAGGAACAAAAACCCTGTTTTCTAATGGGGGATTTTAACTTGGATTTATTTAAATATCAACAATGTTTGCTTACTACCGATTTTTTAGATGATATGTTCTCTCAGTCCTTCTTTCCTCTTATCTCTCGTCCCACTAGAATAACTTCACATACTGCAACTTTAATTGATAATATTTTCACCAATAATCTTGAATGTGAGACTACTAATGGACTTTTCTATACAGATATATCTGATCACCTACCTATCTTCACTATTCTTCATCAAACTGGTTTAGAACCAAATAACTCTAACTCCAAGGTGACCTTCTCTAGGCGATTCGTTAACCCATCTACCAAGCATAAGTTTAGCCAGGAGTTATGTGAGCATGACTGGAGTGCATTGTATGATAATCAAGATCCTGATCAGGCTTACAATTATGTTTTATCTACGTATACCAATATTTATGAAAAGTGTTTTCCATTTAAGCCTGTGTCTCATAGGAAAGCCAAATTATTTTCTAAGCCATGGATTTCAACGGGTTTCCTATCATCCATTAAGACCAAAACTAAGCTTTATAAAACCTTTCTGAAGTATCCTACTGATACAAATGAAACACTATATAAAAAATATAAAAACAAGCTTACTTATCTGTTGAAGATAGCTAAAAAGAAATATTATGATTATAAATTAGAATCCATCAAAGGTGATATGAGAGCTGTATGGAAATTGTTAAATGAAATTATCAATAAGAGGAAATCTAGATCAACATTTCCATCCACATTTGTCCACAATGGATCAGAATTTAATGATCCTGCTTCTATTGCAAATACCTTTTGCGAATATTTTACTAATATGGGACCAAACTTAACAAATCCCGGAATCTTGTAATAGCCACAAACAATATCTTAAAGAACGCATTATACATTCCTGCTTTCTTGAGCCAGTAACTGAGAGCGAAATTGTAACCATTGCAAGTAGTTTTAAATCTGGTAAGGCTGCAGGATTTGATCATGTTAGTATCACAGACGTTAAAGATAGCATATTTTATCTTTCTGCACCCTTAGCTCACGTCATAAATCTTTCTATTTCTACTGGATCCGTGCCACAAAACCTTAAAACTGCTAAAGTCACACCAATTTTTAAAGCTGATAATCCCTCCTTCTTCACTAATTATAGACCTATTTCTATATTACCTGCTTTCTCTAAATTTTTTGAAAAAGCTATGTTTAATCGTATCCTAGACTTTATAAATAAGAACAATGTGCTTTATGATAACCAATTTGGCTTTAGATCTCAGCACTCTACTTCTCTTGCCCTTTTGCGATTAGTAGATCAAATTTCTTCTTCATTTGACGACAAAGAACTTTGTGCAGGGGTATTTCTGGACTTGTCTAAAGCCTTTGATACTGTAAACCATACAATTCTACTTGATAAATTACAACACTATGGAATTAGAGGTCTTGCATATAATTGGATATATAGCTATTTAATAAATCGCAAACAATTTGTTGAATTTAGGGGTAAATGCTCAGACTATCAATCTGTTGTATGCGGTGTCCCACAGCGGTCCATTCTTGGCCCCCTGTTGTTCATCTTATACATTAATGATATCCACCAATCTTCTAATGTGTTACAGTTTATATTATTTGCAGATGACACTAATGTTTTTTGTACGGATAAAAATATTGACACTCTTTACTCTACAATGAATAATGAGCTCAAGAAGGTGTCTGACTGGCTTATAGCTAACAAGCTTACTATTAATATTAACAAAACAAACTACATCATATTTAGACCTAGACAAAGGAAACTAGCTACTAGTGGCTCTCATCTTAAACTCAATGATGAAGTTATTACCTTAAAACACAGCACAAAATTTCTGGGAGTTTTTATTGATGAACACCTCAACTGGAAAGAACATATGGCAACTATTACCAATAAGATATCAAAATCCATAGGTATTATTTCTAAATCTAGATTTTTTCTCTCCCAAACTTCACTTCGCAGCCTATATTTTGCACTTGTTTATCCCTATCTGCATTACGGTAATATTATTTGGGGTAGCACTTATGATAGTACTCTAAATCGGGTAGTGGTGTTGCAGAAAAGAATTATTAGAATAATTACAAAATTTTACAAGTTTTGATGCCCATACTGCACCACTTTTCTCAGATGGCAATCTTTTAACTTTATCGAATATATATAAATTACAAGTAGGTGTATTTATGTTTTCTTATGAAAGAAAGTTACTACCACATGTTTTTCAAGAAATGTTCAACACTAACTCTAGCTTTCATTCCTACAACACTAGGAGAGCTCATGAGTACAGGCCTGAATTTTGTAGAACCAACACCAGGCAATTCTCCATAATTTATCAGGGTCCCAAGTTCTGGAACTCTCTTCCTAATGAACTGAAACGCTGTACTTCCCTTATAAACTTTAAATATAAACTGAAAAAATATTTGATTAATTCATAATCCTCTTGTTTGAATCTTCTCCACTTATAATTGCATACTTCATTTGTTTTCCTTTTCTTCCTTCTTCTTCCTTTCTCCATAACACTTCTTTATCTGTATTAAGTTAATCTTATTGTACTATAAACACAAAAAGTACAATCTAAAGAAGAAAAAAAGACAGTCTAAATATAATAAGCTTTCAGCTTCTATTTAGGCTGTTTTTCTCCACCGTTAGTTTTTGTTTTTTTGTTATAATACGGCATCAATTTCTTTCTATTTCTAATTATGTGAATGAAGTTGTGTGCTGTTATGTAGTGTAGGGTAGCGTAGTGTAGTAGTACCTTTTTATACATGTTTGTAATTGGTGGTTTTTTCGTAATAAATGATGAATAAATGATGATGATGAAGGAACCTTCATCTTCCAGTAAATTGAAGATGGTAGGAGGAGTCTTGTATGCCCCACCCGGAAACGTGTAGCGGACGTTTGTTTCACAGGTATGCTCGTGACGATTCAACATGAATCCATCCTTCCAGAATTTCCCGCACCGGGAGCAGCAGAAGGATTTCGCATACTTCTTCATATCCTTGATGTAGGAGAAGTGCTTCTGGTGTAGGTTCAGGTAGAGGGTACTGCAATAATGGTGGTGAGAACGGTGTAAGAGTTGAGCAGCTAATTCAGGCTTAGAGTCATCATCTTCTTCATTTTCTTCTTCCCCACCCTCTGCCTTGGTTGGTTCCAAGGAGTAGACGAAGATATTAACTTCAAACAGCTGTTCCAGGGCGGATAGTTCCTCCAGGGTGACGCCACAGAACTTCTTTTTGGAATGTTGTGTGGTTCGATACCTAAATCAAACAGAACCGATAATTAATACGAACCAGCGAAGCGTCATTTCTGTATATGTACAATAAACGGTTGTTTTCACAAGACAATAAATGTTTTGTTTTCTTTAAATCAAAAGAAAGGTCTCGTAATTTATACGAACCAGCGATGCGTAATTGTTGTTCTGTATTTGCATACGCACAATAAACGCTTGTTTTTTTACAAGACAACCAAGTTTTCTATTGTTTTTGCATCGAATATTCTTTGAAAGCAATCTGTGATGTGTTTTCTCTAAATCCTAAGTGAAGCTTTGTTTCTTGATATAACAACCACCAAAGCAATTTTTTTTTTCGACTTCAGATACAAATTATTGGCATGAATGTAAACACACTTACCTCTCGTAATAATGTTGAGCGTCCCGTTCCAGATTTATCAGATGGCAGCCGTTATGGAGCGCCAAGGCCCGGAAGAAGCAGAGGTTGTCTTCGTAAGGTTTGCCAGTCTTCTTTTCGATATCGAGGGGAGCGATGCCTCGGTTTTCCACGAGGTAGTGAGGGAGGTTTTTCCCGCGACCGATGGGATGACCTCTTATCTTGGTGATGAAGAAAGTGATGTTAGTGACCTTGTCCACCACCCATTTCGAGTTGGGGCGTTGTTGGCGTACCCATTCCAGAATGTCTAGGTTTTGAAGAGCGTCCCGGACCTGTTGGAGATCACCCGCATTGGCGATCAGAAAGGGTTCTTCAAAGGCCTGGTTGTTGTTGCGGGACGTCTAATGATACTGCATCTCGCCGGTCTCTTTGTTCCTCAGGAGGTAGCCAAAGGAGATGTTCAGTTTGAAGACCGTAGACTGGTCCGCGAAGATCTGGTCAAGATGGGGTAGGAGTTCTTGAGGTTGGAGGGAGGCCAGACGAAAGTTGTACCAGTCTAGTAGTCTGTTCTGGCGCTGGAATCGGGTTCGGATTTCGAACCAGTGGCGACGGTACTCAAGGACAGGGCTCTGCTGGTCTTCCGGGAGGTCGGTGATGGCCTTTGGATCATCTTGCCAGTTGGTGTTTGGGGTGGATTTTGGTTGTGGTTTCTCAGCAGGACTGGGCTTTACCTTCTTGGGTATAGGTCCTGAAAATAAGAAACTCTTGTGAGTTAAATTTACATATGACTAATCCCCCACACAAAAGACTTGTTCAAACATGCCCTTGCGTTCTATTGTGCTAGCTGAACACGAATCTGTATATGAATACAATCACGCTGAAATAACTTAACTGAAGACTAATCCCTCACACAAAAGACTTGTCCAAACATACCCTAGCATGCTATTGTGTTACACTCGGAATATAAATTTGTATATGACTAATCCCCTTACACAAAAGAAGGTGCTACATAAAGTGACTTGAATTAGCATACGACTAATCCCCCACACAAAAGACTTGTCCAAACAAGCTCTACCGTTCTATTCTTCTACATGAATGACTTGAATTTGCATAAGACTAATCCCCTTAGACAAAAGACTTACCCAAACAGGTCCACTATTGTTCGCATAGGAATCATCCACATAAAATCCGTTAAAGTATTTTTTTTTCTCTAAAAAATAAAGTTGCTTACCGGACCTATCTTCGTTGGGACGTTTCTTGCTAGTGGAGGGCTTGGGATGAGCAGTCTTTTGATGAGTTTGGAATGGGGCCATATTATGGAACTTTTCCCCAACAAGTGTTGCAATTGTAGTCGCGCTGAATGCCACGTCGCTTATGGACTTGCTTCTCGTGGTATCGTAAATGTTCCTTACGATTAAATGTCTTCTCGCAATGAGAACACTCGTGCTGCTTTTCGCCGTTGTGAGTCTGCCTATGTCGTGTCAAGGCATCTCCGCGCGAAAATAATTTTCCACAGGTCCCACACTCGTGTTTCGATTTATTGTTGGTAGGCGTGATGTTGTCCTCGCCAGCTCTCTTTTGCCCCGCTCCCGTCTGTTGTGATTCTGGGGTGAACTCCTAGGAGGAAAAAAGATACACAAACTTTAGTTAGAATGGTATTGTGTAACGGAACAGAACTGGACCACAAATAAAATTTAGTTAGAATGGTATCGCGTAAGAATAGAACTAGCCCATCGAATTACTTACCGAGTCAAAATCAATCCAAGGTTCGAACATCTCGGGTGGGATGTCCAGAACTTCGCCCAATTCATTCTGAATGGACAGAAAATAATTCAAATGAATTTCAAGCTTAACTTTGGACAAATTTACGTGATCATAGCACTTACCACCGTTTCCAGCTCTTTTTCCCAGTCGTTCCAAGGCTCCAACACCTCAAGAGGAATCTCTTCTGGCATGGTCTATACAGTAAAAAAAAAGACTTACCAATCTGTACACAAATAAAAAGGTTGTGGTGTAAATACAATTCAAAATAATACTTACGTCGGGGTCAACTGCTGCTAACTCGAGTAGCTTTGCAATGGCTTCTGAAATGTCGTCTTCCAAAGTGGTTATTTGGGTAGCTTCCATCTTGTCGGTCTTCAATTTCTTGAATGGCTTTGGGAGCGATCGCTTCTAGCTTTATAGCTGCTCCAAACAATAGGCTTTGTCCAAACATGCCTCCAAACAATAGGCTTTGCCCAAACATGCCCGAATAGATCGATGACCTCATCCAAAGGAACAATAGATATTCATGAGCGCGCCGCATTTTATTCATGAGAGCGCCGCATTTTATTCATGAGAGCGCCACATTTTATTCATGAGAGCGCCACACTTTATTCATGAGCGCGCCGCATTTTATTCATGAGTCTAAGACAATAGAACCGTAACGTCATTGAATTAATGAGCGCGCCTTAAAAATTAGCATAGCGCCGCAAAAATTAGCATAACACCCTAAAAATTAGCATAACACCCTAAAAAGGGGGCTAATTCCATGCGCCCTATACTACTACCCTCTCCCCTTCCATGAAAAGAAGTGTGAGAATACCTGTTCAAGGGTGCCTGTAGTGTCCGTAGATAATTTACCAGGACTTACTTCTGTCATCAATAACTTTAAAACTAAAGCTGATTGTTCAAAAAACAATTCAAATGGAAATACACCAGCCAACAGTTTAAATTTACAACAATATCATTTGCAAAGTGATTTGAGAAACTTCATTTTTGATCCTTTGTGCAACACTTGTGTATAGCCTGATTGTGATCTTGCCCCCTTACCACTGCTCCATTAACTGTGTCTGAACTTAACTTGCTCAAAAATATTACAATATTAATTGACATGCTATTTTGTGTGCATTTTAGAAAACATTTACCAACCCATACTTTTCAACATTTTAGAAATCAACGCTTTTCAGTAGGATTCATGGACTGATAACTTTTTTTCTAACATCACTGTCAAAGCACAGGTGATATTGTAGCATACATGTATGTGACTTTGCCTTTAGCTAATAGCTATATCCCTTGTGAATATTTAGAGTTATGTCGTTCTAAATGTGAAATAAAGTCATCTATCTAGATCTGGATGCCGTTTTATTTTCGAGTAGAGTGGTTACTTTTCAATATTTTTAAATTTATTTAAACAATATTTGAGCTAAACGTTAACCCCAAAGCGCAAGCGCTCATCTAGGGGGCTCACATTAATTTACATTTACACTTATACATATAGACCACGAAGAAGCAAAAACTTTACAATTTATCGAATAATTAACAAAGAAAAAACACAAAATGGCTAATGACTAAAGCGACCTGAATCAATAATAAAAGTCCTAACTGCATTAAAAATTGAGGCATTAGATTCAAAATTTAGAGTGGAAGAATACATTCAGTAATACATCCATTTTTTTGGATAAATTTAAGTAGCCCATAGATTTTCAGAATTCTGCATAATTGAAGCAAGCATTATAGCGCGCAGAGCAGCAAAACGGGAACAAATCAACAAATAATGAACAGCATCTTCTTTGGGCGCACCACAAACAGGAGACGGAATACAATTCATTGAGTAAAGGTACAAATTAAGACCACAATGCATCACTCTTAACCTTGTATGTAAAACCGATGAATAACGATGCCCAAGATAAAAAAAAGCTTATTAGGAGGTATAAATACATAAAATATATTACGTAACAAGTCAGATTTAAAAGATGCTAAAGAAATACAATTACGTGTCGATGCAGGAAGACTATTCCACAACTTAGTCGTAGAATAAAGAAACGAATTCATCAAATTTACAGTGCAAATAGAAGGTAAACACAAGTTGTCCCTATTACGAAGGGTATAGGAGGTTCTCTGACAAACATATTATGGACAAAGCTCAGACAAATAAGCTGGTGTAAAGTTATTAATCATCCTATACATCAAAGACAATTTATGCATTGACCTCCGCTCCCTAAGCCTGTGCAAACCACATTCTTTCAATAAACTTTCCCTGTGCGTACCCTTCATTGCACCAGTTATAAGCTTAGCTGCTTCAAATTGGACACTTTCTAGCAAATCAGCTTCACCCAAAGAACACCCGTCCCAGACGACGTCAGCATATTCCATATTAGAGCGAACAAGACATTTATAAAGAATTTCAAGTGTTGATTTTGGAAGCTTAAATGTACAACCCTTCAATAAATTTAACTTTTTCATTGCCTTTTGATGTAACTTAAGGATATGGGCCCTCCACGACATGTTATTAGAAAGTGAAACGCCTAAATGTTCGTGAGTACTTACTTCATCAATAGGTTTATATGACAAGTTTAGAATAGGATGCTGGAGTTTATCCCTTTTAAGTGAAAAAAAACATACTTTAATTTAATCTTAGACACATTCATCGTAACATTCCATTCGTCCGACCACGAAGAAATAACAGAAAGATCGTTATTCAAGGTACGGGCAGTTACATCAAGAGTTGAAACCTCTTCAAGAAGAGTGTATCATCCGCGTAAAGAAAACAATTGCTATTAATATCAAACTGGATATCATTAATATAAATCAAAAATAAAATCAAACATTCCGGGCCCGGAATCTTTAGTTGCAGCCAAGATCGAAGCTTGTATCAATGACATTACTACCTGGATGTCTTTGAATAATCTAAAACTGAACACTGATAAAACTGAACTACTAATAATAGGATCTCAGTTTCGACCTACAATCCAACTTTGGTAACCCTCATGGTTTTATGCTTGTGCTCCTCCACATTAGCAAATATATTTTGTCGCATGTCCTAAATGTAATGATTGTTTTGTTTTGTGGAAATAAAAACCTTGAACTTCCGCCACTTAATATAGGCAATGATCTTATTATTTCTTCTAAGTCTGCTCGCAATATCGGCGTAGTATTTGATCATTCTTTGAATTTGGAATCCCAAGGCTTCATTCTTTCACATTCGTAACATTGCACGTATTATAACTACTTATCTGCTGAGAATACCAAGACGCTAGTACATGCATTTATAACTTGTAAGCTTCATCACTGCAATTCTCTCCTTTATGGCCTTCCGCAAACTCTTCTTCAGAAACTTCAACTAGTTCACAACTGTGCTGCCTGATTAATCATGCGTAAGAGAAAATTCGATCATGTAACTCATATACTCATAGGACTTCATTGGCTTCCTGTAACTCAACGCATTATGTTTAAGATCTTGCTACTTACTTTTAAGGCACTCAACGCGCTTGAACCGGTTTACCTTAGCAACTTGTTAGAAAAATATGTGCCCACCAGACACCTACGTTCCAAAAGCAAATTTTTAAAAATTCCCAGTGGTAAAACAACAAAAAACATATGGCGATAGAGCTTTCTCTGTGGCCGCGCCCAGGTTGTGGAACACTTTACCAGATCTCACCATCATTGAACACTTTTAAATCTCGACTTAAGACATTTTTGTTTGAACTAGTCGGACAGTAGAAAATAATAGAAAGAAACAAATTAAAGTTGATTTTTTTTATTATTCCGTGAAAATGCGTGCGATTTTTCTCTACCATGGGCTATCACAAATAGACTTATACTAGGGTAGCCAATCAGAATGCAGGATTTGTAATAGTCCACTAGTTGGTTTATACTAAATAAGTTTAGATTATTATTAATAGTATTAATATTAAGAACAGATCCTTGAGGTACCCCGCGGCTTTAAGTTTATCCCAATAAGAATTGGTGCCTTCAACGACAACGCACTGCAATCTACCGCTCAGGTAACTTTCGAACCAATAAAAAAGGGTACCTTCAATTCCCAGCGATTTCAATTTGACTAAAAGACCATCGTGCCATACCTTATCAAGTGCTTTAGATATATCTAAGAACACTGCTCTTTCTTAATTTCCTCGGCCCAGCGCTTCGTTAATTTTATGCACTATATAGGCCAACTGCATCACCGTTGAATCACCAGGGCGGAACCCAGATTGAAAACGGTAGAAGAAACCATCACAATCAAGAAACCAATACGAATTCATAAAAACGATCTTTTCGCAAATTTTACTAAAACATGAAAGAAGCGACACAGGGCGATAATTTGACTTAAGCTTCCTATTATCTTTTTGATTAAAGGTAAAACATTAGCTAATTTCCGAAGTTGTAGAAACTGACCAAGAGCGAGAGAAATATTAATAAGGCGCGTAATTGGATTGCATCGCAGATCCCGGATACACATAGTTTAATCATTCTATTACTAATTCCATCAGTTCCACAAGCTTTAGTTACGTCTAGAAGACTAAGAATGTTAGCAACTTCTTCCTCAGTAGCAACTATCGTAGATAACGAAGAATTGAATACACGAATGAGATTAGGAACTGTGGCAGTAGCTATAGGTAAATGAGTCTGACTGACACAATAAGGCGTTACAAATCTCCGCTCTCTTCTTCGGATCAAAAATATAACTATGACTTTCATACAAGGGCGGTATTTGTATCACCCGGATATGTAATAACCAACAGGAAATGTGATACTAACCGGATATGTAATAAAAATCAACATGATCTGTAATAACAACTTGTTTTGTTCCAAGGGTAGTTATTTGTGCTCACGGAATTACTCCACTGACGTTCGCAGCGCTGATCACGTGATCTTTGGCGTGCAGGTTGAGAAGCTGATTGTGATCACTAAATGACTCACATGACTGATGACGTCATTCATTGGTAGGTGTTGTTTGTTAACTGCTATAGTGATTGATAACGCTACCTCGACCAAGTAGTGTTATTATATTTCCTTTTGATTGTTATTACATTTCCTGTTAACTATTTTATTACATTTCCGCTTAAAAATGTATTACATTTCCTGTTAACTTTTTATTACAAATCCTGTTGATTTTTATTACATATACTGTTGTTATTACAGATCCTGTTGATTTTTATTACAAACCGGTTAGTATTACATTTCCTGTTGATTATTACATATCCGGGTGATACAGTATTGAAGTGCCAGCCTTAGAGCCGTAAAAAGTCTCCACCACTGTTTAGCCGAAGTAGAAGAGTTACGCAACAACTCATTAATTTTGGTTTCAAAATCTGATTTTGCTTTACGAATTAGGTTAACAACCAGGTTCCTCTGAGCTCGGTATTTTTCCCAATTCAATTGAGATTTATGTTTCGAGAAAAAATTAAGGAACCGATTTCGCTTATTTATAGCCCAACGAACAGAGTTTATCATTGGGACGGATTGTAACAAGTTTACTGGGAATAAAGCATTCAACAATAGACAAAAACAAAGAAATCCACTTATCATAAATTAAATCAATGTTCATTAAATCTTCAGAAAAAAATCCATCCCAATCAGCGTTGGATAGGGCTGCATTTAATTGGCCCACGTCTATATCATTGAAATTCCACACTTTTCTTCTAAAGCATATCGGCTTAAAGTGTTTCTAACACTTCTTGAAATTTTTCTACCTATGAACCTTTGAAAGGTTTTGAGTACTTCTGCGAAGAAATGTTTGGTTTACAAAGAATACTCTATGTTCTATGCTTGTTTGAAATGGTGAAAAATTGACCTTTCCTGACCCATGGTAAATTTTTGACCATTTCAAACAAGCGTAAAACATAGGGTATTCTTTGTAAACCAAACATTTCTTCGCCAAAGTACTCAAAACCTTTCAAAGGTTCATAGGTAGAAAAATGTCAAGAAGGGTTAGAAGCACTTTAAAGAGAGGAATAGACAACTTACCAAAAATAACATTATGATCGCAATTAGAAGGACGACTTAATGAACCCGTAGAAACGAAAAGCCCTGGGGAGTCAGAAATAATCAAGTCCAATATTGATTCACCAGAGTGAGGCCCCGTCCACACGTAGCCGGATATGTTTGAAAACGCAACTTTTTCTTTGGGGATTGGCCTCCCGTCCACACGTATCCGACGAATACGGTATCGAATCCGCAACTTTTCGAAAACACTCCCCAGAGTGTGAATTTTTGAAAACGCCTTTTTGCTGTACTCGTGTGGACGGCGGAAGACGGAGATTTTCGAATACGCTGACGTCACGGTATCGGATCCATGCAGTCTTTTACGTACGAGATTATTTCAACATGGCGGACGAACGTATTATTCTTGTTATACTGTTACTTGGACTTCTTTCCAGGCTAATAGCGTGCCTTCAGATGAACATAGCTTTGCTAAATGTTCAAGTTGATTACGCGAGGAGGCGGCTAAACATTATCAGGTTACTTTCACTTTCGTCCTCGAAAGCCGGACGCCTTAAACAACTGAAAAGAGGTCGACAAAAAAGACCGCGAAGATTCTGGATTAGACCAGGACGTACAAGTGCTTGTTGCCCAAATAGTTATTCAAGTGGAGTGGAGGGAGAATTTCGGATGAGTCGAGATTCTCTGTACAAACTAGCAGAAGAATTGAGACCAAACATCGAAGGCAAGGAAACCATAATGCGCGCACCAGTAGACGTAGTGAAACAAGTGGCTGTGACTCTATAGCGATCAGGGTCGTTTACGCAAGACAGCAAATGCATTTGGAATTTCACGTCAAGTTCTGTCCAAAATCGTGCGTACAGTATGAAAATCTATCACTGTTCACCTGGGTCCAAAATATATGAAACTGCCATTTACAGAAGAAGAGGTAAATGATCTAGTAAATAATTTCCATCGATCACATGGCTTTCCCCAATGTTTAGGAGCTATTGACGGGACACATATAGCGATCAAGCAGCCAGCTGTGAAAGCCACTGACTACGTAAACCGAAAGGGCCGCCACAGTTTGAACGTCCAGGCTACATGCGATTATAAGTATTGTTTTATGGATGTTGTTGTTAAGTGGCCAGGAAGTGTTCATGATGCACGCGTGTTTTCCAATTCTACCGTAAATAACTTTCTGAAGAATGAGCAGATACCATCTTGCAGGCGTCAATTGCTACCTGATGAAGATCCAATCCCAGCATTTCTTCTAGGAGTTCCTGCATATCCACTCATTCCATACATCATGAAAGAATATTCAAATGGGAGGTCAACACTGCAGGAACAATATTTTGGCATGACACTATGTCAAACACGTATGGTGATAGAGTGTTCGTTTGCCCGCCTGAAAGCACGGTTTAGTGTATTAAAGAGAGCCATGGTCATTAATTTAGATGAGCTGCCACATGTAATCTATGCTTGCTTTGTTCTTCACAATTTCTGTGAGCTGAACAATGACAAAATTGGAGAAAGAAAGGTATCTGCCGCCATATATTATGACAGGAAATTCCAGCCAGCAGTTTGCCCAAATAACTTCAGAACAGACTGTAATGAAACTGAAGGCAAGAAAATAAGGAGGGTGCTCACCAAATATTTTGATCCTTGATCCATGCACCAGACAGTAATGAACCCAATATGCATAGTGATTGTACTTAACCAGTGAAACAAAATGTAGTAGTTACTACTATAGTCAAACTTACTTACTATCTCACATGTTAAGTTAATTCACTCTACTACTAAATAGAGAATTTGCATTTTTTTAACCATGCTATCATAGTCTTTATATGTTTTAGGATAGCAGGAATTAATATTAGGATGTGTTGAAAAACATTTGTTTATGTCCTACTTCATTTCCCGGGTAGAAGCTGCAAATAGAATGTTCTGGCATATCTAACAAAAAGAAATAGAAACAGTAACGGTGTATTGTATTGTAATATTTCAATTACATTTTTGGAAAATATTTTTCAGAAACATTAACTATAAACTTTATCAAAATATAATAACATATGTAACTTTGTGAACGCAATGCTTATGTTATAATAAACACGAATCAATAGTTGTTATCATCATTTGAGAACAATGACTGAGTATATGAAAAGTGTCCACTGTTTGTGTTTGTTTCTGTGTTCCTGGGCGGTGCAGGGTGCCCATTGTACATGTCATGATAACTGGCCTGAGGTGGCATGTACTTTGAAGGCATAGCATTGGGTTGCATCATTATTTGTCTCAACATTAGAAAACCTTCTAAGATTGACCCAGTCAGCTTCTCCATGTTTGCAGTAAGCTTTCCCATATGATTTGAATATTCTTTATCAATGTTATCCATCTTGGTCAATAACTGTTTCTTGACTTCTAATTCTTCTCGAATCAAATTCAGCAGTTGTGTATCAACAGGCAACTTTCTCTTAAAGTGCCCCTACGATCAAATTTTGACATATCAATTGTTTCTCATATTCGTAAAGTTGAGTGGCTATATTATTACCAGTTCAAACCGTTTTTCGATACGACGACGGGAAGTCTTATTTTTTGAACTCCGAATCTTGAATTTTACATCCGCCATTACGCGAACCCGTTCCTGTGGGCGAGGAATGCCTGGTCATTTTTTAGCATACGTGACGTCATACACTTAAGGTTATTGTATACCTTCAGGGTTCTGTTCCGGATAAAATTAAGTAGCCTCTCGAATATTTGTTGTATTTAGATAAAAAAATACCTCATTTAAAGCCTATAAAATTGGCTACAACGATATACCTAAGGTTTGTAATTTTGATAAAAGTGCGATTTTTAAATAAACTTATTTTCCGAACAAGCGAGTTGGTTTCCAATAGCTCCAACTCCACGGTAATTTAATGAATTTAAGATCTGTTTGCTTTTCTGGACTCCCACAGACCTTGTTTACGAAAGTGTGTCGGCGATTGTGGAAATTCGAAGCCGTTCTGAAGATATTTTGGTCTTCGTGAAACTGCTAACGCGCAATCCAAGTATAGATGCGGGAATCGCTCTCAGCGCCTCTCTTTTAAAAATTAAAAAAATCGCCGACACTGTTTTTTAGCTGATATAAATTGCGAACAATCTGTGAAAATTTGAAGTAATTCGCAGAAATTCGCGTCGAGTTGTAGCTTTTTTCAAACTATGTTTAGAACGAAAATAGAATGTCAAGAAAACGCTCTGAAATTAGCCGGCCGGCGAGACTGATTCTTTCAACCAGTGACTGGGAAATGTCACAGTCAAAACTTCCCACAACAACACGTGTGGCTACTTTTCCCAAACAAACCTTCACGCGAACTAACATATGTAGTAAGAAAGTGTACCATTTTCCCGCTTTGAAAAGCAAACGAAATGTTTTGAATAGAAATATTCGTTCAAGTTTGTGCATTGTACAGGACTGTAGCAATTTAACGAACCACAAAGCTGGCATTTCGCTACATGAATAATTCAAGCCTTTAGTTGAGTACCAAGAATACGGTTTGTAATTCTCTTCAAGCCTCATGCAAGGATGGTTTGTGTACGTTTTGAGGACAGAAGCTTCTCCATAATTGTTTGTATCACATGGAATAGCCGGTAAGACCGTACTAGTATAGATTGACCGAAAAATAAGCGGCTACGTTTGCTGAGAACATAGTTTATCATAAATAACTCATTCTGCTGTTTCCTATAAACAGATAAGCCTATCGATGTAGTATGCCTTTTAATTTACTGCTAATTTTATTTTCAAGACAATAAACCACAGAAGAAACCACCAATATTATTTCATGAAGTACCTTGTTTCAGTTGTTTGGGTGTCAAACAGAAACGGGGCGCGCGAAGTTTGGTTCTGTGATAGCCACTGTAAAAGCAGCAGATCAGTCAGTTTCAATATATTTTTTTAGTCTCTAGTAAATGCTTATCATTCACGATTTCATGTTAGACAAGAGAGCGATTTACTTTTATAGCAATTACATTGTATTTTAGAATGTAGATTCGCCGGAAAATCTATTGCCGGGACACAGATAATTCTCGATCTCTCTCATTTACGAACTAGCAATCCGGGTTTCACTATCAACAATGAACAAACTTAGGACTTATAAACTGCTGATCGTTACCTTAGTGATTTCTCCGCTGAATTCTCCCTGTAGCCCGGATCCAGTAACAGCATAACCTGAAAGCCGAACCAGGGAAAATACCCTGGGAAAAAATTACCCCAAAAAGATAAGAAACCTCTGCTAGCTAGCACTACTTACTAGCAGGCCACTTCCCAAGCGATTTTAGCGACTATTCATTAGTCCAGCTTTCAACTCGGTCGCCAGCGGCTCTATTTCTCCCTAAATCATCAACATCCGGCAATAAATTTAAACAAAAAGACACATTACTATGTTCTGAAGAATCTGATGCAGATTTTAGGTCGTTATTTACTAAACCAAAGAAAAATTCGCAGTGTGAGTTTGTCGACAATATAAGAAGACATGTATGGGTTCGAAGCAACTTGAGAACGATGCGTTAAGGTTACCGGATACCTTCAGGGTGCGTTTCCAGTCTAAATTATGTAGCGCCTCGAGGAAACATCGTAGATAAATCACTCATGTATCATTTTAAAGCTTATAAAATTGGCTACAAGAATACATAAAAAGTTTTGAGTTCTTTGAAAATCTCGAATTTTCCGCGATCCCGTTTCTCCGATCTAGTGAGATGGACGTCAGAAGTTCCGAATCCGAAAATATTTTAAAGTTTAAAAATATGTTTACTTTGTCGTGTTTCAGAGGAATCGTATTACAAAACCGTGTCGGGGAATTTCAAAATTCGATTTAGTTCAAAAGTTATCATGATTTCCGTGAAAAGGCGAAAAATAATCCGAGTAGATATGCGGGAATCGTCGTCAAGAGCTCTCTTTTTAGAATTTCCCAATTCCCCGACATTCTTTTGCAGCTGAGATATCAATTGACATTTTGTGAAAATTTCGCACAAATCGAATAAATTTCTCTTGGGTGGGAGCTTTTTAAAAACTCTAGCTCTTGGCCAATCATTTCTCATCACAGTTCAACTATCTGTCAAGATTTCCCGCCAATGTTGATTTCCGATCAAAGCAACGCGCCGCATCGAGAAAATGTTTGTTCTCTTTTGTGTGACTTGAAAAATGGTAGCGGTAAGAGCCAGCTGGTTTCCCAGGCTAGAAAAATGGGAAAGACAAAAAGACCTCGAGGGGCAAAGCCAAGGTGAACACCTATAGAGACGGCTTGAATGCCAGCATAGTTAGTAGAGGAGACAGCGATTTGCAGGCGTCTGAAACAGCATGGCAATAGCGAGATCGTGGTTCAACCGATTCAGGGTCACCGCCTGACTACGTTTCCATCTAAGTTCAGTCTTGGAAACAAATATTCTCTCGGCTGGCTCTTATCAATTCTACTTTATGTTCAGATGTGGACCACTCGGCACTCTGTCTGATAGTGAAAATACGAACGCTTGTTGGGTTTTGCGAGGACTCCTATTTGGCTTTGTAATTGTAGTCGTATGCATTGTTTGGCTTCGTTTTGCTTTTCTTTTTTCTTTGTTTTTCAAGCTAAAGGTTTAGGGTTAGGGCATCCTGCTTGCTTTTTGTAAGATATAAGGCCAACATCCGATGGAATTGTGGAATAGTGTGCTGATTTCCCACACCGTCGTTACGGGCGAGTGAGCACTTGTCATGTGTTTATTGATCTGCTGTCAATCAAAAAGAACCTTTTACTTCCGGTTAAAAACTTCCTTTTGGTATTTCTCCGTCAATATTTCAGTTTTTGGTATATGAGACACTACTACTAAAACTACATTTCTGTGTTAAAAAAAATAATCCATCTTTTTCGTTTTGAAGGTATCCGGTAACCTTAAGGGTGCGTTTACCAATTGTTTTGGGCCGTTGCTAAGTAGAATTTAAAACGCCATAAAACTTCAACAATTTGAGTAAAATAATTAATAAATCACTCAGGAACTCCTGGGAGACGGACCCTTTTATTTTGATGACGTCATCGTATGACGTCATTATTACGTCGTCAAGGCAGAAAAATCCAATCAACTCATGATTTATTTGGGATAGTGCTTTCATATTTGCATATATCATTGGTCTGGGTTCGGCACAAAAGGTGTGGGTTTTACGATATACCGGAAATTGATTGTTTTATAATTTTTTTCGTGAATTTTAACAGTTAGATGGTCATAACTTCCGTGTTTTTATTTTTTTCGCTAAACCCATGCTTGGCTCTGTGCAATGCGATTTCAGGACAATTTTTATGTGAAAAAGGATTGACTTTTCTTTGTTTCACGAAGTCAGTTTCATTTTATGTGAAACCGGAAGTATAATATTGTTACCAGGGCCCACGGGGCGCGGCCGCGTTTGGGTGGTTACAAAGCAATTTTCTTGACATACATGGAAAACTACAAAGAATTCTTAAAGGCATTGGACAAGAAAATGAAATCAGTGAAATTGGAACAGAGCTGCATTATCAGATGTCTAATTCCAGTGATTTATTCACGCAAAAAAGTCTATTTGTTACCATCTGCACCATAATCAGTCACACGTCTAACCGCCTCCCGGTTGTAATAAGTGCCGGGCTGTCGAGCGGGAGGTCGCAGGTTCAAACCCCGGCCGGACCAACACTCAGGATCTTAAAATATGTGATACGCCCTGCAGCCGGGAACGGTCTCAAATTTACTGTATGCCCGGCAGTTTTCGATCTTAAAATACTGTATGCCCGGCAGTTTTCGATCTTAAAATACTGAGTAGAAGGTGCTGCTTTTACATAATACTTCACGTCTTCTCAGATAAGGACGTATAAACATCGTAGGACTAGTCTCCCCAATTAGCTCAGTGCAATTGACACTTAAATAAAGTCACTTACTTTACTTTAATACTTTACGTCGCGATGAGGACATACAACCCGATTCAACTTACGGTAAGCTACATCAAAATCAAACCACTGCTGAATATGTCAATTCCAGAGGAATGTCTTGCTATAATGTGTAATATTTTCGCTATGTCTATATGCGCTGCAGCCGGGAACGGTCTCAAATTTACTGTATGCCCGGCAGTTTTCGATTTTCACAAAATTTCAAGGGAAATATTCGCACATGTTCCTCCTATATATTAATGACTTTAATTGTTGCTCCAAGTTATTTGATTTTCATCTTTTTGCTGACGACTCTAAATTATTTTTAGCAGATACTTCTCTTGATTCTCTTGAATCAAGGGTTGATGCTGAATTGGAAAATGTTCACACCTGGTTGTGTGCAAACAAATTGTCATTAAATATTGATAAAACCAATTTTGTCATTTTTCACCCATTCCAGTAGAAAATACACAAATTTATCAACATTAGAATAAACAAGAAACAAATTGAACAGAAACATAGTATCAAATACCTTGGATTAATTATCGATTCAAATCTAAGCTGGAAAGAACATATTCGTCAACTATGCTAAAAGATATCTAGAGGCATTGGGATTTTATCAAAACTTAGACACTACGTATCCAATTGCATCCTGACCCAACTTTACTACTGTCTCGTTTATCCCTTTCTCACCTATGGCGTAATTATCTGGACCAATACCTATGAAACTACTCTTAAACCTATAATAACTTTACAGAAGAAAGCCATAAGAATTATACATTTTGCCAAGTTTAATGATCATTCGTCACCCCTTTTAAAGGACTCAAACATCTTGAAATTTATTGATATTATCTATTACTTCAACTGCGTCTTCCTTTTCAAATTTCATTCCAACTTGTTACCAGCTGTATTTAATAACTTTTTTCAAACAATCCGGCTCTTCAAGACACAAGTATAATACAAGGTTGGCATCAAGATCGTCGTATTGTATTCCTTCTGTACGAACTAACTTCGGAAAATTCAATATTCGATTCAAAGGTGCTACAATCTGGAACGATAT
Organism: Actinernus sp. WN-2022; assembly: GCA_030867875.1. NCBI lineage: Eukaryota > Metazoa > Cnidaria > Anthozoa > Actiniaria > Actinernidae > Actinernus > Actinernus sp. WN-2022. Next base: position 489,141 of record JAOWCC010000237.1, read on the forward strand.
TGATGATCTATTAAAATACTCTAGCTTTTTCTCATTTAAACGTTCAATTAAACATTGCAAAATCGAATCATACTAATAGCGTTTCTTCCCTCAGTCTCGTAGTTTTGTTATTTGTTCATTTTTATTCTTGTTCTTGTTCTATACTTGTGTCTCAATGTGTGTATATGTGTGAGACTATAATATGCTACTTGTTCGACTCTACAATGTTAGAAAAATATTGTGTAACGCTACCTAGCTAGATTAGCTTTATATAGTTATTCTGGGTAGCAAATACCCTACTTCTGAACAATCTCCCTTTCACTGTATATATAATAATTTGTGGTATTTAAATAAAGTTGTTGTTGTTGTTAATCCTTATAATATTCTCCATTGATCAAAAAGAAATAACAAAAATTCGGCAAGTAGCTAGCTAGGCCTTACTAGGCTTTGTTCGCCCTAAAGGAATGGTTCGGACCCAATTGCAATCATCGCAAGTTATATTAGGAACTTGTCATCGTTCGTTTCCGTATTTATGTTTGACTTCCGTATTTTTCACAGACATTTTCGGCCTTAGAAATAGTTGACGAATTGTTTAAGCAAGCAACCGTGAACGACAATCTACGTCCTACGTTGTATCGGTCTTTGCTTCTTTATAGTTATAAATAGTGTCCAGGGTATCAGAACACTCTGGTATCAGAAACAGTATGAAAACGTTTTGGTCATTATTCACCAATTACTTCCAGTCAAGTCCGTAGTATCGTGACGAGCCGCCGTAAAAATGGAGTTGATTTCTCTTTCGTAGGCACTGCATTTTTCTTCCCTAATTTCTTTTGAAAGTGGCTCAAAACCAAACTATTCGAAGAGTTCTCTCACGTCTAGCTGCTCACTTGAACAGACACTCGTAACTACATTCTGGCTCCCCTCGTTATCAACAAGCTCTTTCCGAGCACTTTCCAAACTTTCTTTGTCGAAATCCGAAAGAAAATTAGTTTACACTTGACACCCGACCTGGAAATTTCCCTCGTCCAGCGACCTTCCGCAGTTAGAACGGCTTTCTCGGTTTTATCGCTCTTTTTCGGCATTTTTATAAAGTAAACTTGAAGCATGGAAAGTAAAACAACACGGGTTGAAGTAGAAAAAAAAAATTCATCGTAACTTTTACAAAATGTAAACAAAACCGCGAAGGGCGCGCGTTGCCTTTCGACTAAACCGGAAGTAGGTTTTTCCCGCCATTTGCATGAGCGCGCGCGCCGACCCTTCATATCATAGCAACGTCGCTGCTTAGCGACGAAATTGGTAAACGCACCCTTAAGTGTATTACGTCACATACGCTAAAAAATGACTAGGCATTCCTCGCCCACGGGAATGGATTCGAGTAATGGCGGACGTGATTTTTGAAGGTAAACTCTCTTTAAAATGTGTGGTCTAATTGGCCCCTTTCAAACTTTTTTCACTGATTTGGATATTTCTGCCACTGTTTGTTCTTATGGAATACAAAAAAGTGGCAAAAGAAATCGTCAAATTTCGTCGTAGTGGCACTTTAAGCTTTTCCTGCTTATACCTTTTAATTTTGCTTCTTCTCTCTTTCACTGTAGGTGTTTCCTTGTTTCCTTCTGTTTGATCTGTTGGCTCATCAGTCTCAGGACTCTCACTACGGCCAAAGTCACATGTACTGGTTGATGCACGACTATTGGCGGGATTATTGACTGAACTCTGGCTGGTTATGCTTGAATCAATATCGTGTATTTCATTAGTCTCTATACCTGAGGCTATAGTGCTTGTGGAAGGGGAACCACCCCATATATCCACACATAACTCAAAATAAAGAAGGACTACTCTGCCGTGTCCACTTCTTCTGCCAGAATCAAAAGCCTCCCTAAACTTGGTCCTCACCGTTTTAAGTTTTGAGGTCAAAGTAGCCTTTGGTTAGTTCTTCCTTCTTTTGGGGGTATTCTTTCTCAAACGACGAAGCATCTGCTGGGGAAGGATACTGCCCCACAAAGAGATCCGAAATGTCAGAGTATTTTGTTTGAAATGATTCCCAATCAACAGTTTCCATCGTCTTAGCAGCTTTGTATTCGATTGTGACTGTTAGCAGTAGCTCCACTTCGTCGTCTGTCCAAACAAACGACTCTACCTTATTCTTTCCCTTCGGTTTACAATTTTTCTGTCCTATTTGGGAGGTTCGTTCGAAAGCAAACCGGCAAAAATGTAGCCAATCTTTTTCGCAGGCTCAAACTATTAGAATGTGCGCATGATCTGTCAAGCCTGTTAGCGTTTTCAAATCGTATTAGCGTTTTCGTGTGGACGGCGAATACGATTTTTTTTACGAATACAAAAAGTTGCGTTTTCAAACATATCCGGCTACGAGTGGACGGGGCCTGAGTTATCCGTGTTGGTTCTTCAATGAGCTGGAACAGATCGTTACATTCAAGAAAATGAAAAGGTTTGACTCCAACATCAGTACTAGCTAAGGACGTATCAACAAAATTATAATGGGCATTGAAATCACCCAAGAGAACAATCAAGTAATAATTATTATTTCGAGCTCGGTCAAAACAGCCTTGAAGAGAATTACAGAATTCTTCTGTTTGGATAACATTGGTGTTGGGGGGTCTATAACAAACACCACAAAGTATTTTGAATTTACTCAAAAATATTTCTACCCATAAGAGTTCGACACCATCAGATTCGTATTCTGATTTTCTTGAGAATGCCAAATGATCGGCAATATAAATAGCAACTCCGTCCCCTCTTCTACCCATTCGATCTTTCCTCGAGGGACTAATAAGCCCGATTGCTGCTCTGTACGACTCTAAATCAACCCCCATCAAAATACAAAAAATTATAAAACAAACTTACCTCTAGTCATCCAAAATGCCACAAATCCAGTTACATTAAGGGTCCATTGACATATTCCGTTGCTATGCAACACCGTTGCTATGCTGCAATTTTGAATTCCGGTTTATGCTAGCCAGACTGAAAACAGCCGACTCGGGCGATATTAGTCGGCTGTTTTCTCAGGCTAGTTTTATGAGTGTCCACCGGCCACCCGATAGTTTTCATACTTACACATGTTTGTAAGTATTATTCGTGGTTTACCTTAAAGGTTTTCATGAATGAATGAAGTATAAAAGTGTTAAAAAGTCGGAGCAAGCCGTCAGTAGCGGGCATCACTGTGTTGGCGCCGCCGTACGCTTGCCGTTAGTTTTGTGCTCGGTACTAATTATTTCCCTTTCTCTAGGTTCGAGTACAGTTAGGCGTCTTTCGAGTTATTCATGAACGATTCCTTCAAAATTATCGGATTGAGTTTCTTGTCAAGTATTACTTTCTTTCACACGATAAACCAAGCTTTTTTATTTTCCAGTGACAAAAGCTGAGTGAAATCAGTCAGGAAATCGACGATGAAAGGGAAAGCGAACTTTTATTGGATTCTCAGATGTAGCCGAGCTCTTCCCAATTGAAAGAACATCTTGTAAATAGTGTCTATAGTTGTCTAAGCTGAAATGGCTGCTTCCAGTGAGAACATGGCTTCTAAAAACACGAAGAAAAGTACGGCCACTCAAGAAGTCAAGTGATTTTCGACCGGCAGGTTTTCAACTCAAATCGTCCACAAACATGCACACTTTTGTCTCCAGATAATGCTTTCGGGTTCCTGGTAAAGTTGTGATTGAACCTCAGTGCAACTAATTAAAATACAGGTCAGTTTTCAACCTTAAAAAAAGTATTTTTGATGTCGGAAAACAAACTGTTGTGAACGCCACGAAATTCGACTTCAAGTGAAATAAAAGATGTCGAATAAGAATCCTAAACATTTTGCGCGCTTTCACTAAACACCAAACTTTTTCCCTTTAAAATGTTCAATGTTGACCACGTTCTCCACAAATTCGAGCATGGATTTTGGAAACCGACAATTAATGCCAAAGTTATGGCTTTTCATTCGCCAAAAAAGCTTAAAATTGGACTGAAAAGTGTTGTCGTAATGGCAAACGCATGCTCGGTTTTATGCGCCTTAATTCGTAGGTTCGGAACATATTCGTAATTTACTACAAGAGACCATCACCTAATAGAACTGATCTCGTACCCTATGATAGTCTGCGCCAATCTATTACATACTGTAGTGACTAGCGTGACAGTATTGCGTGACATGCATACTTGTTAAGTATTATAGGATAGATTAAATATGGAGACCATGTGCTCTTGACTGTGTCGTGTTTACTCTCCATTACATTGGCGACGAGGATACTCTGGAATACTTTGTGGTTCTCTGTGATCGTTTATAACTTGTCTACAATTCTTCATACAGTCTTTGTGACATATGGCTACAGCACTTCCAAATTTTGAATCGTTCGACATACATGCCGATGAAGCGATTTCGAAAAGATGGCGAAAGTGGTTGAAACGCCTCGAAAATCTCTTCATTGCCACCGATATTAAGGATAAAAAGTGACAAAGAGCTCTTCTGTTATATTATGCTGGAGAAGAGGTGTCTGAAATCTTTGACACTCTGCCCGAAACTGGTGATGATTTTGCGACGGCGAAGTCAAAATTCAACGAGTACTTCGACCCTAAGAAGAATGTGGAGTTTGAAATATACACGTTTCGTCGGGCCATTCAGAATGAAGGCGAAACCATGAATGCCTACCACTCTCGTCTGAGACAACTGGCTGCAAATTGTGAATTTTCTGATGTCGACAAGGAGATTAAGTCGCAAATAATTCAATTGTGTTCGTCCCAGCGACTTCGACGTAAAGCCCTCAAAGACTCAACGATGACTTTGCAAACCTTACTCGCTGAAGCTCGCGCGCTGGAATTATCAGAAACACAAGCAAGGGATATGGAATCCAGTGGAAGCGCTAATGTTGTGATTACTAAGCCACTCCAAAAGAAAGAAAAGACAGGAACTTGCTTCAACTGTGGTGGAAGCTGGCCCCACGAGCCGAAAACTGCATGTCCTGCTCGAAGTCGTAGGTGTAATTCCTGCAATACGTATGGCCACTACGCGAAATATTGCCGAAATGCACAAAAGAGTCAAGATTCCAGTCAAGTTAAGACACCTCAAAGAGGGAACAGAAGACAAAGCCACTCTTCAAAATCAGTCAACCAAGTGAATGCTGGTTCTAGTTCAGAGGATGAATACACCTTCGTGTTGGAATCTAGCCCAAAGGTCAGTGCTCCTTTTGTGACACTGAAACTCAATGGAAATGATTGCAAGTTCTTAGTGGAGCCAGTGTGAATATAGTTACCTCAGATGTGCACAAAATGCTTGATGTGAAACTGAAACCATGTGATACTAAAGTGTATGCTTTCAATTCATCTGATCCATTACCAGTCCTTGGAAAGTTTTCAGCTACAGTAGAGTCTAAGTGTAATTCAGCCAACTCAGAGTTTCTTGTTGTGAATGCTAAAACCTCTCTTCTTGGATACCCGACTGCCACTAAGCTTGGAGTACTACAGATTGCAAATGCTGTGTCCATTGAAGAAAATATCTTTCATAAATACCCCAATCTGTTCTGTGGACTTGGAAAGATGAAGGATGTGGAGATCAAGTTGCACATTGATGATAGTGTAAAGCATCACCGAAGAATTCCATTTCATCAAAGAAAATCTCTTGAAGCATGTGTAGAGTCCCTGCTTGAACAGGACATCATTGAGCCTGCTGTTGGTCCTACCCCCTGGGTATCTCCAGTTGTTCTCGTGCCGAAGCCCAAACAACCTGATGGTGTTCGACTGTGTGTTGATATGCGTGAAGCAAACAAGGCCATAGCCCGGGAGCGACACCTAATGCCAACACTTGATGAAGTGATACATGATTTGAATGGTGCCACCCTGTTTAGCAAGCTTGATTTAAATCAAGGTTACCGTCAGCTTGTGCTAGACCCTGACTCAAGGCATATCACAACTTTTTCAACTCACCTGGGTCTCTTCAGATACAAACGCCTTAGTTTTGGCATAAATGCTGCTGTAGAGAAGTTTCAGGATGTGATTGCTACTGCCATTCGTGACATTCCCAATGTTAAGAACATTAGTGACGATATTATTATCTATGGAGTGAATACTGAAGAGCATGATCAAGCCTTACATGCAGTGCTGAATCGTTTCATAGAGTTAAATTTGACCCTGAAGAAAGCAAAGTGCAAGTTCTACATGCCTCGCATCGAGTTCTTTGGAATGATCTTTAGTGACCAAGGAATGTCTCCTGACCCTACCAAGGTGGAAGTAATCAAGAATGCCGAAGCACCGACCTCAGTGAGTGATGTACGTAACCTACTTGGCATGGCCAACTATGTGTCTCGTTTCATACCCAACTTATAATGCAGATATTGTTGCACCACTACGTGACCTCACACACAAAGGAGTAAAATAGGAGATATTGTAGTTGAGTCTACGAATAGCAGTTTCAGCGGTATTGACCCGAACGCCTCACTTCAATGTAATGAAGCGCCATTGAAACCATCATTCTTACACGACACCAACACCCTCCTAAACAAGCACGATTAATTTAGATACACAGTTTGAATAGCGCTTCATTACATTGAAGTGAGGCGTTTGGGTCAATACCGCTGAAACTGCTATTCGTAGACTCAACTACAATATCTCCTATTCAAGTGGGAAGATGCACATCAAGCAGCCTTAGAAAAGCTCAAAAGCAGTCTCACCTCTGATGAAGTCATGGCATATTTTGATCCTGGTAAGGACTCAGTTTTACTTGTTGATGCCAGTCCTATTGGCCTGGGTGCTGTTCTGACACAAGATGGTAAAGTCATATCCTATGCTAGCAAAGCTCTTTCAAGTGTGGAAAGGCGGTACTCTCAAATTGAGCGTGAGGCCCTAGCAATTACCTGGGGTTGCCATCACTTCAAGATGTACTTACTGGGAAGCCACTTTACTGTGATAACTGATCACAAGCCACTGTTACCCATCTTCAACCGCCCTACATCTCCAGCCTCAGCCCGTATTGACAACTGGCGTCTCAAGCTACAGTCATTTGATTTTGAAGTTCTGTATGCAAGAGGTGACCAGAATCCAGCTGACTACATCTCAAGACATCTTCAAGGAGGCACAACTTGTAATCTTATTGTTGAGTCTGCAGAACAGTATGTTAACTTTGTTATGTCTCAAGCCACACCCAAAGCTCTAAGTAGAGAAGAGATCATCGAGTCGACAGCAAAGGATGTTACACTGCAAACGGTGATGCGCCTCATCTCATCTGGTCAGTGGGACAACATAAAGCCAGAGGATGGTGATATCAGTGCTCTCAAAATCTTTGCCAACATCTGTAGTGAGCTGACATCAGTAGATGGCAAGATAATACTTCGTGGAAATCGGATGGTCATTCCCCATGACTTACAGCGACGAGTAGTACAATTGGCTCACGAAGGCCATCAAGGTCTGGTCAAGACACGCAGTCTGCTGCGCTCAAAGGTTTGGTTTCCTAAAATGGACACCCTTACAGATTCTATGGTAAAACAGTGCATTCCCTGTCAAGTGGCTACACCCAAGCACTCTCGTGAACCTCTGAAGATGACACCATTACCCAATGGTCCATGGGAACAGGTGAGCATAGACTTTTGTGAAGTATCAGGACTCTATATCCTGGTAATTGTGGATGATTACTCAAGATTCCCCGAGCTAGAGATTGTACACTCAACCTCTGCCAAGGCGGTCATCCCTAAGTTGAATCGCATCTTTGCTGCTTATGGAGTACCTAAAGTAGTTAAATCTGACAATGGCCCTGAATTTGCACAGTTTGCTGAACACATTGGCTTCAAGCATCGCAAAGTTTCTCCTCTATGGCCTGAAGCTAATGGTGAAGTTGAGCGTTTTATGAAAACGATTGGCAAAATGCTACGCACCTCGACACACTGGAAACAAGACATGTACCAGTTTCTCCGTAACTATCGTGCAACTCCTCATTGTACTACTGGAGTTGCCCCAGCCACAGCCCTTTTTGTCAGACCTACCAGAGTAAAACTACCTGACCCTGTCACCATGCCCTGTGCCGAGAGACATGATCCTGTAACTATGCGTGAGAAGGATGAATTACAGAAAGTCAAAATCAAGAACCAAGCGGAGTCCACCAGAAGAGCCATCAAAGAGTCTGATCTTCAAGTTGGAGACACTGTCTTAGTGAAACAGCCAAAGCGTGAGAAGTTATCCACTCCATACCACCCTGAGCCACTTACAGTGACAGAAAGGAAACACAGTATGATAACTGCAGAAAATGCTGGTAGGAAAGTGACCCGAAATTCATCCCCTTTCAAGAAGCTACTGACTGATGAATCACTCAAACCACTCAGCTGTCAACAGGAAGAGCTTGTGGATGAAGACCCCACACTAGAAATCACGGAACCTACAGTGGAACCTGGTAAAAGTGACAACGCACTGCTGGACTGTACCCCTCGTAGGTCAACAAGGGTGTCAAGACCCAACAAAAGACTTATTGAAAACATTTGAACTGATGTATTTGCATTTTATACACTGCGACTTTAAAGAAACAGATAAGTCATAGAAGTAAAGGACATTGACATTAGAAACCATTGTTATTTAGTTTGATCATGTTGATCTGTTGTTAATTTGATGTTGTTCTCATCTGAAGGAGAGGAGGAGTGTAGTGACTAGCGTGACAGTATTGCGTGACATGCATACTTGTTAAGTATTATAGGATAGATTAAATATGGAGACCATGTGCTCTTGACTGTGTGTCACTCTGTGTCGTGTTTACTCTCCATTACACATACCACCAAGAGACCATCACCTAAGATAACTGATCTCCTACCCTGTGATAGTCTGCGCCAATCTATTTTTGGCTCAGTGGACGTCACGATGCTATTTTAAGATTCGGTTCCAGCTCCTCACGGATTTTTATCGATCCATCTCATGAATTCAACCTTGATTTCAACAAAGAAAGAAGGGCGATGGATGCGAAGCTTCAAAACTGGCTCTGAATTATGCGTTGCTCCCTAAACTTACTACACGGACGGGTATGGGAGGGATCTGACTTGAAGACTCGAGAAAATGAACTTTGAATTTAATATAAGCTACGGAGTGTAATTTGAAAACCCGTTAAAATATTGCCGTTTGGATTTCACTGGGAAACTCTAGGCTGTATTAAGCCAGATCCGTAAGAAATTCGGATGTGACCTGGAAGCCGTGAAAAGAAACTGGAGTGACCTGAATTTCGTGAAACTATCAAGGAAATGAAGTCGTATTCCGTTCAGTTTGTAGCCGGAGCGAGTATGGAAAGTCTTCCAAAATTAAAATAAATTAACGATCCCGTATCGTTGTTATTGAAACTTCGCTTACTTTAAAAATACTCGTTCCCTGTAGTTCATATTCATGTATAGCTAGATAACATACCTAGGGAACTGACCGGATTATTTGCTCTATTTCATGCTAATACTTTTAGAAACGTTCAGTTTATAGCAAGCAAGCACGCATCGACTTTTGACCACAATTTTGCGAAATTATAAATCCAGTTAATCTGAAACACGGACGGACTGAGTTTGGAATTATCGTAAACAGACGCTTACAATTCGCTAAAGAATATTATAGAACCTATAATATCGTAAATAATTGGACATGGTTTTGCAACACCGTAATCAAGATGAATCTGTAGAGTAACTGTCGTGAAACTAGAACATTGTGAATGCTTTGGTTACTGAGTAAAACACTGAATGCATTCTTCTGCTCTCGCCGCCCGCCGGTCCATTCGGACACGTGACACCCACAACCAATCGGATAGAGTGGTAAAAATAGTCCAACTAATGTTGCAAGCTAAAAATAAATCGGCGCAGACTATCATGGGGAGAGAGGCTAGTATGAAGGATCGGTTCACTTAGGTGATGGTCTCTTGATTACTAGTAGATCAAAAATCATGGGAGAGTTTAGAAATTTTCTGATTTTGATTACGTCATCGTGACATCACTTGATGCCGTCATCAGACTACAAGACGTTATCCTAGGACTCACCTTGACAGTTTTACGAGGCTGCAAACTTTCCCTAGCAACAGCCGATTTAAATATGTCAATGGGCCCTTAAAGGACTGATAATTGACATTCAGGTTTATGCCAGTATATATAGTGCCAACATAACAGACAGAACCGATACAACAATGGCTAGAAAAGCGAATTTGAAAGTCAAGACAAAAAGAAACAAAAGCATTAACACAAATAGAATCTAATAAGAATATGTTCTCGGCAGCGGGCCGAAGTCACTACAAAAAGCCGTGGCGTTGTACGTCTGAAGCTCTTCTAATACGTACAGGTCAGTTCAGCATCTATACTTTTCACAAAGATATATCCATTAGCTGTGAAGACGTAGCCAGCATCTTTACATACTTCCCTCACGTGTTTGTACAACTTCTGGTTGAGCCAGGTTAAGTCTTCGTTGATATACATACGCTTCCCTCGAAGTCTTCGTTTTACCTTCAAAACCTTCTGCTGCGAATCATAATTACTAAACTTGACAATTAAGGCTCTCTCTCCAATATCATTAGAACGACCAACCCCGTGTGCACGGTCAATCTCATTCCTTGCCACCTCAATACCCAACTCAGTACTGCAAAAGTTAATAACTGTATTCACACAATCTTCTTTAACCTATAATCACTGCCATCCTCTTCGTTAATCGGCGGCTGGTTTACTCTATAGATATGTTGTGGTTTCAAATTATTATTGGTATGAGATTTCTCATACTGGTTTAAATTTTCATACTGGTTTCAAATTTTTATACTGGTTTCAAATTTTCATACTGGTTTCAAATTTTCATGCTGGTTTGGGGGGAATTCCTAAACCAGTATAACTTTTTCATAGTTCCTTGTGTTTAGGTTGAGGATGGCATTACAGCAAGAACATATGGAGTTCTACCTAAGTATTTTGAAATAAAAATATCTTACTTTGTTTGTGTTGTTGATTTCTTTAGTACTTTAGTTTTTTTTTTATATTGGGTCAAGGTTTGGATTAGTTCACATGACTATTGAGAAGGGTTATAGTCTGTGTTGTTTAGTAATTTAGTCCTAAACACCCTAAATAAGTGACTAGCTCTAAACACCCTAAATTAGTAAGCAGCCATTGTTTACGGTTAGGGTATTTTTAAATGTAGGGATAGGATTTGGATTTCCCTGCGCATGCTAGCAGAGGTCTCCCTCTGTCTTGAGAAACCTCTGCTAGCAGGGAAGGTTTGGATTAGTACACAGGACCATTGAAGAAGCACATTTGTCTGTTGTTTACTTAGCCATAAAAACCCGAAATTAGTGATTAGCTCTAAACACCCTATAAAATTAGCGAGCACCCGTTGTTGACGGTTAGAATATTTTTAAATGTAGGGGTAGGGTTTGGATTAGTACACAGGAACATCGAAGAAGCATATTTGTCTGTTGTTTAGTGACTTAGCCCTAAAAATCCGAAATTAGTGATTAGCTCTAAACACCCTACATTAGTGAGCACTTGACGGTTAGGGTATTTTTAAATGTAAGGGTAGGGTTTGGATTAGTACACAAGACCATTGAAGAAGAATATTTGTCTGTTGTTTAGTGACTTTAAGCCCTAAAAACCCGAAATTAGTGATTATATAGCTCTAAACACCTTACAAATTAGCGAGCACCCTTTGTTGACGGTTAGGTTGTTTATAAATGTAGGGGCAGGGTTTGCATTAGTTCATTGGACCATTGATTGGAAGAAGCATATACAGTGTTTGGGTAGGGTTACTCTCTGACTTTATTGTACTTAATGAAAAATTAAATTCTCGTGTAGGGAAATAATCACGTAGTATACTGTACGTTCACTCATGCTTTCGTTCATGTTAGAATTATGGACAATTATTTTGTAATTATAGACAATTGCGAAAATCTGTAAGATCCACTTTTATCAACGTTTATACTGGGACAATAGTGCTTGCCGCTGAATTGGTTTTTTTGTTGGGCACGAGAACAGCACAATGCAAGAAAATTGACACTGACAGTTGATAACTTTTTGAGGTTACATTTGTAAATCACTATAAATACCTGCCTATTAAAGACATCAGTCACGGCCATTTTTGGTATTTTTTTCTTGTCCTCCGTGCGCTATAGTAATTCTCTGATGACAGGAGAACATTTTGAAAATCATGCCTTTGTGCACAACTTCGTTGGTGTCAGGTTAGACGCTGGTTTACTTCCATAAGTTTCTTGTCAAACAAAGTATTTTGCTCCAACTCGAGTCTTGGGTTCTGCAGTCTATAAACAGTGTGTCGGAGATTCTTATTTCATCGCTTTTTACAGATATCGCTTCACTCTTCCATAGAAACTGTCTTCTAAATATAAAGTGAGAGGTTAATCCTATTTTCTGGCTTTCTTTTAGTTCGCTTTTAACTCCCTTAAAAGTCGATTTGGTTCACAATATCCCGCTTCTAATCATGCAACTCGGCGATGTTTTCCAAGTCCGACTTTGTGAGTAGTGCGCAAGTGTTGAATAAAATTAAGTGGCCGAGAGGAAACTAGTAACTAATTTCCATAAGAAAGACTATATTATTTCACAAACGTGACTGCAACTCCAACGCAAGTCTCTGTGGCGCAGTCGGTAAAGCTCTGATCTTCCAAGGCTTTTTTCCAGTCGAAAGGGTTGCAGGTTCGAGTCCCACTACCGGTTTACAAAAAAGTGAAATAAAATTAAGTTGTAATGATGTGTAATTAATGAGGTCATTACAAAGAGTTGGTTGTAGCGGGATGGCGAAGGGAAAAGGGGTTAGGTAGGGGGAACTGTTACCGTAGAGAGGGAGGGGAGAATGACAAAATACTTTGGAGGGGTGGGTGTAATTTTTTCTTTTTAAATTCCACTCCTCCCCCCCCCCAAAAAAAAACACCCTTTTTTATGAATCCCAAAAAAATAAAAAATGCCTTTTTAGAATCTTAGATTTAAAAAAATAAAACCAGTATAAAAATTTGAAACCAGTATAAAAAATTGAAACCAGTATGAAAATTTGAAACTGGTATGAGAAATCTCATACCAAAAAAATAAATTTGAAACCACAACATGTACATGTGTAATATAACTTAACATTGCTCAAATTATCTCATATTTAACACTTTGTTTCGTGACCATCGTTGACCATAGAATTCCATGGTCAATAGTCTGAATACCAACAACTGTTCATGTTGGTTGAATTTCGCTTTTATCACTAATAATGTTATGGTATTAGTTATGATTTCTACGTAATTCTTAAATAAAACTGTTTTGAATAAAAATGGCACAATGGCACTAAACGCTTAATTGGTTATTTAGTCAAACATGGTATTCTATGGTGTCCAGCAAATATTTCCAGAAATTCAAAATTGAGTAATCGAAATTGCAAAGAAAACATGTATTACGCCTAGAACTGGCATTAAACATGTAATACAACTTGAACATTGCTCAAATTATGTCATCTGGAACGTTTTGTTTTGTGACGATGATTGGCTGTGTACCATGTTCTAGACCCAATGAGACCATGGTCAGACACCATGGTCATATCACTGTCTACCATGGTCAACCATGGTTGACAATGGAAAACCGTGTTACCATGGTCAGCCTGACGCCGGGGAGTTTCCAGCTGATGTGAAAACTGGTTTGAATCTATTCTGTCAAATCGATACACTGAAAACAGTTTCCTTATGGAAGTACCCCTTCCTCCATAAAGGTGGGACACACTAGGGGACATTTTGTGGGGAAATGTTACAGGAACATGTTGCAGTGACACACCTAGTGTGCACTGCGCGATTTCACGAAATAATCATGTTGCAGGGAAAAACATTTGTCCCTACGACATGTTACAAAACATCAAAGGACAAAATGTTGTCCCTGCAACACTTTTTTTCGTAAAATGGTGTAGTGCACACTATGGATGTTGCTGCAATATTTTGCAGCCACATGTCCCTTCAAAATGTCGTCTTATGTAAACCGTGACGGTGGCCGGCGCGTGTGAGTAAGCCGTTCCCCTGTGCCACCAACATGACTACGTTCTTCTCTGTCATCTGTAACGCTGCCACCGTAGTCTCGGTGTGGAGAGGCTGTGTCATCTCTCGTCTCACTGTCATCTGTGACGCAGTCTAGTTGCTGCAACTGTTCCTCGTGTGCTCCATGCTCATCAGCTGGATGTTGAGATGAATGTACGTCCCCGAGACGTGTATCCACTGGATCAGTTGTTGGGTTATACACCAGTGAGTCGCTATCGGTGTCGTCATCTGTGTCCCCCTGGAGTCTGTTGGTGCTTCACCCGGTTCTTTTTACACGATCTTGTTTTACTTTGCTTGACCGTCACCGACCGTCCTTGTTGGAGATAGTCACATGGTAATAACAGGTTACGGTGAAGTGTTCGCGTCCTTCCGTCTACCTTCTCTGGTTTTACGTCGTAGACGGGCATATATGGTCCTCGATCACGTGAACCTCGTCTTCCCAATACGACCTTAGTTTTCGAGAACCTCCCCTCTCCGATAGGTTACGGACCAAAACTCGATCGCCTGGCTGTAGCAGGGTACTCCGCACTTTCTTGTCGTATTGGTTCTTTCCCATAGATACTACCCGGTTCCCATCTTTTGCTTCTGTCATCGCCGCCGTCAATTTCTTCACATACTCTGTGTAGCTCCCTGGATGGCTCTCCTGAATGCGTCGAAACATCATGTCAATCGGTAACCTCGGTGATCTCCCGAAAAGAAGGTAGAACGGCGAGAAGCCTGTCGCCTCATTCCTGGTACAATTGTACGCGTGAACCATTTTACTTAGATGATCTTCCTAGTGTGATTTATGTTGTATGTTAAATTAGATCATTGAATGGAGGCACAAAGCCACACTGTAAAAACATAAGAGTAGTTTTGACCCCTTCAAAGGGGTCGTTTTTTTACCCCAGGACGACCCCTCGAAAAGAGTCGTTTTGACCCCTTTTTCCACTACTCTTTGAAGAGTCGTTACTACTCTTCAAAGTAGCCGTTTCGACTCTTTTTGGGGAAGTCTTAAATGGCTCTTTAAACGGTCAAATCAGTAATCTACTCTTCAAAGGAGTTGTTTTGACTCTTTCTGGAGTAGTCTTAAATGGCTCTTTGAAGGGTCAAATCAGTAATCTACTCTTAAAGGAGTTGTTTTGACTCTTTCTGGAGTAGTCTTAAAATAGCCCTTTAAAGGGTTGAATCACTATTCTACTCTTCAAAGGAGTGGTTCGACTCTTTCTCAAGTCGTCTTAAAATGGCTGTTTAAAGGGTTGAATGACTAATCTACTCTTCAGATGTCGTTTTTATATCTGCACTGACCTCAGAAACATTGCCCAAACCTCCTAAAGCCTACATGATGTAGGTGGCTTTGTGCCTCCATTCAATGATCTAATTTAACATACAATATTGTGAAATGAATACAACAACATACAATGTACCATTAAAAACATATATTTTCATGTAATACTTCAAGCAATTTAGTCTATATACATGTAACATTGATAATTTCAAAATAAACATACTGGAAAAATGAATTTGAAAATTGCACAAAAATGTAACATTTGATAATTTCGTAATAAATATACCAAATAACTTTTAAGGACTGATTTAATGTTGAACTATTGCAATAGTATTGATGATAACAGATTTCCAAATAAAAACTGTTAAAGGGACACTGTCAACCCGAAAATGACAAACTTTATCCTGACGGAAGACAAAATTAACTACTAAGATCAGCTTATTATGCTTTCCAGAAAGTTCAAAGACAATTTGGATGAAGGATGGCAATGATTCGAGTGAATGAAAAATATTCCTTTTATGATAAATTTAGAGCTCACTGTAACCAAAATCAAGTTTCTAGAATAAACTTTTGTAACCCAGTTTTAATCTTTGGCATCCTAAATATAAAAATATAATAAGGATATTCACATTGTATTTCTCTTCTAACTAATGTGCTACTATTGTACAAATGTAATTTACTTTAAAATAACATTCAAGGTTCATGATTGACAGTGTCCCTAACAATATTGTAAGTTAAAGTCATTTCATAACTTTAGAACTAACTACGTACAAAAACATAATAATGGTAATTAACAGAACTGAGTGGACTTCAATTATTTTTGTCTGAATCGTATGGGTCATTATAAAATTGCATGACTGTGAAGCGTGAGTGCAATTTGTAATCGAGTATGACTGCAGATCATAAATACATGGCATTAACCCTTTCCCTGCTGGACATGTTTGGCTCAGTTGGTGAAATCCTGAGTGCTAACTCTACCCTCCCCCCTCGGTTCAAGTTTGGCTAGCCCGGGGCAGTTAAATACTGCAGACTTTTTAAGCCGAGGGCTCAAACTTTTCCCACAATGCCATTTGGGACAATTCTGTGCACTTGTTGACGGTAGGTATGGCTGCTTCGGTAGGGTTTCCAATGAAATGTGCTCTAATTTTGGAGAAAAAAGCCACTGCAAGAGAGGATATCATTAAGTCTGAGGACGGCTGAAAAGTACTTGGTTTGCTTTTAGTAGGGCTTGTGAGGGGTTTCGCAGGATTTTTCTGTTGTGTTTCTGCTTTGAGACACATGAAATAATTATTCACTGAAATCCTCGAAATTTTGCAGTTGGTTGTCTTAAATTCCCCCTGCTGAACCTATTAGGATGTGTTTTTGTCACTTTAAAGCAACGGCTTGAGTCCAAATCACCGCTCTTGGTTGTAGGAGTAAAATACTTATTTAAAAAAACCTACCGAAGTCCCAGAGGGGGGACCCCTTGTGATTTTTTGTTGATTACCCATCATGCAATTGGAGGTGGGAGCAGGTAAATGTGGTCGAGTGAAATGCAGTGTAAATATCGGCGTGGTTCACAGTCGTTTGTTGCGTTTTATGCAAACAAACATGCTGGTTGGAAAGATTAAACAAGGTACTGTAACGACTGAGTGGTGTAACGACTGGGAAGGGTTTTTTGAGCCGATTTTCAGCTCCTCAAAATTCGTAAAAAGCGAAGAAATGAACAACAATCTCCAAAACAAATGAGTTTTTCTCCAAAGTGGGAGAGTCAAGTGATCCCCGTTATAGCTGTGGCTTCGAAGTCATTCATCCCTTGAAATAATATGACAACATCGTATTTCCAGCATGTCTAGGTTTGATGCAATAATTTTCTCCAGGTACATGCTTCATATTGGACGGTTACGGGCGGTGCAGGAGGGAAAGTTTTAAGTTGTATTACCACTTAATAGACCATTGTAGCTTGCCACTTTGTTGCCCCATTTTAGACCACCAGATCCCTTGAGTAAAGTTGTTTTGTTTTTCTGTATCTCAAGAGAAAAATATCAATTTCTATAATAGTTCTGTTTCGTTTTCGAAAATGACTGCTGAATATAATGACTGTAGACGCATGTGCTCAGTGTTAGCCTCGTGTGAAGGTTAAATATTCATAAATTTACCAATGAGGGTGTAAAACTAAAAACTACAACAATACACAGAGTTGTGAATAGTTCACTTTCTTGCTGGAATTTGTCTGATTGTTTAAGACCAGGATGAGGCTGACACTGAGCACATGCGTCTACAGTTATCATATACAGCGGTAAATTTGAATACGAAACTGAACTATTGGAAAACAAAGATCTACCGTAAATTCTCTGGAGAACTGGTCACATGGCCTGAAAAAACAGGCAAGCTGAAAGGGTCTATTACATTCATTTTCAAATCTAAGCAAACAGCGCACTTTTTTTTGTACAACAACACACTTAGGGAGCAGGTCAAAACACATGCCCTCTCAACGGACCCATTTTTGAGGTAGGGGGATGGAGGCTGCTGCCAGCCATCTCCACTGTCAGAGAGAAAGCTCAATATTAAAAATAATTTGTTCTTAAATATCTAAAAGGCATAATCTAGAAACAAATACACTGCATGTTTTGTCTTACATTATCATTTCATTTTCTCTGTTAAAATTACCACTAGGTCCCCCAGAATGGAAAATAGATGGTCAAAAATGGGGGATGGGGGTGGTACCATGCGCTGACAGCTGTGTCTGTTGAAAGAAATGGGTCATGTTGTTTGACTGCTCCCTAAAATACAATGTAATCAAGCAGGCAGAACTTTGTAATCGAGTGAGATCGAAATCTAGGAGCATGCACAAATGCACAGCTGTAAATAGATGCTTAGCTGACTAATAACATAAGTATTTATAATTCCAGAAAGAGGAATACATATTCTTGCAATTTCATGACATCTGAATCCTTTGGATAAACTGCACTGAATGCATATTTAGTACATGTAACTCACAAAGTTCCAAAATTATGTTTGTATGACATATTAATGACAGACAACCATCCCTTTCGCAGCCAATAACAAACTTTGTACATTGTCCATTGATGCAGTTCATATCAGTCTTGGGTTAGTTATTCTTTCGGCCTCTTGTTCCACATCAGATTCATCCTTTTTACAAAATAAAACATAGCGCATGAGTTCAAATTGAGTAAGGGATGATATATTATTTTAACCAAGCCACCATTCTATCAAGTTATGTTTGTCTACAGGACATGCATGGTTGACTATCGATTGGAAGATGGCACCTGGCTACCAATCAGATAGGGAGATTGTCAATAGATGGCAGCTGGGTTATGCTAATATATTAAATAAATTCTGCCAAGAAATGGAATGTTCTTTTAATAACATGTATTGCATGATTAAAATAAATAAAACATAAAATAAATATTTTATTTGTTATAGCAGTCTGAGTATTAAATCTGAAAGCTGGTGGGGGCCTGCTTTTATTTCTCACAAACTCCTCACTACAATAACTGTTTTGGACACACTACACTCGACTCCCGGTGGATAACTGGAGAATCCCGGAGGAAAACTGGAGAATCCGGAGAAAAACCCTCGAATGCAGATAAGGAATTGATAACAACAAACATAACACATATGGTTCCCAAGCCGGGAGTCGAACCTGGGACCGCAGTGGTGAGTGCTTTACCACTGTGCCAACCTGCATCCCCCGAAGCCTTTCACTGCCATCCCCCCAAAGCCATTTCACTGTTAATCCTGTGCATATTTCTTGTGTCCTTGCATGCAGAGTAGCCTGCATAGCTGGCAGTGTTGGTAGTTTTCGAAAGAAGATCGGCCAGGGGTATTATCTGAATGGCCGTCATCTTAGCCAAGCTGTGTGATGCGATCTGGGTGGAAGCATACAGCTTTGTGAAGATGGTGGCCATTCAGAAAATGCCCCCACCTCAGGTAACTGTCAATCCTCAAATGACACATTTTCCGATGAAGAAAGACAGAAATAACTACTCAGATTAGTAGAATATGTTTAAGATGTACTGGAGAAAATTTGAGACAATTTTGATGGAGGGTGGCAAAGATTCGAGTGGATGAAAAGTACTGATGAGAAATTTAGAGCAACTTCAAATCAGTTCACTGTAACCGAAATCAAGTCTCTACAATAAGCTTTTGTAATCCACTTTAATCTTTGCCATGCACTGTCGAAAAAGTTTGAAATGCAGATCAGAACATTCAAATGGTATTTCTCTTCTATCTCAGGGTGTTATTTTTGTAGTTTTGTTATAAATAAACACGAACGTTCAATTCGATTGACAGTGCCCCTTTAAGCTTACATGTGACTCATTATCGAATGTGGAGTCAAACAAATCAATAGATCGCAAGTTTTCTTTTGGAAAACTTACAATATACATATAATACCTAAGCTATAAACAGAGAACAATTATTTCTGGAAAAACTAGTCCGAAACTAGAATTAGCTACAGTAATCTCTCGGAGAAGTAAAGTGTGAACCGAGTGTCTGTTAAACACGCACATACATGTATTTTGTAGAGCGTTGTGCCCCATTTTAAGGTTAACAATAGTTCCTAGCAAATGTACTCGGCAATGTCGTCGACGAAATTGGAGCAGAATTAGCAAATTACAAGAATTACTTAGGTTGAGTGTGTTTTTAGCGTAGTGTATTGCATGAACTTAGCTTTACATGACACATTTCAGTTGAATTCGAATGCTTACCTTCGCGGCCTTCTTCACCGATTTCTCCGGAATTAGCTCAACTCAACCAGAACTGATGTCCCTCACAACTGAAGCAGTTAGTCGAGCCTTTCTATCAAGAGAATCTTGCTCCATTAGTGACGATGAAAGGACAGAACTTCCGACATTTTTCTCAGCGAAAACTACTCCACCACGTTCGAAACTGGGCGCCAAAACTAACAGATTCGAGACAAGGGCACCAGGCCTCATTTGATTCCAAATATGGGTAAACTCGGTTTAGTCTCACTCGGCCGACTGAGTAAGTGGCTAGATAGGGAGTTTTTATACCAAAAAAAAACACTTACAAATTCCCACACAATTGAATGTATCAGATACTTCCTTTCAATCCCGTATTGACTCCAAATATGCGAGACATATAGGGCCCGCGTTATAGTTCGCGCGCACCCGACTGTGGGCAAACTCTTATCTGTTATATTAACCAGACAATGATCGTGAGGCATCTGATTTTTCAGCTTTTTTGACTAGGTAACAAAATATTTCAAATTTGAAGGATCAGTGGACTCTACAGAATGGTTGTTTTAGTCTACAAACGAGTCGAATGCCTCCGACAAAGAGTAACGGGACTCTTTGTCAACTTCTCTAGAGGGCTACTGACCCTTCTAAAGAGTCAACAGACTGCCTAAAAGTGCATTTGGACCCTTCAGAGGGGTCAAAACAACTCCTGGGGTCAAAATAACTCTTACAGAGGGTCAAAAACGACTCTTCGGTAAAAGAATTGAAAGAACTCCTAGGGGTCAAAACAACTCTTTAGTTTTTACAGTGCTGCTTACACCACATGTTAATAGTATTAAGATCTTTGTTTAATTTTACACCAGAAATAGATGGATCATCTACTACATCAAACAGTGTCGCATCGTCAGCATAAAGAAAACAGTTGGATGAAACGTTTGTACTTAGATCATTAATGTAAATGAGAAAGAGCAACACCGACATTAATATTTAGCCAATGCGAGCTTTGTCCTTCAATAACTACTCTTTGTTTTCTGAAACTTAGATAGCTACGAAACCAACTTAAAAGAGGTCTCTGACTCCAAGATTTTCTAGTTTGTAAATTAGACAATTATGCCATATTCTATCTATCAAACGCCTTACTTATATCAAGGAAAACCATACATATTTCTTTTCCCTTTTCTAAAGCCTCATAAATCTTATGAGTATAATGAGAATAAGTTGGTAAACAGTGCTATCACCAGGTCGGAAACCATATTGAAAACGACTAAGAAATGCAATGTCTACTATAAATTCGTAAAGTCTGGTAATACTATTTTTCTGGTATCTTAGAAATAGAAACAAGAAGCGAAACAGGACGATAATTAACTTTAAATTGACGATTTTCTTTTTTAATTAGAGAAATTACGTTAGCTTTTTTCCATTCGCTGGGATATTTTCCCTGTAAAAAACTTAAATTAATTAGATGTGGGAATGATTCTAAAATACCTGGACGACATATTTTTATTATTTTGTTTCCAATACCATCGTGCCCGCATGCCTTTGATACGTCAACCTTCTCCATTAACTTTAATACTTCCTGTTTGGTTGTTTCAATTATAGACAACGAATTGTTAACGCTATATTGTGACTGTAATGTGATTGCAGGTAACGGATGGCCGAGATAATCAACGGTAGGTATTATTTATATCTTCGTGAGAAACATCGGTAAATATATGCGAGCGGCCATTTTGGTAAATGCATTGTATGTTATATTCACCTCCAGGCGTTCCGCAGGTGAATATAGCGACATATGACGTAATTCTGGACAAATCAGAGCACGGGAATTTCTATATTCACTGACGAACTACAAAAGACGAATGGTGTCCTGCCGATGACAGATCAGGCGATTTATTTTTCACTGCCATAACACTCTTAAAATCACAAGGGCCGAGTGTTGACGAGATTTGCGGTTTACAAAATGAATTCAGTTATCCTGACATCCAGCAGCGCATTTCTGAACCGGGTTAAGCTCGTCATGGCATTGTCATACTTAAAATGCCATGTGGAATACTCTTGAATTGAACAAATTGGTTTTTCAAATATTCTTCCTAGTTTTTATATTTTGAACAGTTGCTCTTTCGTATATTTTTTTTACATATTTCTACCTTTATTGAATACATAGATTAATGCCTTGAATTTGCTATATGCAAATCATAACATTATTTGTGACGTGATAACGTGTCAGTCGCGGTCGATCTTCTCCATTAGGCTTTTCCCTAGAACAGGTGAGTTTACGTGCTCTTACTTCTAAAGTGTATTTTCAGTTATCTTTTTGCTATTCATTTATACTTGAAGCTAAAATAAGTAACGGGTTATTCCATTCATTGTCAAAGTGACTTTATTGAAACGATATTATAGTGCAGACGCTATTTACCAAGGGTTCGGGTCTGAATGGGGCATAGTATATGAGTCAAGTCCTTTCTTATATGTCTGTACGAAGTAAGTAGAATACGGGAGGCAACTAATTTCCCTCTATCTTGATGCTATTGATCCTCTACAAGTTTATTGGATCAAGCACGGACATGTCTCTCTAGCAGCCTGATTTATATCCCAATGTAATGATATTAACAACATACTATTTCTCTGTCTGGTAAATTGACCAAATTCGTTTATATTTGGAAAGCATAGAAACCAACCATTTCTTACCATGGCTTAGGTTACAGAAACGATTCAGTTGACCGTCTCATAACACAGCTGATTATAATGCACCAAAATGTTACGGCACTCAAGGAATGAACCAAGGACTGTATGTATGCGTAAGACATAAGAAATATTAAAGCGGTCAGTGTTTCCAGTGTAACCTACTACCTTCCACAGATTTGAAGTCTTTTTTTTTTGCCGGCTCGCGCTTGCAGGCGGCGAAGTCAGTCAAGCTAACTTGCATGAATGGACTGAATGGATTTGAACAATCCTTCCAGACCAGGAAATCAGGACCAGGAGTGATGGCCGTAAATAATAACTTTATTATGTCGAAGACTGGCTGGATTTCTGGCAAGGAATATATATATATATATATATATATATATGACAGATATGCTAATCTGCCAAGCAAGCTAGGTTCTCGCTATAGAGTCGTCATTAAGTGGCATAGCGTATAGTTCTTCCAAAACCTGGCTTCGACGCTTTTCATATCAAGTTGGACGCTTACTGAAGGAAAATTGTTGCCAAAATGTGTTGAAACGGTACAGCAATATTTGCTAATTCAGATCCTCGTTAGAGTATATAACAATTGTCGCAGACCCCCCTATTCAACAGTGGGTTTCTCCCGCAATTTGAAAAGATCAAACGAAATCACTAACTTATATACAACACGACATTGAATAGGGGTGTGGGGAGACCTGTGTTTTGATAACAAGTAGAGAGTTAGGCAAATTAGCTAATTCAACTAGAGAAAATGGGAATTCATACATACACTGAAGCCCGTATTTATTTAAACTAACCATGTGTAATTATTGCGCGGATGGCCATGGACATTTTTTAAAGTAACCTTTGCGGAGAAGTCTAACATAAATACATGTTTCACATGCACAATACAGCCAAATACAAATTTGCCGTCAATTTAAACCACCTTTCTCATTTCACAGTTTGACTTTTCTCTATAGTTTCATTCTCACTGCTCCTGGTGGTATATTAATGATCATACCCACTCACCCAATCAGCGCCCAGTATTGTCAGGGGAAGATCCAGAAAAACGAGTGTGGGTGTCCGGGTTTGATTAAGTAGGTTTACGTGGTGCGCTTTATGCCTCACACGTGAGTACGAGGTTAATGGTGGATGACCGGTATTCACAGGGACAATTCTCTGGACCTATCCCTGATTCTAATTAACAATTAGACTATATGAGCTCTCAGTTTCTATCGGATAATAGTTGACGAGGAGCGTATAGCTTCGGATCAACTGTCAGCCATAGAAACTGAGAGATGATACTGCTCATCTGTCACCATGCCAACACGAGGATGCCGATACAAGGCTTATACTGCATGCAGCCGATGCTGCTAAGCGTGGCTTTACCAAAGTAATGTTGCACACTGTTTTCACAGATGTTGTAGTTATAGCAGTTGCACCATTTTATCAAATACCACTGTCTGAGCTATGGATATCATTTGGGGTCGGAAAGTATCTACGCTATTTGCCAGTACATGACATTGCTTGTAGAATGGGACAAGAGAAGTCAAGAGCTCTTCTTGCCTTCCATGCCTTTACTGGTTCTGACGAAACGTCTTCATTTTCAAACACAGCCAAGAAGACAAGCTTGGGAAACAATGGGCTATATACAATCAAGTGACACCAGTTTTTTAGTGTTTAAGCAACGTCCCGTCGATGTCAGCCGTAAATGAAGCCTGACCCTTCAAAGATTTTGGTTTCGAAGAATACAGTCAGGTGATTTTTCTTCCTTACGTGAATAACTTATGTCGTCCTCGTGTATGACCGTACAAGTACCTGCACAACTGTGAATGAAGCTTTTGTAAGTTGAAATGCTGTACGAATGACATACATTGTGACATACACGCAGACTATGGAAGTACAGATGCTGTACAGTTGTTGAATGTGTTTTCTTAAACATTTCAATCGGTTTTTAAACGCGATTTTTCACCTTTAACGGTCAACTCTGCAATATCAGTGACATATTCGCTTGGTTATGTGACCATAGTGACTACAAAGACTAGTAAAAAAATAACTGAACAGGAAACTTTTTTTACGGTTCCGATATTGTATATTTTACGTTTACGGTTCATTTGAAAATAAAATAAAGCTGCTTATAGTCAATACTTTGATGCTAACAACAATCTTATTTTCGTCACGTGACAGGTCACGTGATAGCTCATATTACCAAGCATTCACTCCGACATCGAAGAAGAAATCATTTCCATCCATTTGTGTTTATTTCAAGTTTCCAGCTGGTTATATACTTAAATGTAGCATCCCATGCCTGGGATTCACGGGGGACATAACTTAACCTCTTATAATTTGCTTTATGGGATAGATATTGGTGGTGCCCATATCCAATATTGTTCACTAGTCAATCGTTTATCATTGTGCCAAATTTTGATGCTTTTACCATAAAACGCACAATTATTTCACCATTCTGATGGACTATTACGGATCTTCTGTAATACAAGGTAAATAAAAAAAGAATGCTTAGTTGAGATTGTTTTGTTGTCCTATTTGTGTTTAGGCCGCTAAAACGGTGTTTTATGGAAGTCTTGAGTCATAAGCACTTCACCCCTCTAACCAGAGGGGAAGGCTGCACACAAGGTCCAACGACGGCCATCGCTCGAGGCTGAGGTTTCCACAAACTATCCATTCCATCGACCTTTACTCGGCCGCAGTGGAATCCACGGACATCAGTTATCCCTCAGAAGTGCCCAGGTTTCATAACCCCTTTCCAAACCCGTTAAATTTGAATGATTTTTGCAGCAATTCGTATAGCTTCTTAACGTCTGAAACACCATAACCGAAATGTCTCCTTGACAATGCGTTCTGGTAACCAGGCCGCTAAGCATGGCAGCGAGGCTGTTACAAAATCCTCCTAATCCCAGGAGAGACATGTCAAATTCGATATCAAGTGGTCTCAAATTTAAATTGTTTAGTTGTCACAGCAGTGAAGTACAGCATGAAATATGCCCACATATATTATCTTAGTTGTGACTTGAGTTTTGTTATTTACAGGAAAAAATTATAAAATAAAACTACCCATATAATATTAAATATATAATGTAACAGTCACCTTACTCTTGTATGCTCTTTAGGATTGGATTAGTTTTCAGGGAAAAATATGGAATTTAACATGTCACGAAATGCATGGTTTCCGTATATTTTATTCTGATTAACCGTTTAGTCATGACGAGCTTAACTCGGTTCAGGAAGGCGGGTTCCCCGTCGTTTTCTAACATTGAATACTAGAAATCTCGCAGCGGTGTCTGATATTTGAGAAGGAGCTCTGCTTCAAGAATTAAATCTTTAAGAATATTTTAGGTGTGAAATAGATGTCTGGTATACACCTACAGAAAACGTATGGACATTGGATCCTGTAAAATTTCCTTTCAGTTGTTAAAGACTAGGACGAAATTGCACGCTAAAAATAAACCATACTAAATAACCACACGGTGGTCTGCGTGTAGACGTCTGCACGCAGGCGAAATATATGTATTCTAATGCATGTTCGCGCTAAACAACACTTCCAAATAACTGGTTTACTGGCATTCGAAAGCCGAACGAATAAAGAACACGCCGTAACACTTAATTCTAATCAGAACATTTGATGGAACAGAGTTTGCGTTAAAAACTTCTAACAGCTTTCGAATTTCGCTAATAACTGAGTTTCACGGCATTCTGGTTAATTGAACCCAGCTACGTTGCCAGGACTTCCCGAACTAGAAATCTATCTTATTTGGTAAACTTAAATGCTGGAGTCGCTAGCACTGAAGAAATAAGTTATATCCCGGCAACGCTCAGGCAACGAAAAGCTGCCTTTTTAGTAAACTATCCAACTATCCAACTATCCAATATTCAGGCTGACGCTTCAACACTTCAGCGAAATCAGAGCTACCAGTAGCGAAGTGTATGTCGCCTTGAGTCGGTTAAGCAGTGGCTTGAACTTGTTCATTTCGTCTCGCATCCATACTTTACGGTTCTGATTCTGTTTTGGCGGGAATTTATTACCATGTAGATTTACGCTACCTTTTAGCACTAACAGCTAGCTTCGCAAAGTCACCAATGTTTAATCCAGCTGAGGCTATAAATTAATCCAAATTGTTTGGTCAATTTAACTGACTACCCAAGGAAAATCAGAATGAGTTAATATAATAATAATTTTATTAATCCTTATACTGAGATAGTACATTGGAGTTTCATGACATAACAATTCTTACTTAAATTAAAATAATTAGGTAACTATATCTTTTTCTACCAAATTAAGTATATTGTACAAATACTTAGCGGAAATCTTTAAAATACATTCATCATTCATTGCTAATAGATACAGAAACAAGGACCTCTTATCAAATAACCGAAAACTATCATTAACGTTACATAGGTCACTAATAAAATCCTGTCTAATTTTCATGAAATTAACGTTTGTACAAGACATTGTATAATGAAATTCATCACCTACTTCATTGGAGTTACAAAACGAACAAATACGTTCTTCAATAGGAGTGTTAGTGTATCGCCCGGTTTCTATAGGCATCTTATGAGCTGAAATCCTAATTTTAGACACAGCCTGACGATGTTTACCATTCGTAACGTAATACAAGTACCTTTCAAAATTCATATTTGACTTAAATAAATTAAAAGTACGTAGTTTTCTGTTATTGTGAATTTGACTTTGCCAGAAACTGACATAGAAATTGAAAAGCTTAGACTTAATCGTTCTAATAAAAGTACCTATATGAGAGGGAGATATGTGGAGATTCGAAATATGACCATAGCCACATAATTGTAGTATGGAGTTTATAAAAATGACACAACTGGAATTTGAAGTCAGACAAGACTTAGAAGCTTTGCCAACGAGAGTATCGTTGAAATTAGCGTCTTTTAAGCGTAACCAATATTTCAAAGTCAATATTGCGATCTGTATTATTAAAGGTGTTCTTCCTAATTCTGAGTATACTGCCAGGTTTGATGCTTTACTGTGAACACCCAGAATACGCTTACAAAATTTCAAATGAAGTTTCTCTATACAACTTACGGATGTAAATAGTTTACGTTTAAAATAGTCGAAACTAGATATTTTTCCCAAACACAAAAAACCCCAAATTTCACAACCATATAATAACACAGGCGTTACCACGGAGTTGAAGAGTTTTAAGAGCACCTTCACGGGGACATTCTCAACATTCGAAAAACATCTAAAAAGGCTATGATATGCCCGTAACGCCTTGTTGTACCACAATTTTTGGGCAATTTTATAATTACCTGCAAAGTGAAAGATGATACCTAGGTACGTATATTCTTCTACACTTTCCAAAATATCATTACCGAAGTACCATAAGAGTTTATTTAGTTTTAGTCTCTGAGAAGATGACGCAAAAATTAAGATTTTAGATTTTTTTAGATTTACACATAATTTCCATTTTTTAGTATATGAATGTAGCTCCCGGAGACACGATTGTAATCCAGATTTAGATTCAGACAACAGAACTAAGTCATCAGCATATAACAAACAGCTTAACTTAGTGCCATTCAGATTTACTGGGTCACAACCGTTGTTAAATAAATCCGGGATGTCATTTATGAAAATATTAAAAAGTGTAGGACTAAGGTTACATCCTTGTTTAACGCCAACTTCCGACTGAAAAAAGGGTGTGATACCTTTACTTATTTTCACAGCGGATTTAGCAGAGGAATAGATACTGAGTAAGATTCGTAAGAAATTTCTACTGCATCCATACTTGATGAGTTTGAAAAATAAACCCTCTCTCCATACACTATCGTATGCCTTCCTGAAATCGATAAAACAGGCAAAAAGAGGTTTGTTTTTTGATTTATAAAAGTCTATTATGATTTTTAATACTAACATGTGATCGGATGTTCTAAAACCTTTCCTGAAACCTATTTGACTTTTATTTATTATGTTATTTTCGTCTAGAAATGAATTGAAGCGAGTGTTCAGAATAAGAGTGAAGAATTTGCCTAAGCAACTACTAATGGATATACCCCTATAATTATCAGGATTTAACCTATCACCGGACTTATGTATAGGTACTATCAACCCCTCTGACCATGTACGGGGAAAATGCCCATGACTAAGGATTGTGTTGAACAACTTAATGAACTGAGGTGCTAAAATGCCTAAGGACGATTTAATGATTTCGTTACATATAGAATCTCTTGCGTTAGCCTTTTTGTTTTTTAGATTTTTTGAAACTTCATTTATCTCGTTTATTGAAATGGGAACGTCAAGAATCCTAACGTTATCAGAAGCCCAGATGTGATAATCCTTAACTATTTGAGCTTCGTTACTTTTACTGTGTGTTGTAAAGTTGATCTTATTCAATTCTTTAAAGTACTCGTACCACACAGAAGGAGATATGTCGTTAGAAGCGCTTGGTAATTCATTTGACTTAATAACATTAACAAGTTTCCAAAACTCCTTTGGATTGTTACTTTCTAAGTTTTGAATTTTATCTAATCATTCATTTTTAAATTGATTTTTTGAACGTTTAATTAATTGTTTGTATTTTTTCTTGGTGGAAAAAAACTTATGTCTTAAGAAGGGATCGCCTGGATATTTTGAAACTGGTATTCTTGGGTTGCAATCAATCACTGGAGATTCAAAAGACAAAGACGCGGCAGCCATTTTGGAGGACGGAAAACACTTCCCAGAGCAATGCTGGATCAGTTCCGAAGTACCGTTTTTTTGGCACGATTTAGTAAAATATGTTATATTTTTCCAAATACCCACAAACTGTTACAAAACTGGCAATTTTTTTTATGAAGAGTCGTTTCTTTCAAAAATGGGGTGTTGCAAATTTGAGAGAAAATTAAAATATTTAGACTGCGAAGCGGCACCGAAATTTCCAAGTCACACCACACTCCTCACAAAACCAATTCCAAAATGTGGCACCGAAATTTCCAAGTCACACTACAAGACCTTCACAAAGTATAGCTTGGAAACTTCCAAGTCACACTCGTCACAAAATCAATTCCAAAATGTGGCACGGAAATTTCCAAGTCACACCACAGGACCGATCGCAAAGTATGGCTTGGAAATTTCCAAGTCACACTCGTCACAAAACCAATTCTAAAGCGGCATGGAAATTTCCAAGTCACACTACAAGACCATTCCGAAACTGTGGCAGGAACATTTTCAAGTCTCAGTAAAGAGTGGTATAGTTACTTCAAGGATTTAAATAAGGTTACTTTTACAACTGAGAACTCTAGTACTGAGGCTCAGATTGTACGCGATTATCAATTCTGGGCTTCTAATCATAATGGGATTCTTGATGCACCCATTTCTGTGAAAGAAGTATGTGACTCAGCCAAAAAACTCAAAACTAAGAAAGCGAGTGCAGGTGATTCTGTGAATAATTAAATAATCAAAACCTCTGTGGATGTGTTAGCACCTTATTTTGTTAAACTCTTCAACGCAGTTTTATCGCGCGGTGTGTTTTCAAATGTATGGTCGGAAGGCTACATTGTGCCTCTTCACAAATCGGGAAGTCGCCTCGATCCTCTTAATTATAGAGGGATTTGTATTAGCAGTTGTTTAGGCAAGTTTTTTTACTCTGATTTTGATTACTCGTTTAAATGCTTTCTTGACAGAAAATCAAATTTTCAATAAATGTCAAATTGGTTTTCGCAACGGGTTCAGAACGTCGGATCATGTATTAGTTATGAAGACGTTAATCGATTTTTATAGAACTCGTCAAAACCCGTTGTTTGCGTGTTTCATAGATTTTTAGAAAGGCCTACGATAGTGTTTGGAGAGAAGGTTTGTTTTATAAACTTATTAAATATGGTTGTAGTAAAAAGTTTGTACGCATATTACTCAGTATGTATTCATCTGTTAGATCGGCGGTTAAATTGCGCCAAGGAATTACGCCCTTTTTTCAGTCCGACATCGGAGTTAAACATGGGTGTAACCTCAGTCCCACTCTATTCAATATCTTTATAAATGATATCCCGGACTATTCAACACGCCTTCCTGTGACTCGGTATTGTTGGGGGACACAAAGTTGAGTTGTTTGCTCTATGCAGATGATCTAGTGTTGTTATCTGAGTCTGAGTCCGGGCTGCAAGTTCGTATTCGTAATCTGGAGAGATATGCTAAAAAGTGGAAATTACGAGTTAATTTGTAAAGTCCAAAGTTTTAGTTTTTGGGACGAAGGCTCAGCGACGTTTGTACGTTACCTCTAAATGTTTTTTTGGCAGCGATGCGTTAGAATGAGTTGATGAAAATACATATTTGGGAATAACGTTCCATTATGGCTCAAAAGACTCTTTAAAATAAAGCATTACGCGCTTATCACGGTTTGTTTAGAAGTTTTTCTAATGTGGAAAATGTCCCGATAAAAGTACTGCTGAAATTGTTTTCAACGCTTGTAGTCCCGGTGTTGTTATATGGTTTTTGTGTTGGAGCGGGTATTCGCACCCAGACATCAAATAGGGAGGGTGAGGGAGTAGGGATGGGAGAGGGGGTAAAAATTATCACAGTTGTACATGTAGTTTTGTTTTTGTGTCAGTGTGGGTATTCGCACAGGGAGGGTGGGGGTGAAGGAATAGGGATGAGAGAGAAGGGGTAGATAGGGTAAAATTGTGTCAGTTGTTGTTTTTGTGTTTAAGTGTCGGTATAGTTTGGGTGTCAAGGGGGTGGGTGAAGGGATGGCGGGTGTGTGAAAATATCACAAATAGGATTCGGTAGGATCTGGTAATTGGTTGTAGGGATATTTGTGGGTATTAGTAATAAAAAAACAGACTAGGGTCTGATGTGTGTATCTGTGTATACATACGGATGCAAACATGTACAGTCACACTGACATGTGAATTATGTCAAGCCAGCAAAAATAAACGTAAATACCAACATATAAACACACACAGATAAAAGTGTATACCTGAACGTGAAGATTTATACATACATACATGTACATGTAAAAGTATGGATGTGTATCAACATAAATGGTGCTCGGATTGGGGTTTGATGTCTAGAGATCTAGGAGATCTTGGATAGCTTTCCCCGTATTGTGATTACGTTTTTGTGTTGGGGCGGGTATTCGCACCAAGACATCAAATGGGGAGGGTGAGGGAGTAGGGATGAGAGAGGGGGTAAAAATTATCACAGTTGTACATGTAGTTTTGTTTTTGTGTCAGTTTGGGTATTCGCACAGGAAGGGTGGGGGTGAAGGAATAGGGATGAGAGAAGGGGGTAGGGAGGGTACAATTGTGACAGTTGTTGTTTTTGTGTTCAAGTGCCGGTATTGATATCCGGACGTCAAGCAGGAAGGGTGAGGGAATGGGGTTAAGAGAGGAGGGTGGAGGGTAATATTGTTGAAGAAACCAAAGGTGGAAAACTATGTGGAAAATTGAGGCATGGTAGAAATTAAGGGATAAGTGGATTGAAAAAATGCAATAACTGATGGTGAAAGGAGTAAAATATGTTTTTGTATAAAGGAAGGAGGACTATCAAGAAGCGGAAGGACTGGATATCCCAGGACAGGGTGAACACTGGGTACACTGTGTGAATTATGAATAACATAATTGGTAGAGAAAATACACAGAGAGAGCCTGGACAAAAGGAAAAGCCATGAAAATGAGGAAATTGAAGGAGGAGAAGCAAGGAAGCAGTGAGCCCGGAGGAAAAATAAATAACTAATTAAGTTTTTGTGTTGAAGCGGGTATTCGCACCCAGACATCAAATAGGGAGGGTGAGGGAGTAGGGATGGGAGAGGGGGTAAAAATTATCACAGTTGTACATGTAGTTTTGTTTTTGTGTCAGTGTGGGTATTCGCACAGGGAGTGTGGGGGTGAAGGAATAGGGATGAGAGAGAAGGGGTAGATAGGGTAAAATTGTATCAGTTGTTGTTTTTGTGTTTAAGTGTCTGTATAGTTTGGGTGTCAAGGGGGTGGGTGAAGGGATGGGGGGGTGTGTGAAAATATCACAAATAGGATTCGGTAGGATCTGGTAAATGGTTGTAGGTTGTGCAGACAGTGAACTACCGCATTCAGCCATCTTGGAGTCTAGTTAGTAATTATTGTGTTAGCAGTTTTAGTAAGGCCGAATAGCGATGATAAAATTTACCTGTTAGCACGATGGCACAAACGCATATAAGTTTTAAACTCAAATTTTGGTTATTAAAGATGCATTTCAACTAGAAATCTCTGTTGTGCCCGCGTGCTTTGTATGAGTTTTCGATGTTCTTGTGCCGACAGTGAACTACCGCATTCAGCCATCTTGGAGTCTAGTTAATAATTATTGTGTTAGCAGTTTTAGTAAGGCCGAATAGCGATGATAACATTTACCTGTTAGCACGATGGCACAAACGCATATAAGTTTTAAACTCAAAGTTTGGTTATTAAAGATGCATTTCAACTAGAAATCTCTGTTGTGCCCGCGTGCTTTGTATGAGGTTTCGATGTTCTTGTGCCGACAGTGAACTACCGCATTCAGCCATCTTGGAGTCTAGTTAATAATTATTGTGTTAGCAGTTTTAATAAGGCCGAATAGCGATGATAAAATTTACCTGTTAGCACGATGGCACAAACGCATATAAGTTTTAAACTCAAAGTTTGGTTATTAAAGATGCATTTCAACTAGAAATCTCTTGTGGCCGCGTGCTTTTTATGGATCGGACCCGTATACTGATGGTAAACGAAGTGGAAAGCAAAAGCGACAATCGGAACGTGACATTAACGCGATCCCGTGATGTTTCTGCTCAATGTACGTTTGACATTTGTAACCTCGTTATCCAATTTAGACAATTTAGATCAAAGCGCAACCAATTTAGAGCGATTTAGAGCAAAGGACTTTTGCCGACAGAAATCAACAAAAACCAATTTAGAGCAAAGGGGGCCGCCAAACAGGCTCTGCCGTTGGCTGGCTCTATAGAATCGGATGTGTTGATCCCTCTTGAAAAAAACAATTTAGAACAAAGAGAAATGGACCCCCTCCCTTTGTCTTAGAGAAATAACCCCCTATTATTAACAAGACCAATTCCAGCCGTTGCTTTGGCAATTTTCAAACTGAAGAACGTTTAGCCTTTGCCCATGTTGAATTTCTCTGCTAGCAGTGGTCTTTCCGGCTCATATGCCTTACATAGACGCAGAGACCTCTGTTAGCAGGAAACTTTGTTGATTCGACTTTCTGCTTAATCTGGTGGCTGTTTTGGGCTACACTTCGTCATTGTGAGTAGGATCGGATGTCTTGGTTGAGTCTAAATTCCACGCTAAATTCCAATTCGATCTGTGGATTAATTAGCCGGCGGTCCTGGCTTTGATCATCCATCCCCTATGGTTGTTTCAGGTCTGGTTAGAAATTCAGTCTTCGAGATAAATTTAGTCGGCTGTTCACGTCTTCGAACTCGACAATTGCCTGAAACTTCGCAATATCTATCTGATGAATGTTTTGCCGACACAATTTATAGTACAAACATCTAGTCCAAAACATACCAGTGTTAGCTAAAAGCCATCGGCTGATACAATTGTGAAGCGGAATATTATAAAGATTATCAGTACATTACGTAGTCGACAATTTCGGGGCTGCATGGAGGTAGTCACGCTTAATACAACTGAAACATCACTCGCTAGAAACCGGACTTCTTCTTGTCCTTGTTCTTTTGTCACCCGATGACTTGGAAAGGTCGAAAGGCGAAGTGATAAGAATATGGGTGCTTTCTTGGATAAATTTTGAATTCATAGCTTGCTCCGGCGATTGTTCGTCGTTCGGCTAACACGTAGATGTGAATGGAATTGAATGTGCCGCTATCTGCGAAGTGTCAAGTTTAATCAATCGGATCACGGTTACTGTTACTTAATATGCGCTCAAAATTTAAATATTGGCACAAACCGCACTCTGCTTTTACAATTTCGTAAGCCTCTTGTTCTCCATAGAAATTTTCATAATTA
The DNA here is from genome assembly GCA_030867875.1 of Actinernus sp. WN-2022. Lineage (NCBI taxonomy): Eukaryota > Metazoa > Cnidaria > Anthozoa > Actiniaria > Actinernidae > Actinernus > Actinernus sp. WN-2022. The sequence goes on from JAOWCC010000237.1 coordinate 523,660, forward strand.
CACGCACTTTGAAGGTAAGTATGCGTAGCTTTTCAGGATGTACGTTGCATGTCCTATGATGGTGAGAAACACAGATTGCGAATTTAATACTTAAAAGAAAGCATTTCAGATACATCACGATTACTTTCACTGTATACAATATCTGTAGCGTGTGAGTTGTTTGTCATTTGTAACTCGACCGGTAACTTAAATTTCTCTCAACAGCAAACTAACAAAACCAAACTGAGTCACAACATGTTTCGAAGCCCGGTTCTATTGATATATTTCAACAATCGAAATAATTAAGAACTCAATGCGAAAAATTGCCTGCTTGTAAACCACAACGAACTGGCTTTATTCGTGCAAAAGTTAAGTACATGAATCATGAGTTGAAATGCTAGGTAGAATCTGAGTAATTTCTGACCCTAGCTAAGGTTATAACACTAAACGAAAGCTACATGTGGTAATTGTCGCTCTTAATTGAAAATAAAATTAAAACAGAACCTTCGGACTCTTGTGTTTAAGTCTATGAGTGTAGTCCACAGTTTATGCCGTCTGTCTAAATATTATTCTCTTTCAGAAATTGTTGCTGTAGAGCAGAGAAGAAAAAGGAAAATAGAATCAAGCAGTGATGAAAAGCGTCGGATTGGTCTTGTCGTGTGACTTGGAAATTTTCGTGCCACACTTTCGGATAACCTGGAAATTTCAGTGCCACACGTTCGGATTGGTCTTGTGGTGTGACTTGGAAATTTCCGTGCCACATTTTGGAATTGGTATTGTGACGAGTGTGACTTGGAAATTTCCAAGCCATACTTTGTGATAGGTGTTGTGGTGTGACTTGGGAATTTCCGTGCCACATTTTGGAATTGGTTTTGTGACGAGTGTGACTTGGAAATTTCCGTGCCACATTTTGGAATTGGTATTGTGACGAGTGTGACTTGGAAATTTCCATGCCACATTTTGGGATTGGTCTTGTGGTGTGACTTCGAAATTTCTAAGGAAGTGAAGCGAGTTCTTTCTCGAAACACTGGTCTTTGCAGATTTTACGCAAATGTTGGTATTTCTGACACAGAAATTTGTAATTTACTTGAACAAATTAATTCATTATTTCTTTTTTTTCAAACTGTGAGTAATATGTGCATTTTTGGAAATTATGTGCCGATCTATTATCTTAGAAACCCATCATTTGGTAATATTTTCTATTTATCCAATATTTATATATATTCATTTAAGAAATAGTTAGACTATTGGTCATATCAGAACATTTTACCATTTTTAGGAAGGCTAAGGGTAATTTTTAACTGTTTTTATTAAATATTTTTGTATTTTATTATATTGATTCGTGCTTGTAACTCCTGGTCGCATTTAAAAGCTTCGGCCCAGGTGTTTTTACTAATAACGGCGGCGACGCATGCAGTTTGACCACTTGGTTTATTTCGTTACCGTTAACGTAAAACTACAAAATAAGAATACATAGCATTACATTAAATTACGTTATAAATAAACTAAAAGAGAATCGAACAACTAGAATAATATTTACCAATTGTCCTCTAGGAAGCTCTATAGTTTTCGCATTCGCATCTCGCATTTAGTCAGTCGCATCCCGCATCTGTAAACACTTAAGTTACTACGCCAACTAATGTCGTATATTAATAGGCTAGGCGCAGATTAGCATATGTGAGCTAGATATTACGTAAAATGCACGAACTATGAATTAAAGTCGCATTAAGCAATAAGCGGAAATTAGAACGAACAAAAGGAAGAATACTAACTTACGTAATACGTTACACTGCACGATAGGCTAGGTTACGTAACTAACGGGTGACTAAATGATGTAATGTTTACGTAAGAACGGACAACGAAAAAAGAAAACTATGTACTATGCCATGGTGGCTAATGAACTCGGGAATGCGCAAATTAATTACGCATACATTTACAGTCTGTGCTACTATTGTATTGTATTGTTAAGCTATTGTTATGTCGATAAAATACAATACAATGCTATGCATAAATTTGTCAGAGTATTGGACAACCCTCTAATCATAACATCATTTGTGACGTGATAACGTCTCAGTCGCGGTTGATCTTTTCCATTAGGCTTTTCCCCAGAACAGGTGAGTTTACTTACTCTTACTTCTAAAGTGTATTTTCAGTTATCGTTTTGTTAATCATGTATACTTGAAGCTAAAATACGTAACGGGTTATTCCATTCATTGTCAAAGTGACTTTGTTGAAACGATATTATAGTTTAGACGCTATTCACCAAGGATTCAGGTCTGAAGGGGGCATAGTATGAGTCAAGTCCTTTCTTATATGTTTGAACGAACTAAGTAGAATACGGGAGGCAACTAATTTCCCTCTATCTGGATGCTATTGATCCTCTACAAGTTTATTGGATCAAGCACGAACATGTCGTTCTCGCAGCCTGATTTATATCCCAATGTAATGATATTAACAAAATACTAATTCTCTGTCTGGTAAATTGCCCAAAATCGTTTATATTTGGAAAGCATAGAAACTAACCATTTCTTACCATGGCTTAAGTTACAGAAACGTTTCAGTTGACCGTCTCATTCGTCTCATAAAACAGCTGATTATAATGCACCAAAATATTACGGCACTCAAGGAATGAACCAAGGACTGTATGTATGCGTAAGACATAAGAAATATTAAAGCGGTCAGTGTTTCCAGTGTAACCTACTACCTTCGCCAGAGCGTAGGCTCTGATTTGAAGTTTTTTTTTTTTTACCGGCTCGCACTTGGAGTCGATGAAGTCAGTGAAGTTAACTTGCATGAATGGAGTGAATGGTGCCCGATTTGAACAACCTTCCAGACCAGGAGTGATGGCCGTAAATAATAACTTAACTATGTCGAAGACTGGCTGGATTTCTGGCAAGGAATATATATATATGACAGATATGCTAATCTGCCAAGCAAGCTAGGTTCTCGCTATAGAGTCGTAATTAAATGGCATAGCGTATAGCTCTTCCAAAACCTGGCTTCGACGCTATTCAAATCAACATTGGACGCTTACTGAAGGAAAATTGTTGCTAAAATGTGTTGAAACGGTACAGCAATATTAACAAAATAAGATTCTCGTTAGAGCATATAACATTTGTCGCAGACCCCGCTATTCAACAGTGGGTTTCTCCCGCAATTTGAAAAGATCAAAACGAAATCACTCACTTACAACACGACATTGAATGTGGGGTGTGGGGAAACCTGTGTTTTGATAACGAGTAGAGAGTTAGGCAAATTAGCTAATTCAACTAGAGAAAATGGGAATTCATACATACACTGAAGCCCGTCATTTTATTCAAACTAACCATGTGTTGTAATTATTGCGCGGATGGCCATGGAAATTTAAAGTAACCTTTGCGGAGAAGTCTTAGCATAAATACATGTTTCACATGCACAGTACAGCCAAATACAAATTTGCCGTCAATTTAAACAACCTTTCTCATTTGCACAGTTTGACTTTTCTCTATAGTTTCATTCTCACTGCTCCTGTTGGTATATTAATGAACATACCCACTCATCCAATCAGCGCCCAGTATTGTCAGGGCAAGATTCAGGAAACGTGTGGTTTATGGTGGATGACTGGTGTTCATGCACAGGGACAATTCTCTGGACCTTAATCCCTGATTCTAATTAACAATTAGACTATATGAGCTAGACGTTTGTATCGGTTGATAGGTGACGAGGAGCGTATAGCTTCGGATCAACTGTCAGCCATAGAAAATGAGAGCGAGTAGTCTATGTTTTAGTAGAAGCCAACTAGTAGTTAATTCTTAAACTGAAACAAGAAGATTTTTGGACACCTAATGACGACTTGGCAGCCACCGTTGTGCTTTTGAAAACCGGCTTATTCGTTACTCACTATCTATCACAGAATAGATATATGAGCAGCTGGTCACCCGGTACAGCAGACCAGGCTCTACTCTGTACCACCCTCGGCGTGATGCAAATAGCTTTACCGAGTATTGCTTTGAACTGCAGCTAGACAAATGCGGAGTAAAGAAATGAGTATTTACTATGAGTTCATCGGTATACTCTACATAGAACATAAACCCAATAGGAATAATAATGACTGATGTAACATATGGAATATACATATCAAACACCAAGAGTCGGGAGTGGAGTCAGTTTGTGCAAACGTGATTATGCAAATGTTTGTCACAAAACAATCCTGTCATACGCGCTTGTAAAGAGTTGCCCATTGGCTAGTTTTAAATTTCTCTGTTATTCACTGATCAAAATTATACTAAAACAATTATTGACTATTGCTGAATATTTATCTCTACTTCGTCTCTGTAAATGTTCACCAATAGTCACTGAGACTTCAGTGAATAATGTTAAATAAAACATATGTATATATTGTTATTTCTAAACCCACTACCCTATCCTGAAACAAAAATGAAGATATTTTGTAGGTGATAGAAAAAGTTACGATGGATGACACTGTTCTTTTAATTTACTGTGATTTTCTCGAAGAGTCGAATCGGAGATCATGCTATTTGTCTAATAATTGCACTGACTAATTTACCTGCTGTACTATCATCACCGTTCATTGGAAAGGAGTGATCAGTGTCACAGTTTGCTATGATATACTTTACTAATATGTATGCATCGTTGGTTAGGTCTATCAAGATGTCGCTCGTACTTGGACTGTGCTTGCTGATGATCGTAGCTTTCGCTGAAGGGTAAGTGACGAGCTCAACATCGACTATCCAGTGAATCCAAAGTCATTTATAAAATCACCCACATAAAATACGCGCTCTGATCGGTTGAAAGCAGTGTTTATATTACTCTATAGAAACACGGCACGGCAAATTATGCCAGCATCGTGGCGTTGAATTCGATTGGAAACTCGGCGAAATAATTCCTACACTTTTCTAAAAATATTGAGTACTATTAAATTAAATAAATTCGACGAAGAACCAGCTACAGTACTGTAAGAAACCAGCCGATGTTTTATTGAATTCAAAATAATCTCAAAGTACGAATTACAATATTAATTATATGTACAAAGTTCAGTTTTTCGCAATTTGTGCGATATTAAACAGTAATTTTCGCCAAAACAGAAGACTAAGCTCAATTAAAAACTATTGTTTGGTAGATTTAAGCCGGAGAACTTTAAAAAAAATCCGTCTTAAACATTTCTAACATGATCTACTTGCACAAAATAGAAGCTGACAAATAAATGGAAATCAAAAGTAAAGCAAAATGTGGAGCACAAAAATCTGACTTAAAGTTGATCAACATACAACAGCTACAGATGGTAAAATGCCATCGAACGCCGTCCATTTCGCCTACTCTTGGTTAATCGAGGAATGTACTGTTCAGTATACTCTCTACAGGTGCTGTAGAGGATGTGAAGGGCAAGGAAATATGAACAAGCTTCAGGTTCCTGATGAAAATAACCTGCCATCCGTATGCCGCCGCATGAGGCATGACACACGGCGAATCGACGAAGAACTAGTCTAGTCCTAGGAAGACAGAATGTACAAAACAACTGATGACTAGGGTCATGGCTTCATGTTTTGTAGCTCTAGATTTCGAAGATAAATCCAAAATGTCCCCCTTTCTTGCAACACGTTTTCATCTCCCGTAAACCTTGTTTGGTACGAAAACTGCTTGATCCAAGCTGTGAAGTCCATGAGGCAAAATGAACTGTTGAACATTAAGTGCTGTCGTGTATTGTCAATCCAGTTTTAGAATTAGTCCATAGAGCTTATTTTCTTCGTCATTCTGTGTCATTTTTGGTTCGAATTAAAATATTTGTCATAGCTAGCGAACTGTTTTCAAACTCGCTGAATTGGATTGACAAAAATAACTGATTTGGTCATGTGATAAGTTCATGACGTAGCGACTGCGTGAGTTAGGAGAATCTATGCTTTGATGATCATAATCAACAAGCGATTTTCTTCGTTGTTCTTATTTTCTATGGGTTATTATATTTATAAAGGAATAACATTTTCCCCGTGTTTCTATAGTTAGATGCACTTGTGGAAGTTTGGAAGAAGCCATTTCTTCTTCTCCCAAATTCCCACTCGTGTTTCTATAACTCTATAGAAACACGTGAAATATTTTCTTTTTCTAAATATGTAACAATTATTCTACGAACTCTCATCGTATATGAGCTGATAGTCAAAGAGGCGCTGCGTGCTTTATGGACCCTTTGCACTTTACGTCATAGTCGCCATGTTGGTGTACAGTTAACAGTAGCTTCTTCGTTAGCTTCTTTTGTTCTATACACCAACATCGCCGCCATGCCCTTTGTCATTTGAATCTTTGGGGATTGAGTGTAAACCATCTATTGGCTATCAGATCTTATACGACGAGAGTGAGTGGAATAATGGTACCGGTGTTATTATATAAACTACCACCATGTATTAGCTAATTAATTTATGTATTTATGCAGCTGACACATTTTCGGTTAAGACATACAACTTCCGTCACGCGTGATTCTATGCACGAAATGAGACTATCACGTGAACTGAGATGTTTTAAACGTGCTGTAAATTGCACAACTACAATTAAATCTTGAAATCCTGCCGATACCCTTCTGAACTGCTGCATGCATGTATCATAGCAACACTGCATACATGCATGCAGTAGGCATGCAAAAATGTACACCTTGCATGCATGCAAACAGTAATTTGGCATGCAACCTGCAGGCCAGCAGGATATATGCAGACGCAGGCATGCAACATGCATGCGGTATGCCTGCAGTAGGCATGCACAATTGGTTCGTTTCAGGCACAGCATGCACCCTTCCATAAACCTCATGCATGCTGCATGCATGCACGGTGGTACTGTATTACGAGTGGCATCTCCGGGAATAATCTGACTGACATATATTCAATGCTGAAACATCCCATGCCTTTTGAAACTGAACTTGAAGAAGGCTTTCAGAAATCCCTTACATGCGTTGCCTATAAACTGAAATGAGGATTATTTTTTGGACTATCATATGGATCTCGGTTTGTTATTATCCAGCAATATGCTGATTCGCCAAGTACTGGTATGATCACAAAGAATACAAAACAATGGCGGGCGTTGATGAGAATAACACGAGCACATGATTCACCAATAATACAAACTTTTCATGTTTGTCTAGCTTTCAGATGCTTTCGAAGTATTGTCAAAAAAATAAGCGATGGAGTTCAACTCTTGTTTTGAAGGTGCCGTGACCCGATATATGCTTACTAGTTGTCTGGTCCGAAATTAGTTTATTTATTTAAATTTAATTTATTTAAACTTTTCCTCTATTTTAAGCGCCAGCCCCTGTTTTGTGTCAGGAAACGTCTACATCAAATTCACGAGCTGAATGCCAACTTTTAGTTAACTCTATTAATTACACATTGCAGAATCTGGTCCTGCATAGACATTTTGCAAATTCTTCTTAGGGAAGTACCGGAGAAATTGCCATTTTATCTTTCTCATCCCATACTTCGCTGTATTTTTGCCAATTATATATGTGCAATAATGTTGACTTTTGAGCCGGAAATGGATATTGCGCAATTGGTCATGTTTGATATTGCTGGCGATGTAAAAAAAGATGTCAAAGAATAGAAAACATAGCCTGCGAATACAGCCGCCTCACATCGGGTGGAAATAAGCCCCCCCCCCGAGAGAGACGTCTGCGAGTTGTGTGTAAAAATTCCATAATGATGACGTAAGTTCGTCGAGAATCCGGACGAACGCGTCGATTGGTTGCTGATTTCATATATCGCGGCTGTGAATTTCAAGATGGCGGATGTTGTTGTATCGCGGACACGTCTTCGTGATTGTGTCGATTCATTAGTTTCTCTCTTTAAAATATCGTCTGTCACTGATAACCAGTTTGAGGCTTTGTACTGGTTTATATCTGGAAAGGAATTTTATGTTAGTTTACCCACAGGTAGTGGAAAATCTTTAATTTTTCATGTGGTTCCTAGTCTTGTTCACATGTGGATGTTTGGCAACGAAGACAGCAATCAAAATACAGTCTCCTGGAAAAAGGTATAATCATTCAGTGTGCTTTTAAGGTTTATTCCATGTAATTAATTAGCACGTACACATTTAAAAATGAAAATGTATGTCAAAGCGAGATAGTTGATAAGGCGACTAAAGAATATCATGTAATGAATACAGCTGTATGTCAGGAAGCATTTTACAGTCTACAAAGAGGAACATATACAACATAATGCAGGCCGTTGAGCAGCAGAATGCACTGGGGCATAGGTTCTGTTGTGGTTCAATAATTATTATTGTATGATTTGATTTCTATTAAACTTTATTCAAGTGTTGGTAATAATGAACATGAAACAACACACCGGTATATATGAATCCGATACCTACCTTATATTAGTACCATACATATGTAAATCAATGACAATACTTACTCATAAATTGTCTTATTTATCGTACTTTTTTTCCTCGACTATCTTCTCTGTGGTAGTGGTCAACTCGAAAGCCACTGGCTACTTTGATTACTACGCACTTTTCCTCAAAGCTGTAAATATCTATTTATTCTCTTTCTCTCTTAAATATGTGCAAAATTAAAATGAATCTGACAACAAAATAAAAGTAAGGTAACATTGAACCACAGCATATCTGTTGTAGTTCAAATATATACATTTGTTTAAATCTATTTAAACCAGTTCATTTTTTTTTTAACATTTGAACTGGTTTATTTTTTTTCTAAAATTTTGAAACTGTTTAAGAATTTCAGCAAGGTAATTCTTTTTAAGATTCTAAAAAGGGAACTTTGATATTTAAACCAGTTTAATTATTTTTGAACTGGTTTAAATATATTTAAACCAATGTATATATTTGAACTACAACATATCCACTTGGAAGAAGTTATAGACAGCTATCTCAGAGTAGGAGACCTTCAAGGTTTTAGGAAAAACTATACCTTGAAACTTAACTTTTCCTTCCCCTCCTCCAAATGTAATGATGGTCCCTGAGCCAAAAAAGGCTCAACAATGTAAAACATGATTTAATGTGTACATACTCTTTAAATATGGCAATGATACATTTAAGTTATATATCAAAAATGTGTTCAACTGTTTGACCATGGTATCAAAACATCTAGAAGCAATGAATCTTGATTATGCTTTTGATGTGTTTCGAGACCATGGACAAACAGTCATGCAGAAGAAGTTTTTGATACGACTTCTCTAAACAATAATTATGCATTCTTAGATGTATTGTTTTCCTGGTGTTTTGCCGAACAGAATTTTTGATCAAAAACCTTGTCATTGTTAATTTGTATGGTTCATTTCAACAAGCATCCCAATACGGTTAGTGGGCAAGACAGTAGGAGTCAGGGACATTCATGAGGTCAGTGGTTCGATTTATACCTTTTCCATCGTTTCTTTCATGTAAATTCATATGTATGATGTAATCCTTGTAACTTAGTTAAAATGCAAGTGTTTGATCCTGTTTCAACTGAGATCAAAACCCTTAAGATCTTGATCTGTCATTTGATTGGACATCAAGATTCATGCACATGACAAATTCCATGTTTCCCCGGGTATCAAGGTACATGCAACTGACCAAAATAGGATGACCCAATAGCCCACTTTCGATATGTTTTACTTAATGTCATGCACAAAGTTTCAATACAGTATGAGGCTCTGAGGTAAATTCCTGTGGTGGGGTGGGGGGTATTCCCATATATGGACTATATGGGGATGATCGGTGTTTGGTATTTCGAGTTTCTGGTCTTAGACAGGGTATCCATTTTTACATCGACAGATCTTGAACAGGGTATGCTATTTATCTACTTTTGTAGTGCTTTATTTAGTCTAACGCTTGATAGACACTTTTTAGTTATGACACTCATCGTACAAGATCACAAACACTGACATCCAAGTATAGATAATATGTTATTTGTCTTTTTCAGGGATATAAAATGTTAACACTTTGTCTTGAACAGAGTATGGAAATTTGATTTTTTTTTTTCTTAAACAGGGTAAGGGTTTCAGAGCCCCAGTGGCACACCCCTACCCAACTTTGGGTAGAGTACCGGGGGGAGGGGGTAAATTATATTTATTATATTGTGTTTTCACGAATCACTGAGTATTATTCCCGGAGCCTCATTTCAAATCTTTTGTGTGTGACAATGAAGCATGTATCAAAAGTGGGCTATTGCCCTTAATAAAAATGAGCAGGAGACTTGGTACTAGTTTGTCGCGCAGGGCCTGGACAACACGTTTGGATAAATCTAGACACGACTTTTCTTCGCATCGAAACAACAAGGTGGCGAGTGAGCAATCTTCTCAATGTTTTCATATTTCTTTAGCTGAAGAGGACATTCCTCGGAACACTCCAGAGGAACTCAGCAATTTAGCGGCTTTGGCATATCTCTGTAAACTCTTGGAACACATTCAAACACTCGTCATGTTGTTTCGATGCAATGACAACAGACAGACGGACAAGTCCTGTCAACCCAACTGCGTTGCTCAGGCACCACACGACAATCTAGTACCTAGTCTCCTACTCGTTTTGGTTAAGGGCAATTGACTGCAACAGCAATGCCATGCTTTTTTTGCCATATGTCAACATGTTTCAAGATATCCTCTTAGTGTAAATATTATGTCAGAGTGTTCCACAACTTGGGTAAATGTGTTCTTTACAAAGTTCTAAAAGTATAGTTGGGTAAGACATAACAGTAGGAGTGTAGTCCCTCATTGACAATCACTGCTTTCATCACAAGCCTTTTCTGTAACTGTCTTAGCTTATAGAGAAGTGTACTTTTCTGTTCTTGTGAAACCTGTCTATATATGCATGGTGCTGATTTGGTGACAACAATTCTGCATCAGTAGGTAGGTGCATGTCTTGATTGCAGTATTCACCTTGCAATTGGCATTTACACTTTTCACTGCATACATCACAGCAGTTGTGTCCACTGGGTAAATTGGGCAGTCAAAGTGCCTGATTAGCAATTTTCTTCAACAACTATCTGTTTTCACATATTCCTTCATGTCAGTATCGGCATCATTCAAATTTAAGCCATTGAACAACAGAGCAATACTCTGCCACAGCGACCACTCTCTTGTATATAAGCTTGAATTGACTTTGAAGGGCCAAAGTGAATAATAATAATAATAGGGGTTTAATAATAAGCGAACCCCTCAGGGGGAAGCGGATTTTAAATGGAATGGCCCATTGGATCCTAGTAGTAGTAGTTTATTTAATCACGTTTCACAGAGTGAGCACTAAGCTCGTTTAAATGTGTGCGTGCTAATTAATTACATCGAATAAACCTTAAAAGCACACTGAATGCTTATACCTTTTTCCAGGAGACTGTGTTTTGATTGCTGTCTTCGTTGTCATACATCCACATGTGAACAAGACTAGGAACCACATGAAAAATTGGGGCGGCCTTCACCTCCTCGGAACCTGGAATAGTACTGGCTATCCAAACAATGCCTAACCCTGAAACAATACAAACCCTAACCCTAAAACAATGGCATTCTTTGTCAGTGCAGCCCAATGGGCCGGGGTCCAATAAAATGCAAGGTTTTGAGAGGTGAAAAATTAAAGATTTTCCACTACCTGTGGGTAAACTAACATAAAATTCCTTTCCAGATATAAACCAGTACAAATCCTCAAACTGGTTATCAGTGACAGACGATATTTTAAAGAGGAAAACTAATGAATCGACACAATCACGAAGACGTGTCCGCGATACAACAACATCCGCCATCTTGAAATTCACAGCCGCGATATATGAAATCAGCAACCAATCAACGCGTTCGTCCGGATTCTTGACGAACTTACGTCATCAGTATGGAATTTTTACACACCACTCGCAGACGTCTCTCTCGGGGGGCTTATTTCCACCCGATGTGAGGCGGCTGTATTCGCAGGCTAAGAAAACATACACATGTATGTGGTCCATTTTCTTGTATTTTGTTGTAAGTTCTTCATCAAATTAAGGAACGTTTCAGTATTCTTGTGTGATTTCTTACGGGGATTCCGTCTGGCTGGGGATTTTCTGAACTTCGACTTGTTCGATGACCCGATAACTAAATTGTGCTTGAGTCTTTCACAAAGATTGTGCAACAGGTATCTCAACAACATGATTCTACACTTTTGTAAATTATCAGTTCTGTTGATTTTTCGTTCGCACTTTCGCACGTCCGCCATTTTTCTCTTCAAGAAATACTGGTTGCGTATTTTCCAAATATGGCGAAAGCTACGATATATGGAATATGTTTGTAATACCTACATGTAGGTATTACAAATCACGCTGAAATACCACTGCTCTCAACCAATCAAATGACATAAATAACTTAGCTTAGCCTAGTCCCAGGCCATTTGTCTGGGTAATTTGTCTGATTGGGTTAATGGATCCTGTGGTTTGTACTGGTTTGCGATATCACTCCTCATCAAGATCCAGGATGCCTAGCAAAAATTACCACGCTGGGACCAGTAGTAAAACCTGGGAAAATGGAGTATCGTGTAATTCAGTGAAGTTTGACTTTATTCCCGGCCAAAAATACCTAGCATATCGCAGCCAAGCCAATCAACTGTACATCATACTCTCAGCTCAAAATTGCTGGATTCGCTGATGTTAGCCAAGAGATGGACTGAGAGCAGCAAGAGCCATATTCAGGTTACTACCGAAAATGGGCTTCCTCCACACCAGGAGTTCTAATATTCCGAACATCGTACGACTATATCCACAGCTAACATACATCTTTGGAAGCTACAACATTCGAAAATGAACATCCACTTAACCCCAATAACTCATTCCTGCACATGGGTGCATCTACGAGTTAAACATTTATTGTATCCACGATAACTTAATTATGCCTGTTTTACGTTGAAGCCAGAACAATGAATGGCAAGTAATACACTGGGTTTTCTTTCTAGTTTCATCCTTCCTGATTGTTTCTGAACGGAAAACAGGCGAGAAAACTAGCAAAGAACCTGATAATATCAGAAGACCATGCCAACGAAGAGAGCTTCAAAAACTACGAAAGCAGAAGTTTAAAACATCAATATTGGACAAAATTGGTTGACACATCTAATTCCAACTTAAAATGGAAGAAACTCACCTTTTAATCCCTATACCTTCCCCGACTCAATATAATATTGATGGTTTTGTTATGCACAGTGAACCGAACGAAAATTGTGCTTTTTCAACATTGAATCGGGAGGGGGAAGAGAGGAGTGTGTAGAAAGTTGTCAAAAATTGACCAAAATGGTAAATGTGTCATCAATTTTGTCCAAGAGTGATTGTTCTAACAGTTCCTTGGTCGTTTCTGGTGGATTTCACAAAGAAAATATATATCCTCCTTCAAATCACAGAATGAGTATGCGGTGTCAACGTTGCATGCAGTTGTCGTAGAAAATATTCGACAATCCTCAACTCACGTGTCCAACTCGGCTGCCTCATGATGCAGGCATTTTTATTATGCCTCGCAATGTGCAGATTAACTTCTCCAGTGCTGCATAGAAATTGTAAAATTAAAAGATAGCACTTTGTTTCCAGTAACAACTCGTGACAGTCTAGTGAGACCGATAAACTTGAGGCCGACGGGAGACCTACGATTTTACGTCCTTATCCGAGAAGACGTGAAGGTCTAACCATTTGCAGTTGTTTTACAAAGGCAGCTGTCCTGCACCTGCTACTCAGTTATTTTAAGACCCTGGGTGTTGCTCCGGCCGGGATTTGAACCCGCGACCTCCCACGTAGCTTGCTTTCAGGCGGTAGATGTTTTTTTTCGCGCAGCAAACGGATCATCGAAGCGGCCGCCATATTGGCCGAGCGTGATTGAGACCTGGGATCGAATGACAAATGGAGGGGGAAGGGGGTGGGGGAGGGGGTGGGGGAAGGGGAGAAGAAGCAGAAAGGAAAGACCGCCTGCCCGAAAACCCGTGGTTTCTAAATATCGGCCCACCACGCACATGACTTCCGTTAACTTGTAACGCATTCTTAACTGATCAATAAGAGTGGATGTGTGACAGCCTGCCAAGTTTTTGATTTGGTTTGATTGAAATAAAGCGTGCAATTCAAAACGAACTTCGCTCGCTGTCAAATGAAATGCAAAATGTAGGTACAGAATTGGTTCTCATATACGGAAATTTCAATAAAACCAGCTATTTTTGTTCAAAGTTCTCCATGGAAAGAATAGCGACAGTACCACTTTAGAATATATCAGACAGTTCGGTTTTAGCTTGTTGGTTCTGGCGCCCCATCAGTCTCTCAAAGAGTTTGCAAATCCTCCGAAATATATACCAACATTACAAACTGCTTCAAAAAGCCATAGATAGAGAGCAGTCCAACACCGCAGCAGCACAGTCTGGCGAACCAGAAGAGGTGCGATACAAGCGGCTGCTCGTGACGCAGGCTACTGCTTCCTTCCTTAAAATAATCAACATTCAGAGACAAAATACAGGATCGAAAAAATCTCTAAACTTCAAAGAAAACTCCGATGGAGACAATGTTTTGTCAGAACTCGACATTGAAGAACTCGTGGACAAACAAACTACGAGTGCAAAGTACACAGGTAAAGGATGTAATCGTCAACCCTAACGAGAGAGTAGAAACGAGAAGCTATTTCTCTGAGGAGTCGAAGTCATCTTAGTGAATGTTTGCCGAAAGAAATGGACGACCGTTGCATAAATGTATTGAGGCGGATTTCTGATTATTTCCTCTACTGTACATCGCTACCGCGTTCGCTGTTTGATTAGCCAATCAAAGCGCGCGAAAAGCACTATTGCACTTGTGTGGTATATACTAAAAAAAATGTCTTGCATTGTCTGAGAACCTTCTTTGAGGTAGAATATCGAGAAATAAACTATTTCTAGCCAAACTTGGCAGGAACGTTTATTGTTTGAATCTGCATTCCGTGTGTTATGTTTGAAGTCCATCGCTGCTTAATGACGTGAGAGTGACGTCATGAAGATAAAACCATTTTTTGCAGCATTGAAATATAAATGACAGTAGATTGCAACAATGTTTGTGTTAAAAGCCGTAAAAATGATTTATAAAAATAACCCAAAGAAAACGCGCGCTCTGATTGGTTGAAAGCCGTGTTTGCATGAGGCTATGTAAACATGGACAAAAAAATGCAAAAAATGGCGAAAATAACTGAAAATTACCCTAACTTAAAAACACATGAAACTAGTTTTCTAAAGGAAGGTTGTTCCGAAGATCCTATGGAGACAAATTAAAGAGCTAAACTGGACAGCATTTCACAAGATTGAGCCAGTCGGAGCTCAACTCAAGCAAACTATATATATGAAATATGCAAGAAAATACACTATTTCAGTTAACGTTTAAGTATAAATATTTAGTTCAGATTCTTTAGAACACAATTGTTATAAACTACATCTACTAGAACCATTCAGAAAATGTACACAGTGCCAATAATCAAGTACACAAAGTCAGAGCGGGAAGGTCATTTTTTGTTTAATCAATTTTTTTTTCAGATGCCGGAGACAAAATATACAGAAACTGCAGCTATCATGTGTCATATAAAAACAATATTAGCCGTTTTGGTTCGATTCGGTCTATAAAATCTTTTTCTCATTCAGATTCAGACTAATTTAGTTTGCACTATTTTTCCTTAAATTTTTTTTTTTTTTACAAATATGTAGGAAAAAGGAATGATAATATAAGCTATTAAATTTAATGAGCTAGGTTAGATGTGCGTAGTGGTCAAAGTAGCCGCTAGGCTTTCGAGTTGATCACTACCATAGCTACAATAGTCGAGAGGAAAAAAGAAGAATTATATAAATAGGAAAAAGTGCAGAGGAGAAATTGAGGAAAAAGATTCCAGAGGAATTATATATTCTAATACTAATTCTAATACTAAGTACTATAGCAATACTAATACTGTAAATAATACGAGCAGAGGAAAAGGGTGCTAATAATACGAAAGGAAATATTGCTATAATTAGTTTACATATAAATATAATAATAATTTTAATGTTAAAGGGATACCCGAGTGAAAAACACATTTGGGCTGAAAAGCATCTTTCAGATGTACTTTGTTGAGAACGAGCCCCTCAAAGTTGGCCCCGCGAAGACCTGGGCGCCGCCATTTTGTTCACATTAATTCCTGTGACGTTTTTTACGTCACTTCGTCCCACCGGAATCTTGCGGCTAACTTGTAGGGACTTGTTTTCTTTGTAGAATTTTCACACGCTCCAAATTAGAGTAGATTTTAATCGATATGGCAGAGCCATTTCGTACTAGAACAAAAATATGATGAAGACGATATTGTGAGCGGAGAAGTTCAGAAGAGTGGGAGGACGAGGAAAAGCGTGTGGAAGGCGAGAATATCAGACGGACAACAAAAGGCGACTACCGAGCTAGTGCAAAACTGGTGTTGTGCTATGATGTAAAGATTCGCTGTGTGTTTCTGTATGGAACTTGTCAGCCTTAAACGCAAGACTAAGGTAGATTATGACAATATTGGCATTGCTTTCGAAACTTATGTATTATTGGAGCTATATAATTTGCGAGTTATCCGGTTCGATCTGTACTGACTGCATGGCTTTGTGCAACTGAAACGAAACACGTGAAAAGTTAAAACCTCCCTGTAAAAACCGATCATAACTAGCCCAACCACAGGAAACCCAAGCTCTGTTTGTGTTTTAAATTATAAGGGTTTGTATGAGATTTTTAACGAGTATTTGGTTGTATCCGTTAGGCCAGAAATACTGAAAAAAATCAATGAAAACTCCTGAAGTCTTTATCTGTTCTTCATTGGGCTCTGTATGCAATTTCAGCGAATTCTGTTGAAATCTTACCCCTCGACCTCCAACTAAGAAAGAAGGCAAGGACGGACGCAACCGCCATATCTCGATGCCAATCACTCGAACATCACGCTCGAATTTTCATCCAAAATCAATGCCAACCGCAACTGACCTCAAATAATAGCACAACAGTATATATTCCAAGAGCCTCGTGCCATTTAATTGAAATAATCCCCATTTCTAGAGCATAAATCGAACCTAATTTCAAACAAATCCGCCCTTTGGGATTCCTTACTGGGCTAGCTGCCAAAAGTTCACGGGCTCAGAACGTAATATATCTTATTTGAACACACCTCCACGTATGGTACAGTGGTTTAGAGCGCGCGCTTTTGATCCAACGACCGGAGTTCGAGTCTACACCAGGCACTAAAAACATTTTTTGTTACTTCTTTTTCTCCTTTCTCAGTTTTATTTAATCTGTTCCTCTATTTTAAACAATTAGAGCCGCCTTCTACATGAAAAACATTGTTGTCTAATGGTTCTCAAGCCCCAACCAGGGTCCAGGAGCCCATTGCCTCAACTATTAAAAACCCATGATACTGTGAAGTTACTTTTCTGGTTACTTTATAAACATGTTGTCGACGTTCAAGAGATTATAAGAGCTAGAAGGAAAGCTTGCTGCGTAGAAGAGAAAAGCTGGGATATCTGTTTCCTTTTATTCTTCGATTCGAGCCTGGTAATTAAGTTTATAAGCAAATTAATGTACCAGTTAATTTTAACGGGCTTTCTGTTGATTAAAATCCGGGTTCGAATGATCGCATGTAAATACCGTACCTTAATTTATTAAAACTGTTGTGTTCGATATTTTCACAAGATTTTATGTAATTACGAGGTAACGAGGGAATTTGTTATGATATCTTACTCATCATCGTACTACTGACAATCGAGGTCATGAGCGTGCACGGTTAAATGGCACGAGGCTCTTGGAATAGATACTGTTGTGCTATTATTTGAGGTCTAGTTGCGGTTGGCATTGATTTTGGATGAAAATTCGAGCGTGATACAGTCAATCACAATATTTTATTAGGAAAATTGAACAATTATGGAATAAGAGTAAATGCCCTAAACTGGTTTAAAAGTTATTTAACAAATCGTAAACAATTTGTTGCCATTGGTAATGTCCATTCTAACCATACCAATATTTATTGTGGCATTCATTAAGGATCAACACTTGTCCCTCTAATGTTTCTTATTTATATTAATGACATAAATAATAGTAGTAACCTTTTATCAATAAGACCGTTTGCAGACGACACTAACATCTTTTTTTTTAGACAATAATCTTAATAATCTTCAAGTACTAGTAAATAAAGAGCTCTCCAAATTAGCAGAATGGCTTAAAGCCAACAAATTATCATTTAATATCTCCAAATCAAAATATATGTTAATTTGTTCTTCTCTTAAACTAAAAACTACATGTAATTTAAATATCCAATTAGGTGACATTGTATTAAAACAAACTGAATATGTAAAATATTTAGGTGGATGCATAGATCAAAACTTAACATGGAAGCCTCACATAAGCTATATATATATATCTAAGAACATATCCAAATAAATTGGTATTATATCCAAACTACGACACTATGTTGACTTAGGCACCTTGATGCAAGTCTATTATTCTCTTGTTTATCCATACTTACAATATGGTGTTAGCACTTGGGGAAATACCTACAAGACACATCTATCTCGATTAAACACGTTAAACAACAAAGTTATCAAAATAATGACATTTTCAGATTTCCAATCCCATGCCCAAGTACCTTGGCATTCTACAAATATCAGAAATTAATTAATACCTACATATTGCTCTATTTATGCATGCTTATATTAATCAGTTACCTCAAGCCTTTCAAAATTATAAAAAACCAGCCTCCAACATACACAACTATAATACTAGACATGCTTCAAATAACCTCTTTGTCTTACCAGCCTCAACAAATTATGGACAATTTTCTATTAAATCAACTGGTATTAAACTCTGGAATAATTTACCAACTAGAACAAGAGATCTCAAACGTTAAAATTTAAAAGTCTCATAAAAAATACCTGTTTAATGGCCTACGTGTAAATTTTCATCTCCTTTCACTTCACTTTACTTGTGATGAAATTATGATTAATCAGATGATACAGCTTAATGTACATTTCTTAGTTGTTATTGTATGTTTTTTACCATACATTAACAGTCTTTAACTTCTTTTCAATTTTTTTAAAATTATTATTTACTATATGACTATGATTACTTGGATTTATAGGCAAAGGCAGATCACACTATACATATTTATTTCACTTAATGGGGAGTTGACTTAGAAAACATTTAGTTCCTTCAACTTCCCTGCACCCTTTCCTATTATATATTTTCTTCTTTCCCCCTCCCCCCCCCCCCCCCCCCCCATATCTATTATCATAATTATTAAGTGTATGTCTGTAAACTACCCAAATGTAAAGCAATGAGTGAAAATAAAGAATAATACCTGTGATGTTTGAGCGATTGGCATTGAAAAATGGCGGTTGCGTCCGTCCTTGCCTTCTTTCTTAGTTGGAGAGGTCGAGGGGTAAGATTTCAACATAATTCGCTGACATTGCATACAGAGCCCAATGAAGAACAGATAAAGACTTCAGGGGAGTTTTCATTGATTTTATTTCAGTAGTTCTGGCCTAACGGATACAACCAAAGATTGGTTAAAAATCTCATACAAACCCTTATAATTTAAAACACAAACAGAGCTTGGGTTTCCTGTGGCCCAACATAGCAGAATATATGCAGTGACACAAGAACGAGACACTCGGAGCAATTTTATTGCAAAAAATATTCCATTCCCTTATTAAATTGTGTGAAAGCATAATGGCGCGATCAAGCCCACTAGGCGCGCACCCGCTGTTTCACAACACATCAGTTAGGTAAACGAAATTAAAATTATGTGGCTTGCTACACCCTGATTATCTCTCTGGGTCAAATTAAACAAGTTTCGATTACTATGCCGATATCAATATTGCAATAATCTACCTTTAGTCTTGTGTTTAAGGCTGACAAGTTCCATACAAAAACACACACAGCGAATCTTTATACCACTAGCTCGGTTGTCGCCTTTTGTTGTTCGTTGATTTCTCGCCTTCCACATGCTTTTCTACGTCCTCCCAGTCTTCTGAACTTCTCTCACAATATCGTCTTCATCATATTTTTGTTCTAGTACGAAATTGCTCTGCCATATCGATGAAAATCTACTCTAATTCCGAGCGTGTGAAAATTCTACAAAGAAAACAAGTCGCTACAAGTTAGCCGCAAGATTCCGGTGGGCCGACAAAGTGACGTAAAAAACGTCACAGGAATTAATGTGAAGAAAATGGCGGCGCCCAGGTCTTTGCGGGGTCAACTTTGAGGGGCTCGTTCTCAACTCTGAAAACGTTTTATCAAATTTTTATTCATTTTCTGAACAAAGTACATCTGAAAGATGCTTTTGAGCCCAAATGTGTTTTTCACTCGGGTATCCCTTTAATGTTTCTCAAGTTTCATAATTTCATGAATAAAATGATCTAATGCTAATGTTGATACTTATGTTAATTATAATACTAATACTAATTCTAGTACTATTACTAAGTACTATAACAATACTAACACTGTAAATAAGAGTGGGATACTAGCAAGAAAATGTGACCGAAAAGAAATATACCAGCGAGAAGCTACAGAACTAAGAAGCTCTAATCTCGCACGGCTGCCTAGAAGCGCGTAGACATCGAAAGTACCCTTTTTGGATTCAAAAATTCCATTGAATGATACACACACAGCCATCTCCACATCAAAGTAATCTAGATAAGTTCTAATCCGGGAAATAAAGATCTGAAACAACACAGAAAGGAACTAGCGTGTGTGAGCACAAACCTGCTAATCGAAGTTGTCAATTGCAAGCCATCAACTTCAAGTACTGGCTCCAAATACCCAGTAAGAGATTCCTCAGTTCCAGAATATCATGGCCAAAACAGTAACACTTTTTCCAGGAAGAACAAATTATATTTTCTGTAATGCTTTTCGGCTGTCCAGTTCGTATTTGAATTCTCAGCTGCTTTGTTTAAAGTGCTTTTCGTGTCGATGTTCGTAATTGAGGACGATTTTCGTTGCATGTCTAGCCCGATATGGATCAATACTTTGATATTTACCTATTATTTAGCATTTTTGTCTTTTAAAAAGTTAGTTTTTTTATGCATAAAATCACATAAGTACTTTCTCTCGCCTCTTGTTCCATGCCGATTCGCAAGCCAACTTACAAGCGAATATGATTGACATTTTACAATGTATGGAGAATTTCGCGTTTCACATTTACGAAAATACAACTTGAGAATTCTCCCAAACTTCCCCTCGTGTTTGCATCAGGCTATGTAAACACGGTAGACATTTTCTATTTCCTCAATATTTTGCAGCAGTGAATCAAAAGGACAGTAAAGTACCAATCAAAGTAGTTTCACAATGTTACGATTTAAGAGAGTTTAAGGAAAATTTTCAGCAAGGATATCTGCAGTATTTGGGGCTTGTTTTAACGGATCACCAACGTTTCACCAACTGTTCACTAATCGGTTAGCTTAGTGGTCAGCGTTGGAGATGGCGGGTGTATATTTCGCTCCTGCTAAATCCTAAACTAAATTGTGTTAGTAGCTTTGCTTTATGTCTTTATGTGATAATTTTAACTATGGGAGAATCCCATTTGACGAGAGAGGTTTTAAAAGAAATCCTGGATACGAAACTCCAGCCATTTACATCAAAACTTGAGGAGTTGAGCGACTCCATTGAAGGTATTCATGACGCCATGAACTTCATAAATAAGGAATTCGAAGACTTCAAAGGGAAGCTTGAGAAGTTGGATCGTGAAAAGCATGAAATTATTACAGAGAACAAGCAACTAAAATCTGAAGTCCTACGTCTCTCTAATATAGTTGGCCAGCAGAGTGTTACGTTAAATGATATCGAACAATACCAACGACGAGAATGCTTGGAGATTCGAGGGATCCCAGAAAGCCCACACCGTGACGAGAGTACCTTGGATATCACTATTAAAGTTGGCCTATTGATGGGTATAGAAATAAAAGAGGAAGATATATCCATTAGTCATCGCCTCCCTAAACCTACGAGCTCCCGACAGCCGCCAGCGATTATCATGAAATTCGTTAGAAGAGAAAAGCGAGAAGAATTTTACCGTGCTCGCGGTAATTTGAAGTCTAAAACCACCGAGGACCTTGGCCTAACCCGTGTTAATCACAGCAATATATTTATCAATGAAAATCTCACAAGAAGGAATAGGGAATTATTTAACAAATGTCTACTAGCGAAGACCGATCTTGGTTATAGGTTTATATGGACCAATTCTGGCAAAATCTTTATGAGAATGAATAAGGATACTGCTGCTAAATTAATTGCTTCCCTTCAAGAGCTACAGGAGCTTAAATGAGGTAATTCACCATGGCCAGTGACTGTTAGAATAAGTTCTGACTATAAATGAGTATATGCCCTGGTTGCAGTAAGCTCGTTCGTGAAAATTGTTATGCCATTGAATGCGACAACTGTTATCATTGGTTTCACCGAAAATGTAGTGGCTTAACAATCAAAGAGTATAAATCATTCTGTAATACGGAAGACCTTTGGCTCTACTTAAATTGTAGAAATGATATATTTCCTTATAATACTTTAAGCCTTAGTGAGCTGATTGAACTTTCTTTTAATTCTAATACCTCTTGTTTGTGCTCCAAAAAAATTGCAGATATAGCTCAGAGTCTCTTAGCTAGTTTTGATTTATTATCTCCTATTAGATCTATTTCGAACTCATCAGATTTAGATGCTGATAACCAAGTTCCCCAATATACAAACTTTGCCTACTATTCATCGCATGAGTTTCATGATAACTTAGAAATCGGAAGTTGTGCTAGAACCTCTTTTTCTGTAATTCATTGTAATATTCGCAGCTTACAAGCTAACTTTGACAATCTTACAAATATGCTTGCTGATTTGAACTTTGATTTCTCTGTTATTGGGTTATCTGAAATCAAATTTCAAAAAGGTAAGGAGATTAGAACTAATATTAGTTTGCCAGGTTATTCTTTTATTTCACAACCAAGTAACTCTTGTTCTGGTGGCGTGGGAATGTATATCAGAAATAAACTTAATTTCTTTCTAAGAGATGACTTAAGCACATGCACAGATGACTATGAGTGTATCTGGATTGAAATTGACATTCCAAAAGAAAAAAATATTTTGAGCTCAGTCTTTTATAGACATCCAAATAGCTCTTTAGATTCATTCTTGCAGGACCTCTATAAAATGCTTGAGAGTGTTAGCAAGCAAAATAAATTATGTGTTATAATGGGGGATTTTAACATTAACCTTATAAATTATGAATCACATCACACAACTGAAGAGTATGTTAACACTCTTAACTCATATTCATTTCAGTCACTAATTGTTAAAATCCCCCATTATAACACATTTATTTTGCTTGCTAACACTATCTATTAAAGTAGCTGAATGGTAGGTTATCCTTGATAACCTACCATTCAGCTACTTTAATAGATAATATTTTTTTTAACTCATTGGAATACTACACGCTAAGTGGTAATATTATATCTGATCTTTCTGAACATCTACCCAATTTTGCTATAATTAATAAAATATGTCCTGTTAACAATAAAAATAAAATATATAAAAGAGATTTCTCTAAATTAAATGAATCTGAATTAATTGATGACTTCAAAAAAAAAAATTTTGTGGAGGTTTTTCCCTCTCATACATGCAAACCTGATGAGCTGTTTGATATATTCTACTCAAAGATCAGTGAAATTGTAGATAAGCATGTTCCGTTAAAAAAAATATCTCGTTGAGAAACTAAATTATCCCAAAAACCTTGGATAACCCCAGCAATACATAATTCAATTGATATAAAGAATAAATTGTATAAAAAATACATTAAAACTAAAAGTCTCTATTATTTTTCTAAATATAAAATTTATAGAAATAAATTAAAATATCTTATTAATCTTAGCAAGAAGAACTATTATAATGACTACTTCAATAAGTATACTAATGACACTAAATATATTTGGAAAGGTATCAAACAGATTATATCTATTAAAGATAAGGCAATAAACATACCCTCTAAAATCACACTGGAAAATAATACTGTCCTCTCTGATCCTATGGCCATTGCAAATTCTTTTAACAATTATTTTTCTAATATAGGCAAGCATTTATCTGACTCTATAAAACCTAATAACATTTCACCTCTTGATTACTTGAAATCTCCAACACCAAATAGTTATTTTTCTTTTTCCTTGCACTTCTACTGAAATTGAAGTAGAGATCGATCACCTCTCTAGTAATAAAGCAGTTGGGCCTTCTAGTATACCTATTTCAATTATTAAAATCTTGAAACCTCTTATATCTAAACCACTTGAACTAATTTTTAATTGTTCTTTTAACTCAGGAGTGGTACCGGATTGCTTCAAAATTGCACGTATAATCCCAGTATTTAAAAAAGGTGTTAAAATCTTAATGAACAATTACCGTCCAATTTCTCTGCTTTCAATATTTAATAAATTACTCGAAAAATTAATGTATAAACGCTGATTTGCATATCTAGAAAAATACAACTATATTTCAAATTCTCAGTTTGGCTTTCGTCCTAAGCATTCAACAATTCATGCTATCTTAATGATAATCGATAAAATTCAACATGCTATCGAGCAGACTAATTTTGCATGTGGAGTTTTTCTAGATTTTAGAAAAGATTTCGACACTGTTAATCATCAAATTCTTATTCAAAAACTTAATTATTATTATTAATGTGGTTTAGTTCTTACCTGTCTAATAGAAAACAATTTGTATCGATTGGTAATTCCACCTCTGAGCTCAGAGCTATAACCTTTGGTGTCCCACAAGGCTCAGTACTTGGCCCTTTGTTATTCCTAATTAATATTAATGACTTTCCCAAATGTTCCACCCTATTTGATTTTCATTTATTTGCTGATGATTCAAATTTGTTTGCCATGGATAAAAGCTTAAGTAAACTTGAATGTTCTGTAAATAATGAGTTAATTAATATTCAGGTTTGGCTTAATACTAATAAACTCTCATTAAATATCGGCAAATCTAATTTCATTATCTTTCATCCATCACAAAAAAAAAACATTTCCAATTAGGCTCCTGATAAATGATCAAATATTACCCTATAAACCCTATATTAAATATCTAGGAGTCTTAATTATGCCAACTTAAATTGGAAGCATCATGTGCATGAAATATCAAAAAGGTATCTAAAGATAATGGAATACTTTCAAAGATCAGACATTATGTCAATACCAACATATTAGTAAAGATTTACTATTCAATAATATTTCCTCATCTTACATATGCTCTCTTGTCATGGGGCAACACATATCTTACTACACTTAATAATCTTGTAATCATGCAAAAGAAAGCCTTACGTATCATCACATTTTCTAACTTTGATGCCCACACTGATCCTCTATTTAATAAACTTAAGATTATAAAACTTCTTGACTTGATTTATTTACAATCTGCGATATTCATGTTTGATTATCATCATAACAATCTTCCTCAATCAATCAATAACTTTTTTACTTTAATTTCTGAAATTCACCATCATAACACCAGATTAGCATCTAAGGCTGCCTACTATGTTCCACAAGTTCGAACAAATTATGGTAAATTTAGTTTACGATATAAAAGCGTCATCATTTGGAATGATATTAGTGAAAATCTTAGAAATCTCACCTCCAAAAAAGACTTTCAAAATGAAATTAAACAAAAACTTACTTCAAAATATTGATTTCTATTTTTATTTAAAAAAAAATCTTTTTTTCTACATTTAGCCTCTAAGACTCGTCTCTTACACCGATTATTCTGTATATTGTACTTGTAATGTATGCATCATGTAGTGCTCTGTGTATGTGTTCTTGACCCAATTCAACAATTTTAACCTATACATTCCTGGGATGCCTGACTCTATTAGTTTATGTTACTATTTCAGGTGTCCCATTACTCTTGCTATTTAATTTTCTATATATTCACATGTAAATCATTACTATAAGAGTACGAATAAAGTTGTTGTCGGTTCACCAACGGTTCACTAATCGGTTCACCAACGGTTCACCAACGGGTCACCATTTTGTTACGCCAGAATGATGTCATAACTTCCTGTGATCTCCAAACGGATAGCGTCATTGGAAAGAGCAGCCAAAGCAGTTTTAAAAATGTCATGATTTCCCATAGGTTTAAGGAAAATTCTGAAAGGTGACAACGGCCACCCTTTTGAACCATTTTTCAACTTTTTACTAAAGTCTGTGGTAAGTCTTGACATTTTGAAACTACTTTGGCTGCTCTTTCAAGTGGTTTGGTAATCAGAGGAAGTTAGACGGCCTTCTGACGTCACAAAATCGTGACCCGTGTGGTGAACCATTAAAACAAGCCCCATACTGCAGAAATCGTTGTTATGTTTCGGAATTTTGCAGAAATCGTCTCTTTACAGCATTTCCGTGCCTTTAAAATGTCTCCGTGCTTTACTGTCCTTTTCATTGACTATTGCAAAATATATAATTTTACGGCTTTTAAAAAGAAATATTTTTCCACTCTACTCTGATTTACATTACATACTGCAAATGGTTTTATCGTCATGACGTCATTGTGACGTCATTAAGCACTCGAGTATATTAAGGCCTGGGTCAAGGACGATCACACTCCTAATAAGTATAGAGGTGTCTACTTTAGTTTGGTTTTACTCGAAAATCTTGATTTCACGATATATCATGTATAACACCATCCTTCAATCATTTGTAGGTACGAAAAAGGCTACTGCGGAATATCGTTGCCTCAGAACGTTTCGCCCAGATGCCAGAAACACCGCGAAGCATCCCTAGACAAACAGAAGAGCACTTATTACCTGAATCCTCCTAAACCTGGAATGCCTTGGGCCCGCCTCAACACGACACTCAAACACTATGCTGCTTTCCTAGAAACGCACCCTTTTCTAGGAATCCATGCAAAGATGTACGTTAATGCGGGTAAAGTTATAAAGAAAACAGAGGCAGCGTATAAACATCTCACTCATTCCAGACCAGAAAAGATGAGCTATCTTGAGTATGCAGAAATGTACACCTTCTTCAGGGGGACTTTGGAACAGTACCTGGGGGTCAGTGTCTATTTTGTTTTTTACTTTAGACCATATATACACCATTTGATATACACGAGAGATAGAGAGAACAGTGGTTACAGCCTAAACAATATTTGACGATATTTTATATAGTACGCTTGGAGGCCGATATTTTATATAGTACGCTTGTCCGGTTGGAGACCAATATTCGAGGACCTCGTACATTGGTCATTTTTTTTATTTACGTGAATATTCACTGATTTATCTGATTATTTCTGCAATTATTCATTTTAAGCAAGGCGTAAATGCAATTTTTTCTTTTTATATTGACAATAAAATTCACCTTTAATCACTGCACGAGCAAATAATAATTAAGGTACGACTTTAATTCTTTCTATAAGCCTTCAACTTTGAATCCACAGTGCCAAAAAAGATAAAGAATTCCCCGGAAAAAAAAGGAAAACTAAAGACGTTAAAATCGTGGTAAAAAAAATTGAAAACATCGAAATAGTAATAGAAGTAGCATCATCGTCAACATTAGCACTAGCAACAGTATATTAGTAGGGTCCTTACTAAGCACCGACGACGGAAACGACGACAAATGGGACAGCGCGAAGATCGGGCCGAGACCATCGCCTGTGGAGCGAAACAATATATTTAAGCCACCCGCGACGTGACTGTAGACGTAAACAAAAAATATATGTGCTAAAACTTTGTAACTAGTTATCATGGTTTCTTTTCATGAACTACAATATCTTTTGTTTTTAAGCTACGCCGCTGGCAATTTGAACGACGAAGCGCTGTTGCTAATTATATGAGGAGTATATTCCGAAAAATTCTGATTTTGGGTATGATAATTTCGAGGTTTTCACTTGAAGACATGAATGATGCAAAGTGCCTGGCAGAGTTTAGATTTAGAAAGCATGACCTTCCACTTCTCGCTGAGGTTCTCCAAATTTCAGACAGGTTTAACTGCTACAAAAGAACCATTTCAAGTGGAATGGAAGTCCTTTTTATCCTTTTGTGAAGATTGTCGTACCCTTGCAGATACGGTGATATCCTTTATCGGTTAATTCGGAATGCCAGTATCCATTCTCAGCATGGTTAGCAACCAAGTACTCGACTACATCTATGCTGTACACAGCTACAGAGTTACTCAATGGAATTAAGATATTCTTGATCCACAAGCACTTCAAATTTAGTAGTGATGCAATTGCTGTCCGGGATGCTGCTCTGGGTAATTGTTTTGGATTCATTGATGGAGTGTTAGTCCAATATGCAGGCCTGATGAACATCAGAAGGCAGTATACAATTGCCACAAATGCGTGCATGTGCTAAAACGTTTAGTACGTCGCCCTATCCAATAGGACATATGGCTGGCCGTGTAGGTAGCAAACTATTTCATAATTGACTTACAATTTGCTGTAATTTTTAAACATAATGATGTACACCCCAAAGCAAGTTATGCATTGTAATTTATGATATATAATTTTGTATTGTTCTAAAATTTAGAGGGAAGGAGACATGATGCAGGTGTACTTGCAGATTCTGGTATTCTTAACCAACTTCAGAGGTTTGCAGACTCACCTTTGGGGGATCATTATTGCATTTATGGTGACCCAACATACCCACTAAGGGTACACCTTCAAGCTCCCTTAGAGAATGGAGTCCTAACCCCACAGATGAGGGATGTCAGCAAATCAATGAGTACTGTTAGAGAATCTATAGAGTGGCTATTTAAATGACATTATTAATTACTTCAAGTTCATGGACTTAAAAAAAAAACATTACAAAATATCAGCCTTAGTAAAGTAGGTATATAGAATGTATGAAGTCAGTACTCTCCTTAGAAATGCTCTTACATGCCTATGTGGGAATCAAACATCTCGCTTTTTCTTCAGTTGGACCCTCCATCCATAGAAGAGTACTTTGCTTGAATATGTAAAGAAACTTTTCAGTTTTTAGGGTTTTTATATCTTCCCACATGCCTTATCAAACAAAATAAAACTACCCAAGGGGTACTCCCATATATAAGCTATATTGATAGGTATGTGCCACAGGATAGGGTGTGGACATTTGTAATGTCATCCTTAAAATATGGTATCTTTATTCACTTCTTTATATTACATAATTTGCAGTTGCAACTGTTCGCCTCATTGTGAGAAATCGATCCCACGCGTGCGCACTAGGCATCAAAGTAAATAGACA
Source organism: Actinernus sp. WN-2022 (assembly GCA_030867875.1). NCBI lineage: Eukaryota > Metazoa > Cnidaria > Anthozoa > Actiniaria > Actinernidae > Actinernus > Actinernus sp. WN-2022. The sequence continues at coordinate 552,768 of JAOWCC010000237.1, forward strand.
TTGTATTGCTCAGAATTTTACAGTACGTTGTATGGAAGTTTTTGTTTGGAGTCCAATTGTGAAACAGAATTACGAAAAACCTTCAAATGTTACGTTTGCATCGTATTTTCTGCATGTTCTTGACTGTAAAATTGCATGTAATCGAGTTGAAACGAATAAGTCTGGCTTTCTAAGCTTACTCGAATTAATGCACTAACGGTGTGTTTTGGCCACTTTAATTTCCTTCATTTTAGCCACGTGCACTGATGGTTGCTTTGATCAACTTTGGAGAATAAGCATAAGCGTTTCTTAATTTATTACGATGGAATCGAGTAGTTGAAATATCATTTTATCTCACATATATATCCAAATGTGACTTAGTATTTACCGACAGCTTCCCAGTGAGGCTAAATTTGAGTGATTTTCAGGTATCTGTACACTGCCACAGCTCGAAAGAATATCAAAACGAAACCCGTACGGCCGTCTTCTTCTACATTCTGTAAACATTGCTCTCGATTAGCCTGTAAGAGCCTAGTAACTAGTTTATTCGTAACTCAGTGTGATTGGTTGATTGGTTGATTGATTGATTGATTGATATTTAATTACTCCACTTCCTTGTTAGCTGTAAGAGACAACTATACTTCGAAAGTTTTGTGTATGAATGGTTAAAACGGCGATAATGGCGTCACCGAATTTATGAATAAAGCTTTTCAAACCTATATGTACCCTATTTTGTCCGCCATTTGCGAAAAGTCGTGTCTACAATATGTTTAATTCAAGTTATAGCTACAAAAGGTTAAACAAAAATTCGTATGCTAAACTAAAAGCCATGCTTCTTCATAAATCCTCATTTCGTTTGAGAAAACCCTTTAGACAAAGCCGAGAAAAACTCCAATGACAACTCACGTTCACAAGAAGACGCCAACTCCACGTTCTGGACGTCAGGTGAACGACAGTGAAGGGTTACTCTGTCATGCGCAAAAAAAATGGTAAATATTAATTACTTGCGGTTCATCTCATCGTCCGTTTCGTCGTCGGTGCTTAAGGTCCCTAGTATCAGCAACAGCACGGGCAACAGCATGGGCGCGAGCTCGCGCACTTAAATCATCATCACTATTACTAATATTGTGTATTAATATTTTACAGAGTCAATTTCGACTGCCAGCACAACACGAGCTCTTTCTTAGTGACGTCACCAAATGGTTGTCAGACGAACTGTTTACGGACCAGCGACTGGCGGGAACCAACCCGAAGTCAATACAGCAAGTGACTCTATCCAAAACAAGTAAGAAAACAAGGGTATTAGTTTGATATTAGGTATTCAAATGAACGGAGACTATATGTTCTCATTACTTGTTATAACATTACGGGAGCATCGTAAGAACGCACAGTTTCATTGGCTAAAAGGATGGAGACCATCCTCATGCATTACATTTTCTTCAGCATTGAAATAGCTTGATTAACTGTATCCAATCAGCTGCGAAACCTTTTTTAAATAGCGTCAGCATGGATTTTCTTTAGCTCTCATCACTGATATGACTGCTTTTTCTTATTCTGCCCGACGTTTCCCTCATCTTCAAAGATTGTTTTAAGGATGGTGCCTACTAATTACAAACCAATTATTTTTTCAAGAAAATCTATGGATTGTTTGAACCCCCTAAAGAGCTTTTGAAATCATAAAAAAAACTTATGGGCTACCCATACATTTAAGAGAGATAATTAAGGATGCAAATCGAAAAAAGTGCTGACTCAGCATTTTTCTTTGTCCGAGGATGTATATTTTAATTATATTGATATTTGGGTGCGAAAATATTATAGCTATACTAACAACAACAACAACAATAATAATGATAATAATACAATTTATTTCGAAGAGAATTTGACTATTCACTAACTATACACTATACACTAACCCGCAGGCGGTAGCAATGGCTAATTGAAGCGGGTAGCGATAATATTTAACTAGCTACGTACAGTATATAGAGAACATGCGATCGTACCAATTGAACAGTATAAATATATGTAACATGAATGTAGCACACACAGTGAGATCATAATGTTTAACTATAATGTACAGATAGTGGATAGAAAGGACATTGTTAAGGTAATATTTGATGGGCAATCTTTTGGATAGAGAGGGCATGCCAACATAGATATCCTCATCCATTTTAAGTCCCCTGTCAAATGGCCTAGTTGAGATTTCGGTGCGTCGTTTTCTTTTCTAAGGGATTTGATGTCTCCCATCGTTCAGTAACATGAAATTTGTCCTACACAAATAATCGGCTCCCTTCGACGCTAAGGGGGAGGAGGGGTTTATATCCGCCAATGCTAATCTAGTCTTGATTCTCAACTTACACCATTCGCTTATCAGGAGGCCTGTACTGGAACAAACTACAAGCAAATCTTAATCCTAAATTCAACTGGAAGAAAGCTGTTCGAAAAGTTCTTGGACGAGTAATGCGAGGAAAGAGTTTAAAATGGGTAAGTCATAATTACCTTTTTTAGTACCAAATCATAGTTGTATATTAATATTAACCTATTTTTTGTTTACAATTCCTGTTTTCTTGGCATGATAAATGTTGTTGCGTTCTCTTGGGAAATTGTATGGAATAAATATGTCTAAATATAAATACTAATAACTCATATATGAATGCCTTTAACTTGTTTACGTTAGAAAATATGTAATTGATTAAAAAATTTCGCTCAGCTACAGTAAGAGGATATACGGGCCACCTAGAGTAACTATCGTGTCAAGCAAATCATAATAGGATCGTAGTTTAATTGTCTTTTAAATGCATATTTCGTCCATCTAGAATGCAATGCACGCAGGCTCGCCAACGTTTTTATTTTATTAGATAGGGTCAGGTTTTTAGGTCTCCTCGGCACACCCGAGCACCGAGCACCGTGAAAAGAAAACCGAGAACAAGCATTCGCTCACAATGTTTTAGAGCACCAGCAAAGGTTAAAAATGCCGACACTTTTAAATTAAATGTTGGCTTAACATTCGCTAGCCCTTATACTTGCATCAGATTTAGGGCAATTTTTATAACTCACTCTACCCAATCGCCTTTTATATCCTTATTTTTGTGACTTGTAGAGGTTGAAACAGAAACGGAATAGCATGTGTAATGGACACTAATACGTAGGTAAGCACATGCCGGGGGCTATCTATGCACTTTAATCGTATACAATGAAGAGCCAGTAACCGTTTGTAATTTTCCAATGATCAGGCGGTGAAAGAAGGATACCTGTTTGCCCTTCGATACCCCCTATGCGACGACATGGTGAAAATGGCCGATATAGTCAATAATAACCCCAGTCGCACCATGTGGCCCTTCCTTTCTCCGATCGCATTGTTTGCCTCGGTTCCTGGTGAGAGGAGATACCAAAAGTCGAAGCTGTTACCAGTTGCTATCCAGATGGACTACACAAGTGGTGAGCATTAGACCGCATATGATTAGTTTATATCTGGGGAGGGGTAGGAACTTGATGGTCTGGGATCTCGTCGCAGTTTGTTAGGGTTAAGGTCGATCGTCCATGCCAATATACTAGGGTATTTTTAAGCAGTAACCTCATAATTTCCTGAAATTAGGTACATGCATTTGAAGGGGTTCACAGATGCCATTTTTTGACCCAAGGTACTATGAATGATATCTCAGAGTCTTTGGTGTCTACAATTCGTCGCTCGCTCACTCCAGGCGCGTGACATTGAAAAAAGCCAAAACTATAAAACCATAACTGTAGAAAGTCTGGGTAAATATGAAAATTAGTAATTATAATCATTTAAATAAACTAAACTAAAGTATTATTGAATACAATTTGTAATCTTAGATTCCGCCGTATACACCCCAAACGATGGCGGAGTATGGACACTCGCCAAACTGAACGTTCAAGTCACCGACTCGGGCTATAGTCAAATGGTGGAGCACCTCGGTAAAATTCACTTCGTAGCCGAGTCTTTCTGTGTCAGCATGGAGAGGTATCTCTCTCACCGCCATCCCCTGTATGCCATGCTGCAGTATCACTGTCGAGGAGTTTTTACTTCCAACACGTTGGGAGAACCACATCTGTTTCTAGAGAATAGATTTATGCACTCGCTGTTTGCTTACGGCTGGAAAGGTGCCTTGAGGCTGATCAGAGGTGCCTCCGAGCAAACTAGCTGGGACGAATTAGACCCGTACACTGATATCATGGTAAGTTTAATTTAGCGTTATCCTGAGATTTAAATCAATGGCCAGAACTTCATATAACAAAGAGTTGATCTAAGGGCCTGGGAAAATGAGCGAACATTGTTGCGAAAATATTTATGAATTTCAGTACCGCGGTTTCACAAAATGCCGTTTGCTTGCCGAAGCAACAATGTTGAATAGATACCAGGGCTGCGCAGCAATGTTTCCTCGTTTCTCTATTTGTTGGCCTAAACGTAATATCATTCAGACTCCCTCAAGCCAAAGCCACGATTAAGGGGCATACATCAGCATTTGTTTCTCATGAACTGTTTCTTCGTTTGCTATGCGAGACAGCCAAGTATTTTCTTTGTTTCCTGCTCATTTTCCTACCCAAGAAACGTTATTTAGCAGTAACAATGTTTTCGCAACAAGCTGTAGCATTTAGTACCAATTACTGTATAAGGTGATGTACCTATTTTTCGGATTCAGAAACGAGGTGTTGCAAGCCATCGCCGACTTCCTTACTATCCTTACAGAGACGATGGGAAAAAGATCTTCGCAGTAATCGAGCAGTTAGTGGAAGATTACGTTAATGTGTGAGTAGGTTTGATACTTTCAATGTCTTATACTCTTCGACGTGAGCCTATATTAATAGCGAATGTCCACAAAATCAAACATATTGCGGTAAACGTCGAAAAATATAATTCGCTCCCCTTTTGCATATAGATAGCCCTTAACGTTAATTTCTTGCGCGCAATGTTGCCGAAGAAGAACTCGATCCTACTTCTCCAACATTGCCGGCAATGTTGCAGCGTGTGTGTGTACCTTTGGTCAGAATACAAACGCTATGTAGTTTGTGTTGTGAAGTATTGAGCACCAGACACGATTCGGGGAGGCCCGACAGGGTTGAAAATCGATCGTGTTCGCTCGATTGGCATGTCAACTTTTGAACGAGGAATTATTGTAATCCTACCATCTTATTAGATGACTCCTCCTTGTTCACTCAGAGGAATTTCATAAACCTTTGATTATTTTAGGATTTCGAGGAAAGTCGAGAGCGAAGTACTCTGTTTTGTTATGTAAGTCGGTAGGTCCAAAAGGATTGTGATTTTTAACCATGTGCCACAACTCCGAATTTCATAAGGTCTTTCAATATATACAAAGTTTTCTTTGGGCAAATTAATTCGCGCTCCTCAGGAATTTTCTCAATGCAGCACTCCGAAAACACGCCATCTTGTGATTGTGTTACCACGTCGCAGATATTTTCAATCATTAGTTTTACTTTTCAAATATATCAAAGAACAAGGCCCACTGTATATTCAGGAGGTTTTCAAGCATAGTTCGCGGTTATAATGATTTACGCGGGTCTGGAACAAAATTAGAGCAATCTCCGTTTCGGACAAAATGGCTCTTATATAACTAGCCACTTATGAATTAACCTGCCGGCTGCAGTACGCGAAGCTTCCAACATTAATATATAAAAAAAAATTGAGCTGAACGAAAATATAAAGGCCGGTCATTAAATATGGATGGGAGGGGGGGGGGGGGGAATTAGTTTTTTGTCAGAAAATGTTCCAGGCCGCTCTTTTATAAACAATAAATATTAAAGACCCCATTCTGAAGCTTTGAAAAGTTTCGAGACCTCCCTTTCCCATAATGAAAATCTCAAACCTCCCTCTGTGAATTAACCTTCCATGCTGTTAGTTATTTTGTTGATGTGGCTGATAAGAGACTGGGCAGCAGTTGCAGTGAATTTGAAAGTGCTTAACAGCATACACTGAAAATGTAAGTCAAGGTGACATCCTACAGTCATAATTATGTTTGTGTGTGACTGTGTTTGTGAAATGAAAGCTTCAGTTTCAAAATAGCGCCTTTAGTTAAGGCAGGTCAAGGTTTCCTTTAAATTTATCATTGAACTTTATGACATGAATTTGAGGTAATCATCAATTCAATTATTGTACGGGTATATTTAAAATATGTCCGTTCTTACATCTGGATATGACATTCATATGTATGCCTACACTTACAGTATACTATATATAACGTATATCTAATCCTGAAATATAAGTTAACTATTAAAAGCTATTAAATCAGTAGTGCCTTAATCCTGTAAGTCGTGTCTCCCTCATCCCCCTCCCCCTCTCCATAATTAATGGACGGTCCCTAATATTTCTTTATATATATTATATTACTTTTTTAGTAGCTAATTCATTTTCAGGAGTTTACGTGACACTATAAGTTTTAAGTATTGTAAACCCATCTTATCTGTTTAGGAATAATGTTTGTGTACATACTTATATCGGATTTTCATATATTAGTTCTATTAACACGTGCGAGTTTTTAGCTCCTAGGCGTTACGTGTCTAAATAAATGATTGATTGATTGTTTGATTGATTGACTACAACAGTCTGCCGCATGCATCTCGAAGACATTAGCTTGTCAAAGCTACTATTAAATTCGAGATTAAATAAAGTTTATGTATCTATATGTATGTATGCCAAATGGTCGTAAGTTGAATTCAGCACCACACTTAGATGTTCCTCTTGTATCCTCATGCTGTTTTTGTCGATGATATCAATTGCTTTGCAAGCTTTCAGGTAGCATCTGTCATGATATTGATATATGTTAGTGAGTACTCATATCTAGAACATTACATGGTGTCAGAATTGCCCAAATTGAAGGTTTGAAGCCACCGAAAGCGCTCTCCCTCGAGGGAAATGTAGCCGAGAACTGGCGGCGATGGATCCAACAATTTCGCTTGTATTTAAACGCCACAGGACGGGGGAAAACCCTAGAAGATCCAATATTCCACTCTGTTGTCATTAGCGGGAGAGGATGCAGTACAAGAGTATAACACATTTGTCCTAGCCGATGGGGAAAGTGATAAAATCGAACCTTTCATAGAGAGGTTCCAGCAGTATTGTACTCCACGAAAGAACGTCACATTCGATAGTTATGTATTCAATACGCGAAGTCAGGGGCCAGGAGAAAACATAGATAGTTATGTAACTGCATGAGCTTCGAAAACTAGCTAAATCGTGCGAGTTCGGCGACCTCCACGATTCACTCATAAAGGATCGAATAGTTTGTGGGATTAGCAACGACGAGGTGATGGCAAGACTACTTCGAGAAGAAGATCTTACTTTAGCCAAAGCTATCACCATATGCAGAACAGCAGAACTCGGCAAAAGCCAACGACTAAAGAATATCCGAGATCAACAAGTAGCAGTGAGTGCGATATATACCAAGTCAAAAGCCCAATCATACCCTAACCGAGGAAGAAAACATGGTGAACGTACTGGCGAGAATAGAAAGGCGAAAGGTCAAGACGCAAGAGACACGCAGTGTTCAAAGTGTGGGTACAAACACGAGATTCGGAAATGCCCCACGTACGGACAAACATGTAGAAAATGCCAGAAGCGAAACCACTTCGCAAAGATGTGTCGAGCAGAGCTGAACGAAATCAGAGTACACGCAGTACAACAAGATTCAGACTCGGACGACGAAGTTTTCATTGGGACTATACAAACTTATGTGAAAGAAAACGCCAAAGAATAGAATGTTGAACTGAAGATCAATGACAAAAGTCACTTTGAAGCTAGACACGGGAGCCCAGTGTGTTGAGGACAAATGTTTAGCTTTGTTGTTTTATTCGTCATTCGCCGCTGCGTCGGCGTATTTTCGTAACGATAAATTATCGATTAGTTTTCGATTGAGAGACAGGATTCTGGGGAGTCACGAGGCCGTGTAGCGTGTTGAAGCGTGTTCCCCGTTTGTTTTTAGACCTAGGATCTCAACGCTTTTCGTGAGTACAATTCATATTAGAGCAATATTAGAACTATGTTTAAGCTTGACATTTCGTGTAATTTTCCTTTAGGAACCGTGAGGTTAGGATTGAGAATTGAGACTGAATGCATTGTAATAGCGACCAAGGAACTTGTGGATACAAGCTAAGTCGAATCAGTCATGATCTCTCGCGTGTATGAACCGTTATTGATCCTTGTAATTGTTGTAATTTTGTGTTTCGCCAAGTGGTGCTCATATTATTGAAGTGATTAGTAAAACAGTAGCCACACAGTGCAACGTGATGCCATTCCAGATGTACAAAGAAAAGGTGACAAGGTCAAATACCAAATTAGTATCGTATTCTGCTCTTAAAATGCAAACCATCGGAAAGAACACTTTCCTTATCGCTCACAAAGGAAAATTATATCCAGCCGAATTCCAAGCCATAGACCAAGAAGGAGTCACCCCAGTTCTTGGTTTATCAACGTGTCTGGAAATGGAGTTAGTAAAGCGGATTTACGCGGTAAATTCCAACGATAGTAAACCGGTAGTGTGTGACAAGAGCGACAATCGAGTGATGACAGCTCAGAGCGGAAATCAGAAACCCCAAGGTGAAACTTGGAGGGAAAACACAAGCCTAGAAGATTATAAAAGAATACTCAGACGTATTAAAAGGGCTCGGATGTCTCGATGGCGAATACCACATCAAAATAGATAGTTATGTCTCGCCAGTCGTACACGCGCCACGTAAAGTCCCATTCGCCATAAAGGACCGGCTAAAAGCTGAACTGGACCGAATGGAAGACATTGAAGCCATTGTCAAGGTGACAGAACTAACAGAATGGGTAAATTCTATAGTTGTCACCGAAAATAAAAACGGAAACGTGCGAGTGTCTTGACCCCAGAGATTTGAACAAGGCAATACAACGAGAGTACTGCCCTATGAAGACGATAGAAGAAGTCGCAGCAGAGCTTAACAGGGAAACGGTGTTTAGTGTGCTCGATGCGTCATCGGAGTTCTGGCACGTTAAATTGGACGACGAGAGTTCTAAGTTAACAACGTTTGACACACCGTTTGGAAGGTATAGGTTTCTGAGATTACCCTTCGGGATAAACTCAGCGCCTGAAGTATTACAGCGGAGGATGACTCAAGCTTTCGAGGATATTGATGGAGCTGACACCATCGTGGATGATATTCTCATCTGGGTAAAAGACGAAGCAGAGCACAACAGAGGGTCAGGGATATAAACCTGAAATGAAATGCATGCAGAGAAGTCCAGGATACAGACCAACACGGTAACCTACATTGGACACATACTGAGCAGCGAAGGAGTCAAGCCAGCCCCCCTTCAAAGATCAAGGGTATAAAAGGCATGAAATTGTCACAAGACAAGAAAGAATTACTGCGATTCATAGGCATGGTGAACTACCTAGCAAAGTTCATCCCAGTTTGTCAGACAACCTGACCTGACCGATGAAAAAGTGCTGAAGTACTATAACGTGACAAAACCGGTAACTGTCTCGGTAGGCTCGTCGTCGTACGGACTCGGGTCGTGCCTACAGGACGGGCGTCCTGTCTCATTTGCATCACGGTCACTGAATAACTCAGAGAATAACTACGCTCAAATAGAGAAAGAGCACCTCGCCATCGTCTTCGGTTGTAAGAAGTAACATCAGTATGTTTACTCAAAAACAGTGACGATCGAAACAGACCACAAGCCTCTGGAGTACCTCTTCAAGAAACCATTAACAGCCGCACCCCCACGATTGCAAAGAATGATGCTGACTCTCCAGAAGTATGACCTTTATGTCAGATACAAGCCGGGAAAGACGTATTTATAGCTGACACTCTCAGTAGAGCTCCAGGAACACACACAGTAACAGAGGATGAAGACTTGTATCAGGTTCACACTGTGCACAACCTATCAGTAACGCCACAGAAGTTAGAGCAGTTTCAGGCCAAGACCAGCGCTGACACAGTACTACAGAAGCTGCAGCACAGTGTACAGAGGATGGCCAGAGGAGAAGTCCTCCGTAGATGCTGCCATCAGGGAATATTGGTCCATCAGAGACGAAATCAACATACAGGATGGAGTTCTCCTACGAGGAGAAAGACTGATTGTACCGGCAGCCTAGAGGAGCGAGATGCTACAGAAAAGTCACGAGAATCATCTCGGCATCGAAAAATGCAAGCGCAGAGCTCGCGATGTGCTATACTGGCCTGGTTGAATGATCGCATCGTAGAGATGATCGCAAGGTGTGAAACCTGTCAGACATTCAGACGGTCACTATACAAAGAGCCCATGAAAGGACACGAAATACCAGGGAGACCATGGCAAAAAGTAGGCATCGATTTGTTTGAACTCGAGAAGGAAAACTAAGCGGTAATCTCTGACTACTACTCAAAGCTTACAAGCACAACAGCTGCAACAACAATCAAGTACCTAAAACCGCACTTTGCAAGGCATGGCATACCAGAGGAAATCATAACTGACAATGGTCTCTAGTTTAGTAGTGCAGAGTTTAATAAGTTCGTCAAGCAATACCAGTTCCGCCACACCGTATCCTCACCGAGGTATCCACAATCAAATGGACTTGCTGAGCGGACCGTACAGACGGCTAAGAGCATCTTAAAGAAAGCTTTGTGAGTTAAAAGTGATCCCAACCTGGCGCTTCTAGACCTACGCAATACGTATATACACCAATAGAAGGCATTAGAATGTACCCTGCTCAAATGCTGATGGGGCGTCGGACAAGAACACTACTACTACCCACAAGTCCAAATTTCTCAAAGCCACTCTTCAACACCGATACTAACAAGCCAAGCTTAGAACCAAGACAGCACAAGCAGAAACTTTACTATGACCGGAACACTAAGTCCTTAGAGCCACTGAAAGAAGGAGACAAAGTTGGTCTGCGAAATGAAGCCAAAGGAATTTGAAATCCAGCGACAGTTAAGAACAAATCCAACCAGCCAAGATCATATACGGTGGAAGCTAATGACGAGAATACAGGAGAAATAGAAGAGACCTTATGAAAGTTCAACCAGGAATTGACACGGACGCCAACGCTAAACCACTCATCACCAGCAAGCACAACCCCTCATCAGGAAACAGTCCAACAACCACTACACGGCAGGTCGAGCTGGAAAAACACTTATCCGATACAAGGATTACACGACTTCAGATTGGAATCCGAAGGACCGAAACTTAGACTTGTTTTGTTGTTAGTACTAGTATCCATTAGAATGGACTAGATAAAGTTGATAAACTATATAATCAAAGGAACACTACGTTATCATCAGACTTGATAGCTACTTAGTACACAAGAAGTGGGATGTCATGATATTGATATATGTTAATGAGTAACCGGACCCTGTATATAGTAACAACACGCCTGGGTAATGAATCAGTTGATTCTTATCTTTCACCTAGCGTGTACTCGTACTCATATCTAGAACTTTACAGCATCCACTAAAACCATGATAAATAAATGCCGTTTCAGAGCTTTCCATCCTGTGTTGACAAGGCATAGTTGTGATCTAATTTGCATATTGGTCAGCCAAGAGCGCTTTACAATGCGGGCAGATAAATGTGCGAAATAGATCAATATACATATTACTTTTAAATTTTATTGCTACTCCGTTTTATTTCGATTTCGTTTTATCAAACTTGGGTCGACCCCGATGAAAAAATTATAATCACAAGGTATACACTGGCAGGAGCCCATTACCAGGAGCGTCCATCTTCCCCATTAGGTCTGTTCCCAGCACAGGAGTAGCTGTGGATATATTTAGAATTGCATTTCGCGCGAAATAAACAAAAGCCATGTTGTCTTAGCCAATCAGATAGCTAACGTCACTTTTCATTATTATTCATTATCATTCTTCTCACTTTCAACGCGGGAATTCGAATTGCTGTTTTCACTCAATCCCCAGAGATTCAAATGACAAAGGGCATGGCGGCCATGTTGGTGCCCCAACAAAAGAAGCTAACGAGGAATCTATTGTTTAAGGGCACCAACATGGCGGCTATGACGTCAAGTGAAAACCAGTAATTCTAAATATAGGCACATCTACTCCTGTGCTGGGGCCCCAGCCCATGACATAGGAACGCTACTGGTAATGGGCTCCTGACACTGGTTGTTTATTTACCAATTGAGTATATAACAAACATTGATTTGTCTTGATCTTTAGCAGGTACACTGGGTATAAATAAATAACTTAGGATTATTTCTAAGATTTAGCCTTCTTCTGAAGTGGAATGTTCAAAAGTATATATATGAGAGAGAACGGTAATGAGGAAATCATAACAAGCCAGAGTTACCAATAAGAAACAACTCTAAATACAAACTATTTTAATAAGGAGGAAGAGTTGTCCTGGTAGACTGCTAGCAAGTCTCTCCTATTCCGCACTTTTTTAGAATGGCTAAACATGGTTCGAGATGGCTACCGACGGCTACATGTCTTGAGTGGTTATTTTATTACAACAAGTTAAGACTAACTTCAACGGATTTCATATAAGCAAAACCTAGGTAGAACATCGTGAAAATTTATTTGATGACGTTGTAGACTAATTAGCATTAATGACGTCATAACAATCAGCAATTAAAACCTATTTGGGAAACGGCGCCCGTAGTTACGTTCCTGTTTCAGCAAGTAAATATGGTCTTTAACTGTAAAATTGATGTGGAAAAAAGCGTTTTTTTACGATATGCACGTGTTCATGGAAATGTCCCCTGCAAGGAACTTACAAAAAAATACGGAGTTTCACGTTCAACGCTGCTCAGGATCTGCAAGACAGCCAAAATCGGTAACGATCACAGGAAGCCCGCCAAACGCCCTGGTCCAAAGAACAAACTGTCTGCGCGCTGTGAGGCAAATTCTGCGCCAAATGGAACGGCTGCGGGAGTAAGAGGGAGGATTTACATCCCGAAGGTTAATGGAAGTTGCTTGACTGAAGTTACAGAATATATCCGATCGCACAGTTAGGCGACTTCTGAACCGAAAGGGATATTTTTTCCTCCAAGCGAGAAAGAAGGGGTTACTGAGCAACGACGACTGCAAGCGACGCCTTGAATTCGCCAAACATATAAAAAGGCATTACCGGAGCAATGTATGGACAGATAAATTTGCTTTTAATCTTGAAGGAGTCAGTTTTGCGCATAAAATCAACCCAGCAGACCAGGCAAGAGCGCCAAAAGCTAGGGTGTGGCGGCAAATATCTGAGGGACAACGGCGGGGGTGCACAGCTAAAGGGCAGAAAGTCGGCACTGGAGGGAGAGTAGTGAGATTAATGGTGGCCATCTCGTACAAAGAAGGAGTCGTGTTGTGTGATCAATATGAAAAGCGGAGAATATTTCAGCTCGCTAGTAAAAAAAGGAATTTGAAAGTATGTTTGTAAAATCAAACAAACATTCGCGGCTCTGAATTCAAGATGGCGACCCAAGCCAAAATAGTGCATTAGCACGAAAAGAATTTCGCAAAATTCGCGCAAAAATGCCTTCCATACCGCCAAGGAGCCCTGATCTTAATCCTATTGAGAACTTTTTCCATATTGTCCGAAGGTCACTCGACAAAGACGCACTGAAGTGCAATATAACTAGAGAGTTATCATGAATTTTCCACCAGGGTTTATGAAACAATATTTAATGTGCCTAAAAAGCTAATTAACAAAACAATCGCAAGTTTACCACGGAAGAAGACATGATTTTGAAGTCGAAAGGTCGGCGTTTAAAATATTAGCTGAACGAAGCATTACAAAACAACATGAAGACCGGAAATGAAGTAATGTACAATAGCAATGTCCTAATTATATGTAAGCTCTGGAGCGCGCACGCGTAACCATAACCACTAAAATAAATGTCCGATTCTTAGTGAAACTGAATTGTTTTGAAGCTTATTACTCATTTATCGGTGGGAAAATGGGACTTAAATATGCCGTTATCGATGAGTAACAACGAGTAACACAAAACACAAAAAGAGCTATTATGCTTGATTTACTTATTTGGAGTGTTGCTCGTCGGTGTTACTCGTGGTCAAGTTATTTCGTTAATTGTTTCTTTCCTAATCAGTCAGCCAGGATAAGTTCTGCGAAGCATTTATGACAACTTGCTACTTCTCTCCGATCTTCTTCCTGAATCTGATAATTGAATTGAAAACTTTTCCATCTCACAGTCATCATCTGGGTCTCTTTGTCGTCTATGACTCCGCCCTTGATATAAATCAATGGGTGCTTCACAGTGCAAAATATTGGTGTGTCTCTGTCGAAGACAATATCCTTTGCATAATGAGTTTTGGGCGCTGGTAGGTGAACCAGATGGCCTTCGAGCAGAAGTAGAAAGTCGTGCCAAGGGATAATTACCTGGGACCAGCGGAAGCAATTAAAAACAAAATACTTCCGCCTCTTCAGCACCAACCAAAACTGGTATTTGCTGGATTGCAGAATGTTTCATAAATCGCAGTCAAGGGGTTTAATATGAAAGCCACCACAACGATCATTATATTTCTAAACTTTGATCAACCCTTGACTAATAGGTCTTTCACGGCATTACTGAAGGAACTTTGGACAATTATGCAAAACCATTTTTCTGTAAGAGTTCTTTTGCGCAGTACAACCAAAGTCCATTGCAGCCCGGCATACAAGCACTTTGTTTGGCTTCCCGTAACAGGTCTAAACGGGAATTTTATGAACTTATCAATTTCTCAGTTGAGAATTTCAACCCCCAGGCGGTTGAAATCACTTCGGCAACTACCTTCGGCCCACCATTTACAATGAACTCAGCGATGTCAACCTTCCCTTCAAGCTGCTGTGAATTGGCAAGAGCCAAGAACTCAGTTCTTCTTTCGATGCCCTTTTCAATTATAATTATTTGCGATACATCATAAGCTGTAAGTTTCTTCCTCTTTTTCGGCGGTTTCATAGTTCGCGTAACTATCTCTGTTTCATCCACGACATTGCTTTGACCTTCATCCAAACACTCTTCCCCGTCTGTGTTGTTCGCCATACTAGCGTTGGTAATCTTAGGTATTTTGGAATTCCATAAATCGGGATGGTTGTTACACTCTAAAATATGTTTACATCGCAGCGACTGAACTGAAAATGGGTAAAATGGTATTTCAGGCACTTTAGCTTATTCGCGACTCGCAACAATTACCCTCGATGCGCGACATTTACTCGCGGCCCGCGACAATAAGACACATGCTTTCCGAACCATGAAGATACCAGCAGGATTTCTGTGGTTACAGGTGCATGATGATGCCGAGGTAATAGCAACTGTGATAACATCTCCCTCGTACAACAATATGTTAAGGATACAATAATGTGATTAAAAGTGAATACATTTATCTTCAGTTATTACTCTGTTGATGACGACGTATCTGACGACACAGAGTTGCAGCAATTTGTCAAGGAAATATCAGAAAAGGGAAATGGAAAGGTACTCTCCTCGTGTAATGCTATATTTATTTATTACCATAACTGTTTCCGTAATTTTTACAGTGGTGATTTATGAAAGATAATCTAACTTTTTGATTTGATTTAATTTTGTTTTTGAAAGATTCGTGGTTTTCCGAGTTCCGTGGAATCGATAAGGGATTTGCGCTGCATCATTAGCCGTTTCATTTGGCTGGCATCTGCACAACATGCCGCTGTGAACTACCCTCTCACTGATTATGGTACCTACGTCCCAAATGCACCGACCAAATTATACAACGACACAAACTCACCAGGAGGGGCATCCACTCTACTCAACCTGCCTCAAAGGAGCACAGCAGAAGTAAGTTTACTTAGTTACCAAGAGGGAGGGGAGTAGGGAGCTTAGGGATATGAGATGTTCATGTATCGATTAATTCTACAGATTATAATGAAGTCAAACAGAAGTGCAAAATGTTGTCCACTGGTGAAAGGTAATTCTATAGGTGAATTTTGCATATGCAGTCAAATCTAGTTCGTTCAGATCCAATAATGTACAGTTATTAGTACAATAGTTATTGAACTAAAACAAGAGAAATGAGTTAAGAGAACGAATCCCCATGTCCCATGATAATCATTTGATATCTATTTTTAGTTTCACAACACGTGGTGTAAGTTATTTTTATCGCGTTCTGGTAGGCTACCTTCGTTAGATACCCATTGTTTACATACCCTGGGTCCTCATAGCATCGTTATAAACCACTCCTCAGCAAAAGAGCGCCACTTTACCCCAATCAGGTGTCTTTCGTAAAATAACCAGGCTGCCTCCTGTTAACCTAAAAAACATATTTCAAATAATTATCAATGGAACAGACCCATGTATAGGGGATTCGTTCTCTTAACTCGTTCTTTATTGATTAAAATTAACTGCATGCATATACGAGCAAAATTAGAGCTCACATTTTTTAACGTATTGAGTCCTCCTAAGACCTTATATTCAAACCCAAGGTCGAGATAAGTCCAGTATTCCCGGCAGTATTATAGATGGAGATTAGATCGTAACCTTGGTAGCGATTGAGGTTGGGGCATCGCTGTCGGATGAAGCCGTTACTCCTGAAGGTTATCGACTTGTCTAGTATTGTACCTCGTCCAACACATATTTTCATTCCATTTTCAGCTTCAAGAAGTACTTTTTAAGATTCTGGGCTCCTTCAGGTACGATCGCTTGTTTGACTATGGCCCACTTCTGGAAGACCCTATAGCACGGCAGGTTTTGCAATACCATTACTATCGACTTAATGCTGTTGTGGAACCGCTGTTGGATGACAGAAACAAGCAGCGATACAAACACGGACACCTGACTTACCCGTACTTCCTGCCAAGATGGCTGCCGAACGGAATTCAAACTTAGGAAGAACTACATACTTCCACTTCGCCAAAATAAGTTAAATATAGACATAAAGGCCAATTCCATATGAGAAGGGGAACATGGTAAATATGAAAATGGACGTTATAAGGTAATCTTGAGGTTTCCGTTGTTCAAGTCTGGATACCTCAAGGTTTTAAAATATAACATTACTAGTTGCCTTGTTTCTTAGACTTTCAGCAGAATATATGTAATATTAATCAATCATCATAAATGAATCAAACTGACTAAATATTAATTACGTGGGTGGTTATCAAAAAATATCCATCACTATCTACATCATTAAATAATAAAAGTAGCCTGGTGTACTATCTCATCTCGCAGCAAGTTACTACTATTTTCTACTATTTTTAAAACCTAAATTGGTCATTATCACCGTCTGTGACAGTGCTTTTTTTTAGATTGTACATTTTGTGAAATGCCCAATTTCTTAGTCATGTCATTCTTAGTACTACTGTACTCTAGTGAAGAGATATGATGTTGAAAATTGGCGAAGTCTGTCTTTTGCCATATTATCTAGAGAAAAAAAGGCTCAAAAACCGTAATGTAACGTACGACATGGAACTGGCCATAAGTAAATATTGATGCCCTCCATTGTACGTCAAGCGTAATGTTCAGTAACTGGGTTTTAAAGGTAAAATAAAGCAAGGTTAAACAATGCCTGCAGTAATTGTTGTTAGTTTAAGGTGTGGGGTTCGCGTGCAACATTGCCCATTTCAGATCATGTGACAGCTCTCCAGAGGATTCAGTGCTTTGTTTTCCAATTATTATAGAAATTGATACATTTCTTCTTTGGATACAGAAAAATAGAAATACAGTCCTCAAGGGAAAAGTCAGGTTGTCTGAAATGTGGCAAAAAAAGGCAAGCTGAAAGGATCAATTACGATCGAGTTCTAATTTTGCAACATTGCTATGGATGAGTAAATAATTTGAGGAGCTCAAATTAGTTATTACGAAAATTCTTCCGGAAAGAAAGCCAGAAAGGAAAGTCTCGTCCTATATATTAACGGAGTTAACTGCAAAATTACGTTGCATTCTACTTTCGAAAAAAACCGGAATAATTACGAACACAAAAAGGAGGCGCTTCCTAATATGTGTATTTAAATATTCAATACATCGCACTTTCATTTCCTCTTGCATTTTCTATAAATAGTTACGCTATTAGGTTCCTTCCCCCTCTCTCAAAATGAAATGAAGTACGTTTGCTGTACTGCCAACCGAACACAAGTTTGAACATAAATATCAGTTAGAACTCGTTGCGTATTGTGGTTGATTTTCATCTGTATTTTCCAACGGTGAACACAGCAGACTTTCTTGTGAACTAAGTAAATGTACTTGTAAGCTACTAAAATAAAGGTTTGCTCTTTCGCTTCGACAGTAAAGCATTCTCTTTCTCGAGTAGTACAACAGGTTCTTTCACGTCCCTTTCAAATACTGATTAGAAGTAGGATGAGACAAGGCCAACGGCTTATAAACGTCCCTGCCCAAGGACGCGGCCGGGATTCGAACCACCGTGCTCTATACCAACTGAGCTAACCAGTGAGCTGGAGTCCTTTGAAATTTGAAATGTATCCCTAATTTCACGAGTCACAATTTGATTCGGGCCATTAATATTATGGAGGGCAAATTACAATCCAGAAAAAACATAATTTTGAGCGCGCGAAGGCGGCGTTTGAAATTTCACATGTGAAATTACAAATTAAGACCAATTACGCATGAAATTTCACGTTAAAATTAGGGATTAATTAATTTTTTTCACTATGGTATTAAGAAAGAGAGGTCCATATTTCCTTTCTTTGTATTTGATAGAAATGTGTCGGAAAGTACCACGAAAGCGGTTAGTTCCAAGTTGGATTATTGCAACTTGCTTTTATACGGCCTCCCAAAACATGAGATTATGAAACTTCAATATGTGCAAAATGCAGCTGCGCGTGTTATAGCTTGTTTACGTAAACATGATCACATCACTACCACGCTTAAAGAGCTTCACTGGTTGCCTGTGGAACAGAGAATTGTGTTTAAGATTAATTTACTTACTTCTAAGGCTTTACATAATTTAGCACCTAAGTATTTGCAGGAGTTGCTAGAGTTATATAGACCACGTAGAAAACTCCGTTCATCCAATGGTGTGTTACGCCTTAATAAGCCTATTTACAATTTGAAGACCTATGGACATAGATCCTTTTCCATAGCTGCTCCTGAACTGTGGAATGCATTGCCACTAAATGTTAAGTCGAGTGAGAATGTAATTATGTTTAAGTCTATAGGCTGAAGACACATCTTTTTAAAGCTGCTTACAATTTGTAATTAGTTAAATTAACGGTGCTGTTTTTTATATCCCTTTTAGTCATATTTTCATATAAGCATTAGTAGTATTAATCTGATTTTTAATTAAGCAATATAACACGCTTTCCATGCCTTTGTTCTCTTATATAAACATGCGGGATATGTTGGGAGAACAAAGAAAAACTTGAGCTGCCAGGCGAGTGATTTTCAAGTTTTTCTGCGTTCTCCCAACATATCCCAAGTGTTTATATAAGAGAACAAAGACATGGAAAGTGTGTTATATTGCTTTTATAAAATAACGAACAGGAAAAACACGAGATATAAATCTTACGCACGCACGATCAGAAGATCAATTCTCCTAACTGTAACAGTCGTCATAAATCGACCGACGGTGAATTTGTACAGCGCGGGAAATTCCCCAAGGCAGATCAGAACTGAGAGAAACAACGGCATGCTCTGTGTCATTTTGAAAACACCTGCTTCAACATTCCCCGAAAAGAATAACTGGGAATTCAAGACATTTTTTCCCGAAAATGTAAGGCATAAGGCATTCAAGGAGTAGAGGACTTTTGTCGCTGAATGCACACGAGGAAACACGATTCCCCTGTTGAACTTGGCAGGTTTTACTTTTAGTTGAATGAACTTTTATTTTCGCCAAACTTAATGAAAATATCTAGCTGTTGGAACGTTCCTTCCAATAAGGTGACGCTAAGAGTGCAAGGTAAGAGGGAAAAGCTCATTTTGTTCTGTGAAAAATCATTTGGTCTACTTGACAACTGTCGCACGTGAGTTTGCAAACTGATTCATGTGCATGTAGTCGTTCATAAAATGGCAAGGAGATTATCTAAGACGTAGCAGGGTGAATGGTAACGATTGGCCTTATATGAAGGCTTATTATTTCGTGACTTCGTCGCCGACAAAATGTCGGACTTGAACATTAAGCCATACTTTAGTTTGGGATAAAAAAGACAGAAGAAAAATTGAAAGAGTGTAGCCTTGCATGCTTTTCCCTCTCTTCTACTCTAGTCTCTAGCTCGATTCCTCACTCTATTCGTCTATAAGTACTGTTTAAAATCTAGAATTGTTAGCTGTTTATGTGTTTTAGTTTTACCGTACAAAATAAGTTAAACGAAAAGTGGTTAAAAATATCTCAACCATGATGGTTTGCAAATTTGATAACTTCGTCGGTTGGTTGTATTTTTGTTAAATATATCTGTCGGTTTTGCTGATTTTGGTGGAGACATTTTTCCTTGTTGTTTGCCACTGATTTCATTCACAATCGAGTGCCATCGAATTTCCATGTCTAGCTATGGACTCTCATATAAACACGGCTTTCAGCCAATCAACGCGCGAGTTTCCTCTGGGTTGTTTTATAATATGTAATATAGTAATTGTTTTAATATTATTATTTATTAGGTATATTCCATTGTAAAGCGCCTAGAACAGCAATGTATAGGCGCTATATAAATTGCATTATTATTATTATTATTGTTTTGACTGGTGCAAAGCTGACGAAGTTACCTGCTGAATGCAGCGTTTTAGAGCTAAAATGTTGGCTCGAGTGTCGTGGCGAAAAAAAGAAGGGAAATAAACCTGACTTGATCAAACGAGTCGAGTGTTACATGGCCTTGGGAAAGAAAGTCGATCCAAAAGTGGAGGAAAATGGTACAACATCAAGGCATCTGGTGTTAGCTCAGACGCAGCTTTGAACTCGGTTGGAGCAAGGCAGACAAATTTACCAGAGGATCGATGGAAAACATTCCCATCAAGAAATGTGCCATCAATGTTCAACTATCGGGCCACGTGTATTACTACTTGGTGGAATCAGTATCTGGTATGTTTTTGGTCCAGATAAGTAATGAAGATATTGATAATACCGATGGACCTGAAACAGAGGACTCATCGACTGCCAAGCCACTTAGAAAAGGTAGAACACTTTAAAAAAGTGACTTTGTTGACAATATTCAAGATAATGCCGATGGCAATGAATATTATGTAAGAGCGCATGTTTATCACTCGATGAAAAATGAATGTCCGTTAAATGTTGTTGCAACTATTAGTAAAATAAGTGGCTCTATAAAGAATGCCACGTGTACCTGTATTAGGCTCGAGCGTTGGGAAAATGTGCCCACATCACGGCCGTTCTATTGATGATCAATGATCACACAGAAGAGCATGGCTACATCGTACAACAACCATCTACTTCTCAGCCATGTGTATGGAACAAAGGAAAAGAGAGAAAGAAATATGCAAGGGCGCTCCATGAAGCTACTTCAAGTCTATATTAGTAAGATGAGAAGCAACAAAGAGCTGTATAATTGGGACCCAAGACCAGTAGAGCATAGGGATAACATTGATAAGCCCTCCTGCATGAATCCATATGTAATCTGCAATCAGAAGACAGCGCCAATAATAATAATAGAGAAATATGTATGTGGGAAACTTTCCTAAGATTCGAATACTTAGATTTTGAAGTCAATATATGACACAGAATAGCTGTGTATACAGTCCTTAGTAGAACAATTTGAAGTAGGATTGGAGGAAGATATCTTGAAAACTACTCTAGGCAGTCATAATGCATGTCAAGTTCCTGGCACAGAGCAGCAAAGCAACAGTGATAAGTTTATTTAGTTATTACCTAATTCTGTATTATTCGCTGGTGTTTTGCCCTTCCATCATCTAAATGATGATGAATTTTCTTTAGCTATTTACGAGTTATCTAATGGTCCCGTTAACTTTGATGAAGACAGATTATCCTGTTTGAAATTTAACCCATTTTTACATGCTAATCAATTTGCTAATAATCATAGCCTAGCCCTATCTCATGATTTAGATCCAGACTCAAATTTCTCGGATAATTTCAACTGCAATTATTATACCGAGCATAAATTAAATGAAATGCTGGCTAAAATTAATCCGAACGCTTCCCGCAGTTCCTTATTTTTTTTTCATCTAAACATTCGAAGCCTCCCTCGTCATCTTGATAACCTCACTAATCTACTTGCATCTATTGATCACATATTTTCAATAATTGGTATCTCCGAAACTTGGCTCCGAACCTCAGCACATTCTGTTGACATAGATGGCTATAATTTTCTTCACAATCATCGCCCAAACAAATCAGGAGGTGGGGTTGGTTTGTATTTAGCTTCTGATTTAGAATATAAATGCCGTCCCGATTTATGCTTTGGTGAGACAGAGCTTACAGAGTCTTTGTTTGTTGAAATATGTAGGTCCAGAGGAAAAAATATCATTGTTGGAGTTATCTACAGACCACCCAATCAGCATGTTAATGAATTTGTTAACATTATTAACACGCTGATTGCAAGTATTTCCAAAACTAACAAACTATGCTACTTGATGGGTGACTTCAATTTGAACTTAATGAATTATAATTGTCATCAATCAACAAGTGAATTTTTGGATATCATGTATTCAAATTCATTTTTCCCTCTGATCACGCGTCCTACTAGACTGACTTCAAATACCGCAACGCTCATTGATAACATATTCACAAACCAGTTAGATAATTATTGTTTCAGTGGTCTTTTGTTCACCGACATTTCTGATCACCTTCCTATTTTTTGTTTTTACGACGAACAATGCGTTAAAGAGGACACAAATATAAATGCGCGTCTCATCTTTCGCGACAAAAGTGAGGCTAATGTATCGCTATTTCAAGAACGCCTAAATAATACCAAGTGGTCTGACTTACAAGGTTTCAACGATCCAATAACTGCGTATGGAAGCTTTTTAGATAAATTTACTAGTATTTATAACTCTTCTTTCCCTTTGAAGAGTGTGAAAACTACTAAACGCATTTTTAAGAAACCATGGCTATCAAAAGGTTTACTGAAGTCTATTAATAGAAAAAACAAGCTATACAAGAAATTTCTTGAATCTTCGTGTTCTGAAAATGAGTATTTGTATAAGAATTACAAAAACAAATTGAATCATTCTTTACGACTTGCTAAGCGTCTTTATTATGAAAAGAAACTTGAACAGGCGAAATCAAACATAAAAAGTACTTGGAAGATTTTAAGCGAAGTCATTAATAGAAAGAGACGTACTACAAGTTTACCTCTTGCTTTTACTGTCGATAACCAAAGTATTAATAACCCTACTGAGATTGCAAATCGTTTTTGTAACTATTTCTCAAACATTGGCCCTAATCTAGCGAGCAAAATTCCTGACTCTCTAACTTCTCCCCGTTCTTTTCTTTCCGGTTCTTTTGTTAACCCTATATTCCTAAATCCTGTTACTGAATCAGAATTATTAGAAATTACAAATTCATTTCGTTCTGGAACGGCAGCAGGCTTTGATAAAATCCCTATGTGGTCTTTAAAGGAATCCATAGAGTCTATTTCTGGGCCGTTAACACACATTGTTAACCTATCACTAGAGTCTGGTGAAAATTGCTCGAGTTATCCCATTATTCAAATCAGGTGATAATACTTTGTTTTCTAATTACAGACCAGTTTCGGTATTGCCAATGTTTTCTAAGCTATTAGAGAGGGTTGTTTACAACCGCTTTATTAACTATTTTGATAGAAATGACATTTTATTTAATAATCAATATGGTTTTAGGAAAAAACACTCTACTTTGCAAGCTTTGTTACATTTATTCGATAGAATTACATCTGCAGTTGACCAAAAACATTTTACAGTAGGAATTTTTATTGA
Organism: Actinernus sp. WN-2022; assembly: GCA_030867875.1. Lineage (NCBI taxonomy): Eukaryota > Metazoa > Cnidaria > Anthozoa > Actiniaria > Actinernidae > Actinernus > Actinernus sp. WN-2022. The sequence continues at coordinate 576,509 of JAOWCC010000237.1, forward strand.
TCTTTCCAAGGCGTTTGATACTGTGAACCATGACATTTTGTTAGTTAAACTTGAGCATTACGGTATTCGCGGATTGGCCCTTGAATGGATCCAAAGCTATTTGTCCAATAGATTACAACAGGTTGAATTCAATGGTACCTGTTCATCGTTCTGTGGCATCAAGTGTGGTGTACCTCATAGGTAAATTCTCGGGCCGCTCCTTTTTCTGGTATACATAAATGACCTCTGTAATGCCACTAACGCTTTTGAACTAGTGTTATTTGCTGATGATACAAATCTATTCTTTTCTCACAAGGATCTACCCCTTTTGATAGATATAATTAACACTGAAATGGTTAAATTATCAAATTGGTTTGATGTTAACAAACTATCGATTAATATTAAAAAGTCTAATTATATGATTTTTAAACCACGGCAAAAAAGGCAAACAATTGACTTAACGATTGAGATTAATAATCATAGCATTGATCGTGTCAGTGAGGTGGTATTTCTTCGGGTGGTTTTAGACGAACACATGTCCTGGAAACCTCATATTTCTCAAGTTGCAAGCAAAATATCCAGATCAGTAGGAATAATATATAAATCAAGTTTTTGCCTTTCTAAGCCGGCCATAAGAACACTATACTTTTCCCTAGTGTACCCGTACCTCCATTATTGCGTTACTGTTTGGGGCTCAACGTATCCATCTAACTTACATCGTATTATTTTGCTCCAAAAACGTGCAATTAGAATTATAGATAAGGTAGCCTTTGACGCCCATACTGACCCAATATTCAAACAACAAAGGATTTTGAGATTTGAAGATATTTATTTACTCAATTTGGGAAAATTTATGTATTCGTATCAAAACAATTTACTTCCTCGAGGTTTCGACAACTTATTGTTGAGGAATGATCAAATTCACAGTTACAATACCCGAAGTTCTCATTTATTTCATGTTCCTTTGTGTAGAACAAATAAGACAATTCTCTGTTAGTTTCCAATTCCAATTCAATCTTAAGAACTATCTTTTCTCCCGCAATTAATTAAATATAAAATTGTATTGTCTTTCATGTTTGCATTTTAATGTATTTGTTTAGTTTTGTTAGCGTGTTGCTCTTGCCGCCTCAATCAATTTATTAACCAATATTAATTGTAACGAGGTGGCCCAGAACCTCACAAGCCTTTATGGTTTCTCTTGGGCTACCCCGCCACTTATTTTAATCTTTGTAAGATTTCGTACTATTTATATTTGTGGCAAATAAATGAAACTGAAAATGAAACTGATGGGTGGTTTCAAGCACGTTGGCCCAGAATATATGCATCAGTATGCAAGAGTGTGTGTCTCATGGGAGAAATATTGGTCAATAGGGAGTGTCATACTTACACGCTTCAATACTACAATTGGATAAATAACAAGCTGTGGGATCCACAAGTTATAATGACACCTGACATGCAGAATGGCCTAAAAGAAGAGCCATCTGCCAGAGTAGCCTACAATAAATTTACTGGTAACAAGATTATAGACAGTGGATTATTTAAGAAATAGAAAACATTTCCCGTGTTTCTATAGAGTTATAGAAACACGAGTGGGAGTTTGGGAGAACGAGAAATGGCAGTGGGAACACGAGCCCGAAGGGCGAGTGTTTCCACAGCTATTTCGAGTTCTTCCAAACTTCCACAAGTGGTTCTATAACTCTATAGAAACAAGGTGAAATGTTTTCTATTTCCTTTATAAAATAACCCACAGAAAATAAGTACAAAAAAGAAAATCGCGCGTTTATTATGATCATCAAAACATAAATTATCCTAACTGTGCAGTCGTACGTCATGAACTTATCACATGACTAACTCAGTCAGTTTTGTCAATCCGATTCAGTGAGTTTGAAAACAGTGCCCTAGCTACGAAAAGCCTTTTAATTGGAGCCCAAAATTACACAGAATTATGAAGAAAAAGAAGCTCTATAGACTAATGCTCAAACTTGATTGACAATACACGGAAGCACGTAATGTTCAACAGTTCATTTTGCCTCATGGACTTCACGGCGTGGATCAAGCGGGCGCCGGTTTTCGTACCAAACAAAGTTTGCAGGAGATCAAGACGTGTTGCAAGAAAGGAGGATATTTTGGATTTCTCTTTAAAATCTAGAGCTACAAAGCATGGAAGTCATCACTCGGGTCATCAGTTGTTTTGTACAAATCTGTCTTCCAAGGACTAGAATATAGTTCTTCGTCGATTCGCCGTGTGTCATGCCTCATGCGGTCGCATACGGACGGCAGGTTGTTTTCATCAGACACTTCAAGCTTGATCAGATTTCCTTGCTATTCTCATCCTCTACGGCACCTGTAGAGAGTCATACTGAACCGTACATTCCTCAATTAACCAAGAGTAGTCGAAAGGGACGGCGTTGGATGGAGTTTTAGCATCTGTACAAGACTCAACTTTGTCAGGTTTGTGCTCCACATTTTCCTGTATTTTTGATTTCCATTTCTATTTCAACCTCTATTTTGTGCATCTAGAAATATTTAAGACAGGATTTATTTAAGTTATCCGGCTTAAATCTACCAAACAATAGTTTTTAATTGAGCTTAGTCAGCCAAAATAGACTGTTTTGGCAAAAATGATTGTTTAATATCGCACAAATTGTGAGCAACTCAACTTTGTCCACAGACATGAATGTTGTAATTCGTACTTTGAGATTGTTTTGAGTTCAATAAAACATCGGCTTGTTCCTAAACTAACAACACATTGTCGTTTCTTACAATACTGTGGCTGGTTCTTCGTCGAATTGAATCAGTAGTGCTCAATGTTTTTAGAAAAGTGTAGGAATTATTTCGCCGAGTTTCAAATTGAGTTCAAGGCTACGATGCCGGCATAATTTGCCATGTTTCTATAGAGTTATAGAAACACGGCTTTCAACCAATCAGAGCGCGTATTTTCTGTTTTTTTTTTTATAAGGGTAAATAGTAAATATTCACATTTAGGGGCAAGTCCAGATGGGGTGATACTAAACAACGATTCAGGAAGAGCTGAAGCTATACTTGAAATCACATGCTTGAATATTTTCAAGTCAACAACTGTGGATGAAATGATCACTACATGTCTGAATGGTAATGCCACTAAGATCTTGAAGAATAAGTGTTTTACTGTCAAGGATGGAAAGCTGTGACTCCGAAAGTACCACACATATTATTACCAAATCCAACTACAACTACAACTTCTGATTACTGAATTGGATTTTTGTGACTATTCTCCATTCTCCAAAGGGTCCACCATCTGTTGAACGCATCTGGCCTGACACAGAATTACAAGAGAAAATTGTCAAAAACACTAAAGAATTTTGGCAGAAGGTTTTTATTCCAGAGTACTACTGCCTGCCATATTCTAAATTAAACATGTATTGGTAATAATTGTATTTGGGGGTATAAAATGTAAGATTTTGTAGAAAATTGAACTCATTTTTTTTAAAGGATCAGTTTTTAGAGCCTTGACGATACTCCTCCGCCCAGTTTAGTTGAGTACCCATGTCCCTCTGGATGGTTATGCTATAGATACAGGGTGATTTGTTGATAATGAACATTTTAACATTCACAAATATTTGACACAACAGAACTTTACAAAACAAAAATCAGGTTACTGGTGAAAGTCTGTTGTTTACTGTGTGACTGCTTCATCCAAGGCCACTGATAATGTTTTATCACTCAGTTACAGTCACTGTCAGAATATACAATCAAAGTAAACTTAATGGTTGTTACTATTACACATAAGATAACTTCCAATAAGAAAAACGTTTTAGTGTTTCTTGTTTGGTCTAATAGAAATTTGTTTCAGTGGTAGCACTATTTTTTTTAGTGAGTTTCTACCTGCCTCGGCTAACTTTAGTTCCATACTTTAATATAACAGTTGTTGCACAGGTTTAATATATTAAAAATATTACAAATATATTATTTGTCACAAGTACAATCTTCAGAAGCTATGCACTCAGAAGAAACATTGTAGGTATTTAACTCAAAAAAGGGTCTGCCTCTAAAAGTCATGCCTAATAAACTCAATAAATTTTGAAGTAAATGTAATCCTTAAAAAAATAAAAGAAGAATATAGCTCTTAACCGTAACCTCTGTTCCAAACATGTCCGATATCTTGCTTAAATTTGGGAATTAATCTTAAAGAATGTGCTATTTCTCACTTGTTCACTTTTTCTTATTACCAAGCATATTTATATGCCTTTCATCACAGAGGTTTTTAAATCAAAATAAATAACACTATAACATTCATTATCAATATGAAAATAAGAATGGGCATGGAAATGTGGGCTCTTCAAAAAATCCCAAGCACTAATCTTTCTTTTCCTACATGGTACGAAGGGGGTAGGGTGGTGGAAAGAAAGGTAGCTATAGAGTGATTTCAAAAATTTCCTACAAAATCCAGTTGGTTAGACATAAGGTTCTTCTGTTAGTCTACTTGCAAAATTTCAAGTTGCTACAACGAATATATGCTGAGAAAATGGCATTTGAAGTTCAAATTTCTGCCACTCAAGGTCTCGTATTTTTCACTAAGTTGTAACTGCGTAGAAAACAAGAGACTATTATTTTTTGTGATGTCATCACTTTACCACTCTATTAGACTTATGGACCAGTCATTACTCGGGCTGCCTGTGGCAGCACCGAGTCTTAATCTGCAAGCGGTTATTTTTTTGTTTTTGTTTCATGCAACAAACTTTTTGCCCATGTATTAAATTTCAAGTTCACCACCAATCAGATTGCACTGTGCTGGTCACGTAACACTCTCCAGGTTAATATATTTACATAATTTAATACATTAAATCAAGATGGTGGACCCGCGAGGAAATGTCTCTCTAATTTGGAATCCCATCTCTCAAATGTAAGCAGTTTAATGTTTTATTTAACTTCACTGGTACGAAAGCCTTCCAACAGGCTCAGGATATTTCAACTGGCGCTCTTGTCGGAGCCGAAAGTTTCTTCGATAGAAATGGCAAGATGTTGTGTTTTTCTAGGAGGACAAAATATTTCTTGTTTAATCTTAATTCTCTTCCGCCACGGCTTTGTTATTTGAATCTCTGTGGATTGGGATACTCAAATATACTGCACAATACCATACAACTGAATAAGAAGTCTTTAACAAAGCCAAATTCAACTTTAACTCAAGAGCAAAGCTGAGAGGGAAAGTGAAACCGAACAGTGTCTTGTCAGGTCACGAAGGTACGGTGAGGTTGAAAACATTGCGTGTTTATATCTGCATTTATTTGTCGATTTTTTGTGATAGTCAGTGTACTTTTTTATCAAGTCTATTTATATCCAGTGTTATCCTTCTGATCATGATTATATACGTCAATCTCTGGAAGAATGCAGACAAGCCAGTAGAAGATAATTATATTAAGTCGAAGAACCAGACATGTATGCGTACATAATAACATATACACAGACGTGCTGCAAACACTCATTGTCATAAAACGAGTCGCAAGCACATCTTAATTACTTAAACGAATTTGAGAAAAAGCAGAAAAGTGAGACGAGTTAGAAAACAAAGGGCTAAATTGCGGAATGCAGTGGCACTCTTGAAGCTCTTTAGAAATATCTGGCTCCGTAGTTGCCCGCGCAGTTGTTTTAAGGAACTGAAATATAGTTTATAGTACTTAACTGTATTAGCGATTGAAAGTAATTTTGTAGCTAATCTTAGGCAAAGGGGTTAGGATTAGCTAAGTCTTACAACCTCCATTTTGAATTTATTATAATCACAAAGTAGGAGAGCAGAGGACTAGGGAGACAAAGGTCATGGCTCCGCGGCTCCGCGGCTCCGTAGGTGAACAAAACACACAGGAATCCCATAATATAGTGTTTATTCTCATTAATTTAATTGAATCAAATCTTAAAATAACTCCGTCGCACCTCATCGTGACTTCGTCCCCTAGGATGTTTTTCTTGTTTTTTGTTTTGTTTTTCTTGATGACTTAAAAAGATATACCCATGTGTTTAGAAAAAAAAAATCATCCCAGTTTGTATAGCCATTATATAACCATTTATACTAACTTTTATACGTTTATTTGACGCATTGACCCGTTGACATCATACATGTTGCTTCGTTCTACTACTGCGAACAGAGACTCGTTCACACTCAGACATATCTCTCTAGCGCGTTGACGCGTCGACATCATACATGTTGCTTCGTTCTACTACTGTGAACAGAGACTCGTCCATACCCACTGAGACATATCTCTCTAACGCATTGACATCATAGTGGCTTTTTCATGTTGCTTCGTTCTGCTACTGTGAACAGAGAGACTCGTTCGCACCCAGACATATCTCTAACGCGTTGACGCTTGACACCATACATGCTGCTTCATTCTACTACTGTGAACAGAGAGACTCGTTCACACCCAGACATATATCTCTAACGCGTTGACGCGTTGACATCATAAGTGTTGCTTCGTTCTACTACTGTGAACAGAGAGACTCGTTCACACCCAGACCGATATCTCTATAGAGAACCATATATGGACTAACGCGTTGACATGTTGGCGTCTCCACCTGTAACGTACTTGAGCGGGGGGTATTCTGCAATTGCTCCCATTTCGCGGTATGTTTGGTCTGTGGAACACAAGAAAGGTATGCCAATTTACTTAAAAATAAATATTCCCATTTAAGAAGCATTATGTTTCTATGTTGTTTAGCCCTAAAGAACCCTCATTTAGTGAGCACCCATTGTTGACGGTTAGGGTGCTTTTAAATGATGGATTAGGGTTTGGATTAACTGACAGGAACATTTAAGAAGCATTATGTTTATGTGTTGTTTAGTGACTTAGCCCTAAATAACCCTAAATTAGTGAGCACCCGTTGTTGGCGGTTAGGGTGTTTTTAAATGATGGGTTAGAGTTTGGATGAATCGATAAAGGCATCGTGTTTCGGAATCTATAATGAGTTTCACTGCGGAGCCGCGGAGCCACTTCAAATATAACCTTGCATTGGTAGGGTATAGACAGGTATCGTGTTTGGAATCTATAATTGTATCACTACGGAGTCACGGAGCCACTTCAAATATAACCTTGCATTGGTAGGGTATATAGACAGGTATCGTTTTTGGAATCTATAATGTGTCACTACGGAGCCACTCCAAATATAACCTTGCATTGGTAGGGTATAGACAGGTATCGTGTTTGGAATCAATAATGAGTTTCACTGTGGAGCCACGGAGCCGCGGAGCCACTTCAAATACAACCTTGCATTGGTAGGGTATAGACAGGTATCGTGTTTGGAATCTATAATTGTGTCACTACGGAGTCATGGAGCCGCGGAGCCACTTCAAATATAACCTTGCATTGGTGGGGTATAGACAGGCATCGTTTTTTGAATCTAAAATGACTTTTAATAGTAATATAATAGGCTGAGTCTCGTGTTAGTGTTAATGCTGGTTTAACGTAAGTTTAAGTGTTACTCAATGTCATTTTAGCTTGCTATGGTTTGCGGAACCACGGAGCTGTTTTTTTTTGGGAGACCTTGAACATTGACGTTGTATTCTGCAATCGCTCCAAACAAAGCCGTAAGGACGGAGAAGAGAGAATTCAGAGATATTTTTAAAAAATGGAGAAATTATATGTTTGTAAAATTACGTCGCAAAGTCTGTAGGGTAACTAAAAGCCAAAGCGAACCAGAGGAAAATGTAACTTTCATACTACAGTATCTCCAATCATTTCACATACCCGAGCAGTTCTCTCCAAAAATCTGAATCATAAAAAGTATCACTGCGAAATCATGCTCTCTAATGACATTGAACAGGTCTTTTTGATTCAATAATAAGTGCTGCTATGTTTAGGTTAACAGCCAGTTTATCTTGCTTGGGATTAAAACCGTTAGATTACAATAACAATTTATTATACCCTTACAAAGTTTACAAGTGTGACAAATTAATGGTAAGAACAAATACATATTTACTGAGGGTACTGGCTTCCTGAAATAACTGATACGTTAAAAATGCCAGGAGCCATTTTACATGGAATTGAAATTAAATTAGTAGGTCGCAGGACATGAACAAATACATATACAAACTATTCCAATTCGTCAAGTTATTTACAATCTATACGGTGGCATATATTTAACAATTGTTCACCGAAGTGGAGGTGAATAGTGGTGGATATTTACCGAGCCGCCGCTTCGGCGAGGTAAATATCCACTACTATTCACCAACACTGAGGTGAAGAATTGTTTTAGTATATACCACACTGCAGGTGAATAGCCAGCACCAAATAGTTATTCTATTTTCTGTCAAATGGACAAAAACTCGCGCGAAGTGATCGCTGCTTCGCTCGGAGGTGAATATGAAATCATATTCACTGTTTGAGTAGCCAATCAGAGCACGCGAAAAGTGATATTCACTGGTGTGGTATATACTAAATAGTAACACAATTAAGTGTCGTTGTCTGAAAAAACCAGGCAGGGGCCGCGTATCGGGGTCGGCCGATTCGCTTCAAATTGTCACCATTTATAGTCTATCCTGAAAGATTAAGAATGGTCGTATTTTAAGATTTATCGGTTAAATTGTTTCGAATATTGACCACCCCCCCCTGGTTTTGCATCTAGTCCGGCCGAAAATCGTATGAAATATCGCTTATATTTAGGGTTCATAAAAACACACTTCGGGTCTTTTTTTAACTGTTGATACATTCATTCTATATCATTTGCTATCTAAACTAATGTTTTACAGGTGAAAATTTCAAATTCGCGGAAAATTACTTTTTCCCGTGAGCGATCGAATTTCACTATCAAGCGGGTTGTGATCTTCGACCGAATTTGAGTCATATCTAAGAAGCTATTTCTCCAAAGTGCCCCATTTTATTTTCAATTTTTTCACGGATTATGAAAGGTCATCTTCTCTATTTTGATAATCAGAAAAGTTTTATTTGGCTTTTTGTAATGTCTTTCTTTGAGTGGCCATCAAAGGCAACAGTGTATCGGCCTTTTCACTGTGAACCTGATTTGCATAATTTGCATAAGTATCCATCTTATTTGCAAGTACTTCATTCAAGTTAGCTCAGTTGTGGAAAAGTATTCACTAGAAATAAAATGGATAATAATAAGGCTTCACAATATGAATATTTACCATTTACTTATCTGAAATTTGTGAAAAAACTGAAGCGAACGTGACATTTACTCCATTAAATCGCGAACAGCTAATCTAGTCTATCTAGTGTTCTGTACAGTCAAAACAACTAGTACTGGGAGAAGGAATAACTTGATTGGATTATGTTATAATAGTCGTGATGATAGCTTGAAAGCTTGATCGATTTTCTTACGGGAAAGTAATGATTGCAGCAGGCATCAGACAGCTTATGCAAATTACTTTGTTTACTAAAATAGCCCAGCAAGAGCAGTCACGCAACACAAATGTATCTTTCAATGTTATGACTTACTTATCTTTGCTAAAACTGATCTTACAACTAAATAAAAAGTTTATTTGAGTATAAGCATATAAGCTAACTAAAACAGTAATAGAAAAATGACGTAATTTCACATTTTACTGACTAATTTGAATTGGAGAGACAAAATATCAGTGATTGTGATGAAAACCGCTACTCTGTACTCAGTAACAAACCTATTGTTATAAGTGATTTTCAAAATCACAAAATAAGGGTGATAAGCACTTTTAAAAATGTTCAATTAATGTTCAGTGCAATTCGTCATTCCTGAAAGCACCTGCATAGTTTCACATACGCTTCTGAAGGTTCGGTGAACGCCATTTTCCTTGTTCGTCTTCCAGTCACCTCGAGCTGCAGTTCTTGACAAATGTGTCGAAGTTCCACTATCTTCAAGGAGTTCAGTTTACCAGCGTGGACAAGGTGGCAAAGATTTATGGAACCAACTTTGATGGGGTGATCGGGTGTGCCCATGTCAGCCAAAACTTGATCTCGCAGCGAAGACATGGCTATTTCTGTATTGATTGCATCAATATCTTCTTCGTGAATCTGTTCATCAACAGCCATGATTTGCCTTTGTCGTTGACCTGCAGAGAGTCTCGAGAAGACATTGGTGATTTGTTGCGCAGTTCGCCATTCATCTGGAGTGAATAGATGGTTGCCAAGATCATCCTTTGCAAACTTCATTTCCTTTGCAACCTCAATGGGGTCCGCTTTTTGCCCACTGCTTACACCGGCGTCAAATTTATCTGTTATGAATAGTTTGACTTTCTCTGTCATTCTAGAGACTTTCTTGACTGTCTTCAAGGCCCATCCTTCTGAACAATATTCATAAGCAGATGACGTGCTTGGTTGTTCTTGGTCTCTTGGTACCGACTGTAGGCGACTTCCAGCTGATGTTATTCCAGTTACCCTCTCAGCCCACTTTCTTCTTACACTGTCGTAAAGAGATTCAGACTCCAGCTCCATTCTGTGTTTACCTGTATCCATGTGTGCCTCCACCTCACCCGCTGTCTTAAATGTTAGCACACATCCATTTTCTTTACACGAGAAAATAGCTGACGCTGGCCTCACACTTTCTCCAACAGTTCCTCTCTCTTTGACTGGTACTCCAAAAGGCTGGGTGATCTTGAGATTAGTGCTTTCTTGAACGCGAATGAGAATGTCATCGTATTTGAAGAGTCTCCCTGTTCCAACATTGTATGCTTTCCATGCGCGGATGCCAGTTTCTTCGAAGGAGAAATTGTTAAGGAGGCTTATTCCTGGGATCGTGTTATCTTTGACAATGTCTCTGTTGGTACAGACTTCAACTACAGCTACTCTGCATCCTCTAACTCCCCCATGGGACTCTAGTGCTAGCTTCATGTCTTCGGCGGTAATGAAATCATGTTTCTCATTGACCCATCGTTTGATGTGAGCCTTCATTGTTGCTGTTTTGCGATCACAAATATCCTTGCCTGCCTGTGGATCGGAAAAGTCGTAGCGAAGGACTTTGACGCCAGTTCTTTGGCCTATGTTAGGGAGACTGAGTAGCAAAGGACCATTTTTGTAGCACCCTGCATTGTCTGAGCGCAGAAAGGCTCTTTCCATGCGAGGGTACTCTTGTTTGATGGCTTGCAGAAGATGTTCCAGGACTGATGCCACCGCAAAGCTGTTTTGGACGCACGTGTTGAACATATGGGCGAAACAATCAACTTCAAATTTTTCATCTTTTTTGGAGATGACTGCATTGATGTGCCAGCTGCGTCCTCTTTTCCCAAAGAACTCACTCATCTGTTCGCGATAGTGTTGCGGGAGGAACTTCATCGCCCAATCAATCACGATCAAGCACGTTTTGTCATCTAGCTTGGCAAGTGCATCTTGTTTTGCCTCCTCTTAGTTGATCGAGCGTAGCAAATGGGCTTTCCACGCATGTGTGGCTTGCGTACATTCTGTGTATTGAAACATGACTCTGGCTTTCTGGTCTTCCGTCATTTTCACGCTGTTGATCGCTGTCAACATTTCCTGTAGAGCAGTTTTAAGTAAATTGCATCTCTCACACTTTGTCGTGTGGTCGTGGTCGCACGGGATGGAATAATCTGCACTATCAGTGTCACTCAAAGAAAAGACAGTACAATGGTCTCTGCAATTCTCTTCTCGGCCAACGTGAATTTTATAGTCGGTCTTGAGGTACCGTTTGGAATCCTTGAGGTATTGCTGGACATTCTGTCCCCGCTGTCCTTGGGCTCCATTGTCCGTCAACGTCTTCATTACATCCATCAGGTTGTCAAAAGCTTCTGTTCCTTCAGAGGTGATGTTATCGAGGCCATGTAATGACTTCTGCATTGATGCAGAGCAAACTTGGAGCATTCTGTACAGTGATCGTTCGCCTGCTGGTTCAAAATTATGTTCTTTACAGTACATTGTATACTGTTCGATAATTCGTGACGGAATCATTGTTCTTATCACTGATGGAATGATGATGCGCTCGCCAGAATCGAGCTTCAAGGTCTTCGTTCCGAAGGCGACATACTGGAGCATATCTGGTCGTGAGATAAAATCAACGAAGTGGTCCACCTTCACAACATCTATTCTGGTTCTGTGTATGGGCTGGTCTTCGACAGGTTGTCCACGTCCTCTTTCTGTAGCATGCTGTCGAGCTTGATCGATACGCCACTTTGATAATCCAGGCACTATTTCTTGTAGCTCAGCACGACTAAAATCATTGGCAAATAAAGATAAGATCTGTCTTTTAGTTTGCCAAGAATCTGCTTGATTATGTGCCTTCACTAATTCATCGATGAGTCTTGTATTCGGGTCAAAGTGCTTGCGTCGTGACGGCTCATCATCATCAAATAGTGATCCCATCCTGATTGCATTCCACATTTCGTTTTCTTGTCCCGGAGTGACGACTAGAAGTGCAGCCTTTATTGCCTCCTTAGCTTTTTTCTGATAATAACGCTGTTGGGTAGAAGATGCATCATCCCACGAAGCATTTAATGTGGATTTGATAGGACTGTAACGACCATCCATTATGTTATTGACAGCCTTGTTCAATATCTCGCGTTTCTGTTGTTGTTGCTCGATTTCATCCATCCAAACACTAATTTCGTGTTCTGGGACTGTAGACTGGGACGATTGTGAAGACGATTCTTCTCTGACTGTAATATCGGCAGTGGGCGGCAATTCTTGCAATTCTTCCATCGACGAACAGCCAGGCATAATATCTAAAGGTCTAACCTATTAAAAAGCCAAATGAAAATAGTTAGGAAGAGTTGTAGTATAGCACAGTCATTGGCCATGGGCGTTTACTTATTCATTCATGCCATTCAATCATTTAATTCGTTTCAATCAGTTGATTTGTTTCATGCGTTTCAATCATTTCATTCGTTTCATGCATTTCAATTATTTTATTCGTTTCACCCGTTTCATTCTTGTATTAATTATTTTCATTCATGCATTTCATTTATATCATTCGTTCATTTCAGTCATTGTTTTCGTTTCAATCATTTTATTCGTTTTTTTCATTAATTCATTTCGTTTATTCGTTCATACATTGATTAGTCCATCTAATCATTCATTCATTCACTCCTTTACTTATTCATTTCTCGCACATTTACCTTAATATTCTCTCCCTCTTTAACTCAATAATTATTATCTACTTTTCAAAATACCAGATTTGTAATCACTCATACGCTTACATATTGTTCGTTGTCATCACGCATTGTTCCCTTATTCCTTGTATGTCGTTCACGGGCTTTGTAATGGTCTGCTCGACATCCCGAACAGATTGCTATGTGAACAAAATAATGCCGGAAACTAAACAAATTATCTTGCACCTCGACTTCCCAATTTGTTTCTTCAGAAATTCATTCATCAATCGGCGAATTAAATGTATTATCCTTCAATAGAGAAAAACTAAAAGCAGCAGGAAGCTTAGGGTGGAAGGAGTGAATGAAGCCCGGAGTATCAAATCTATGAAATCGATTATCGATTTTCCATTCGACAAATCGAAATCAATCGATACAATTGGTTAATTGATATTGACAAGAGACCATTATGTAATGGTCTCTTGATATCGATTGATATCGGCCAATCGATAATCAATCGATACTCACAAAAAGACTGAAAGACAAAAAGATTGTCATCATCGATTGATATCAGTGTAAAGTTTTCAAGTAAATGTGTTTAGATATTTTAAAATCATCGAAAAAATTTATACCAATCGATGATAATTAGGGGCAATCGATAGCAATCGATAAGGTCACAGATTTTTGTTTCATCGATTATCGATATAGATCGATTGATTGGCATCGATTGATATCGATTTTCATCCGTTGGATACTCCGGGAAATAAGGGTTCTTTGTTAAGATAGAGACAATACAACATACCTGAGACAATACAACATACCTGAGCCAATTGGAACAACGGTGTTGTGGATACGATAAATTTCAGAAGAAATGTTAGAGTTAACGCGACGAGGTGAAGGAATTTTCCTCCTTTGACCGGTATGAGTCGGATAAGTGCATGTCTTGATCTTCCTGCCTGGCCAGCGGATGGAAAACGTACTCCGATGTGTTGGGCAGACAGTCATTTGTTCCATTATCTCACGAACAACATCAAAGCGTCCAGCTCTATTGAGTATTAAATCTTGTTCACTTGGCATATCATGTTCTCCAGGTTTCTTCCCTATACCAAGGGAACTCAAGTGTGCATGCATGTCTTGAGAACACGCTGTTAGAGGGACAACATCTGAACCAACGCCAACATTACTACAAAGAGAATTTCCTGACCAAAACGAACACTTTAAGCCTACATCCATACTATCTAGTATCGACTGAAGTGATGGTCATCTGATAATTTCGCAACTGATTACGCAAGTAAATCTGACATATGATACCCCCGGTAGCAATACATGTCATTGTTATTATCGACTACTAAACTCCCAAAAACAAAACGATAGGTAAAAAAATATCAAGGATTGGCTATCCCACAGAAAATAAAACTTTGTATTTAGTTGTAAGATCAGTTTTAGCAAAGATAAGTAAGTCATAACATTGAAAGATACATTTGTGTTGCGTGACTGCTCTTGCTGGGCTATTTTAGTAAACAAAGTAATTTGCATAAGCTGTCTGATGCCTGCTGTAATCATTACTTTCCCGTAAGAAAATCGATCAAGCTTTCAAGCTATCATCACGACTATTATAACATAATCCAATCAAGTTAGTCCTTCTCCCAGTACTAGTTGTTTTGACTGTACAGAACACTAGATAGACTAGATTAGCTGTTCGCGATTTTCGCGGGAAATATGTCAATATTTTGATGGCGTAAATGTCACGTTCGCTTCATTTTTTTCACAAATTTCAGATAAGTAAATGGTAAATATTCATATTTCGAAGCCTTATTATTATCCATGTCATTTCTAGTGAATACTTTTCCACAACTGAGCTAACTTGAATGAAGTGGCTTGCAAAGAAAATGGATAATTATGCAGATTATGCAAATCAGGTTCACAGTGAAAAGGCCGATACACTGTTGCCTTTGATGGCCCCTCAAAGAAAGACATTACAAAAAGCCAAATAAAACTTTTCTGATTATCAAAATAGAGAAGATGACCTTTCATAATCCGTGAAAAAAATTAATATAAAATGGGGCACTTTGGAGAAATAGCTTCTTAGATATGACTCAAATTCGGTCGAAGATCACAACCCGCTTGACAGTGAAATTCGATCGCTCACGGGAAAAAGTCATTTTCCGCGAATTGGACATTTTCACCTGTGAAACATTAGTTTAGATAGCAAATGATATAGAATGAATGTATCAACAGTTAAAAAAGACCCGAAGTGTGTTTTTCTGAACCCTAAATATAAGCGATATTTCATACGATTTTCGGCCGGACTAAATGCAAAACCAGGGGGGGTGGTCAATATTCTAAACAATTTAACCGATAAATCTTAAAATACGACCATTCTTAATCTTTTAGGATAGACTATAAATGGTGACAATTTGAAGCGAATCGGCCGACTCCGATCCACGGCCCCTGCCTGGTTTTCTCAGACAACGACACTTAATACAGTGTTAATAAATAAATAAATATGAAGAGAAAGAGTACAAACTCAGTCTTATTTTCTCTAGCATAATATATTTTTACTTTTAAAAAAATGCATAAAAGCTAATATTTGCTGAGAAATACGTCCTATCTCATTCAGAATGAAAGTAATACTGATCAGTCCTGGTTACAATATATTAACAACACCCTCCCCCCGGGAAAACGTGCAGCAGTTGAAGTTCATTATACATCCATTATCACTTATCACAAGAGCATGAGTTAAGTGAACCAGTATTATTCTCTGGCTATAATAATAATATTTATTTATGACAAAAACTATGCTAAAACTCCACGGACTACATTTATTCAATGTCTCAGATGTATTTATAATTATATTTTAATAGAATTGGATTAATTTTATCTGAACAAAATTTGGCCCATCACAGAACCAGTAAGCTCAGTGGTTAAGTGTCAGTATGTTGTGCAGGAGGTAGTCAGAGTTCAAATCCAGGTAGGACCTTAAAATAACTGGGAGAACTGGTACTGCATGCCTTTGCTCTGATATCTGCAAATTGTTCTAAACGCTTTGTGTCTTCTTGGATCACAATGTTAAATTGTAGGCCACCACTGAGAATGCAACCAAATCTCTGGTAGTGACCACCCTCAAGTATAGTGGAATAATATAGTCGTATAGATATAGAGTAAATGAATTTGTTCCCAATTATAGCAAAAGCATGCTAAATACATTGACTCTCTCCTCTGTTAGTAGTAGTAGTACTAGTTCCCTTGGTGCCACTATATACATTTTATATATTATAAATATACAGGCTAAATCTAGTAGATTACATACTATACATAAAACATAATCATGACTGCTGCTTTAAAAAAGTTTTTTTGTTGTTGTTGTAAATGGATTGGTAAATAATGCATGTATCAGCAGCTACCATCAGGGGTGGATCCATGGGAACCTTGTCAGAATTAATTGTTTGTTGCCCATTGGGAGGATGGGAAGCTCACTTTGGTTCATGGATTAGGAACCAAGGGGATCGACCTTGTATGAATTGTTACTATTTGTTGTGCCCTATATCAGGGGATTTGATATGACAGGTTTGATTGGGCATTTGGACAAATCCCCAGGGTACCTGACCCCTGGGGGAAGCCACTGATACATGCATAACACTGCTGTAGTAGCTGCCAGTAAATATGCAAAGCTACTGATACAGTTCAAAACTGAATGCTAAATCACAGGGAGGAAGTTCAAATGAACATTGCATGTGTTATTATAAAGACTTGTTGTTGAGGTTGTACTTGGCCTCTTGTTGTCATTACAAGACAAAGAGATATCGATCGATGAGTCATTGTCAGAAATCTATTCCTGGCCGTAACATTAGGCAATCTGTCAATGGTAAAACTGTTGACAGTTTGGGTCAGTTCAACTACACAGCTAAGGCATATGCATGTTTTACGACAGAATAACCTAGCTAGAGAGAGTCTACTGGATTAAGATACTGTTACATGTCTGTTAATATGGGGAAAACGGAAGAATCCTTCATTGAGCTTGATAACCATGTTTGGATTTGGAAGCAGAATTGAGACTTTAGATGTATTTTGTGAATCCCAAATCGCTAGTTCCCATACAGAGTGGAGAGGAACGGGTAGTGAAATCTCACCCCTCCCTATATTTTTTTTCGACATTTTTCCCTCCTCCCTAGTGAGTTTTAAAATTTCTCTCTAGAGCATGTATGTAACGTAGATCCCATTTTCTCCCTCCTCCCTGTATGCTAAATTCTTCCTCCTCGCTACTTTTTCTGGACATTTCACTCTCCTCCCTGATTTTGTTTTTGCTAATTCTCCCTCCTCCCTGTTCTGTTCCTCCGCCCTCCATACAAGTCATACAAACGCGCGTTTTTTTTTGCCAACCACAATATGTATGCAAATATATGAATGACGTCGTGTTTACAAACAGTAAGTGTCGCTATAGCAAGAATAGCAGATAAAGTTACATAGAGGCACACAAATTGACATAGCTTAATCTCCATCACAGGATGGACAGGATACAACTTATAATATGGTACAAATATAAACATACATTTGAGACAATCGGAACCTGCAGTATAACAGAACAGCAGACCAAATTGTAAATGTGTGTTACTTGAATAAGTAGTGTTTAAATTGAAATGTCAACTTCTTTAATTTACCTATGAGAAAAACAAAAATATTAAATTACATATATACTAGGGGAGCAGAGAATGAAAGTCACCGTGCTACCGGCCACTCCTAAAGACTTCTAAACTCAGCTAATAATTCTTCCCTTTGGTTATTACTAAGAGGATTTCACACGCTTGGCACAAATGACCCTACAATCTATCACTTTGCCATATTTTCAAAAGTTTTCAACATAGAAGATTGAATTTTTGTGGGATAATGAAGACCGACGACCTAAACAAAATCCGATGATTTGATCTACCGTAGACATCTTGATGACGTCACAGTTACGTCATGTATCCATTTATAATAGGTTTCTCGATATTTTCAATTACCTTGAACATCAGTA
Organism: Actinernus sp. WN-2022; assembly: GCA_030867875.1. Lineage (NCBI taxonomy): Eukaryota > Metazoa > Cnidaria > Anthozoa > Actiniaria > Actinernidae > Actinernus > Actinernus sp. WN-2022. Next base: position 594,496 of record JAOWCC010000237.1, read on the forward strand.
ATTTTTTTATTTTCGATTTTCCATCATGTCGACAACAAAGAAACCGAAAACCCGAGTTCGATTGGTTAAGAGGGAGAAAAGTTATTAAATTTTGAATTTTGGCAATTTTCCCGCCAAAATTTGGCGGGAAATATTCAATATAGAACCAAACACGCACCGATGCGTACTAGACGAGCACGTCAAAAGAAATCCCCATGGGTCAATCAAAGTTTGTTAACGAAAATGCGACAACGGGACCATCAAAAGAAAGTTGCTGTTAGAACTAATGATCCTAACGACTGGTCGCAATACAAAAAGTTAAGAAACGAAGTAAATAATTTAGCACGTCAAACAAAGGCAGACTATTATAAGAGCAAACTTAATAATAGCAACACGACATCAAAAGAAACGTGGAGAATTATTAATGAGGTCACTGGACGGAATTCCAAAAAAGTTGAAGGAGTCATGAAAATTGATTTTGATAATAAGGAAATTACAAAACCAGCTGAAATGGCCAATGCGTTCAACAAACACTTTGTAAACATTGGCCCCAGTCTAGCTGAGGTAAATTTCGGCAACAGAGTTTCTGATGATTTTATTCAATATTTGCCCCAGTGCAAAACCTCATTTTCTCTCCGGCACACAACCAGAAATGTTGTTCTGAAGCATTTAAAAAAGCTATCTGCCTCAAAGGCAACCGGACTAGATAATATACCGTGTAAAATTTTGAAAATAGGCGCCGATACTGTTTGCGAGTCACTTACATGGCTGTTCAATGCGTCAATTTCACAGGGGATCTTCCCCTGTGAATGGAAACATGCAAAAGTAAGCCCCGTATATAAAAGTGGGACGCGGTCTGATACAAACAATTATCGGCCAATATCCGTAATTTCAGCTATAGCTAAGGTATTTGAGAGGATCATCTATGACCAACTATATACCTATTTGCAAAATAACCGTCTATTAACTAATTGTCAATCTGGTTTCCGAAAGTTACACTCAACAGTGACCGCTTTGCTCCATGCTACGGACAAATGGTCGTTAAATATTGACAAAGGTCTGATTAATGCAACTGTTTTTGTAGACCTGTAAAAAGCTTTTGACACCGTTGACCACAATGTTTTGCTTCAAAAGCTAGAAAGTTACGGCTTGACTTCTTCAAGTATTGCGTGGTTTAGATCGTATCTCAACGAACGAAAGCAAAGGTGTGTGGTCAACGGTGAAATGTCAGACTTTGGGGAACTCTCCTGTGGCGTCCCTTAAGGAACAATTTTAGGACCCTTGTTGTTCCTAATATATATAAATGACCTTCCTGATTGCTTAAAATTCTCAGACACTCAAATGTACGCAGATGATACTTGTCTTACAATGGCAGGTTCATCATGTGATGACATTGAATCTAAATTGAATACAGACTTACAACATATTTATGAGTGGCTGAAAGCAAACAAGTTGAGTCTGAATGCTACAAAAACAGAGTTTTTATTAGTAGGCTCTCGCCAGAGATTATCTCATGTGGCATGTCCAAATCTTGTAATTGGAGGCGAAAGCATCCCTAAAATAGCGTTCGTTAAGTACTTAGGGGTGCACATAGATGAAACATTGACATGGTCAAAACACATTGAGAAGATCTCTAAGCAATTATCATCTTCTATTGGAGCTCTCAAGCGCGTACGGCCCTACGTGCCCATGTCCTCCCTCAAGACTATGTACCACTCATTTATTCAACCTAAATTTGATTATTGCAGCATAGTTTGGGAGAGCCTGGGTACTGAACTCGCAAATAAACTCCAAAAACTCCAAAATAGGGCTGCTAGAATAATAACACAGTCTAGTTTCGATTCTAGCTCTGGCCCAATACTTCACGAACTGGGTTGGGACAGATTAATAATACGCAGGCGCAAACTTTTAGCAATAGAAATGTTTAAGATCTATAATAACCAAGCGCCTGGGTATTTAATACACAAATTTAATAGGGTTCATACACCATATAACACAAGAGGTTCATCATCAAAATTCCAACTGTCCCTCCCCAAAACGAATTATGGTAAAAAGCGATTCGGCTACAGAGGAGCACATATTTGGAATAATTTAACAGAAGACCTGAGGACTAGCAAATCGTTAAATACATTTAAAACTAAGCTAAAAGGTCTACCTCCCTGCTTCTTTGACGCCTTATAATTTACTCTCTTACAATTACAATTACTATAGTATAATATATCGTACACGAACGCTATTAGAACTGACTCTGGCGTTTTTAGCAGATTTTAATGAAATGTAATATCATTTAATGTTCATGTACAGATTTTTACACACGGCTTTTATGTAAACCAGTCTTAGTTACTGTTAAAACTACCGTGTCTAAATAAAGTTTCTATTCTATTCTATTCTATTCTATTCTATTCTATTTACAAAATAACTTCTTCATTCATCTTTTAGAGTTCAAAATATTTGCTTACGACAATCTAGCAATCAAAAGAGTAAATCGGTACCCACAACCGTATGTTTTTATAATTTTCGATTTTTGAGAGGAAATACTTTAAAATTCCCAGTGAAAAAGAGGAAACGTCATTATGACGTCATATGTCAGACCCACGACGTCAGAAAATGTGACGTCACAGGAAACTTCAGGTCTTAATAACTCAGCAAATATTTATCGTAGACTTTAAAATTGCGGCAATCAAAAACACATATTTATGTTGTTGTGATAACATGCTTTATTTCAAACGTATAGGTAACGCAGAATTTGACCTTAAAAGGAGTCGTTCGTTAAGACGTCACACCAACGTCAATAAACAAAAGTGTTTGATCCTAAAGACGTTATTTCATTTTAATATTAACATACGAAAATTTCGTTAAATTTGACAGCGAATTAAACAAGATGTGCTGGTTTATATATTTTTGGCTCGCTTTTAGTGATCGATTTTGAGGTAACTTATGCCAGGCGTGTCAAATGAAAGTGTATTTCATCTTCAACTCATGTGGCCCGAGTGGAAGCCCAGATGGGCTCTTGTTAAATATGGAGAGGGGTGCTGGAATGGACGATATATAGGGGGACTCCCAAAAAAAGGTTCTCTATTGTAAGGGTGTGGGGTTTCCAAAATAATGAAAAGGGGTCTCAATAATTTATACTGGGCTGTATTTTTATTTTAATAAAGGAGGGTTGCTCCCACTCTATGTTTAATGCCTGGTCGCAAATTAAACCTAATTATTGAAACTTATTTGCGAAGACATGGCTGAAAGTTCACCAAACAAGAAGCAACATAAACAAGTTGAGATGCCATCGGTCTTAGGACAAGAGGGATGGTCTTTCCAATAAGTCTGAACTTTTTTAGTCTTTCGTTGAATCGTTCCACATGGATCCTTGCCTTTGCAATCCTCTTGTTTGCCACGACTTCTTCTTTGGTAAAACCATCTCTCTTTCCAAGAAAGCAGGTATATGGATAGTTGATAAATTTAGTATAAGCAAATCTTGGATTGTAAATACTTTGTCTACTAACAGGGAATCACCTGGATTTATGTGCTCTAAGATTCCATATTGCTCAAAAAGGCTAACATCATCGAGACCTTCAAACAGATCTGATACAAAACAAGCTGCACCATTCAAAGCAATCAGACATTTCATAGTAGTATGATGCTTATAACTTGAGTACATATTACCTTGCTGACCATAATATGTGGGTGATTCACAGAAAATTCCAGTGCAGTCAACAGAGCATCTGATGTTTTTAAACTTTCTGAAGACTTTGGGGAGCAAAGGTTTTAGTGACTGCATTGTCTATCAGGAAACATTAGGTACTTGTATTCCTTGAAATGGCAGAATAAAAACTGAATCCATGTCGTAAATATCTTACGGACAAATGCATCGCTCAGGTTCTACATGTGGGCAATTGTTGTAATATTGAAACCCCTTCGTAGCCTCGTAAGGAAGAGCTGTTCCTTTACAGACAGTTTTTGTAGTAGCCTTCGACTTTGAGGAGGTATCACACTTTCGCTGGTCTTCGCTCCAGTATTCCAGTACGTCAGGTTATATTTAACGCATTCTAAACTATTTTGTCATTTTCTAAACTATATTTTCTCTGCAAAATCTACTAAAAAATGAACTTACTTGAGGGGACTTTCAACTGTTCTGCAATATACATTGTTTTGAGTCCTTAAAAAGATAAAGTAATGCTATACAACGCGAAGGGAAAAAATACAACCGTTTAGACCCAACTTGCCTGCTCTGAAATTCAGAGTACCCAACTTGCCTGCTCTGAAATTCAGAGTATCCAACTTGCTTGCTCTGAAATTCAGAGTAGCCAACTTGCCTGCTCTGAAATTCAGAGTAGCCAACTTGACTGCTCTGAAATTCAGAGTATCCAACTTGCCTGCTCTGAAATTCAGAGTAGCCAACTTGCCTGCTCTGAATTTCAGAGTAGCCAACTTGCCTGCTCTGAATTTCAGAGTAGCCAACTTGCCTGCTCTGAAATTCAGAGTACCCAACTTGCCTGCTCTGAAATTCAGAGTACCCAACTTGCCTGCTCTGAAATTCAGAGTACCCAACTTGTCCAATTCCAACCTATTCCAAATTATTTCCCGGTCTTTCCAAAGTAACAATTATCAATATAAACTTTGTTGGCATCTTTTAAGCCGCAATAGTCGAACCAAATGGCTTGTTTTAAAGATACTTGCAACAAGGTTTCATTTGTCTCGCTAGAAAATTGAAGTTTAATTGGACTGGTTAATCGTTTTATGTACCTTGGTGCAGTTTCACGAAAACAACACTTTCTTAGATTCGTGAAATTCTACATATACAAATTCAACTCCTTATACATTTAAAAATTCCTGTTACCTCAGTATGGTAAGGGTACGCAGTGTAACAAAATGATCGTTTCTGCTATGCCGTGAACTTTAAGTCTCAATCGTTTTGAGATTCGGTTGACTCAATCTGTTACAAATTGACATTTCAAGCTATATCGTTGATGTTTGATATTCTCAAGCTGATCGATTAAGCTACAAAAATTGACCCTGTTCTGCGTAAGACGGTCATTATTTATATGGACTGACGCTTCCAAAACCTTGTATGTACATGTATGTCAGCTTGCTTTTGCATTCTCCTCCTCCTCCTCTGTTTTACAGGAACAGCTCAAGCTTTCTGAAACTGAGAGAATGTTCACTTTTATGCACTTTGTAAATATAAGAGTAAAAAATCAAGTTTCAAGTTAGTTTGACGGTTATGCTTATAATACCATAGGACAAATTAGGAACTTCCTAATTTTATCTTGAACTTTCACGCGTAATTCAATTTCACACTTAAAAATATTTTTTCTGCATCATAATTTGCCCTCCATCATATTAATGTGTGACTCGTGAAATTAGACTAAGGGTGCGTTCGATTAACCGTATTCCGGAATAGGAATATATAGAATAGTCTCTGGAAATCACTGGTTCGGGCATATTTTACACTACAAAATATTATGGTTGCTGACATATGATATTCAGGATACATTTAGTATTCCAGTGGCTAAAAAAATCCCAGTACAA